>OZ043939.1:2422500-3622500 GCA_964056405.1 Acronicta alni
GGGAAAACATTTCTAGAATTTCAGGAGGCTCTAGCGCAAGTATTAGAGCGCCTTAAGGAAGCAAACCTTACTTTAAAGCCAAGTAAATGCAGCTTTGGCTATAGTAAAGCCACTGTCTTGGGTCATGAGATATCAGGTGATGGTATAAAACCTGATAGTAAGAAATTAGAGTCACTAAAAAAACTGAATCCCCCTACAAATACTAAACAAGTTAAATCGGTGTTGGGTTTGTTTTCTTATTATCGTAAATTTATTGATAATTTTGCACAAGTGGTTTTGCCTTTAACTAAGTTATTAAAAAAAGGTGTAGAATTTGTTTGGTTGCAGAAACATCAAGAGGCATTTGATAAAATAATTAAATATATGTGTAATCCACCAATATTAAGCTTCTATTCCAATGATAAAGATATATTAACTCGTCTGTTTGTAGATGCTAGTGGAGAGGCTTTAGGAGCTTGTCTTATGCAGGGTAAACATGTAATGCATCCAGTTTCTTATGCTTCTAGGAAATTAAGTGATGGGGAAAAGAAGTATTCAACAACTGAGAAGGAATGCTTAGGCTTAGTATGGGCATTGAATTATTTCAAGCATTTTTTGTGGGGCATGAAGTTTCAAGTTGTTACAGATCATAAGGCGTTGTGCTGGTTGAGAGATAAGAAAGATATGAATGGCAGATTAGCTAGATGGTCATTGTGTATCCAGGCTTATGACTTTGATATAGTTCACTGTGCAGGGAGAGATAATGTGATTGCTGACTTTTTGAGTAGGAATCCAGTGAGTCAAGATGCAGAAAGTTGTGAGAAGTCGTTAAACCAAGAGGATAGTTTGGAGGTATATAAAATAGAGATAACAAGAATGACAGACGAACAACGGGAGGATCAGACTTGTAGGCAGTTGATAGATAGGATCGTCTCTAGTGGTTTAGATGTTTATAAGGGATACAGGGTTTTAAATGGTGTTCTATGTAGAAAAGCGAGGAGATTGAATAGTATTAGAGATTTAGTTGTGGTGCCGAAAGGTTTGTTACAGGTTATTTTGCAAGAGTTGCATGATGATCCATGGTCTGGTGGTCATTTAGGTTTAGCTAAAACTTTAGCTAAATTTAGGGAAAAGTATTTTATTAAAGATGCAGAAAAAGAGGTTGAAAATTATATTAGGAGTTGTGTTCTATGTCAAGAGCGGAAGAAGATTAGGCAGGTAGCTCAGCTACAACCCATTGCCGTAAATCATTTAATGCAAAAGGTAGGCATAGACGTATTAGGTCCGTTTAGAAAGTCTTTGAGGGGTAATAAATATATAATAGTGTGTGTAGAGTATGTCTCAAGGTATGCGATTTGTAAGGCAGTGCCAAGGGCTACAGCAGAGAGGGTTAGCGAATTTTTAATTGAAGAAGTATTTTGTCGTTATGGTGGTGTTAGAGAAGTTATTTCAGATAGAGGGTCAGTGTTTACCTCACATTTAGTTAAAGATACAGTTAGTTATTTTGGGGCTAAGTCCTGTTTTACGACAGCTTTTCATCCTTGTTGTAATGGTCTTGTAGAAAGATTTAACAGAACTTTAACGCAAATGCTATCAATGTATGTTTCTACTGACCAACGTGATTGGTGTAGGTATGTTCCATTAGTATGTTATGCTTATAATACAAGTAAGCAGTCGAGTACTAAAATATCCCCACATATGATAGTTTATGCGAAAGAGCCGCTGTTTCAAACTGATATGGTGGTCAATTCTGATAGACGTGATTGTGTAATTGATTATGTTGAAAGACATAATTTTCAGAATCTGTTATCACAAAAGGCTTTGCACAATTTAAGAAAAGCACAAGTGAAGCAGAAAGCTAATTACGATAAAAAAGTTAAGATAAATGATTATTTTCCTAATCAGTTAGTTTTGGTTTATACACCACGGCGTGTGGATGGTAAAAGTTTTAAGTTATGTAGATTATACAAGGGACCATATCAAATTGTAAGACGGATCTCTAATGTTAATTATGTTATTAGGAAATTAAATAATTATAGATTTAGAGATATTGTTCATGTAAATAGATTAAAACCATTTCATATTCGATAATTATTTAATTTGATACCATTTAAATAAAAACATTAATTTAGCTTGGAAATTGAGCGACATATTATTAATTATTTTGTTTGTTTTCATGTATATCAATGATGGCTGTCTGAACGAGCTGGAGAAAGGAAATTCGGATGACAACGACCTAAAAACACTACTTTGTGAAAGAACTCCGATTAAAAAAAACAAGAGGGTTTTTTTGTTCTATCTAGAGGGGGAAGGATTCGGAAAAAGCTGTTTTCGACTTTGTTGATAAGATATAGTCTTTACAAAGTGTGTTTGTTTTGAACACAACCGATTCAGCAATATCCGAAGGTTCCAAAACGTATTTAATTCAATGGAACGTTAATGTGTATTTATTGAGATTTAGATATGGGAAATCAAGTAAATTTTTGCATTTTACTCGGAGTGATTTCATGCTAAGACAATATGGCAATTTAATCTTTTCCTTTCTCTGACTCAATTGCGTTGGAAAAAAGTTAAGAATTAAGATGTGGTATTGTATTTAATTTGAATTTCTTAGACCCTTCAGGAATGATGCGTTGCTGATTGTACATTAAATTTTGAAGCATCAGTAGAGAGGAGGCTGCTTCGCGTCTTTTCCAGGCGTTTTGTCGCGTTGAAGTTTGTGGCGACATTGTTCTCTTTAATTCTTTACTGTGATAGATGTTATTTCTCTTGTGTATAGTTATGCACACAAATGTTAGTTTAGATAAATGTTTTTTTTTTATTTAGCATAAGAGATGCAACACGCCACAAACTATCCTTTAGCAAAGGACATGCCTCACGTGCGGTGTAATAATATTTTCGCCTGAAACTGACAGTTCGAGTTAGGCACTAGGTAGGGACATGTTTATTTCTTCTCTATATGGATAACACTGGAAGTATTATCCATGATGGTGGGCGTAGCTGATGTAGAGGTCGCTACCAGGAGTCAGCGTGAGACTGGCTGGTTTAAGAAGAAATAATCATTTGAATTTAAATGTAGAATGTTTAGTCAAAGTGATTAATGGTTGTCAGAGTTATTCCTTGACCTTTGAAGAATAAAGTCGCAAAGTCCCTTTTAACCGAGAGTTTATTTTAACCGACCGCCGTGGACCCCATCAGGGTCTCACAGTACCTACATCTTCAAACAATTTAGTATAATTATATATTTTTATTATTGTTGTATTGTATCTATATGTATATGTTCTATCTATCTTATTATCGACTCTTCACGTGATCAGAGGGCTGGCTTGTTTCTAGCGGAACGCATAAGCATTGCCATTCAACGTGGCAATGCAGCCAGTCTTCTGGGCACGTTGCCGGACGACAGCGATGCCGAGGAATACTTTGACGCCTACTAGCGTTTATACTTTTATTTATTTCTTATTATTTAGTTTTGTTTTATAATTTCGTAGTTCTAACCTCATCCAAAATTTGTAATTTATTATGTTTGTGTGCTTCAGTAGTAAATATTGTGTTTACCTGTAATTGGCATATGTATCAGACCTTTTCGATGTACCTTTTCTAATAATTGTAAAAATATGTATGCTGTTGGTGTACCTTATTAAATAAATAAATAAATACATCCACATTTCGCCGGTATGTTTAGGTCCCATGTAATAGGGGGCGAGCCTATTGCCATTAACCGGGCACAAATCCAGACTCCGAGCTGCTACTGAGAATTTCATAGAAAAACACAATAAAACTTAGCTCGACCTGGGGATCGAAACTAGGACCTCTAGCGTAGCAGTCGCGCTTAGGACCACCAGCATAATGAGGCAGTCTACTGTTGTGCTAATAATATTTCTAACATGAAGCACGAAAAAGCTACATCAATTCATAGTGGACATCCCAAAAATCCGAACGAAACGCTTTAAGTCTACTTTTATCATGCGTACCGCTGAAATGAGGAAACAGCTTCCCGCGTGGGTGTTTCCCGATAGCTATAATCTGGGTGTATTTAAATAATAATATTTTTGGGACATCTTTACACAACACCATCTAGTCCCAAACTAAGCGGAGCTTGTACTATGGGTACTAGACAATGGATATAATATTTTTTCTTTTTAAATACATACTTACTTATAATACATAAGAAACGCCCAGACAAATACAAATACTCGTGTTTAATCCACACAAATATTTGTGTCCTGTGGGAATCGAACTCACGACCCCATGATCAGCAGTCCGTAGACCACCGCTAGACCACAGAGGTCGTAAATCTCGAGTGAATCGGTTACTTATAGGCAAGCGCGCTCCATCGTAGATCGCAGTGTCTCTTAATATCAGGCGAACTGGCAGTCATGTGCCTCTCAAGAATAATAAAAAAAAAACGTAATAATTGAGGACCTATTTCTTTTAAATTACGAGAAATTAAGGAACAGGGAAGGCAGCAGAGTACCATCTTCATCATCATATACTGTGCCACTGCTGGGCACGAGTCTCCTCTCAATGAGATGAATTAGGCTATAGTCCACCACGCTGGCCTAAGCGAGTTGGCAGACTTGACACACCGTCAAGAAAGTCTCTCAGCATGCAGGTTTCCTCACGATTTTTTCCTTCACCGTCTAAACAAGTGACGTCAGAGGCTCATGCGCTTGAATTCGCACTCGAAACTCTTGACTTGTGGGTCTAGTAATATTTCTAGACTATCGCTGCTCACAAGATCAATTAAAGTAAATAACATAAAACTGTCAACATAATTATGTTTATTTACTTAACCTTACCATACATGGGTGCATGATTACATACAAAGCTAACAAAACAAGCATGTTTGTATGTGTTGGGTGACTCAGGCGCATCAGGAACGCGGAACTAAGCGTTCAATCAGCTCTATTGGAGTTGATTTGTTATAGCTAATGCATGTTATAAATACATACTATCACGCCTGCATTTATTTATTTCAGGATCTAACAAAGAAAGTACACAATTTGTTACATATGATATTACACAATAAATTTGAGTACCAACTCAAATTTATTGTGTAATAGTAAGTACACCAGTACCAGGAAGGAGTAGGTACACCAGTACCTACTCCTTCCATAATCCAAATTTCAAATTCAATTCAAATTCAAATTCTTTTATTTCCATAAATAAACCTAATATAATAAAAGGGAGAGATTGCGTAGGTTTACCTTATGTAAATGCTTACTACTAAAGTGTCTCCATTAAACAGTTGTGTTTAAAACAAGAAAATATTGTCTATAGGTTATTTTTAGCAGTATCGTACCTTCCGAACTAGCAAAGACTGTATCTCGGAAAGAAGAAGGAAGAAAGAAACAAAACTAAACACATAAATATGTATGTAGTTATTTTAAAGACAATATGTAATCTAAATGAAAATTATTAGTTCTCTAATAGATTCACAGAGTTAAGAATAATGTTAATTTTGTGTGATAATATAGAAATACATAAAAAACAATAAAAAGGGGCATTTATGGTACTTAGTATTATAAGATTACTTAATTCCTCCCGAAGTGTTAGAGTGAAGAAGTGTATAGGCACTACTTAATATACATACATACATTATACATACACAGTTCGCCGGTATGTTTAGGTCCCATGTCCTACCATCAACCGGGCACAAATCAAAACTCTGAGCTGGTACTGAGAATCTCAACGAAAAACCTAATAACATTTCGTTCGAACTGAGAATTGAACTTAGGATCTCTAGCGTAGCAGTCGGGATTAGAACCAATAGAATAATGAGGCCTTCCATTTGTAGTCAACTAGAAATGACATTTTATATTCTTTCCCAAACGCCCAACCTGACCGAATGTTAAGCTCACTAAATTATGGTCGAGCTACACAATGACTGATGCATGTGTGCCGTCGGGATTGGTCTACTCAAAGCCGCTATGGCTCTTTCTTCAAAAAGCCATTTCAGACTTTGCCTTACATTGTAACATTCACACATTTGCTACTATCCTCTGTCTGGACTTTAAAAGAGACTATGATTCTCTGAGTTTGTTTCGGTGTTTGTTCTCAGAGGTCAGAGGAGTTAGGAAATGGCCTCTAGCTTAAACTAAAAAACTCGTAAAACACTGACATAAAAAAGTGTTTTTAAAAGATCTATTTACAATAATAAATATCATTTATCATTATTATTTTTATTTAAAAATATACCCAAGTTCATAGCGCATTATAGCCTAACAATCAGA
Organism: Acronicta alni; assembly: GCA_964056405.1. Lineage (NCBI taxonomy): Eukaryota > Metazoa > Arthropoda > Insecta > Lepidoptera > Noctuidae > Acronicta > Acronicta alni. The sequence continues at coordinate 2,428,716 of OZ043939.1, forward strand.
AATATCATTTATCATTATTATTTATTAAAAATATACTCAAGTTCATAGCACACTATAGCCTAACAATCAGTGGTCGCGTAACTTTACCAAGCCCTTCGTTAGGGCGGTATTCGTGAGATATTTTAGGGTAACCTTGTTAGGCCACTTTATGGGGTGGCAAAAGATATTTTATTTCACTTTATTAACATACCAATCTAGTAGTGAGGAAGTATTTTTGTAATATAGGATAGTTTCCTAGACCTGGGAATCGAACCCACTAGACTAATGAGTAAGCATAACCATCAGGGTACCGTTATTAGGTACGAGTATCTTCTTTCTCCGCGCCTTTTCTCAACTATGTTGGGGTCGGCTTCCAGTCTAACCAGATGCGGCTGAATATCAGTATTTTACACGAAGCGACTGCCATCAGACCTCCGCAACCCAATTTCTAGGTAAGACCGATATCCTGAGGATAGACTGGTTGTCAGGCTTTCTGGGTTTCTAACTACCAGTAACGATTGTCATAGGTGTTCTTATAACAACCGGGATCGACGGCTTTATGAGCTCTCCGAGGCATGGATGGGTCTCGATATGTTAAGAATGGTCACTCATCCACAGATTGACCGCTGCTAGCGCAGCTTAACCTTGCAGATCGGTTGATCAGCTTAATAATTACTTAGCCACGAGCCCCTCATCCGTATCAGGATTTATTATATGAATTTATAATTTGTTGTAGATAGGAACTTTCAACATTGTCAGCATGCCATTGACCGAGCATAAATACAAACTTTAAGATTATATACTATTTATTTTTTTAATATTTTAGCATTTTATGACGACCTCTGTGGTCTAGCGGTTCGAGTGCCGGACTGCTGATCGTGGGTTCGATTCCCACAGGACACAAATATTTGTGTTTGTCTGGGTGTTTCTTATGTATTATAAGTATGTATTTACAAAAAAAAAAAGTATATAAGTATTATATCCATTGTCTAGTAACCATAGTACAAGCTCTGCTTAGTTTGGGACTAGATGGTGTTGTGTAAAATGTCCCAAAAATATTATTATTATTATTATTTTCAAAAATGTCTTGAGCGAAAGAAAAGTCCACAACCTGTCATGGTCGTGGCGAATTTCGCGGATCCCATGGCCATGGCTATAGGGCAGGTGAAGGCAAGTGCGGTTTTTAGTCGGTATGAGTCCGACATACCCTGCCACCTCCCCGGGTGGTGGAGGATCCATGAGGACTTACGGAGGGTCGCAGCATCAAACCATTTTTTTTATTGTACGATAAAAAAAATGGTTCGGTGCTGTGACCCTCCGTTTAAATATACGGAGAGGATTAAAAATTAAACCGAAAAAATCTATAACACTGGTCGACCTCGGCATAGAACCCCGGAAGGTCAGCAATCGCGATTGCAACCACGACATCAAAGAGCCAGTTATATTAACCGTGTTACAGTTAAACATACCTTTTGCCGCACCTTTTTGCTGAACCGCACATTATTCTTCGCAATTTTACAGTTATCTGATCATTGTTACTGAAATACATACCTGAAACAAAATAATAATATTTTTTAATTAATTAAATAAATAAAAATATGGGAGTGTTTGGCCCAAACGGAGGAGGCGCGACCGGCTCGACTTTTACGAGAGGTTGGACAGCTAAAACAACGGATAGAGCCTCTGGAAACAGGGAGGCTTTTTTTTTAAAGTTGCCCCACTCTAGTATTTTCTCCTGTATCGTGGGTGCTTTTACAGACACAAACTTTCACATGCACAAACACCCAGACCCGGAACAACTACATGTAGATCATACAAATATTTGTTCCGTATGGGGATCGAACCCACAACCCGTGGCGCAGAAGCCGATCGCTCAGCCGCTACGCCAAACGTGTCGCTTTTGCCCAGCAGTAGGATGAACCGACTTAGTAAAAAAAATGAACAAAAAAACAGGATTAGGAATTTCTCCTGTACCTAATGGTTGCTGTGCGTGTTTGCTTTTATAAACACAAAATATTCACAAACCCAGACTCAGAACAACTAGGTACTTGAAGGTCATACAAGATTGAACCCCTGGCACATAGGTTGATCGCTCAGCTGTTATCAAATGGCCAAGTTTCACACAAATTCTTTACGGTATTTAATAATATGTCTGGAGCGGGTTATAATCTTAAAGGAAACTGGTCGCTCTTGTTAATGAGCTCACGACTGGTTAATCCATTACATAAATTACATACTATAGTACCATATTTTAGCACCTACCTATAACGAGAGGATGCCGTGAGAAAGCCCACAGTAATGTTAATCTTCACGACATTATTATTAGAACGGAGGAAAGTAGCTGATTTGTCATTTCTCTTTTAGTGAGTGGTTCAACCGACTGTCAAAATCAAATGTTTTATTTCAATTAGACCAATAAAATAGCACTTTCGGAAAGTCTAAACTAGTTGCACGGTTCCAAAAAGTGGGTCTTATGGAGAAGAACCGGTACGAAATTCCATGTCCTAAGCATGAGCAAATCTGACTTCGTGGGCCATCTGCATTGTTACGAAAACCTCAACTTTTCTTTACCCCCTCTACTCGATGTATATGTATATCGGCAAAATTCTTATTTAACAAGCGTTAGTAGGAATTATAACGAAGTGTGTCAAAGAGTTGATATTGACTTATTTTCTACCAGTGTTCGAAAAGGAACACAAATTTTTCAACGAACAATAGCTACTTACAAGTGCTTTCCACTCATTTATTCTTTTTGAATGGTCTTTCTTTGATTTGCCTATGTCTTCCTGACATTGTTATATGTTATATAATGTGATATTAGCGATATCTTGTAATAGGCCACATTTTACTATTTTGTACTATATTTTGTATGTTAACTGTAAGTTTTCTAAAGTAATAAAATAAAACATTTGTTTTTCTTTATTCATTTGATGCGGTAAGTGACAATGCTGCCTAAGATGTAGCACGTAAACTCATTTAATGCCTATTCACTCTCGCCTTGAAGGTTCCTAAATCATATGTATCGGGAAACATAGCAGCCAGCAGAGAATTCCATTAGTATTTTATCATATGGATGAAGCAAAACGCTTCGTGCGTATAGGTAAGTGGAATATCAATATATTATTGTTGTGATGGGAAAATTCTTTTGTGGAGTTCTACTGGAGTAAGTACCACTGCATTGCTAAATATTACTACAATACACAATTTTTACCACTACACTAATATACATAATACATTAATATCATTAAAGCCCCAAAACCAATAGAAACATTAAGCGAGAATTCTGTAAACGTCATTCAGACGTAATGTTCCCATGGTCAAGCCCTTACTGACCTCATGGGTTCCAAATTCAATTAGCGCAAAACAACCCATTGACCAACATATGGTGTACACAACTCATAGATGACATTTAGATCGATTTGAGAAAATTACTGTTCACGATCGGAACTATGTGTTCTCGATTGCAAGTCGCATTAAAGTGATTTGATAGAGCTTTTCTCGATTTGATTTTAAATGTTGTTTTTGTAAACTTTTAAAATAAGAACGGTTGCCTTTTCAAAAAAATCAGAAGCGTAAGAGGGTCTCCCCAGAAACTCACCGATTTCACATACCTACTCAATATAAAAAATAACTTTAATAATGTTTGTGACGTTACCATGAATGAATATTAGACGTGGAAATAAAACTAGTTTTTATGGATTTAACGGTAAACAGGATGCCATTTCATGTAGGCTGGTTGAACGAGTAGGTATCATTAAAATTATTTTTTTTAAGAGTTAGAAAAAATGCATGCTAAGTACTTATTATTTAACTTAAGTTCCACGTTTGTGAAATTTCACTTTACAAGTGAAATGTCAAGATTCGCTGGTCTACACCCTGTAATTTGACTCACTACGGCATCAATTGAGCAAAATTCGATTGAATTGTTATAGGGGCAGTGATCCGTTGCACATCTCAAAATATTTGGCGGACCCCAACAGTTGAATAAATTGCCTACCCGCAGATTGGCATACTAGGCAATATCTTAAATGGAATATACCGCATTTATTTAAGGGTAAGCTATTTAGATTAAGCAACATGTGTGCGGAATTTAAATGCAATTTATTTTGAAATAAACCTTTACAGCGTCCATGGTCCCGGGTAGACCCGTGTCTACCCGTGTCCATGGACGCTGTAAAGGGTCCGAAACGTCGGGAATAATAATATATATATATCGCGATAAAATCCGTAAAAAGTAGTTTTATTTCAATGTATAATATTCGCGTAAATGTCAGAAATCAATATGCAATTTATTTATTTACAAATTGTGCCCCGCGATTTCCCCCGTCCTGATAAATTATAGCCTATAATATGCTATTGATGTACAAAGGATAATACTGTAAAGTTTCATCAAAATCCGTTCAGCAGTTTTAGCGTGATAGAGTAACAAACATCCATCCATATCTATCCTCACAAACTTTCACATTTATAATATTAGTAGGATAGGAGTTGTTGCGTTGTTCTTACAATATTTCAAACAATTTACACTCAGTAGGGGGCATCTCAAACCCCACATAAAACAGTTTTTACACCCGCATAACCTAAAAACGAGTTAAATAACCTTAATTATAACAAATGGTACTCACTCATTATACCTATCTCAATTTATTAATGTACGTGTGAAAGGGACAGATGCAGTTTCGTGGGAAAGAATTCTTAGAGCATATTTATTGCACTTTGTTTATAATACTGCTTAGTTGAAGAGAAATTAGATTCAATTGGAGTCGTTTTGTTTTGAATATGAACTGCTTAGGTTGTAAAGTTAAGTGTGTAGCGTTTGAGATGCATTGCTCTCGAGGAGACGATGAAAAGCTTGTGAATACATTATATTATATTTTTCATTTTTATACAATATATTATTCACCCGCACTAGGCTAGCGTGGTGGACTATAATCTAATCCCTCTCATTCTGTGAGAGGAGACCCGTGCCCAGCAGTGGGACAGTCAATATATGGGTTGATGATGATATTATTAATTCTATGCGTTTTAAAACATTACATACCATCACGCCTGTATTCCCCGAAGGATTATGCAGAAGCCTACTAAACCTACACCCTCTGTTCGCTGGTATGTTTAGGTCCCATGTAAGAAGGGGCAAGCCTATTGCCAATCCAAACTCAGAACTATTACTGAGAACCTACCTACCTACAACTGCAAGACCAAAAGACCAAAGGATACTCGTTATAAAGTGAGCTCGTTCTGCGTGAATCGGATTGCCAATAATTAACAACTAAAACATGATCATTGAATATTGTTACTTTAAAAGAAACCATGATTCTCTGAGTTTGTTTCGGCATTTCTTCTCAGAGGTCGTCAGCTAGGAAATGCCGGCTCCATCTAGTTTTAATTAATAATTAGTAATAAATGTCATTGATCATGTAACAATAAAAAATGTAGGGTAGCTGTCAGTAATTATATCATCAAGACGCCCACCACCTCAGTCTACCCGTGACCATGGACGCTGTAAAGGGTCCGAAACGTCGGGATTAATATTATCAATAAACGCGATAAAATCCGTAAAAAGTAGTTTTATTTCAATGTATAATATTCGCGTAAATGTCAGAAATCAATATATTACTGAGAATTTCATAAAAAAACTCAATCCTAACACTTTGTTGGACTGGGAATCGAACGACCTTCTCAATAATTCCATATAAAACTGTACAAAATTAATTCTTACAACGGACCCCAATATACCACCCTTCAATCTCCCCATGGAGCTAGCTAATTGATCGTTTGTGTGTCCCGTGGGGGAGTCGATATCTTTATTTTTATGGCAATCGATTGACGGTCACTTCCAAATTCCCATTGATTAAATAGATAGATATCGTTGGCATCTTCTATGTAATGATTGGCTTCTTATCGTCTCACAGCGATGGCGTAGGAATATCAACAATAGTCCGGACCACCTGATGGTAAGCGGCAACCGCAGCCTACATATGCCAGCACGCGTGGTAGCTAACTTGCGCATACCTTTGAATACAGTCGAAATCGGACGCAAATTCGTTGACTGCAATCGAATTTTTGCTTCCTAAAAGTTAATAGAAAATGTACCATCTCGTACAATTTATAGTCTATGACTCACGAAGGTGTGGTTATAACTTCAGTTGCAGATGTTGTATTTACTATTAAAGTTAAATATTTACCGTAGCGTTGACGAGGCTTGAGAGCTCTTGAATACAAGTAGTTGTGATATTACTGATTGTGAATCTGTGAGAGACTTCACTAAGTTCTGACTTTAATGAAAGCCTTTTTTATGCTTACTAACTTTCACCCGCATTCTAAAGGGCTTTTTGAGACAAAATATAGCCTATGACATTGAGGAAACCAAACGTTCTTCATGTTCCTATGGTGAGAACTAATTACAGGCAAAACTCTGAGCTGGACCTATTCCACACATCAATAACTAAGCTGAAACGCTTACTGACTGGTAGTTTTTTTATTCCCATTTAATTAAGTACCTAAACACGGTGTATGTGCGTGTTTTTTGTGTGTGTGTTTCTTTTTTCTATTATAGTTTTATTCTTTTTAAATACTATTTATATTGTATCTCTGTCTTTATCTACTTCATATCTTTCTATCCGCGGAAACTTGTAATTGGCCTTCTCATATGTGTAACATATATCTGTAAATTTATTAACTTTGTTAACCTAGCTGTAAGATTTCCTAAAATTGTTAAATAAAATAAAATAAAAAATAAAATGTCCTTCTCCAACGCCTAATCTATCTATGCCAAATTTCATCAAAACTCAGCGATTTAGGCATGGTCGCCCATCCGCAAACTGACCGCGGCTGGCGCGGATAACATTTGCAGATCGGTTGATCAGCGTAGTTAGTTATTACTTAGCAACGAACCCCTCATTTCTTTCATTCAAAACTAGAGTTAAAGGCAGTGAAATCGCTAGTAAAATTATAAATGAGAAAGTAACTTTATCTTTCTGTTAACAGAAAGTCCCCCCTCCACTGCTAACGCAACATTTCCTCGTGGAGCACTGGCAACCTTGCTCACCGTAAGAAACACAACACAGCTCAAAGCAGTGTTATTTCACTTCGATTTCTTGTAAGACGGAGGTACTTCCCCAGTCGGGCAGCTCCAATTTAAGGGGAATTACTCCACTTATGTTTATTACCGGCATTCAACATATATTGCATATTGTATTCAGCCGCATCTCGTTAGACCAGAAGACTACCCCACCACTGGGTGAAGGCAAGGAGAATGACGATATGGATAAGGTATACAACGTGTTACAAAATACCCCGTAAAAAATATTATTAATTATCAAAGCCAAACATTTTGTCAGCTGTCATGTCAGGGAACCAGATTATTTAACAGAAAGGCCTACGTACCTATTTTACCTAATAATTGTCTACTTTAATAGTTTTTCTATTTTCATTCATAAATATTGTTGTTTTCCTTTCTTTGGGGTATGATATACAGGGTTACTACGGTTGTTAAATATTGGGAATGGACTCGTTATAAGACCCCATTTAACCTCCTTTCGGCTTTACGGGTAGTTTTGTAGTATTTTCAGACGTTACGTATATAAATATTGTAGAAACTCCACAGTTTTCAGTGTCCTCTGTGAGGTCCCGGCGAGTACCTACTTGACCTCTGCCCTCTTGTAACAACCGGTAATAACGGTTGGTACCTTTGCTGATGTCTGCTATTTATATTGTATGGGAGTGTTTATTACCCATAGTAAATTAATATTAAAAGCAGTGATAGCCTAGTGGTATGACCATTGGATTGCCGAGTCGAAGGTCTCGAGTTTGAATCGAAGGTACCTCTGACTTTTTGAAATCATGTGCGTATTAATTTAATTATCACTCGCTTAAACGGTGAAGGAAAACATTGTGAGGAAACCTGCATGCCTCGGAGAATCTTCTCGATGACGTGTGAAGTCTGCCAACCCGCATTAGGCCAGCATGGTGGACTATAGCCTAATCCCTTTCATTCTGTGAGAGGAGACCCGTGCCCCGGACTATACATATGTATGGGTTGATGGTGAAATTAATATTATATACGTTTTTTTTGTTTACGAGGGCAAACGTTCAAAAGGCTACCAGTCTACGGGGGTTAGACTGGGGAGTGTGGGATTCTTACCCACTAGGTGGCCACCATCAGGTCACACGGAGGAGGACACTGTGTCCTCTTAATAGGCCACCGCAGAACCCCCCTGTGCAACGCCTATTAAGGCATGTATCCCTAGGGTGATATTATTATGTACCTATCTACCTGTTACATAATATCAATTTCTAAAAATCCAGTATAAGCTGGTCCGATACTATATAGGCTTTCCGTACAAAGAGATACCAGCCTATATTGGAATTTTGTGGTCGATGAGTCATGAGAATGTTTCTTACTATAAATTTAAAAAAAGGCGTGACGATAGTATGTAGCTACTTAAACATAATTTCATATTCCAACAGAACATATTCTAACATAAATAAACATATTCAGAACATATATTATTATTCCAGCAAAACATATGACGACGACCAGATGACCTCTGTGGTCTAGCGGTTCGAGTACCGGACTGGTGATCATGGGGTCGTGGGTTCGATTCCCACAGGACACAAATATTTGTGTGGATAAAACATGAGTATTTGTATTTGTCTGGGTGTTTCTTATCTATTATAAGTAAGTATTTACAAAAAAAAAAAAGTATATAAGTATTATATCCATTGTCTAGTACCCATAGTACAAGCTCTGCTTAGTTTGGGACTAGGTGGTGTTGTGTAAAAATGTCCCAAAAATATTATTATTATTATATAATTAACATTTCATGTATAGTATGTTGGGGTAAGATCGGTGCTGGGGTAAGAACGTAAAACCAAATTTCCGTCTTATTCGGCTATAGTTTTTAATGCTAGCATTGCGCGCGGGGCGGAACATGGCGTAGCGCGATGCGCGAATTTATAAAAAATTAGCCGATTATGACGGAAATTTGGTTTTACGTTCTTACCCCAGCGCCGATCTTACCCCAACATACCTTACCTTTATTTTAGTTTTCTACTATGTATTGAAATAAATCATATTGATATTATTATAATAATCTCGACGTTTCGCTGTAAAGGGTTCGAAACGTCGGGATTAATAATATCAATATAACGCGATAAAATCCGTAAAAAGTAGTTTTATTTCAATGTATAATATTCGCGTAAATGTCAGAAATTAATATTTCTACTATGTGCTTGTATTTTGTGTCGATAAATAATTTTATTTATTATTATTTTTTATCACTACATAGTATAAAACAAGGTCGCTTCCCGCTGTCTGTCTATCCCTATGTATGCTTAGATCTGTAAAACTGCGCAACGGATTTTGATGCGTTTTTTTTAATAGATAGAGTGATTCAAGAGGAAGGTTTCTATGTATAATACTGGTATGTTATTAGTCCATTGCACTCGTGCAAAGCGGGGGCAGGTCGCTAGTTATATCATATATTCCTCGTCCAGGGTTTTAAATTTATATACTATTTTGTCATATGTAAAATTACAAACATAGCTTGTCTTTTGAGTGTCTGCTTTGGCTCAAAGGTCAAGAGAAAGTATAGATAATTATGATGTAGAGAAGGTATCCAGCTTTTCACATATTCTAGTCTGCTGGACCACAGCCTGTCGTGGTCGTGGCGAATTTCGCGAATCCCATGGCCATGACAATAGGGCAGGTGAAGGCAAGTGCGGTTTTTAGTCGGTATGAGTCCGACATACCCTCCACCTCCCCGGGTGGCGGAGGATCCATGAGGATTTTCCGTACTATATTAAAAAAAAGGTAAGTATGATAAGTGTATTGATCTTCCTGATTAATTTTCATAATTTTTGGTGTAAATACAAATTGGGCCATGTCTTTCTAGAGGCTACCTATTGTCTCAAAAATCCTTTTGAAATTCGAGCTTAACCACGGGAAAGAGGAGAGTTAACAATAAAGTGAATTTACATTATCTTTTCAGCATCAAATGAAACAAACAATGCCATAGTGTTTCTGAGAAAATCGCACGTACCAAACACATTTATCTCGCTTACTTGCAGAAACCGGATGCTGTTGTAGAGAGTCGATAACGTTAAATTTTATTACTATTGCCATCTCTTTTATGAGAAATAAAAAGTTGAGGCAGGAAGTTAGCTGACTGTGCAGAGATGGTGTTATGCGTCTCAAGAATGTCGGAGACTTTTTTAACAAACAAATAAAAATTTAAATAAAACTACTTTTAGCGAATTTTATCGCGTTATATTGATATTATTAATCCCGACGTTTCGGACCCTTTACAGCGTCCATGGTCACGGGTAAAAAGTAGTTTTATTTCAATGTTTAATATTCGCGTAAATGTCAGAAATCAATAAACATATAAAAATTACAAAAACAAACGAAGTTGCAAATCATAAATGACATTTAAGCGAAGCTTTTTTTTATTGTTAGTACTTACAATTTACATTTAGTCGCCTATGCGACCTCCTTGGCCTTAATATTAAAGCTAGCTGGTACCCGCAGCTTCACTTGCGTTGCAAGATAATATATGTATAAATAACAATAATAAAATTATTTATTTTACACGCATCCCAAAGGGCGTAATAATAATAGATAGACATAAGTATCTCGACTTGGCACACGAGGTTGTCGACATGTGGGAGGTGAATTCAGCAATCATTGTACCAGTCGTTGTGTCAGCCAATGGCCTAACAGCCAAGAACCTCGACCAACATCTAAGGAGGCTCTCGTTGGATGGCTGGATCAAGGGCTTGATACAGAAAGCAGTACTCTTGGACACGGCCCGTATCGTTAGGAGATTTTTTTCTCTGGGGCCCTGACCACCGGTAGCTTGGACCCTGCTCCCGATGCCGGTGGGTTTCTATTTTTTATATTTTTAAATGTTTTTTTTTTTTGATATGTTATGATGAAATATTTAAAAATAAAAAAAATATGTATAAGTTTAAATAAAGGCAATAATAGAAAGACATACACAGTTACTTTCACATTTATAATATTACATAATAATAATATTTTTGGGACTTTTTACACAACACCATCTAGTCCCAAACTAAGCAGAGCTTGTACTATAGGTACTAGATAATGGATATAATACTTATACATATACTTATTTTTTTGTAAATACATACTTATAATACATATGAAACACCCAGACAAACACAAATACTCATGTTTTATCCACACAAATATTTGTGTCCTGTGGGAATCGAACCCACGACCCCATGATCAGCAGTCCGGCACTCGAACCGCTAGACCACAGAGGTCATATTTAGTAAGGATGTCCATATGGGATAATGTACGACCTATCAAATGGTGAATATTTTTTAAATAGGTGCAGCGGTTTCGGAGTTTACCCTAAATAACAAACAAACTTACAAAATCCGTCCTCTCGCTTTATAATATTATCAGTATTGTCCGAGACTTCCAATAAAAGTACATTTCCTTGATAAAAAGTAATACTTAATTCATCACAGTCATAATAATGTATGTTTGTTAGTCTGTAACACTCCCCTCACGAAAGTCACGGTTTCAATTCGATTCGCATTCTTGTGTAGTGATTCAGTGTCGATATATTGGTGAAGTACCCAAAGATATGCCAGAGAGAAAATATAAACCACGATATTTTTATAGAGGGGCTCGTGGTTAAATAATAACTACGCTGATCAACCGATCTGCAAGGATAAGCTACGCTAGTCGCGGTCAGTCTGTGGATGGGTCACCATTCTTACACATGGAGAACCCGCCGTGCCTCGGAGAGCATGTTAAACCGTCGGTCCCGGTTGTCTTACGAACACCTATGACAATCGTTAGTGGTAGTCAGAAGACCAAAAAGCCTGACAACCAGTATATCCTCTGGGTATAACCCAAAAATTGGGTTGCGAAGAAGCCGACCCCAATATAGTTGGGAAAAGGCGCGGAGAAAGAAAGAGATTTGTTTGTACCGAAAAGACTTTTTTTCATTTTATAGTACGAAAAATCCTCATTAATCGTCAGCCACCTTGGCAAGCGGAAGGGTAAACCGCACTTGTCTTTTCTTTGCCCAGTAGTCAAGGCCTGGGAATCGATCCCAGGATCTCTAACGTAGCAGTCAGGCTAACTAACTAAATGCTACATCTCTTACATAGGAACAAGAAAAGTCGAATATCATTTTACATTCTTTCCCAAACGCCCAACCTAAAAATAGAACCATAATTCATAGCAAACTATAGCCTAACAATCAGTGGTCGCGTAACTTTACCAGGCCCATCGTTAGGGCGGTATTCCTGAGATATTTTAGGGTAACCTTGTTAGGCCACTTTATGGGGTGGCAAAAGATATTTTATTTCACTTTATTAACATACCAATCGAGGAGTGAGGAGGTATTTTTTTTATTATAGGAGATTTTCTGTTCGATTCGTTGGGGGAGAGTTATAAGACGGATTAGGGACAATTTATTATTGTTCACAAGAATGATAAGAGTAGCTATGAAAAAAATCTTTAAGTAGTTTTTATATGTTTATGTTATTATGTTGTTGTTATTTTGTCATGACTCCGTAAATATCTTTAAAACCAAAATCTTGAAGTCCCAAAGCACACAATCAAAATGATTATTTGTCCATGTAGGTATATTTTGCAACCTCGCCATTTGTTTGTTTTTTTTTTTTTCCTTCGAAATTGTTATAAGTAATTAGATAAATGTTTCCTTTATTGTAAAATTTTTGTATTTATATAGTTTATCACCGATTAATAAGAAATTTTTAGCAAATTTAGCATAGGTTATCACTTATTTTGAAATGTTGGTTCACCTGTTATTGGCAACTGTGTAAGCCCATTACTAATTATTTAAGTACTGTTTTGATATTTTGTACACAGAAGCTGTTGGTGTACCTTATTAAATAAATAAATATGTTTGATAATACTACTTTGAGCTTTGTTGTGATTCTTACAGTGAGCAAGGTTGCCAGTGCTCCGCGAGGAAACGTTGTGGTGGCAGTGGGGGACTTTAACCCTTATACACTACCAACTCAACTATTCCTATCTCGTTTTACAGGGTCGGCAACGCGTAAGTGATACCCCTGGTGTTACAAGAGTCTATAGGTTACGGTAAACACTTACCATCAGGTGGGCCGAATGCTTTTTTTCCACCTTAGTGGTATTAAAAAAACAGTGTAATTTAACAGAACTTTTTAAAGATTACTTATACTTGTTTTGTAGAGGAAGTGAACATAAATATTAAATGATAGTGGTATAACCATTGGACTGCCAAGTCGAAGGTCTCGAGTTCGAATCCAGGACACACACCTTTGACTTTTCGAAATCATGTGCGTATTAATAATTAATTTTCACTTACATGGTGGTACTTAAATATCGCTTAAACGCTGAAGGAAAATATCGTGATGAAACCTGCATGCCTTAGAGATTTTTTCGGTTTGTGAAGTCTGCCAACCCCCACTAGGCCAGCGTCGTGGAGTATAGCCTAATCCCTCTCATTCAGAGACCCGTGCCCAGCAGTGGAATAGTATGTGGGTGGAACTTAACAGAACTTCTTAAAGAATACCTTTACTTGATTAAGTATGTAAAATAATTTGGATCCCATGTAATAGGGGGCAAGTAGACTGCCACTTTATAAAAAGTGGATATTATAATTCCCTTTAGATATGGAAGCTAAAACCTCTTTCAAAACAATTGCGCTTAAAACCAATAAATAGACCAATGGTAATGAGACAGATATTAAAAAAAAACGTCCTAAATACAAGAACATAAGCTCTTAAACTTTCACCAACCTTCATCTTTGTTCTATATTAGCATCAATCTCAACCCTTTTGTCATTTAATTATCTTAATCACTAACCCGTAAATGCTGACGTGATATCTCTTGACAGATTGTAGAAAAAAAACATTGTCAGTCAAAAAACAAATTCATTGTTGGGGTTGTTTTATTTAGAAGAAAATATAAAAAACTAAATCTTAAAATAGCTGTACTAAAAATGTGAGGTTGCAAGTAGAGAGAACAAGATGTTGTTTTTATTATTAATACCAGCTATGCTCGCGTTTAACCTGCCTTGAGTTTTCATATTTGCTCGTCTCCTAAGAGTCGTATCATGATGTTAATTACTCTATAACTTTCCTCAAGAATTGGGCTATCAAATGCAAAAAGAATTCTTCAAATCAGACTAGCAGTTTCAGAGATTAGTGCGTTCAAACAAACATCCAAAAAAACTTCAGCGTTATTATGTTAAGTATAGATAAAGTTTTTGTGTGGTCTTACGCTAAGAATAAAATATCTTATTTTACCACGTGTGTAGTGAAAAGTCACTATATTTTTTTTTCAGTTTCAGCACCACATACCTAAACGTACTGTATAGGAGTTGTATACTGTATCCTCTTCTCAGAATTAAAGGGAGTAGGCTATAGTACAGGTTTTTCAGTTTACCCTTAGTATCCCAGGACCTGGAAACCCACTATACTAAGAAGGCAGTTTAAAATATTAAAGGGTTTTTTAACCCCTCGGTCGCTGACAGCTCGCTTCGTTAACCCTAGTTACGTATAAGTGATGAACGATACGGTAATTTTATGGTTTGTTTGTTGTAAATGTTAATAGCGTTATGGGGTTAAGCTCACAGCTGATGATGATATACGTGACTCATATTTAGTGACTGATTTTTTTTTTATTTTTAGAAAACAATATTTTCTAAAGAAACACACAGTAGTGGACTGCCAACCATCTAGATAATGGGGATGGTTATAAGAAGAATATCATAAGAAGACCCATGAAATAACATTGCTCGACCTGGGTATATAACCCAGCTTCTCATGTTCCGCTTACAACCACTGGACCAATAAGGCAGCTTATTCTCAGATTCGAAAATGCCCAAGTTCTTTTTTAAAATAATCGGAGTGCAAAACCGCATAAACCACAAACATCAACACATATACTGTCCCACTGCTGGGAACGGGTCTCCTCTCAGAATGAGAGGGATTAGGCTATAGTCCACCACCCTGGCCTAGTGCGGGTTGGCAGACTTCACACGCCGCCGTCAACAAAATCACTTAGGCAGGCTTCCTTACGATGTTTCCTTTCACCGTTTAAGCGAGTGATAATTAATTTTAAATAAAATCAGAGGTGCATGCCTTGAATTTGAACTCCAGACCGGACTAGGCAATTCAATGTTCATAATATCACTACGCTATCAATACAACATAAGCCACAAAATCTAGTATATTTTTATATTTATTATTCCTTAATTAGGTTCGCAATCATTCACTCGTGAAACACGCAAACCGCTGAAATATGACCCTTAAGCGAGAATCGTATTACCTATACTAATCATAATTACAAATGACCTTGTCTCCACTTCTCTGACACGGAAACACCTTCAATAGTCTCGCCAATTAATTAATTAAAATTGATAACTAACACACAATTTGCTAAATGAGAACCTCGAATGACATACAGAAGTTCCACTGAGTGAAATGAGTTTATGTTTGTGGCCAGTTATCAATTCATATCTGTGCCATCAGCCTATTGGATACAGTACCACAAGCCAACTTACCGCTCGTTCATTTATCATCATCAACTCATATACTGTCCCACGGCTGGGCACAGGTCTCCTCTCAGGTTGAGAGGGATTAGGCTCTAAGTCCACCACGCTGGCCTTATGCGGGTTTGCAGAAACATACAACATCAAGAAAATCTCTAAGGCATGCAGGTTTCATCACGATGTTTTCCTTCACCGTTTAAGCGAGTGATAATTATTTATGAATACGCACATTATTTTTTTTTTAATGAATGGGAGGCAAGCGAGCAAGCTGGTCACCTGATGGTAAGTGATCACCGCCGCCCATTGACACCCACAACACCAGGTTGCAAGTGCGTTGCCGGCCTTTGAGATAGGAATAGGCTCGTTTCTTGAAGGTTGCCGTGCCGTACCGGATCGGAAATACCTCCGTTGGTAATTGATTCAAGAGAGCAGTCGTTCGCGGTAAAAAGTTTCTTGAGAATCGCACGGTGGTGGACACCCATTGATTTCGAAAAATCAGAGGTTTGGATTTCGAGACCTGAGTTGGCAGTCAAATGAATATCGTCCAGAAATTGGGTTGCGGAGGTCTGATAGCAGTCGCTTCGTGTAAAATACTGATAGTCAGTCGCATCTGATTAGACTACCCCAACGATTCATGGTGGACATCCCAAAAACCCGAACGAAACGCTTTAAATCAAGTTTCATCATACGTACCGCTGAAATGTGGAATGAGCTTCCTGAGTGGGTCTTCCCCAATAACTATAATCTATGTGTCTTTAAATCTCGAGTGAATCGGTTTCTTCTAGGCAAGCGCGCTACACCGTAGATCGCAGTGTCGCTTAACATCAATGGTCAAGCGTAGGCCTATCGTGAATAAAAAAAAAAACGTAGCTAGGAAAAAGACTTGAAGCATGATAGCATCATCAACCCATTTAGTGCCCTACTGCCGGATACGGGTCTTCTCTCAAAATGAAAGGGATCAGGCTAAAGTCCGCCGATGCCGATGGGACTTCTGTACCTACATTTTAGTGAAGTGTAAGTCAAAACAAAACCTTCTGTGTATTGGCATTGAACTCCGCAAGTAATAAGTATCAATAAAAGATGCACCTCCCAATTATTGTGTGATACAAACCAATCTGAGAGCGAGATCAGTGACTCTGAATGTCGCAGCACGATTCGCCGTTTGGGCTAATTTGATATTGGCTGGTTGATGTCGTAATGTTGCAGAGTTAACAGACAAATCAGACGGTTGTGATATTGTCTGGTTTTTATTGTGGGATAATTTTTTTGGGAGTAAAATAGAATTCTTTCAATTTGAAAACGAAAATACATAACAATTAAAATTAGGAAAAAGTAAAATAGTTAGTGTCAATCTACCTACAGTCTTAGGCGCTGCGCAAACGTGGACCCTTTTGTGTCTTGTTTCAAATACAAGTTACCAATGAATATTTGATTTCTATAAGTATAACCAGTACACGAAATCAGCCGCTACATGACACAGCAACTACGGTTTCCTGTGATGGTGTGCCGTATCGGCAACAAAAAGTGTCTACGCTTGTGCAGCGCTCAAAATCTCGTTCGATTCGAAATATTTTATTAAAAAACAACAACAAAAAATCTCATGTAATGTATAGCGTGTAAAACATGCAAATTAAAACAATATCTCACGCACAATCAAATTACTTTTTACGATCACAGCCCGCCATAACTTAACCTTACACTCAACTAGTAGCGTTATGTCAATTTTCGCGCCAATCGCCATCTTTGTCACGCTTGTCACACACGCACGATAAAATTTAATTGTTGACAAGTATTAAAAGTAACTTGTCACGCGAATGAAGGCTTGTTAGAGAGTGTGGTCTAATGAGGCCTACGACCATGGTGTAATTGATGGGTTCAATGTGATTTATTGCTGTCAAGGAGGCTTATGGCGAATCTGATTTTAGAAACTTTATTGAATTAAAATAAAACTACATTTTACGGATTTTATCACGTTATATTGATATTATGAATCCCGACGTTTCGGACCCTTTACAGCGTCCATGGTCACGGGTAGACAGTTATAGTCTACCTATCTATCTAGTATTAAATGTCAGAAATTTATTGAATTATTTAACATAACCATCTTAATATGAAAATATACTTGAAATGTAAGAATATATAGGTACTTAGTATGTATTAGATACAATTATGTTTTAATCCCAGGACAAGAATGAAATTCAAACACGATTTTATAGGTTATGCATCCCGTTACGTATAATATAATAAATCAAAATTTTACGTTTTTATTACTGCATGTCTATATTTTTACTTTCCATTATGACTTACATTTTAGATATCAAATAATTTTATGCATAATTGAAGAAAAAGACATCAATCTCTATGATGCATTCCGACAATTTTAGTTATGAAAATACTTTGTTATGCATCTGTCAAAGGTTTTATATTTAAAAACTAGCTGGCCCGGCAGACGTTGTCCTGCAACTCTATTGCAGCGTCACCTACTAGGACCAAAACCATCAAGGAACCCAAACTCAAACATACACAAAACAATTCATCATAAATCAGTCCTCGTTTTTGAATTTTAGCAAGATAAGCCAACAGCAATTGATTCTTAAGCGACTTCAAAATAAAAAAGGAGCAGGCGGAGGATTTCTCAGTTTCACCTGTATGTATGTTTGTGCGCGATTATCTCGCGTTTGGCTAAACCGATTTTGATGCGGTTTTCAGAAAAGTATTGGTTATATTCTGAAGAAGGTTTTGGTATACAATAAGTGGCCCCGTGACGTCAGCCACGTGGATCCGTTACTAAGCAATAGTTCAACTCGACCAATATTTTTTACACACAATGCTTGAGGTAGGTTTTCTTTATCTAAAAATTTATTGTAAAGGTGAAAGTTTGTGAGTGTGTATGTTTGTTACTCTTTCACGTTAAAACTACTGAACGGATTTTGATGAAACTTTACAGTATTATTATTGATACATCAGAATAACATATAACATATAGGCTATAATTTATAACGATAATTAAAAGTAACTTTTCCAGGCGGACGAAGTTGCGGGCAGAAGCTCTAGTAATATACATAAATGTCTGTTTCACTATAGCCAAAAATACCTAGGGGTATTTTTGGCTACCCAACCAAACACAAACGAGGAAGGAAGGAAAAGGATATTTGTTTTTACTTTATCTTTGCTACAAGCCCAGTACACAATTCCATTCAATATGAATAAGCGCTTTATTTGCATGTTTCAAGGTCATTAATAAAAAAATAACACGCTTATTATAACCGTTATCTGGATAAGCGTGAACCGTCCCGAATGGATGTTACGGTGGGGGCAGCTACCCCCGCGAAGTCACGAAAACAACACCAATTTAAGTGGACCCCTACTTTGTTTTTTAAATAAAGCTTGAATTATCGTATTACGCCGTATTTTTTTTGTGTTTGCAAATGTGGCAAACACTAAAAAAACACGGCGAGCAAGCTGAGAATTAACCAGTATTCATTTAAAATGTTTCGTGGTAGGATCTAGTGATCCGCTTATTACTAGTTTGGTAGGACATATCAGCTTATTCAGGAGTTTCGAAGCTACTATGACTAAGCTACCACTTCATCTTGATTAATAATTACTTACTGCCAACGTGTCGTTACATCGCCCTTACCTGTAATAAAAAGAGGGCATTTTAATACAATGCTTTATTTTTTAAAGTGTATATTATAAGAACTAGAAGTTGTTATGGCACAGAGAAGTGGTCGCTCACTATGGGCCTGATACGAAAGCTCGTCACTCAACAAGCTATGGATAGAGCAATGGATGGTATTTTTCTACGCGACCGAATCTGAGGAGAACCTTTGGCAAGTTTGCAAAGTTCGCTGGAAACCTTTGGCATATAACCGATCCTTGTAGAAATATAGGAGCGGCCTTTGTTCAGCAGTGGAACTCCTGTGGTTAATAATTATGATGATGAAGTACAGAGGCCAACACATCAAGCTGCCCCAATCTCCCAAATTTCTATGATAGATTTTCAACTTTAATACAATATCATAAAGTTCATATTCAATTTGGAAAATCTTACATCTTTGGATAGCTTGACCTACTGGCGTTTGTACAAGATGAAATAGAGTTTCTAGATGACTACTTGTCATCTTGTCTTGCTTGCTTGTTATTAAGTATTCAGGGAAGATTAAATGAAATACATATATAAGTTTGATATGTTCACAGTAATAATACAGTAAAATATCGATATCCGGCCAACTCCAGTTTTGCATTGTGAATTTTTTGTTATTTCACAAAAAAAGCAGGAAGTTTCGGTACCGATAAGGTGTTTCAGCGGAATCATGAATTTAATGACCTTATTGAACAAACAAAACCGTTGTTTAAACCATTTAAGGAAACGCTGTTAACACAAAACGAAAATATCAGCTAGTTAATGAGCGCCTTATCAAAGAAAAACAGTCTTAATTAAGATTTTTTTACAATAAGTTCAAGTACAGAGTATTTGTATTTTTAATCGTATAGAAACACATTAAACTTTAGGGCCCAAAATAAAAATGAATATGAAATCTCTATGAACGAATATCTAATTTACCAACTTTTTAAAATATATCCCTTCGCTTTCCTGTTGTGATATAAGACGCAATTTTAGATAGGAATTCCGCCTGTGTTTTTATATCATCATCCGCCTAAAAATCCTTTAATTTCAGAGCTCAGTTTCTGATGTGTTGTCCCCAGCGTGGGACATTCCTTACTCTTTAAAGATGTGGTTCATGAAGGCGGCTCGCCCACTAAGAGGAAGGAACCTGTAGTCTTCTGGCTTCGAGTATCCGGTGCCGAGACGACTCATCCGTTCCATCGGCAGACCGTCACAATCGCACAAGATGTGCTGCATTGTTTCCTTGAATTCACAATCTCTACAATCATTATTCAAAGCCAGTTTCATTGTATAGAGCGTGTCATTGGTTAGTAATAAGTATGTAGGTAACACGTAAACATTCATTAATAATGTAACACACCTTATTACTTTTAACGTTTATTTACGCAACGAAACATAATTTAAATATGGTAGGTACCATAAACATTATAATCAGCTTACAATTTTTAACAAAACCACTAACCGATATCGTAACTCTCAACGTTTCAACTAACACTGGCTTCTCATAATTCGTGTTTACATTACGGACATAATTTATTAAAATAACCCAGACATTTTTCATTTTAACGGTAATCATGTTTAGTCTGCGACAACCGTAGGGGACTTTTTTGTGTGATTAATATTTTTCGAAATTCAAAATAGGTGCTGTTCTATATTTCGTGTTTGAATAAACATTTTTAGTTTAAACGTCAGCTGTTCGAAATCACAACTCCATAACGGTTTTTTTTTTGTTTTAGGAATACTGAACTCTAAAATATGTTTAAAATTTGGGAAGGTTTAGACCTACTAAATAAGTGTACAATATTCTGAGAGCTGTCTTTCTCTTTCGACGACAAATAACGATGAATAAAATAATAATTTATTGATTTCTGACATTTACGCGAATATTATACATTGAAATAAAACTACTTTTTACGGATTTTATCGCGTATATTGATATTATTAATTCCGACGTTTCGGACCCTTTACAGCGTCCATGGTCACGGGTAGACTCTAGAATCTATACGTAAATAGTCTAGAATAATAATTTCTAAAAGAAATGTTACTATTATCATTATCTACACAAACTACAAATTTATAATTTATTTATTTTTTATTTACTTTGGGGTCGCCTTCCAGTCAGCTTTCAAGCTTTCAGTTACAGCTGAATATCAGTATTTTACACGAGGCGACTGCCATCAGACCCCCACAACCCAATTTCTGGGTAACATCGATATCCTGTGGCTAGACTAGACTTTACGTGCTCTTCGGTGCACGGAGGCGTCTTGCAGGGTAAGAATAGCCACCCATCCATAGACTGGCTATGGCTAGTACAGCTTAACTTTACAGATCGATCGAGCAGCGTAGTTATTACTTAGCCACGAGCCCCTCAAAGCTTGATTTATTAATTTTGGTAGATTTGCACTAAAATTATTTCTACTCATCATGATCAACAATTTCTTGTATGGGATAAACCATGAAGTGCAAAAAAAAAAACAGCTACATCCTACATTTTGTCGAGAGATCTGAACTTTTTTCTAAGAAACAGCTCTCTTTTTTTTTTTCAAAGTTTAATTCAGATCTAGTCCCATATCTACTAGAAATAATATTGATCATCATCATCATCATCATCAACCCATATACTGTCCCACTGCTGGGCACGGGTCTCCTCTCATATTGAGAGGGATTAGGCTATAATAGTCCACCACGCTGGCCTAGTGCGGGTTGGCAGACTTCACAAACCGTCGAGAAAAATCTCTAAGGTATGCAGATTTCCTCACGATGTACACACACTCGCACATGAATTAGAAAAGTAAGAGGTGCGTGCCTTGGGTTCGAACTCGAGACCTACAGCAATATTGAAATACTGAACAAAAATCAATAATGATTTCTGACATTTACGCGAATATTATACATGGTCTACCCGTGACCATGGACGCTGTAAAGGGTCCGAAACGGCGGGATTAATAATATCAATATAACGCGATAAAATCCGTAAAAGTAGTTTTATTTCAAAAATCAATAAATTAAGTCATATTTCTCACACATACTTCAACTCCCGTCAATATCCCAAGGCCCGAACCCCCAGCTTACGTGCTTAACAGGCGGCTCAGTATGTCAACAGTGAGTCACCACTAAAAATATTAGCCCTTTGTACTCCATGGACCAGCAACGTGAGACCGGCTGCATTTACACCGTAGTGTAACAAAAAATCTGTGTAAGCAGTTATAGCCATATGACCTCGAGGAGTTTGAATTCGAGTCGAAAGCCTCTCTCTTTTCCTGCCATTCTGTGAATGGGATTTTTAACACTTTGGACTCCTTTGTGCCTCGAAGAGCATGTAAAGCTTTGGTCATGGTTGTCATAGGAACATCTATGATAGTTGTTAATGATAGTCAGAAGCCCAAAAAAGCCTGACAACCAGTCTATCCTCAGGATTTTGGTTGCGGAGGTTTGATGGCAGTCTCTTCGTGTAAAATACTGATATTTAGCCGCATCTGGTTACCTATACTGGAAACTGACCGAAACATAGTTGAGCAAAGGTTCGGAGGATAATGATGGCATTAATAGTGTCAATGTTCAAAACAGAAGCCGGTAGGAATTGAGTCGTGTATCGTCGCCACAAGTTCATTAAATTAATTTACAGATGCCTATATCTTACAAACTTTTTGCTAATTAAAACGCAGATGAACACAGAAAAGAACGTGTTCTGTTATTACCATGACAAGCTATAAATGTCACAAACGTCATCAAATCTCCCATTTAGATGTCAACGGTGTAAATACATCCATTTATATTAAGTGCAGTACTTGAAAAAACAAAAGGGTGCAAATTGTTTTCGCAAAATGACTGACTCATTGTCTCCAAACGATTTTGACGTTTAGTACTCGGGCAATAAAGATTTATTTTATGTGCACAATGGTCGTATATTATTAGCTTAACGGAAAGTATTTTTGAGAAACATCCATTCAGTTTATTTCATTGCGTTTGAAGAAGTGAAGTTGCTTTATTAACTCGGGGAAGTTTGTAAAGTATAAATCAGACCAATTGGCAACTTTTAAAGATGCTAATAAGCTTATTTAATATGTATAGAAGAATTTGATCCCCTGCTTTCTGAATGAGTAATTTCACAGGAATAACATACTCAAATAAAATTCAGAGGAACTGAGAACTCTTTTTTTAAGTTGTATAAAAAATTTGAAACCAATCATGATTAATTTACGCTACAGAACTAGCTGAAAGGGGCTCGTGGTCAGTTATTACTACGATCAACCGATTTGCAAGGTTAAGCAAGCTGTGGTCTGTGGATGGGTGACTATTCTGAACTCATCAAGACCCCTCCGAGCCTTAGAGAGCACCAAAAGCCGTCGGGGCCGCTTGTCATAAAAATACCTATCACAATCGTTAGTGGTAGTCAAAAGCCCAAAAAGCCTGACAACCAGTCTATCCTAGGATATCGGTATTGCCTAGAAATTGGTATTCGGAAGTCTGATAGCCGTCGCTTCGTGTAAAATACTGATATTCAGCCGCATCTAGTTATACTGGGAGACCCCAACATAGCTGGAAAAGTTTTGGAGGATGACGATAAATAATATAGATAAATATAATACGTCTTTATACTAAAATATATTAAATATGTCCTTCACACACTTTGTGAGCATTAGTCATAGCAAACAAGACGGCAAAATATTATTATTTAAACGTTTCATCTCCATGATGAGAGGAAAAACATTGCCTTTAAGATATTACGCAATCCAAACGAACGTGACGTGGCGACGACATGCGTGCACGCACCATGATTATGCTAAGCTGATACTGACATAATTTATATCTGTCAAACTTCTTAAACTGACAGAAGTACTATCTTGACTAAAAATATATTTATGTACACACATAAAAAAAAAATTCAGCTCATAGGAGTATAGAGTGCAAAGGTGCTTTTTATTCCAAAGAAATCTTCCAGCAGATCTGCGAGAGGAGAAATTAATTGGAATGTAGACATTAGTGTGAAAGAAATATAGACACAAAGATACATACTAGCAAACATGACATAATAATTAAATACACAAATAAGATATTTAAAAACATACCTACATACTTACTAATAGTGTTGTTCTTTGATTCGCTTTTTAAAAATTGAAACAGTTCCACTTACAAAGTAAGTACATTTGACCGGTTACGAACTTTGATTGCAACATACCTATATACTGTCTCGTTAGTGTCCACAACTTCTGCGCTAGAGGTCTTAGGTTCGATTCACAGGTGGAGCAGTGTTATTGGGTTTTTTCTATGAAATTCTCAGTAGGTAGCAGCTCGGAGTTTGTATTTGTGCCCGGTTAATGGCAATAGGCTTGCCCACTACATGGGACCTGTACTTGAACTGTGGGTGCATTTTTTTTAAATAGTATTATATTCTATTGTATAGTAATGTTGTGTTGTGTTGTGATTACAGCCGGTACGTCGTAAGGGCCCCAGATACCTTATCACTGTTACAAAACACTTGATAACACGCCTAACATCTTGCCTTCCGTGTTAAATAGAACAGGCGATTTCCCTACAACATGATATAAATATTTTTTAAACATTTTACACAGCACCATCTAGTCGCAAACTGAGAAGAGCTTAAGTACTATGGATATTAGACAATTGATATAATACTTACATACTTTTAATACATAAGAATAAATACGTAATACTTATAATACATAAGAAACACCGACACAAACACAAAAACTTATCTTTTTTGCATTTTTTTTATGAAGCCCTCTTCATAGGCAAGCGCGTTTCAGCACCAGAGGGGTTGCAAGTGCGTTGCCGGTCTTTGATATAAGAATAGGCCCGCTGCTTGAAAGTTGCCATGATGTACCGGATCGGAAATACCTCCGCTGGTAATTGACTCCACAGAAATAACTTTATAATCATTTTCCATGCTAAGATAAAAGTTATTTTAACGCAGGAAAAATTCAACGTCACCTTAAAGACGTAAATTTAGAATGTTAAGGCAAATTTCAACCTGGCGCCACCCGCCAGGTTGAAATTTGCCTTAACATTCTTTTATTCATTACTCGCGGTGGCTTAGTGGCCATAGACCAAAAGACGCAGGTTCGAATCCTACCCGCAGTCTAATTTTTAGTGATGTTAATAATCGATTATCCATAATCGATTATTAACATTACCATCACAGCATTGAGATGACAGGAAACAAAGGTAAATACATTTTTAGCTTCGTTCATTCATGATTATTGATTATTTGAGTCAGATATGTATACCTTTGAGATAATAAAGATAATTTTACCTGTTTCAATCCATTATCAATAATCGATTAATAGATTCTCAACATCACTATTAATTTTTCCTTTGCTGCAATAACAATTACTTATGTTTGAAATAAAACTACTTTTACGGATTTTATCGCGTATATTGTTAACATAAAATCGGTGTCCTCTGCAAATTACATGTGCAATGGCTGACATAATAGCAATAGAAAAGTAAATTTAAGCAACATAAAATTTTGTTTTATATAATTTTACCGAGTAAATTACAAGACAGAAATGTGTTGTTGGGGAGTTTGTTGCGCCGCTTCTTCTTCCCAGCTAAAACACTAGGAGGCGGCGAAGGGCGAGCGTTTTAGGGGCTGTCTTAATGTAAAAATGACGTTCAAAAAGTACTACATAGTAGTCTATCTTGAATAAATTATTTTGACTTTGACTTTGACTTTGACTTTGACTTTGACTTTGAATTGAACCCAAAATTCGTGATCTGTACTGCGAAACTCGAACCACATGACCACAGACGTCATCAAACAGTATTATCCTATTTGTTAGTAAGTTAATACTAATTAAAACCATCTAAGTAATGAATGGAAAACAGCACATTAAGATTCTACATAGTGAATGCATTGTCTTGAGTAATAGTTTAACTAATTACTATTGTACTTACATATTACTGTTAGGTAACCTATTTATTTACATCGTCATTCCTTTATTGCAATAGGCTGTGTGGTCTAGAATCGTAAGGCCCAATTACGACCCAATGTACTAAACATAGGTGCAAGTAGGTACATAGCTACGGCCTAAAATATAGGTTTAGTAAAAAAGTATTTAAATGTAATTATTTTCACTAAATTCTTTTAAAGAGTATTTCCATACCTAAAGCTAGCTATTTCGTGCAAAAAATATGTTGAAATATGGGAAATAATTTTTATGGCTGATTAAATTAGCGGAATTATTTTTTAAACAAAAATAAAATACGTTTAAATATCATGTCATAATAGTCGTTGGGTCGTAATTTAATGATTATAAAAACTGTCTTGGGCCGGAATGTCAACTTATTTTTGTCATTAAATTAGATCGTTGGTCCTTATAAGGCTAGACAAAAAATGAGCTAACAGTAAACTTCCTTCTAAATTACTATTTCTCCATTGTTTTGTTTTTCTGATTAAATTTTACCTACTAAGTAACTAGAAGTAGAGCATAGTGGGAGTAGGTAATTAATTACACTCAAATTGAAGCTCCCCGACTGGTGAAAAACTTCCGCCTTACAGAAAATCGAAGTGAAATAACACTGCTTTGAGCTGTGTTGTGTTCATAACGGTGAGCAAGGTTGCTAATGCTCCGTGAGCAGACTGTATTGGCAGTGGGACGACTTTAACCCTTATACTGCCAACCCAACTAATCCTCTTTCGTTTTACAGGGTCGACAACGCGCAAGTGATACCGCTGGTGTTGCAAGCGTCTATAGGCTACGGTAACCGCTTACCATCAGGTGAGCCGTATGCTTGGTACCACCTTAGTGGTATAAATAAAGGTATTAGGATAGACTATAAAACAATGACGAATATATAAACTTCAATTTTAAAAGCAGCTAAACATTTCATATCAATTGTGTAAGTGGTGAATATTTGGAGTATGTTTGCGAAGAAAGTCTCTGAGATAGGAGCGAGTGGTTCTTATCAGTCATACGTTATCAAATCACGGTGTTACGCAACGCCAAATTCCGGTTAGACGAAAAACAAGTCCGCTACTATCTTCATAGATACTTATGTACTTGCGTTTACGACGTAATAATTAATTTAGGCTATTGCTACACACCATTGGTCCTGGGTTCGTTTCTCAAGTCAGATATAAAAACTATTCTACATCCTTCCCCATAATTCAAACTATCTCCATACCAAATTTCATCTAAATCGGTTCAGCGGTTTTTGATTCCCCATACAAACTTCCCCTTTTTACCCTCTTAAAGGATGATTACTGGGATAAAAACTATCCTATGTCCTTTCCCGAGACTCAAACTGTATACCAAATTTCATCTAAATCGCTTCAGCAGTTTAAGCGTGAAGAGATAAAAGACATACTTTCGCATTTATTATAAATAGCGGTCCTACGGTGCTAGAGATGCGACCTTTTTAACTTTTAATGCCATAGAGTTTCTATTGGCAAAGTCAATTTAAAAAGCAATTGACATATTCATATTTATGTTGTATCTGTTTGACATAAACAGCACGGAGGTAAACAATTCATATTTTATTTTATTTAAGTTTTTTTTAACACTTAATACACATACATTTTAGCTTTGTATACTCTTTATCCGTATAAACTTTAATTATGCAAAATCTCACACTCCTCCGTGCACGCAATATTCTTAAAAAGGGGTATAAAGTTTTCGCTTCACGTATTATAGATATGTATGGATATAGGTCCTTTTAAACATTTTTTTTTTCTTTAAATAAATCTGAATTATAATGCACAATATTTGTTTACACCTTGAATACAAGATAACGTGTCATTTTGCAATCATAGAGCTCGCTTGACAACATTCTTTGACAAACACCAGCCGCCATCAAGTTTCGACATTATTATTAATGACGAAACTTGGATGATGTAAAGCTGGATAAACAAAACTAGTCTAGTGGCGGCATACGTGACTTTGGAGCTTGTAGTCTTGACTTTGATTTCCAGGTTGGGCAAAGTGTTATTCAGTTTTTGTTATATTCTCTGGAGCCACGGAGTTTAGATATTCGAGTACCTTTACAGGCGATTATTTTTCCATTCCGTTTAATTAGTTTTGCTTGCTGCAGTGCTGATTATACAACGATGTCAACGATAGAACACCCAATTCAAGAAAATGCTCTGTCAGGGTACGATGGAACACAGTAGAAGAGTGTTCCGCTGGTTTTACATATGAAAGTACTAGCAGTTCCTTACGGTTTCACTCGCCTCCCAAAGGAATTTTGTAACAAACGTAAGCCAATGTCCTTCTCCAAGGTCTAATCTATCTCTGTACCAAATTTTATCAAAATCGGTTCAGCGGTTTAGGCGTTAAAGCGTAACAGACAGACAGACATACTTTCGCATAATGTTACCTATACAGTAGGGATCTAGTCGTGACCGGAGCTCCATTACTTTAGATCAGTAAAATCATCTTAATGAAACTAGAACTGACATAGTACATATACATACCATCACACCTGTATTCCCCGAAGGGTTAGGCAGAGGTGTACTAGTACACCCACATTTCGCCGGTATGTTTAGGTCCCATGTAATAGGGGGCGAGCCTATTGCCATTAACCGGGCACAAATCCAGACTCCGAGCTGCTACTGAGAATTTCATAGAAAAACCCAATAACACTTTACTCGACCTGGGGATCGAACCCAGGACCTTTAGCGTAGCAGTCGCGCTTAGGACCACTAGACTAATGAGGCAGTCAACTGACATAGTAACAAGAATTAATTACCACTTTACAACAGATAAACATATCAACTCGGTACATCGTCATATCCACATTCGTTTAATCCAAGATAATGTAGTGCAATCAAAATTGAATCGAATACATGAATCATTCACGTACGCAAATCGAGTGATTGATTGATGAATCGATTAATTCCGAATTGAGTATTGTTTATATTGTAATTTCATTGTGTGTGGTTACATGTTATTACCGTTATAATCAATTTGTGCGACCTAATTCCGTTGTTTGATTTAATTTACGAAAAACGGATCAAAATAATCTGCTTAATTCCTTTTCTGAGTTTGTCTGGGGAGTATTGCTAAATATTCCACCGTTGCAACGATGTGCTAACATTATTGTGTGCCAGCAACATTATTTGAAGGGTAATGTAGCCAGAAAAATTATGTTCTGGGCATATATTTTTTAACCGACTGCAAAAGAGGAGGTTCTCAATTCGGGTGTAACAATACATTGTTCAGACAGAACATTATGTCAAGTGGAAATTGAACCTACGAACTCGTGATCAGCAGTCCGGCTTTCGAACCACTAGACCTGATAATATCTTATAATATGAGTCTTAAGAACTGAGGTTTCAAGATGAACACGCAAGTGATACCACTCAATACTCAATACGTTTATTGCACTCCACAATGTTAAACAGTTGTTATAATACAGTTTATGGTATTGTAGCGACATCTACCGCGCTACATAGAACTACGAAGTCCTGAATCGCGCAAGCAACATTCGCAACGAAAACTAGCATATATACAACCGCCCGACATCAACCGTCGGGCAGTGGCCCGCCAGGCACAACACCCGCCTGGTTGGAGGATCCTCCCTTTTCGTTGGAGGGGCAATACTCCTCGCCTCTCCACAGTATCAATCATGGACCCTGTGGGCACGGCAACTTAGGAGAAAGGAAAAAGGCACAATATTTATTAATACCTAGTTGGGTATTAGTAGACCTCAGTGGCTAGCAACACCAGCGGGTAATTGTTAGCGTCTATAGGCGTGGTTGCCGCATACCATCAGGCGACCCGTATGTCCTGTCTGTTACCCTTCTGTATCTGTCTGCATTTCAGTGATTTGAGGTTGAATTTGAAGAGGATTTACAGCTGTTTATCCGATGCGGTGTCGGCGTAATGGCTTCTACTAAATTTAGACTCGTAAACGTGCGTGTGCGCATTATTCATTGTACGTATTCGAATTTAGTTTAGATTTGAAGAGCAGAAAGTTAATTTAGGTAATTAAAATGTTGTGCCCG
This sequence comes from Acronicta alni, assembly GCA_964056405.1. Taxonomy (NCBI): domain Eukaryota; kingdom Metazoa; phylum Arthropoda; class Insecta; order Lepidoptera; family Noctuidae; genus Acronicta; species Acronicta alni. Next base: position 2,458,843 of record OZ043939.1, read on the forward strand.
GTTAATAGCAATAAGATCGCCCTCTATTAAGTGGGACCTAAACATACTGGCGAACTTTTGGTGTATACTGATTAGCTAGCGGTTTAAGCGTGGGCCTACTGATCATGAGTTCGATTCCTACAGGACACAAAATGTATGTGTGTTTATACAATTTTTATTCTCAAAAAAGATATAGTCACTTAAATGAGCTACATAAGATAAAATATTGAAATAAAACTACTTTTTACGGATTTTATCGCGTTATATTGATATTATTAATCCCGACGTTTCGGACTCTTTACAGCCTCCATGGTCACGGGTAGACTGACGGATTACTAATATCAATATAATGCGATAAAATCCATAAGAAGTAGTTTTCGCGTAAATGTCAGAAATCAATATAAGATAAAGTAATTAAAACTTAAGTATGTGATGAACATAAGTGTATCTTATTGTGTGTATTTACAAAAAAAGTATATACATATTAAGTAACGTATCATTGTAACCCATAGTACAAGCTACGTCCGACGACTGTGGTCTAGTGGTTCGCGTGTCGGGCTGCTGATCACGAGGTCGTGGGTTCGATTCCCACAAACCACAAATATTTATGTGATGAAGTGTTTGTGTTTGTCTGGGTGTTTCCTATGTATAATAAGTATGTATTTACAAAAAAAAAAGTATATAAGTATTATATCAATTGTCTAGTACCCATAGTACAAGCTCTGCTTAGTTTGGGACTAGATGGTGCTGTGTAAAATTGTCCAAGAATATTTATTTATATATGTAAAATTTTCCAATATTTTTTTTATTTTATTGTCATCATCTTCTTCCGAGGCTCTTCCGGACCATGTTGGGGTCGGCTTTCAGTTGCAACTGAATATCAGTATTTTACACGAAGCGACTCCCATCAGACCTATGCAACCCAATTTCTGGGTAATACGGATATCCTGAGGGTAGACTGGTTGTCAGGTATTTTTTGACTTCTGACTACCACTAACGATTGACATAGAAGTTCGTATGACAACCGACAGCTTTACGTGCTTTCCGAGGCACGGAGGTGTATAATTGATTGATATGAACTTTGTAGGTATACAATTAAACAATGTAATTTTATAAAATATTATTAACAAAAGATTTTTTAATACGTATTATTTTACAACATATGTGAGGCACAAAGGGTGATGCAGCGTAACTTTGACTTAATGTGTAAGTGGGCACATGACGCTGGCCTAGCAATTAATGCAAAGAAAACTAAATTAATGCATATTCATTCACCTTACCTGATATCACCCTATGTTCCATCTATTATAGCCCATGAACACTGCTGTCTACACCAAACGAACAACCAGGGTACGTGCGGTTGCCAGACACTACAGGTAGTGTCTAACCATACGTACCTAGGTCTAACCATAGACGAAAAGTTCAACTGGGGGCCCCATATCGACAATGTATGCAGTAAACTAAGATCTATAATATCGAGGTTTTATATACTTAAATATAAATTACCATATAAAACACTTAGAACCATGTATTTTGCATTGGCTGAATCCGTGATAAGCTATGGCCTAAGTAGTTACGGACGCACATATAGGACCTATGTTGAGAACATTTATAAATTGCAGTTGAGTATCTTAAAAATTATCGTACCAAATAAAATTAAAACACAATTCATAGATGACGACATTGGTTTATTTAAACACTGCCAAGTTTTGAATGTGTTCGACAAGGTGCGTGTGTGTGTCTTGAGTGAGGAATACCATAACTGTGTAAACTTGGAAAAAAATGTAAGACCCAACTCGTTACGTTGTCTGTCACATTTGCCTACTTATAAGTTACCTAAATATACAAATGTTTATGGGACGCGGACGTCGGAATATATGTTGCCTCAGATTATGAACAGTATACCTGTCGAAATACACAATAGTATTAATGCAAAAAAATGTAAAAAGGTTATAATTCGACATTACCTCGACAAAAATACATGAATATGTACTGAGTGGTTGTAACTGTCATGCCACGGTTAAACTTAAAATGGTTTGTATGGTATGATTACTATAATTAATTATGTTATATTTCTTCTGTTTTAATCAATAAATAGAAAAAAAAAAAACAAATCTTTCGTTTCATTTGTTTTCTAGTTGTCAAAAATTATTTTAAAATAAAACAAGTAAATACTCTTTTGTGAAGAGTACTCACAAAAGAGTATTTATGGCGTGAACAGAGGGATCTGTATATGTCAAGAATGTCACCCATCGACAGACTGAAACTTAACCTTGCAGATTGGTTGATCAGCGTAATTATCACCCACGGAACCAGAGATTTTATATGTTTTATGATATAGAAAATTACCTAATCTAGTTCAATATATACAAACCTACATCTTTATCACCGAAATCCCGTCAAGAATCTTAGCATAAAAGCAAATTACAGTAAGTGTTTCTACTAATGGCTAGTTATTATAGATTTTAAGAGGATTTCGTCGGAAAACACGTAATGTGCGTGACTGATAAACATTCATACTGCCAAGCCTGTTCTGATGATATCCGTGAAGGTAAGAAATAATTCAGATACGGTATTAGGTAAATAAGTATTTTTAACCCCCGACGCAAAAATCACGGGGTATTTTAAGTGTCATCGTAGCTCCCGAACGAATGAACAAATTTTGATTTTGTTTTAAATTAGTCGGGAGTGTTCTTAGCTATGTTTGATGAAAATCGGTCGGTGATTGATAAATGTAATTTATTTTTGCAAATAGATCTTATAAACACACTTTTACAAGTCAATATTTAATTAAAACTAGATGGCGCCTGCATTTCCTAGCTGACGACCTCTGAGAAGAAACTCCGAAACAAACTCAGAGAATCCTGGGCTCTTAAGTCCAGACAGTAACAGTATTCAATGCTTTTTAGATGTGTTTTACAATGTAGGTATTATAGGACACTTGTAGGACCCTAAGAGGTGAATCAAAAATACTCTCGGTTAAAAGGCACTTTAAGATTTTATTCTTCAAAGGTCAAGAGAAATCTCTCTGTGTGACAACCATCAATAAAATTTTTTCACTAGACATTCTACAATAATTTTATTTCAAATGATTACTTCTTCTTAAACCAGCCAGTCTTAAGCTGACTCCTTGTAGCGACCTCTACAGTATGTTATGAGTAATATAAACATACATTTTCAACATAAACGAGATAACTAAAAAGAAGGCATTCTACAATAATTTCAAATTATTACTTTTTCTTAAACCAGCCAGTCTTAAGCTGACTCCTTGTAGCGACCTCTACAGTATGTTATGAGTAATATAAACATACATTTTCAACATAAACGAGATAACTAAAAAGAAGGCATTCTACAATAATTTCAAATTATTACTTTTTCTTAAACCAGCCAGTCTTAAGCTGACTCCTTGTAGCGACCTCTACAGTATGTTATGAGTAATATAAACATACATTTTCAACATAAACGAGAGAACTAAAATGAATAAGCACCCAAAATGCCGCATCCATGTTTCTGGTATCATTAGTAGCGACACTTATAAATGTACCAGCGATAATACAACGCTAATTAATTGAATGGGTTTCTTGACCTGTGCCCAACGGTGGGGCGGTACTACCTGGCAATAACGAACGATATATTACCTTACGTGAAGATTCTTTGGCTAGTGTTGCCAGAGCGATGAATACAAAGTAAGACCAGTACTTATAGCCTTTTGATATGAGGGGCTCGTGGCGGTGGTTAAGTTATAACTAAGCTGATCAACCGATCTGCAAGGTTAAGCTGCGCTAGTCGCGGTCAGTCTGTGGATGGGTCATCATCAACCCATATACAGTCCCACTGGTGGGCACAGGTCTCCACTCATATTGAGAGAGATTAGGCTATTGGCTATAGGACATCACGCTGGCCTAGTGCGGACTAGCAGACTTCACAAACCGTTGAGAAAAATCTCTAAGGTATACAGGTTTCCTCACGATGTTTTCATTCACGATTAAGCGAGCATGAATTCGAAAAGTCAGAGGTGCGTGCCTTGGGTTCGAACTCGAGACCTGCGACTTGGCAGTCCAATGGTCATACCACTAGGCTATCACTGTGGATGGGTGACCGTTCCTAACACATCAAGACCCCTCCGTGCCTCGGAGAGCACGTAAAGCCGTCGGTCCCGGTTGTCATACGAACACCTATGACAATCGTTAGTGGTAGTCAGAAGCCCAAAAAGCCTGTCAACCAGTCTATCCTCAGGGTATCGGTGTTACCCAAAAATTGGGTTGCGTAGGTCTGATGGCAGTCGCTTCGTGTAAAATAATGATATTCAGCCGCATCTGGTTAGACTGGAAACTCCAATATTGTTGGGAAAAGGCGCGGAGAAAGTAGAGATAGCCTAGTGATATCACCATTAGACTGCTATGTCAAATGTCTTGAGTTAGAATTGATATGCACCTCTGACTTTTCGAAATCATGTGCGTATTAATAATTAATTAACACATAAACGGTGAAGCAAAATCTTTGTAGCTATAGTAAATAACTTTGATATTTTATATGACAATGACAATTAGGTACGATTACATTTACACACAAAAAATTAGTTTTTTAATTGTATGTAAAAAAATCATTAATAAATTATAAAATTATTAATTGAATAAATAAATTATTTGTTTTTATTTATTATTAGTTTTTTTATTGTATGTAAAAAAATTCAGATGTCAATGATCGTATCTTTCAAAATACGATCAAACTTGACGTAAAAAAAAAGAAAGTTGGACCATTCTAACAGAACGCCTAAATTGTAACTCACGTGGATATGTTGCAGATTTTCAATAAATAAAGCAGTAAATAGTAAAATCTCTGAATCACCTGCAAATAGATTTCAAACACAAAAAACAACATAATTGGTAAACAAATAACAGCATGAGTGGGCCGCCCAGCCGTCTGCCTTACAGTCGTGCAAAAAGTATGCATTCATTGATGAATTAAGTCGTACTATTACCGCACTAGAGCTATCGTACTAAATTTCGTCGCTAAGTAACACCTACTCTGATCAACCAATCTGCAAGGTTAAACTGTGCTTGGCGCGGTCAGTGGCTGCGTGACCAGACACATCGAGAGCCTTTATGCCACGGAGAGCACGTAAAGCCGTCGTTCCCGGTTGTCATACGAACCCACACACGTGACTATCAGTAGTAGGAGGTAGGAGCCCAGAAAACCTGACAACTAGCCTATGCTTAGGATATCGGTGTTCAAGTTGGGTTGCTGAAGTGTGAATGCAAGCTTCGTGCTGGGTTTTTGAGTTTTATAACACGTGTTCCTTACAAGCCGTGCGGAGAGCAACTTTTATTCTTTTTTAAGTAAATAATTACAAGCAAAATAACTTGTTTCATTGATACGGCAACCGAGCATGCATTCACGGCAGTTGTAGCGCTTACTCCACAACTAAAGAAACAAATCTCCAATTTTGTCTAGTAATAACTCATTGAGGATAATTTGTACAAAAAAAAATCCATGTAATGACCACTTACAATTTTATTATACCCGTTACACTGTAGTGCAAATAAATTACACCTGAATTATTACGATATGATTATAGATGAAAGCTCTTTATATTGTATAGGTAGGTACGTCTGCCATATTTCACTTTTAAAAATGTCTGGCCCGATCACTATTGGCCAGCAGTATATTTTTTTATTACATATGGTGTATTTACTATCAGGAACATGTCGACCGTAATGTAATGATAAAGGCAATCCCATTAATCAATATTTATAGAAGCAAAATAGCAGTATTCATCTCATCAATGCCAAGCCTACAATGAAAATGTGGTACAATTTATAATAAAGCTATATTTATTATCTATTATTTTAGAATAAGCTGATCACTAAATGTAATACATATGTAGCTGAGGTTTCTAAAAAAGATTAATTCGTAATTCAAATTGGTACATTCTTAATCTTTAAATAAAATAGATATAAAATTTCGCGCCAAATAAAGTTACAGACTACAAGTAACAACTCTATTTGAATTTCGAATCATGACTTTATCTGAATAAATTCGTTGCCAAAGTCCAAAGTTTTGCTACTCCAATTGTAAGTTCCTATAATTGGTATGAACATAGCACCTCATTTAAATTAATAAAATTTGATAATCATGTCAACACTATAATTTGCACAAAGTAGGTAATCCAGTTTGATTTAAAAAAATATATGTCTAACTAAACAACATCAAGAGAATAATTATAATATATCCGACATACGTATTCAATTGTTCGTAGGTAATTAAAAAATAAAAACAAAAGTGATTGAAAATCGAAATCGAAAAAAAAGTACCATGCTCTTACATGTAGTGGTGGTACTGATAATTATTATTTAAATAGGTAATCTAAAATAATTATGTTTAGTTATTAAGCTTGTTATCTAAAAAAAAATCAAAGGTAATGCTAGTCAATTATCAATCAAAAAGCATTAAAACGCGAGATGAACTGTCAACAAGAGATATTAAGATCAATCCAGACAATTCAAATTGCTAAGCCTTGAGATAAAATCGCTTCCGACAAAAACAAAGTTGATTGTAGATTTGCATTACGTTTTTTGCGGCTTTCAAACAGGCTGCATTATTGTGATTGGCAACATTTAAGTCCACCTACATTGATATCAATGCGTGATGGTAAAAAAAGAATGTCGTTTGAATTTAGAGCCGACTATAAACGATCGAGTGACGTCAACGACGACGGCAGCGGTTATTGGCAAAAGCATCTGTCTCCACCCCTGACAAATCTCGAGTTAAACTTGATATTACCTTACTGTCTTAGTATAAAAGCCTGTTCCAAAGCGAAATCCTGGATACGCCACTGGTGGTGAGTATCCTGTCCTGTTCCACTTCTGGCCATGAGCCTCCTCCTAAATAGATGAAGGAAATCAGGACCCAAAGCTGACCGAAATCCTGGATACGCCACTGATGGTGAGCATCCTGTTCCACTTCTGGCCATGGGCCTCCTCCTAAATAGATGAAGGAAATCAGGACCCAAAGCTGCTTTTTAAATTCAGAATCGTCCAATGACACTGAATGATGACTGACAGATTTGGTAAATAAATCTCTCAGAATCCAACATTTCCGAAGTAAAATAGGGGTTTTGACACCAGGAAAATAACAGACTTGAGACCCAGGCTACAGACCGACTCTGGCCTAACAATGATTGGCAAACTGCTTACCTTAACCTTCAAGAGCTGTATGGAGTCTTGTTATATGTTTTTCACGATGTAGGAATGAAACCTTATTAGTGCATTAAGGTGATATTCTTGAAAGGAGCTTACAAATTTTAGCATCATTTAATAACCATAGAGATGCTATAGTCATACCACAATCAAAATGAGATTCTTCAAAAAAGTTCTTAAAGTAAATATTTTTTTCAATTTAATTTCTTATCAGCTAAAAGCTTTACAAGCTTCAAATTACATTCGATATACAAAAAAATCTTATTCATGTGACCGAGAACTAATTTATCGCGGCGCACATGTCAAAGAACCCTCGAGTTGACATCTGTCACGTTGACAGGCGTCGAGTCATTCGCTTTGACAGCACTTGTCAATAGAAGCTACAATTAGAGGCCCGTTACAAATATCTATGTCAATACCACACTTGAACTTTGAAGCTTACTTTTATTTTCGACTTACAATAGAAGCATTGGTTGTTGATTGATTGTTGGCAATTTTGGGCACAATCAAATGGGAAATGGCCGCGAGCATTGTCTTATTTTATATTGGTTGTTATTTTATGTACCACTTTAAGATTAGTAGGTGAATAACTGTGCTTATATCTACGAAAAGCTGTGTAAAAGTTACTGGCTAAATAATCGAAATAATTAAACTTAACAATGACTAAATATAAGCAGTGATAGCCATTGGACTGCCAAGTCAAAGGTCTCGAGTTCGAACCCAAGGCACGCACCTCTGACTTTTCGAATTCATGTGCGTATTAATAATTAATTATCACTCGCTTAAACGGTGAAGGAAAACATCGTGAGGAAACCTGCATACCTTAGAGATTTTACTCGACGGTTTGTGAAGCCTGCCAACCCGCACTAGGGCAGCGTGGTGGACTATAGCCTAATCCCTCTCAATATGAGAGGACACCCGTGCCCAGCAGTAGGACAGTAAGTATATGGGTTGATGATGATGATGATGAATGACTAAATGACAGACAGACAGTACAGTTTAAACCTAATACAATAAATTGATATCCAATTTTATCTATTTTTCTTCTTTAAAAACATAGTAAAGTCTATAACTAAGTCGCTTCCCTGTCAGTCCCTGTGTGCGCTGAGATCTTTTAAACTACGCAACGGATTTTAATGAGGTTTTCACTAACATATAGACAATTTCTTCCAGAAAGTTTATATATATAATATATACATGTAATTAGTACATTGCACCCTTGCTAAGCTGGGGTGGATCGCTACTTATGTACCTATAATAGGTATAATTTTTCTGTACGTGTTTGTTAGTGAACTCGTCCTCCGCGGGAACGATTTTGATGAATATTTTGTGAGTGTTTGATTGGATCACTTGAAAGTTTAGATTCTCAATTGGACCCGGTAGGTGACGCTGCAATCGGATTGCAGGTGACGCTAGTTCTTGTAAAGTAATGTAAGTCTGTCCCACTGATGGTGGCGTTGTGTGTCGGGTCGTTTTATTCCCTACAACATGGTTGAGTCGATCGACGCCGATACGCACGTCATACTCGTGGGGTGCCGTCTGTCGGGGCTGGTCAGCTCTTACTGTCAATGGCAATCTTTTTTTATTTATTCTTTCTATGTGTTATACTGGATTAATTTATTAGTAGGTACACATCAAACTGCATTATTCTCAGTAACTATTCATACCTAATAAAAATTGTAAACTAAGAATATCATTGTAATCATGTTTTTTAAAAAGAGTGTCTATGGAGTTTCTTGCCGGTTCTTCTCCATAAGACCCACTTCTTGGAACCGTGCAACTAGTTTTGACATTTCAAAAGTGCTATTTTAATGGTCTAATTGAACATTTGACTTTGACTTAAGTTTTTTAGGCATAAACATTAAAAAAAATTGAATGTTAAAACGCCTGCGTACATTGCTCATTCATAAAATGTCAGAATGGACGGCCGTAAATTACTTGCCCTCATAGTACGGTAACCTTCAAAGTGTTGGTGACTCTGAACTAAGAATAGATACAAACAAAGAGTTTCATAACTACTTTTTGCTCAATAACAAAAACAACTTCCATCTTGTATCAGCCACGGGTCAGGCAGATGTATTTCCTTATATGTACATATTATATACTTATTTATTTTTTATTGTGATTAAATGACAAACAAGCATACAGCCCACTTGATGGTAAGCGGTTACCGTAGCCTATAGACGCTTGCAACGCCAGGAATACATCGCTTGCGCGTTGCCGACCTTGTAAAATGAAAGAAGAATAGTTGAGTTGGCAGTACAAGGGTCAATGCCACTGCCAACACAACGTTACCTCGTGTAGCACTGGCAACCATGCAAACTGCAAAAATATGATTTACCCTAATAAAATATTATTAAATAAATTTCCAATGTTCCAATGAAATTCATAGTAGCCTTTTTTATTCTATTAATAAGAAGGTAGTGTCAAAAAGTTGTCAAACATTAACGATTTTAAAGTTAGGTATTTAACGAAGGAAAAATTCGACCGCGGGCAGGACTCAAACCTGCGTCTTCTGGTTAAGTACACCAGACGCTATGACCACTAAGCCACCGCCATGACGAATTTTGCCTCCACATTCAGAATTTACTTCTTTTATGGTGACGTCAGTAACACCTATTGAAATGCAAGTTTTTGCTTCTCAACCGACATGACTTATTTTACAGTTAGTTCACTGTCGAACGATGCCACCTTACCTACTAAATATCTTTTTCTTTTATTTTGGCATTTTCAAAAAAAATAAACATTAACGATCTACTTTGTACAGTACACCTTTACCTTACCCCTCTAAGCGTGATGATATGCGGCTCGACAAGCAAATATTTGCACCTAATAGTTGAATCACTCTAACCTAGAGGCAATGTACTGTGAAGTGAAAATGACAGAAGACTTGAGCTAATCTTTATCTATCTGACTCCTTAGACAAACACAAAAAAATATTTATCAATGATTCATTCATGTAGGCATTAAATAAATGATAAAAACAAATATCTACCTTGTAAGAAAAAAGGTAAAGTATTTTTTTTCTACCTAGCTTAATTATTTCAAGAGAGGTAGGGCATCGTGGGAGTAATTCCACTAAGATGGAACTGGCCGACTGAGGAAGTAAACCTTGCAGAAAACCGAAGTGAAATAACACTGCTTTGAGCTGTGTTGTGTTCCATACGGTGAGCATGGTTCGCGAGGAAACGTGTTGGCAATGGGGATTTTGACCCTTTTACTGCCAATCCAACTATTCCTCTTTTGTTTTACAGGGTTGATATCGCGCAAGTGATACCCCTGGTGTCGCAAGCGTCTATAAGCTACGGTAACCGCTTTCCATCAGGTGGGCCATATGCTTGTTTGCCACCTTAGTGGTAAAAAAAAAAACTCTGGCACAACTGCAAACTGCACAATTTGGATTTGAGTTCGTCTTTCATACGGATAGGTCCTAAAAAAACATAGCGAACAACCCATACGAACATATCGATTGTAGGAGTATAGCAGTACATCTACTTTTTTAACCCGCCTCCTTGGACCTTACCTTAATTAAATTGGACCTCACATCCCTACGTGGATGTATAATGATGATACCTTTGCGTATCTAACGTCATCCTTTCATAAATCCTATTCTAGATCTCCAGACGTTTTTTCAGTCGTAAAACTTGGCCTCGACGTTTATGACTGTCATTATGTACACAGTTGGCTGGTCACACGACCTAGAAATGTGCTCTAAACTAGACTCTTAGTCATCGCAGAACTTTAAATTTCCTGGTATTGTTTTGTTTTTAGATGGTGCCACTGTCCGCTTTGATTACTGGGTTATGTATTTTTAGATCAGCTTTTTTATTAAAAAAAAAACGTTGGTAACGACGCTAAAACTTTATACTGTATCGTGGGAAAAGGAATGGTTTGAAAGTCAAACTCAAAATCATTTATTCAAGATAGAATAATAGGTAGTATCTTTTAACGTCAATTTTACATTGAAATAAAACTACTTTTTACGGATTTTATCGCGTATATTGATATTATTAATCCCGACGTTTCGGACCCTTTACAATCAATTAAATCTGTAAAAAGTAGTTTTATTTCAATGTTTATTATTCGCGTAAATGTCAGAAATCAATATGTCAATTTTACATTTTAGATAGCCCCCAAAACTATTACCGCATCAAAATCGGTCCATTTGTTTAGGTGACACAGACACATCAAACTTATTGCATCCCCTCTTTTTGCGTCTGAAGTTGAAAAAATAAGCATTACGTTCTGCTTGTTTTTTTAGAATAACCCTCTTAGACAGACAATATTTAAAAAGATCTTACCTGAGCATTGTGAGATCGCCAGCAGGAACAGCGCCGTACAAATTGTGAAACTCCTTAGCTCCATAGTGCTGTCTTCTAAATATCACTTAGAAATAATATAAAACCACTATACAGTTCACTTAGTAAGTATAATTACTAAAACCTGTAAAAACTGTTAAAATCACTGACTATAACACCATCACTAAAGGCACTCCGTTCTTCGTTAATCAGGCACTTTTTCGTTTATAATCTGTAAAAAATAAAAAAATAAATGGTTATTTTTTTATCTACATGATGAATAATATTGTCATTTTAAATCGTATTTATTTCGAATACGTTCCCGCATTTTTCAAAATAAGAATATAAGCGATGGCGCGTGGCGGTGCATTTTGTCTATGGAGCGATTTTCTAAGTTTAAACATATTAGAGTAGGTACCTACTTAGGTTTTTTTTTAAATTTCAATCTTATTAGTGGGTTAGTTTATAATCATTGGTCATTTAATTTATTTTCTGTGTGTACAGTGATTAATTAATAGGTTAATAGATATAGGGTGGAGACGACAATTCGAAATGAAACCAGCGACTGCTTATACTAGTCTAAATAATCAAATAGGTAAGTAATAATTACAACAACAAAAAAACACTTTCCATATAATTAAATGCTGATGACTATCATTTATTAATTAATTGGTAATCAAGAAAACTGTTATAAGGAAATGCTATCTATTTAGAAGAAAACATACAGACTTGTTCGTGAGTATTTGTTTTTTTTTTGTAACGATTAAATTTTTCTTCTTTAGACAAGGCTATAGCTATTGTGATTATTGTCGTTATATCATCTCCACATTGTATAACACAAGCAATCAAAAATATTGACCTAAATACGTAAATAAATTCGTAAATAAGTCTACATTCTCACGAAGCCACATGTTGAATCAATCATAATACATAAAAAACCAGGCCTATCCATAAACTGTGAACAGAACACCTCATATGCATAATCTGATTTAGTCGTTAATTTGATTGCCAACATAAAAAACTGCAGCCATTATAAATGTTATACATGGCAGTTATATGCGATCTAATGATCACAAACTCATTCGTTGTTAATTTATTTATGATATTTGAAAAAAAAAAATTAAGTGTAAGTGATAAGTATTGGGTTTTGCTGACAACTGATACTTCCCTAACCGAGCTCATTTATTTTATTGGACGTCTTTCCTAGGTAGAAAAAATATGCAATTATTCGAGTCCATTTTTTATTCATATTTTTGTAAGTATTCCATTGGAGATCTCAGATTTCCTCAAAGTTCTGGTGATAGTTGTATATGTTTAGTTCCGAAAGAGCATTTTACATTCGAAGACTACCTTTCAAACTTTTGGACTTGGGAATATCGGGAGAATGATTTGGTACTTATTTCAATTCATGGTAATTCAGTCGCTCAACGACGCTCACGACGCGACGGTTTGTTCTTTCTATTCAGTTCGACAAATATAGCCCGCTACCTTTCCCAGTCAAATGGATGGAAGAAATCCAACAAGAATGTAAATAAATATATTTAAACCCCATTTTAGAATGAGCATCAATCATAAATTCATAATACAAGATCGCTCATAGTCATAATCTATAAGTACCTATATCGTGTTCAGCTGTGGACTTATTATTAAATGCATCTGCAATAAAGTACGAAAAAAACATAAATAGACGTAAAAATTGAAAACAGAACCATGAGAATGGTCTTTCCATTAAAAACATTTCATAAAAATTATAGACGATTGATGCATTTACTTAGGTACTCAACGTTCGAAATGCAAACGATGCTGCGTTTAATATAAGAATAATAAAATAATATAAATAGTAGGTATAATATAAAAATCTTAATGGTGTTTTCCCCAACTCTTTAGTGTTGCCATCTAAATTATGGCAGTAATAAACTGTTTATTGCCACAAAATACATTATTTGCGGACGATATATTTTAAGATTCGTTATGACCTTTTAGGGTGGACAAGCCTATTGCCAAACGCACATCAATCCACTGTCTGGGTTGCTACTGAAAATATCATAAAAACTACAACAAGCAACCGCACTGTAATAGATCTATGAGCCAGTATGAAAGTAACTCTGCTTATTTTTCTGTTTCAGCCTGAACCGCATGACAGATATCGATAAAAATGAACAAGGAGATAGATCGCATCCTAAAGCAGGACATGATGTACCTTTTGCCTCGAAATGTCCTTTTGGTGATATGAGTGAAACTGCAAGCACCAGTCTCTAAATAAAGACTTTTAGAAAGAAATTTCAAAACATCAATTCATTACAAATGTAAAACCTAAACTGATTCCCAGTATGGATTTAAGTGACAGAGGGTTGCCCGCCTCTTCGACAGTGCGCTCACTTCTCGTACGGGGACAAATATTTATTATGGGATCTGGATTCGAGGTATTGTGTGTTGAAGTATCCGCAGTGTAGCATATTTTTTTAAATGAAGATTTAATGATATTATTTCAAAGGGTAATATTATTTTTACAATAGGAAATGCCAGCGTCATAAGTATTAAAAAAGGTCTTTATAACATCTATCAATTTTTTTTTAATGGATAGGGGGGCAAACGAGCTGACCGTCGCCTGATGGTAAGCGATTTTCGCCGCCCATGAACACCTGCAACACCAGAGTTACAAGCGCGTTGCCGGCCTTTAAAAGGGAGTACGCTCTTTTCTTGAAGGTTTCAAGGTCATATCTATCTATTTAGTATTGTGATAATGCAGTGTCTCATTAGCCTAGTTGTTCGTAAGCATAGCTGGTATCCTCGAGCGGTATTATTGGGTTTGTCTGTAAAATTCTCAGTAGCATCTCGGAATTTAGATTTGTGCACAGTTAATGGCGATCGACGCGGCCTCTACTGCATGGGCATAAACGTACCTGGGCACTGTGGATATAATTTACCACACCGCTGCCTAAACCTTCGGGAAAGGCAAATCACTATTACTGGAAAAACTAACCTGTTTTGGCTTTCAAAATCTCTTTTCTCCAATTTTACTTTTTGGTTACCCCTAGCCAAAAACACGTGGTCTATATTGCATGCTATCTAATAAAAGACACTCATAAATATAAATAATAAAATACACTTATCCATTATCACTATTCTGTAATCTTTTGTGTGTAAGAAAAAAAAACGTTCTTATTTTGCCTTTCCGAGTAATAAGTAGATCTATTGCTATTTCTTACCATTAAATAAACATTACAAAACACATGTAACCATATTTATTATAGCAGATGCTGATATGGAGTGACATTATGACACTGCAGACACGTCAAGCAGATACGACACGAACCGATAGACTACTATGTATTTATATGTATTATAACATCCCTAGGTTGTAATACTTCATTGGAGATTATTTATTTTGAATTATAAAAAAGGGTAACTTAAAAGCAATAAAGTGAAGGAAAGTATTGTCATTATGAAATTAATATAGGTTCGCTTCCTATTATATTAATATGGCAAACTAAATTAAAAAAAAAACTGTGTATACAGTTACCTCTTCCTAACCCTTTGAAAAATACAATAATTTATATTCGATTTTAAACCGTGATGGTTTGATGAAAATATCAAGAACGCGTCATTAAGTATATGAATATTTGATTTGTAATTGAAATGGTGAACAGCTTAATTATGAGTTGCTTATTAACTTCGAAAATGGAAAATATGAAATACAAAAACGAACCCTACTTACTTTCAACACTTTTAAATTACTCCCGAAACCCTGACAAACACTTAAAATTACTCCGAACATGACGTCGAAACTTAAATAACCGAAATACCGACCACAAATTAATAAATATCCCTTCAATATAAGCGTTGACCGTTTCCATTGATACTGCAGTCTCCAATAATAAACTACCGTCCGCAGCGTCCAAAAAACGTTTCAACTACCCTCCTATAAGATACAATCCTCTCCAAAGATCAAAGAAAACTTGTAGGAAGGCCTAAACCAATAAATTATTGACTATTTTTAACTGACGCTGTTGTAAGTACGTTCTTCCGGGATGGTCAATGGGTTATTAATTATAGCAACGTAAGTATTTGGTAGTGAAAATATTTTGTTGTTATGGGAGATGTTTATTAGTAATCGGTGAGTCATTATTTAGCCTTTGCGGGGGAAACAACAATCATTTATTTAGAAGAAAATGTTCTAGTCTACTGGTCCTAAGCGCGACTGTTACGCTAGAGGTCTCGGTTTCTATTCCCAGGTTGACCAAAGTAAAGTGTTGTTGGGTTTTTCTATGAAATTCTCAGTAGCAGCTATTACATGGGACCTAAACATACCGGCGATCTCTGGGTGTACATTGGTACACCTCTGCCTAAAACAGGCGTGATGGTATAGAACAGTTTTATATGAAGTTAATTGCAACTGTCATTTAATAGGAACTTAATTGGAGATGGCGAAATAGCCCCTCAGGCTTACGCAAATTATTATTAACCTTATTATAGTGTTTTTACTCGAAATACCTAGAGTTTTTCTATTATAGTAGCGTAAGGCATGGCCGCGTACAGAATCGACCTGCATAAACAAGAGACACCAGCAAGTGTGACAAAGATGAGGCAGGATCGCCACTGTCACATTGAGCAAGAAGAAGAAAGAAAAGCACATATATAAATATATAAATATCGCCAGACTTTCGAACAGACACAGTACTACAACAGCAAGCCATTTAGAATACCTTTTACTTAAAGTAATGCTTTTCTAAAGCGACAATACCATCATAGTACGGGGGAAACACCAACCAGGTCCCCCAACTGGCTTCCTGAGTATACACGGACACCAAAGAAGAGAAGAATCTTCTATTAGATAAAACAAATGCCAATCAATAAAAGAGTACTGTACGTTTAAGTATGTAGCGATAATATATTTAAATTCCACCATAATCAGTAGACCGAGACGAACAACCGGTAAAACGACTTACCGGTATAATAAAGATGAAATAAATAACAAAATAAAACGATAAAACAGCAAAACAATTGAGAGAATAAAATGTATTTTAATAATAAAGTTTTTTTATTTTATTTACATCTGTATTATAATTGCCGACCCTGTAAAACGAAAGAGGAACAGTTGGGTTGGCAGTATAAGGGTCAAAGTCCCCCCTCTGCCAACACAACGTTTCCTCGCGGAGCACTGGCAACCTTGCACACCGTAAGAAACACAACACAGCTCAAAGCAGTGTTATTTCACTTCGATCTTCTGCAAGGTGGAGGTACTTCCCTAGTCGGGCAGCTCCAATTTGAGTGGAATTACTTCCACTACGCGCTACCTCTCTTTCAAAAATTGTAGCCTACTAGCTGTTGCCCGCTGTTTCTAACCTACTTCCTAAAGGGTTTCTTAAGACGAAAGCCTACGTCTAATCTATCTCCGAACTTAATTTTATCAAAATCAGTTCACGTGTTTAGGCGTGAAAGCGTAATAAACATACAGACAGAGTCACTTTCGCATTGATAACATTAGTAGGGATAATCTTCCTGAATAATCCCTCTTACTAATGGTAAGAACCGTATAAAAATCCGTACAGTCGTTTCTGAGATTATCCCAAACAAACACTAACGCGTCGCGGGCGGGGGGGGACTTTAATTTATAATAATTTTATAGTCTTAATAAAAAATTGTAATAAAGAATTTTCTGTTAGACAACCTTACGGTACGGCAAGGCAAAAAAACCGAGGTAGATGCACTGATAATTTTATGTAAACATCCCATTAATTACACGGACACAATACATACATCTATAGCCATTATATTATACCTTAATTACATCCAAATAAATTAAAGTAGAGATGATGATGAAGATGTATATGGCAACTAAACAGAACAAACATGACCAAAAAAAAAATAGAAACAAAATGAATTAAGAAGGTTTCCTTTTTGAGATTGGTTTGGAAACGAAGAAAAGTGTAAAACGTATCAGTACCCTATCTCAGATCGTGGTCGTAAAAGGCAACTAAGGGAAAGTGAAATACTGTGTTAGTTGCTTGTACCAGTAGATAAGCTACGGATTGAACACCTGTTGCTGCCTTCTTTTTTCTTTAGTCTATGGATGAAAGATTTTAAAGAGGTATAGATCGGATATTGGAAACATTTCATACAAAAATGTTTATACCAATTTGTTTTACAGAAACAGAGTGACTTACACAGAACGAATTGTTTCCAAAGGGAAATAAGTAATAGATTATGATTATCGCTAGTATTATTATAAATGTAATGTCTTTATAAATGATAAATAATATTTATTTCTTTAAATGGATGTTTTAAAGATACTTACAAGTCAATGTTTTACATTTATTTTTAAGCTGGATGGCTCCGGCATTTCCTAACGGACGACCTCAGAAAAGAAACACCGAAACAAACTCTATTAATGAGAATTATTGTCTCTTTTAGAGTTCACGACACAGTAGTATTATAATTATGTGAGTATTACAGTGCAGGGCAATGTTTGAAATGGCCTTTTGAAGAAAAAGCCATACCTAACGGCTTTTGTCTATGGTTAAGATAAGATTTATTTATTTATGGAACTGATATTTACAGAGCATTTAATCAAGCAATTTCAAGTATATGTTTGGCCTCTGTAGCGTACCTACCTTATTATATAATTTTAATAAGTAAATATTTTTATATTCAGTCAATAAGCTTTCCAACTTTTTATTCAAGGTATCCTGATCAACTTTAGTAAGTATGACAATTAATAGACAAAGTAAAAATCACACCTATTCAGTAGCATAAATTATTGTTTCTTTCTGCCCTTGTTTTATTTAAAGAAGTGCCTACAAAGTTTGTTTATTAAATACATTCATTTATTGATATTATATTTTATCTGGTATTGTTTTTACCTACATGGGTCAAGGGCTATCGCAAGGGTTTTACGCTCTGAAATCCGTTTAATAATGCAGTATTGTCATAGGTACCTACTGGATTGTAAGTAATGAGGTTTGGTTTTGTTTACCGTATCAATGAAACCTCTTTACAGTAGGTCTGGTAGCACTGGCACGTTATTCTATATAAATCCACTATGATTCCAAAATTAAATTTCATTATCTTGCACATGCTCCTGGCGAATAGTCGCCAGCACTTTAAATCGAACTCTGAATCGTACGGTTGGTAGCACTAGCAAGCTATGTTCACACTGATTCCAAAATTGAAATTATTGCATATGCGCCTGCCGCTAGTCGCCGACACTGAATTGTACGGTTGTCCTTTTTTGCCGAACTAAAATTGTACAATAATATTAATTATTTATTGTGTAAATATATTTAATGTCAACTAGGTTGGAAAAATGCGATCACTATTGGACAAAACTAATCATTAATTTTATTGCTGGTACCTAACACTTAGCTTTTTGTTTCACTCCCAAATTCATTACGGTTCATGATGCAACACAATTTGAGGTCATTTAAACCGGTTCCATGAACCTATGGTTCCCATGGCGCTTTAATTATTTCGTGATTATTGCGTATCTCGACTAATAAGTATTAACGATTCGGTATAAGGTATAAGCGGCTTGGAAATTGAATAAAATTCAAAAACATTTTCTATTTTGACATCATTCAAATTTTTTTCAAATTTCCAATGATGAAGTCAATGGTTGAGCGAGCACACCCAGAAGATTCCCTACCCCTACTTTTAAATAGATTAGAGTTGTACGTAGTCGGAAATACAGACGCAGGAAAGGACTTCTACTCATTGGAAAAGATGATTTAATACAGCACTAATTGCGAATTTCATGTGGAATATCAACCAGGTAGGGTAACCTTTATTCCGATTTGATTTTACTTCTTTCTTTGACCAAACTGACACCAGATAGAACCTTTAAGCAGAAACACGAATTGGCCGAACGATTAACGAAGAACGCGCAAATGCATCATAGTAGGCTGTTTATAGATCTGACTTGAACTTAATCTACGTATGATCAACAAAAACTTCAAATCCAATTAGCATGTATTCCCTAAAGGGTTAGGCAAAGGTGTACCAATGTACACCTACAGTTCGCGGGTCCCATGGTCATAAGCGAGCCTATTGCCATTAACCGGGCACAAATCCAAACTCCGAGCTGCTACTGAGATTTTATAGAAAAACCCAATAACACTTCTCGACTTTTTTTAAAGTCCGTCGCCTTTAACTTAAAGTCTTTGAAATTAACTGTTCACACGACAGGCCGAAAATGACGGATGCTTCTAATTTTCGAAAATAACGGCCATAGATAACAATTTTTAATGTAAAGCAGTGATTGGTGGAAACCAATTTATGATGAGCAATGATTGCCAATCGTTTTTCTATGTTTACAGATTAAGTTGTATTATATCTATGATAGAAAACATGTGAATATAATAAATTACCATTGAAACGGCGAAGGAAAACTAGGTGAATAGGTTAAATAATCAATTTAACAGTCAATGATCGATGTATCGAGAACTTTCTTATTAATTCTATGAATTAAATATTGAGGTAGCTCAGAGAAACTGAAGGTCATGACATATAACTCTATCCATAGTCAAAGATGGCGGATATCTCATGCTAAATAGACTACTGTCGGTGCATGTTTTAAGTATTAGTAATGGCAACATATTTTATAATTTTTTAACGACAATAACAATGTTTTAAAAAACAGACTTTAACTAATACGTCATATTGTCATTAAGGTGATGTATGCTACTGTGCCCAATATCTTGGTCCAAGATTTGATCAACATATCTTTGATTGCCCCTATATCAGTCATTTAACTTCAAATTTTTAAATTTGATCAAATTATCTACCACAGATTAGATATTACTAGAGAGCTGATGTAGCATTTAGCTGTCAAAAACCATCATGTAAAGATTTTTGATCAAAGTTATATTGGATTGAAAATTGACATATCATAAGAATCATTCTCGCTATCTATAAGGCTAGTGCTGCACTACTGGGAGCGTTTAGTGCTAATGCTACGCTTAGTGCTAAGAGCCAATCTTTTTTATACTACTAAGGCGGCAAACAAGCATACGGCCCACCTGATGGTAAGCGGTTACCGTAGCCTATAGACGCTTGTAACACCAGGGGTGTCACTTGCGCGTTGCCGACCCTGTAAAACGAAAGGAACGAGGAATAGTTGGGTTGGCAGTATAAGGGTCAAAATCCCTCCACTCCCAACACGTTTCCTCGTGGAGCACTGGCAACCTTCTCACCGTAAGACACATACAGCTCAAAGCAATGTTATTACACATCGATTTTCTGCAAGGCGGAGGTGCTTCCCCAGTCGGGTAGCTCCAATTTGAGTGGAATTACTCCCACTATGCCCTAGCTATCTGGTTGCTTAGTGAGCATAGACTCTCAGCTCGGCACGCAGTGTGACCTCAGCCTGAGAGATCTGTCGCAGAACCGCCATGTTTACTAGCGAACATTTACAAGGTAGGAAATAAATATTATTCCAATGTAAAACCGGTTTTAAATAAATAACAACATAATGTACGCCGAAAAACAGTCGATAACTGAAAAAGGGAAACATTACGAATAATTTCTTCAAGTTTTTTACCGAAATTAAATGCATTATTGTCAGTAGCAATAACCTTGATGTCTTGAATGGGACAAAAACGCGAGTTGCCATAATTAAATTTAAATTACAGTGTCCCAATTGCAATGGTGAAAAATTTTAATCGTTACGAAAAATGGCCGTCAAAATGGTGCGTCCACCATTTTGACGGCCATACACAAATTATATGCTTGCATTCGTAAGTTATTTATGTATCGTGTTGTTATTTTAATTATATATCTTTCTTACAAATTTCAGAATACGGAAAAGATTTGTTTTATTTATTTTACCAAACGTTACAAAGCAAAAAGCAAATAAAAGTCTAAAAGTAATAATCCTATATCTTAACTACCACAAGGACGATAAAAACCGTTGAAGGTCTTACCTGAAAGGTTTTAAAAAGAAACAGTATTTGGGTTTCATATGTATGACTTTTAGAAAACCAATGGATGCCGTCTGTCGGGCTGGTCGGCTCTTACTGTCAATGGCAATCCTGCTCTGTTTAATTATTATACAGTATGAATCAAACTGCATTTGTTCTCAGGAACTATTCAGAACAGAACATAATTTTAAACCAAGAATAACACTGTAATCTAGTTTTTTTTTAAAGGACTGTCTATGGAGTTTCTTGCCGTTTCTTCTCCATAAGACCCAACCTTTTGGAACTGTGCAACTAGTTTTGACTTTTCAAAAGTAGCTACTATTGTAACTATGATTTTAATGGTCTAATTGAAATAAAATATTTGATTTTGACTTTGAGAATGGCAATGAACTTATTGTATACTTACTTTTTCTTCTGATGATTATTACTCGGTGTTAATATGATTCAGTTTGCAAAACTATAATTATGGCAATAGATACTTGTGTAAGGTTAGTCAAGCTATCAGAAAAGTTAGTGATGAAATGAAAGGAGGTCCAGATAAGTATCGATGTTGATATGTAAGTATCGTCAATCCTAATGGAATATCTCTCCAACGAACGAAGTAACTTTCCCTCACATGAATGTAACCTATCACGAAATCACGAGGAAACAGAACAAAGCCAGTTTCTTTAACAGAATTAACATTTTCCAAATGCCCTGAATCAG
The DNA here is from genome assembly GCA_964056405.1 of Acronicta alni. NCBI lineage: Eukaryota > Metazoa > Arthropoda > Insecta > Lepidoptera > Noctuidae > Acronicta > Acronicta alni. Next base: position 2,480,941 of record OZ043939.1, read on the forward strand.
TACTTTCTAGATAAGGTATAGGATTAAAAACAATTGTAGGTACTATTACTAGTTGTTATTGATTTGGCGCCTACTGTTAGGTAATTCTGAGCCCAAAGGCGGTAAAACAAGCTTCGTTCATCCAGCGATGAGATGATCGGAAAAATCGCAGATGTCCAACTTAGATGCGAGTGATACAAGACCGAGTAAAGTTTGAGGAAGGCCTATTTGAGCCTATTATCAGTGGAATAAGGACATGACATCCGTTGATAATGATGACGGTTCTGATAGATGACTGCCCTTTAGATCAGCCCTAACGATGATCAACTGATTTCTGACATGGAGAAGGTAGGTAAAACTAACTTTCTGTCATGGTTGTGGCGAATATCGCGGATCCCATGGCCATGACTATAGGGCAAATGAAGGCAAGAGCGGTTTTTAGTAGTTATGAGCCCGACATACCTTGCCACCTCTCCGGGTGGCGGAGGTTGCATGAGGTTTTTCCGTATAATAAAAAAAAAGGTGAGAGTTCTTCAACTCAATTCTAAAACAATACATAACATCAATCTAGGAAATATGACGTTGACCAGCTTGTACTTAATGCTTAGTATAACAGTCCCTATCTTAAAAATAAGGGTTAAATTCTAGCAGAGAAAGACGAAAATCGTTTATAATTTTCGGATTAAGAACCACACCGAACTAATAGAACTGAATCCAACAGTATTAAGACTGTAGTTGACCTACATTTTGATCAAAATAGCTGTTTATCCGTTCCTATAGATCTAATGAGTCAACATCACAATTAACTCATCGCAATTGTTGTTACTATTTGATCCATAAAACTTGGAGACAAATGACGGTGACCTTCGCTATCAATGGTTCACGTCTCATTGACTATGTTACCATGACCCTGAAGGTTGATGGTACCAACAATTGTCTTGTTTTAAGGTACATCGTTTGACTTAGCCCAAAAAAATCGAATTGATTTTTTTGGTTCGTAGCTAATTTTAAGTTATAACAATTTTGACAGTTGGCGTATAGCTTTTGGCAATTATGACATTAAAATAACGATTTTTTATCAAAGGTTTTTGAATATTGCATAGTTATATGTGGTAAGTTCTACTCATTCTGCAGAGTTCTTTTGGGGTGAAACAATCGTATTGTCAAATATTCCACCACTAAGCAATAATATACTAACATTATTGTTTGAAGTGAAATTACGGTGCATACGTCTCAAGATGACAAAGCGGAATGACACTGATGTTGCTGTCTTCTATAAGCTACGGTTTACAATCATGTGGCCTGTATGCTTGTTTGTCATTTTATCACAATTAAAAATCCACATTTCCTTTTGTAAATATAATCTTACCATTTCATCATCTCATTCTACTTATATTCTGTCAGTTTTGTTTTTAATATAAAATATGCTGCACTGCGGTCGCTTTAACACACAACACCTAGAATCCAGATCCAATACAAATGTTTGTCCTCGTACGGGAAGTGCAAGTGATCCCACTGGTGTTGCTAGCATTTACAGGCTACGGTTGCCGTTTACTATCCGGCGGCCCGTATACTAGTAAGTCATCTTATGACAACAAAAATAAATAAAGAAAATGAGTAAAAAAGAAATATTATCACAATAAAACAAAATAAAAAAGTTCGTATAAGAAAATAGAATGGATTTAGCGGGCTAGGTCGAATGATTCACCTTAAATACGTTAGTGGACTGTAACCTAAACAGGAGCTTAATGAGCGATTTTCGCTATCAAACACTGTACCGTACCGTCAGATATTATTTTACATGGAAATCTTGGGTAGCGCTTTTTGCGGGCACCCGAACTACTTTTACCATATTATAAAGTATAACTATAGTTATTTTATCATAGCTTAATAAAGTGAAGTGAAGTAATGAGTGAGGTAACCGCAATAGTAGCAAGTAGGGATGTCGAAAATGTTTTTATTATGGGCGACTTTAACGCGCATCCACAAAAATTATTTTACAAAGAGTTGCAGGGTTTTTGTAGTGACTAGTCTTGGATCTGTGCTGACGTAGAGAGATTAGGTTTAGACTCGAATATCTATACATTCTTGTGTGGGTCCACTGGTAGTAAAACATGGTTAGACCATTGCATTGTATCAATGTCAGCCTGGCAGACGATTAGAAGTGTGGGAATAGATGAGGATGTCTATATTTCTGACCACCTGCCGATATTCCTTGAGTGTGAGCTGGATGTTGTGAGGCCTAAGTTGGTGACACAAGATGTACCGCGCAGTACGGTGGTGTGGGGCGAACGGGATAAGTCCGAGATTGATAACTACCATAACTTGTGTAACGAATACCTCCGCGAAATTGACTTCCCACATGAATTTGCGGAATGCAGCTATGGGTCATGCAACTCGGCCGAACATAGACTAGTCCTGGACAAAATGTACCAAACAGTTGTAGACATTTTATGTAAAGTAGCTAGCCAAACAAAAAAGGGTTATGGGGCGGTGGTTAGAAGAGGCAGACCTAAATGCGGGTGGAATAAATATATTCGAGATGCGCACAGCGAGGCTAGGCATAAATTTAATATCTGGGTGTCTTTTGGGCGACCGGCTTCTGGTACTGTGTATGAAGAAATGCTCGAGGCTCGTAAAATATTTAAAGGCAGGCTAAAATGGAGCCAGAAGAACCAAGAGCAAATTAAAATGGACATACTAGCAGAACATAAAAAAACTAAAGATTTTAGTAAATTTTGGAAAGCAACGAGCAAATTAGATCCACGATCTGGCCTCTCTGCGAGTGTGGAAGGTTTATGTGATCATGGCGATATTGCTAATATGTTCATGTAGCATTTTAGGGTTCGCTCACCGCTTGGGCCGTCTGATGCCATGCAGCATTCTGATACCAGTGGTCGGGGGGAGAAACCACTACTGCGCTTTACTACTAAGCAAGTAAAAGCTGTCATTAACAATATGAGTAGGGGTAAATCTCCGGGTTATGACGGGCTTAGTGTGGAGCATTTGAAGCATGCAGGTGTCCACTTGCCCAGGGTCCTGCGCCATGTTCTTTACGATGTGTCTAAGTCACTCATACTTACCATTAAATTTAATGCAGACTATTGTAGTTCCAATAGTGAAGAACAGGACAGGAGATATCGCGGATAAGGGCAACTACCGACCGATTTCCCTTGCAACTATTATAGCTAAGGTGCTGGACGGTATGCTTGATTCCTGTCTAAAAGAACACCTTGACATACATGATGCACAGTTCGGGTTTCGTCCAGGACTGTCAACCGAGAGTGCAATTTTAAGCCTCAAGCATACAGTCCAGTACTACACTGGCCGCAGGACGCCGGTGTACGCCTGTTTCCTTGATCTCTCCAAAGCCTTCGACCTTGTCTCTTACGATGTGCTGTGGAGAAAACTGGGAGACAGGGGTGTACCGGCGGAAGTCCTCCGGATGCTCCAATACTGGTATGGCAATCAGACGAACCGAGTGAAGTGGGCGAATGCACTCTCTGATGCATATGGGCTGGAGTGCGGTGTAAGACAAGGGGGCTTGACGTCACCCAGGCTCTTCAGCCTATATGTCAATGACCTCATAGTCGGGCTCAGCAGTATGCGTGTCGGATGCAAGGTAAATGGTGTTAGTATTAACAACATTAGCTACGCAGATGACATGGTACTGCTGGGTCCTACGGCGGGGTCGATCAGAGAAATGTTGAAAGTCTGTGAGACCTATGCTACTGAGCATGGGTTAAGTTACAATGTAAAGAAATGTGAATACATGGTCTTTAAGGCTGACGGTAAATGTTTCGAAAACTCGCCTGAAATAACGCTATACGGGTTACCAATAAGCAGGGTCAACAAATTTAAATATCTGGGACATTTTCTTGTCGACAGCCTTAAAGACGATGTAGACATCGAGAGAGAGCGTAGGGCACTAGCGGTCAGGGGTAACATGCTGGCCCGTAGATTTGCGCAGTGTACCAACCAAGTTAAAATTACTCTGTTTAAAGCATACTGTCAGAGCTTCTACACTGCCAATCTATGGGTCAACTATACCAAAAGATCGCTAGATGTCCTGCGTATACAGTACAACAATGTTTTCAGGATGCTGTTGAGACTGTCCCGGTTTTGTAGTGCCTCGGAGATATTTGCGACGGCTCGCACGGACGATTTCCATGCTATAATCCGCAAAAAAACCACATCCATCTTAAGGAGAGTGAGAGACAGTGACAACAGCATATTGAGAACAGTTGCTGAGAACTACAGCTCACCAATTGTAGGCAAGTTTGTGCAGAGGGTAATAAAGTAAGGGTACTTTATTGCGTTCTGCACAGACAGATTACCTACCTTATAGTACCAACTCACATATTTTGCTTACTAACATTAGTTCATAAGTCACTTTACTAACAAAATATGGATCTGTATTGTTGTCCGAAATAAAAAATAATTTAATTTAATTTTAATTTAATTTAATACCGATGACAGATGTCACAAAAACGTCAAATACATTTCTCAGGGATTACTCGATGTTTTTTTCTTAGGATTGTCCTTTTTTTGTATATGTATATCCATAGTATGTCGTCGGTATAAAACTATGTTTTACGATATATATTAAGGTATACTTGAGGAGTAGCTACTTCACAAGTACCTACTAGCAGCTGATAGCCCTTAAGTTCCCGACAAGTCACGAAATGAAGTCACGTATTTCTCACTAATCTGCTATCTCTTTCACGCGGAAAGCGAACGTGACATTGGTTTTATTTGTCCGTCTGTTTGTCTATTTACTTTGACAGTTTGGCCGCGGTACAGAATTCTAGTAACCTATATTTATTTGACTTCAATTCTGATTTGCTTGGATGCTGGACTTGTTGGCTGAGTGACGTCATTTGGTTTGTTTCTTATTTCAAAATAGTTATAGATAAGAGGGACATAGACAAATTGCAATCTACAGTTCGTTACTTCAGTCTATGATAACTTATTTCAAAATATACGTCGCAAGGCGGAACCTTGCCTCATAATTAGTTAATAATCTTTATCATGATAAAAAACATTTTGATTCCCACACGGAAGTCTAATTCGCCGTAGGCAGCTAAAATATTAAGACTTGAAATCTAGTCTTATATAGCAGACATTAATTATGTTTTTTTTTTGCAGTCTTGCCAGCCTACGTGTTACGCGCGTGAGCGTACAGAGTTTTGTAAAACGCAACATTATCAGTTAAGTATGTTTGACGCAAAATGTGATAGCTTATCGACCGGTCGATATAAATTATGTTAGTATTTCTGTATAAGGGCCTCAGGGCTAAATCACAAGTCAGTGTAAGATGACGTAGGATGATATTAAGACCCCTCAGTGCTTCAGTTAGACCATTCGTCTCTGTTATATTAAATGTAGTTAGTGTTGCCTGTTCTTTATATTATATGTAGGTACTACAGCAAAGGTAGCCTATGTCGATCTCCAAGGTGTAACCTATCTCTGTGTGGGCAGTAAAATTACTAGGCAACTTCACTCTGGTGTTCCAACCATCAGGCGGCCATTGTCATCTTAGTACCTACATTTAATTGAAAAATAAGACTATAAACGCACTCGAAAAAAATTTGCACAATATATCTGAATAAATTTATTTGTCCAGCCCTGGAAAATGTTATAATATTATTCTCAGGCAGCTAGACACTGATCGATAATAGGAATCAAATGCCCAAACGTAGGCAGCCGAAACCCTAAAGTACAAAGCAAATCAAGTGCAGTAACTATGCCAATTGTAGGTGGTAAATTAGCGGACAGTGTCGAAAATTGGACGCAAATTACTTTAATTTTCGTGGTATGATTCACTGATTTTCACCTTCTATCTAAGAGTCTTCAGTACCAACGAAGCGTAAACGAGACTACAAAACTTTCTTTAAGAAAATTTTTACAGCTCAGTTTTTTTTCATTCGGAAACACAACGTCAACTCTACTTCAAATACAAAAAAAAGTATGTTTAATCGGCTTCAGAAAGGAGTTGGTTTACGTCGAATGTTTCCACGAAGTATTGCTTCTTCTTCTCGAACATTTGACAGTGAATTTGGTATTTTTATTTCTTGGTTGGCGGGAAAATCACCCGCCACCTAGAGAGTCTGCCATTAGACTGAAAAAAAAATGTACGTGCCTTCCCTTGCATAATACTCATGGATTCGGACATTCGCCACGACCATGACAGGCATTGAGATCATCATATCAGAGTAGGAGGAGGTCCAGTGCTGAACAAAGGCCTCCCCCGTAGACTTCAACAATGGCGCCGGTAACCAACGGCTTCCAGTGACCTTCATCAAGTCATCTGTCCATCTCTTCAATTCCAATTCGATCGTGTAAAGAAATACCAAGCATAGCTCTCTCCATAGCTCGCTGAGTGACCTTGAGCTTTCATAATAGGCCTATAGTGAGCGACCACGGCTCTGTGCCATACTATTCCTCTTTCGTTTTACAGGATTGGCAACGCAAGTGGTTGGTGCCCCTGGTGTTGCAAGCGTCTATAGGCTACGGTAACCGCTTACCATCATGTGGGCCGTTAAATAAATTATAGTAAATACATCCCAACTGACCTAGGACCGTATTACATAAAGGCACTATTTATCTAGTTCAAATTATTCGCGTCTTTTATCACTGCCTTACTAGCTATTAGTAGAAAACTAATCAGTGAGTTATTAAGCGGAATGCTAATAGGCAAATAGGAATCTGTCCCTGATACACTCACCTTTAAGGGGGACGTTAGATAATATTAAACAATACTTATTACATTACTGTTATTGTTGTAAACATTATTAGCTAAAAATCGTTGGACGTCCGGTACAATTTGAGTTTGGATTTATGATAGGGTTGCCAACCGTAATATATTATATACATTTACCAGGATTGCATCTACCAGGATAACGTCAATAAGTGCAGGCTTAGAGCGGTACGCTTTCCGGACCAATTTCTCAATTTCCAGAGACCACTGCTGTAAGGTCTCTGCATTTCCCTGTACACGGCTCCTCAACTGAGCACGAAACACATGTTCCAGGTGTGCATCACCGTATCTTCTCGCTAAAACCTCAACCACCTGTACATAGGTCATATAATTTTGCATGTACCATGTACACCGCCAACTGCCCATTTTAAGTTTTTCTTATATGATCTGTGTCCATCCAATGGTTGTCTGTAAGAAATTGCTCTTAGCGATAAGACCGCCAATTGTACTACTTTAGGTTTATTTTATTGTTTAATTTTATTATGCTTCTTGGTGTACAATAAAGAATATTCTATCTATCTATCTATAGGTCAGATCCTTCCCGAGAACCTCTAGAACAGTCAAGGCTTCATTGCGAAGACTTAAAATAACTGCAGTCATGGCCTGTTCGTTTGTCCACCCATTTGCCTTCTTAACAGCTCCTAGTTGAATCTCATATGCAGACCACGAAGACGTTCCATCGAATGGTGGCAACTTGCATTCACAACGTGAAGGCATCGTGGAACCACCAACCACAGAACCCACAATTCCGTTTCCTGCCTTGAGATCACCTAAAGTCTTCTTTATATCAGATATTTCCACTTTGGTTTCGGAAATCCAACTGTCGTGTTGTTTAACTTGCTCTTTCACCTCCTTGAGCTCTTTGCCAAATGTCGCTTGAACATCCTTTAAAAAGTGCATTTGGTTTTCTTTATCACGCTGTAATTGCTCCTGCAATTGACGGGCCTGCTCCTCCTGCTTACGGGCCTGCTCCTCCTGCTTACGAGCCTGCTCCTCCTTGTCCTTTTGCAGCTGCTCCCGCAGTAGGCGGGCCTGCTCCTCTTGCCGGTGGGCCTGTTCCTGCATCAGCGCCATCAAGGCTGACAAGTCAACGGCAGGCACTGGAAGGGCTCCAGATGGACCAGCGACTGGATCTAACGTCGGCTGCCGAGGGCCCGAAGGTTGTGACGGAGAATCTCCAAAGCGTCTCTGGTCCAGCACTGGGTCCGTCTCTGGATACACATAGTATGTAAAAATACTATATTTTCAACTCCAAAATCTTTTGACTGATGCATTAGCTTGTAGCGTATCCAAAAGTATCAATCTTACTGCGTTCTGAACTTGTCAATTTAAAATTGACTGAGTCGAACGCATGTTTGGTCATTGGTCTGCTTTATTTTTGATAACGCATAATAAATGACAATTTATATTATACAAAATATTGTTAAAAAATCCAAGAAATGCAACTAAATATAGGTTTTATAAAAATAAATAAGTAGCAAATACTTATTTATCTTCGTCTACTTTTTGCGTTTTCTGTAAAATACTGTTTTCATTTGAAGTTTACTATATTTTTTATAGCTTCGTCTGAAAAATAGGTACTATAATTCGCTGAAGAATTGTTGGCATCTCTAATTTGTGCCCGGCTGATGGCAATAGGCTCACTCCCAATTAGCAGTACTCCCACTATATTATTATACTCTTTGCAGTACTCTGCCTAACCCGTCAGGGAATATATGTGTGGTATGTTATAGGTATTATGTTTGTTTATAATATACTTTGTCTACGTACTTCTACCATATCGTAACAAACCATAAAAAACAAGGTCTGTTTGTTTGAATTAATTTCCAAACGTTCTACCGTTCTTATTATGAAATACTGTCGAAGTCGGAGGTCAGTAGGGCGACTTTCTTGATAAAGTGACTGAATGCAACGATTTATTGCAACTTATCTATGTAGTCTGTTTGTTTGTTCAATAAAATTGTTTATACATATGCAATTAAGTATAATTGTTTTAACCGCATTGTTGATTTAGGCAAGTATTACTTATATCTCGTGGTCCAGCAATGTAATTGGTTATTTTTGTCTTACTTTTGACCTTGTACGGGAACATAATTTGAGTTATACATTTCCAATATACTTATCTGACGTATTATTGTTAAGTAATGCAACATCAGTGTATATGTACTGGAATATTTTGTGATCTGACAATGAGAATTTCAAAAACCACAATAATGAGCGCCATCTTTGCCGTAAAAAAAGACATAAAGATAAATTTAAAAATGGAACAAACATCTGTTGCGTTGCACAAGACGTTTCATTCACTGTCAATAGGCAGTATTTTTATTTTCAAATTTCGAACATCGAACCCGAAATTCTGTGGAGCTCAACTCATTCACTGCCTGGTATTGAATATTGAGTGAACGGGTGAACGGAATGAATTACCATAACTGGTTTCGCTTACTCTTGGGACATGGGTTTGGGTTGAACTCCTGCTCACTGCGGTATATGTATAGTATCTGCCTATACGTATACTTAGGGTCATTCCCAATAACAAATGAATTAATAGATTCGCTTACTAAAGATAGGATTTTAACATAATGTGGGCTCAATACCAGCTCGAACGGCAAGTGCAGCTCTGCCTAGTGCCTATCCCTTCTTGGAATATATCCGTGATGGTATGTGTTATGTTGTTTTTCATATCTATGAATGTATAATAATTATATTATGTATGTACATGGGATGGGCGTATGTTTTATGTCAATATTACATTACGCAGATAATGTGACCATTCATTTATATTACTCTGTTTACGTGCTAAAGCAGATTAGAGTGTTAAATAAACATAGGTACGTTAATAATAAAATATTCGAAATGGGCTGGTCATACATCTGTAAATACTTAATTATTTCTTTATACCACTAATAAGGGAAGTTTGAAAGTGTCACCAGCGACAGAAAAGTTGGAAGGGAACGGTTGGTCGTGGTATGGGCAAGTGATGAGGAGAATTGAAACGCATATAACAAAAACTTGAGAGGTGTCAAGGGACACCCGGATGGAACGAAGTTCCTTTCATTAAAATTTAATAATTAAAAATAAAAAAACCTGTATACACTCAACAATTATTCACAACGCGCGAAATTCAAATATTGTCATTCACTCAATAATTCGAAATTCAAATATTGTTGACAAGCAAAAAGTGTCGTGACAACTTTTCGTAAGAATTTTTTCCGTCTAGCCCCCTTTCACAACGCGCGATAAGGAACTTCGTTCCAAAAAGAGTGATGAATATGAATGTGGAAGGATGGAGAGGGAGACCAAAGAAAAAGTGGATGGCTTGTGTTAAAGCGGACATGATATAAAAAAGGGAGTGGCTGATGATGTGACGGCTGTCAGCGATGAATGGAAGAAAAGGACATACTGCGCAGACCACCTATAAATTGGGACAAGGCAGGAGGATAATGATGACCACTATAGTAGCAAACAGCATACGTCCCACTTGATGGTAAGCGGTGACCGTAGCCAATAGACGCTTGGAACACCAAGGGTATCACTTGCGCGTTTCCGACCCTGTAAAGCCTGACAACCAATCTATCCTCAGGGTATCGGTATTGCCCTGAAATTGGGTTGCGGAGGTGTGGTGGCAGTCGTTTCGTGTAAAATACTAATATTCAGCCGGATTTGGTTAGACTGGAGCCGACCCCAACATAGTTGGGAAAAGGCTCGGAGGAGACGATTCGTCCTCCCTCGGGCAAAAAGGTTCTTCCCCGGACGATTCGACGAGGTTTCCACAAGGACCCCTATTATTATTAAAAGTAGTTATGCTATAAAATTCCTAGTATCCAATAAGATGTAAACATTGCCTTCGTGTCTGAAGTCCACGCGATAAAATGCATCTCTGTCTTTTTCCTGATATTCTCGGAATTATTAGTAATAATAATGTCAAAGTCAAACCATAGTCACGAAGCTCAATCAAACTCGTTCACATTATTAAAAAAAGAAACAGCTGACTACCGTGGGATTTTTAACAGTTGCCAACCTTGAAAAAATCATTTAGCAAACATTAGGGGAGAAGACAATATAATATGGTAACTCGAGAAGACAAAAAAAGTTAAAAGGTGTGAAGAGTACTTTCAAAAGGGTAGACAGGGACCTTGAAAAATACCGGTTACTCTATGGGTCATGAATTTAAATTTCAATGGCAAGAGCCGTTTATAAGGGGATTAATAAATAATTAATTATATTTACGTCACGTAATTTACCGTATAAATAGTTAATTATGCGGGTTGCTTTTTAAATGGATATGGCATGTCTTTCTGTATGATAGGTACATTACCATGGTGAATGGCAAAGGTGTTATCACAGTTGTTCCTTGAATAAAAAAAAAAATTAACAATTTTGACGTTTTCAAATATTCAAATGAGGAACACTAGCTTTGGCGCTGCAAAAACGCTATAGGTACCTAGTTAGTCGTGGAAAAAAAAACTAAATGTCTCTGAAATACGAGCTGAATTTTGTAAAAAGAATTCGTCACGCACAGCTGCACAGCCAATATGTTAGGTATACAGATACACCTGCTATGACCTAACATTAGTGTTTAAAATAAAGACAAGGTCACATAAATGAGTGCTAACAAGAATTAACAAAAACAACACAAAAATTACATTTACATTAAAAACAGAAGTGATAACTTGACTTTCAAATAGGTACCTACCTTCTTGCATCTCATTAAGAAAATGTTTTACATAAGATTGTAAGTCAGTCTAGTATGCTATATTGTTTACAATAATTGTGATTTTGCCCTTGACTTTTGAATGCCGCCATTTTTATTTTAGCATTGTATAACAGTAGTGGTGGGATTTTTATCGATACTTTTTTATAAACACTTGTTTTATTTATCATTTCTTTTTATTTATAATTAAGTATTAGAATAGTTGTGAATCCGATTGCCTCAACCTATTGGATCATTAAAGTCAATCGTTTACACTTACGCGAATATTATACATGGAAATAAAACTACTTTTTACGGATTACGGAACCGTTTACAGCGTCACGGGTAGACTGCCTACTGGTGTACCCGTAACCATGGATGCTGTAAAGGATCGGAAACGTCGGGATTAATAATATCAATATAACACGATAAAATCCGTAAAAAGTAGTTTTATTATTTTCAATGTAAAAAATTGTTGAAACTGAATTCGAATTACATACTTATTTTTTGCTTACACCTCGCTTGTACTTAATTATAATATTGTATAATATTTCGAGTGTCATTTGAAACGTTACATTTATTTACGTTTCATTTATTTATATAATTGTAGCATATTACCAGCACAATGGTTTTTTGCAATATCGTCCTCCAAGCCTTTTTCCAACTGTATCAGGGTTGGCTTCCAGTCTAACCAAATGCGGCTGAATATTAGTATTTTACACGAAGCGACTGTCATCAGGTCTCAGCGACCCAATTTCTGGGTAATACCGATATCCTAAGGATAGAATAGCTCTCAGGGTCTTTAGACTTTTGACTACCACCAACGATTGTCATAGGTGTTCGTATGACAACTGGGACCGACGGCTTTACGAGCTCTCAGAGGCACGGAAGGGTCTGTGTGTTAAAAATGGTCACCCACCCACAGACGGGCTTTGAAGATCGGTTGATGACGTAATTATTACTTAACCTCGAGCCCGTCTGCCTCTGTCTTGGTGCGGTTTTTGCAATGATGATAATGCTCAATATTTAAACACCATACGTAAAAATTCTTGGAACTGTACATTTACATGGACGCGTAAAAACAAATAAGGGGTTTCCTAATTGTTACAGTAAATAAGAGACTCTTCTGCTAGATGTGTCGAATATATTCTTATATTATTTTATTCATATATATTTTTTACCACACTTCCTTATTGTAGGAAACATCAAGCACTTTGTTCACGTTGTGAATACGAGGGCCTTAAATTATCTATTACATCGTTTAACTCTCTTGCATGACGATATACAACAAACTCCTATACAACCACGACACATTATTGAGTAGAAAGCAAAAATTTAGTTGCGAAGGTCTGATGGCTGTCGCTTTGCGTAAAATACTGATATTCAGCCACATCTGGTTAGTTTGAAAGCTAACCTCAAGATATCTGAGAAAAAAGCTAGGAAGATGATAATGACGACATATCATTGAGTAGCCAAGGAGAATGGCCTATATTCAACGGCCAATACGTAATAATAAGCTAATGTTAGTTTCCTTTCTGTATGAAAAGACGGCTTTGTCCTGCTGTGGAACAGACGGATATTATTCCGTAGTTATTTGTTATGTTTACCAAAAAAATGGAGGTATACAAACTCCACGCTCGCGACCTCAAATTATTATCACACTGCGATTGTGCAAGTTATCTGTTCGATAACGGCCATAGATAATAATCGATGCGCGAACAACACTACTAACCTATACTTAGGATGAGAATTGACGTGGTATTTTTAGTTTTGATATTCTTGATGTTAATCGACTTAATCAGATATTAATGATAATTATTATTTCATTATTACATCAAGTCTGTATCTATGAATGTATAACTAACAAAAATATGGTTAATATTTTGTAAGTTCTAATGTGTGCCGTTATGCTGGAACTCGGAAGGACTAGAGAAATACACTTAACGATGTGGATTCGCCCATTTCTTATGTATTAAATTCATGCGAATCAATCAATAAGCCAAAAAATACAGTTTTAAAAGCTAATTAAATTGACATTCTGCATTTAAAATTATTATGGTATTAAGTACATGCTGAAATATGGAAACGATAGAATGGGGAGTAACTGCAAAGATATATAATATAATTTAACTTATTTTAAGTAGAAATATTGTACAATACTAATACCTAAGGTTTTACAAACGGAAAACTGTGTCAAGCTATTGAATACTTCAAATTCTCCGTTCAAACTATGTGGCCTTCAATTTAATAGCTAGCTACCGTAAGTCTAAAGCCTAGACATGCCTAGGATTAGTCATAGATAATGGTTATATGAGAAAAACCGCAATTTCCTCTTAGAGCGCAGGTAATCAGTTCTTGGTAATAATTAAGGAAACTTACTATTTTATAATACCTAATACCTCAGTAAATAAATATAGCTAGTTCATACCTAATTTTATAAAAAATTGTCTTAGTGATGCCTGAGGTCCAGCTAGGTTCATTTAAAAAGTAAAGTATTATTTGAAATTATCTCTATAATATGTATCGCGGTGGCTTAGTAGTCATAGCGTCTGGTGTGCCTGACCAGAAGACGCAGGTTCGAACCGAAGTCGATTTTTTCCTTGGAAAAGTGGCTCCTATTTTATATGAAAGTAGTTTGAAGTTTGGGTGTGTACTCAGTAGGTAAATGGCAATAGATTCTGCTCCTGTTGGGTACATAGGACCTAAATATACCGCTAAACTGTGGGTGTATATTGATATATACCTCTTTTTTTTATGGTAAGTACGGAAAATCCTCATGGATCCTCCGCCACCTGGGGAACCGACCGGGGACTCGTACCGACTAAAAACCACATTTGCCTTCACTTGCCTTAAAGTCATGACCATGGAATCCGTGAAATTCGCCCGAAGTGTCAATAACCCCGCCATTTACACGATTATTACCTAGACACCGAAAAAAACCCAGTGAATGAGAGCCAAAAAAATACTTAAGACTTTATTTTATTAATGTGGCAACATCAATAATAAATTTTCTTGAAAATAGTTAGCAAAACAACAAAAATATAAGCTCCAGGGAAACGATCGCAAGTGGGCCGCGCCGTGACACTAGATAGGTCAACGACATCGCTCGGCGCGAAATGTGGAAATGTTGGTGGCACATTGAAGTAGGTAGGTATAGGAAATTAATAGCTTCTTTTGACAACTTACGAGTACGATGATAGCAAAAGAGAAAAACAGATACCTATCTGTCGATGAATTTAAAAAAAAAATGGATTTTTTTTATATCATTTTTTTATAATAGGTTACCTACCTAGGTATTAAATTTCTGTTGACTATATTTCGTATTATTTTGAGTACATATGTATTATGTAAATACGTACGTACACTAAAAATTTATGAATTTTTTCAGAAAATGTTTTACTAAAAAGTATTCGTTATATTCTGATATATTTTCGAGTTCAATATAAATCGATAAAATCATATTTAAAAAATGGGCCAATAGGTACGTAGGTTTAATGCGGCACAGGAGCTTGTAATTAAAAAAATATAGCGCATAGGTAGGTACCTAGATTTCTTCTCTATTGCAAACATTGCGTAAACTTTCAAGCAAGAAGTGCCTTAAACTAACAGAAGCCGTGTTTAACTTGTTGACCAATCTAGCCTTTATCTGATAAAGAAATAGTCGTGGTCGTAGTTGCGTAAGAGAGTATCATAAAATTCATAGAGATTGGAGCCACATTCATATTTCTACGACATTCGGAAGGGACATAAAATTCGAATACTAGTTTCAATAACATTTACCGTGGCATTCCAAAACCAGCACCGCGTGTTCGAACTTCAAAAATATTTGAATATCGAGCTACAAGATAAACGACAATAAAATTATTTAAGACAAAACAGACCACAGAAAAAAGTACAACAAGAAACCTATGAAATAAAATAATGATGTTATTCCTAAATTAAAATTCTAACCAAAAATTACATAGCGCACTCTTCTGCGTTTGCCTAATAATTATTAGGTACCTAAGTTTAATATAATTATGTAAGTTGGTAAGTTCCTCTTTGTCTTTAACTGTCACTGTAAAACTATGTTAGGCACGAAGTTTTTTTCTTATGTAAATTACCTACTTAATATTAAATGGGCTGTAATATAAAACTAAGGAAATTTAAAAACTTTTCCTTTCTCTACAGTTTTTAATAAGTAATTTTGTTGCAAAATTTCATAAATCTAGGTAGGTATTATTGTAGAGTCCACAACATAGGTTAATGAAAATTTACAAAAAATAAAAAATACAATCACAACTTATTATTTGAAGGCCGTAAGCGATAATGGGGTGTTGAGTGAAAAAATCGATAAAAAAGTGATAATGTTTAATCGAACGAATGAATGTTCTGAACGTACGAAAAATTGTTTCGGTGATTCCTTATCGATGTTCTAAAATTCATTTCACTATCTGTATCATTGATTTGACGGTATTTATATTACATAAAAGATTCTACAGAATTTGACATTGTGAATATAAAGTAGTTTATTCAAGGTCATCATCAATGAACGGCCAATATATTTATTTATCTTCAAGAGAAAGTACCTATCTAGACGAAGAGTAAAATATTAGGTACGTAGCCAACAGCTTAGTCTAAAATAATCCCTTACCGCTCCACAGTTATTCTCGCTTTCGTAATAAATAACTCAGACACAAAACGCTAAAGGAATATTTATAAATAATAAATAAACCGCGACGAAACAAAATGCACCGCAAAAAGAATCCACCGTATTTTAATTTCTTTTTTTTTTTCACTGTCACGTCACTTCGAAATTTGAATACATGCAGATTCAGCACTTTCGAACACAAAGTATAAATGAAAAATTAAATATGGAACACAAAAAAAAATTAAGCGGGAAAGTATGCGATTTTTTTCTTTTGTTTTTATGCTAAATACATAGTTGTAGAGTTAAATCGTTTGTTTGCGACGTACCGTGTGTTATCGTACAACGCGACTACACTGCCGCGCTCGCTAGCTGAACTGAGGCGGCTTTCAAACTTTTATTTTTCCGACGCGTCGCTTTCCGAACAGTGGACGCGCGTTGAATCCTCTGCGAGGTGTTTCCTAGTGTGCGTGAGTCTAGTCCCGGCGTGAGGTCGACAGATTGATACATCGAGGGACTAATATCGATACTTTGTCAGAACGCATCTTACACCAATAATATTTACATGCTGAGGGAAAAAAACCGCAATAAACTTGGTTCTGTACGTTAACAAGACGAGAAAGAGACTATGATTCTCTGAGTTTGTTTCGGCGTTTCTTCTCAGAGGTCGTCAGCTAGGTAAATGCCGGATCCATCTAGCTTAAAAAAATATGTAAAATATTGACTTGTAAAAGTGTCTTTAAAAGATCTATTTACAGAAATAAATATCATTTAATCATTTAACAGCAAGTTTTTAAAGTCAAAGACAAGCGGACTCATCCCCAAAATATAGGTATCTTGAGTATTTAAAATAATGATAAACTTGATTATATCCTTAAATATGTATCATGCAACAGAGCAATTAAAAGGTTATTTGTAAAAAAAAAACACATAATTATATTATCTACTTTTGTGTTTGTTCTTAGTTTCCTTGATATACGGAGCCTTAAGAAAATATAGAAAATAAAACTGAAGTTTTATTGATTTCGAATGTCAAATTTAATTGTTTAAAATTATCTAATATACAGTTTTCATCTCCTAAAACATAAATCTGTTCAAATTAAAAAAGAGATAATAAATATAAGATTTTCAAATAATAATATAATTTCAAACATGTACTACTTATGTAATTCTAAAACGATTTTGCAATTATATTAAATTTGCTTTACAAAATATTTTATAGACTCCATTTCCTTATCGATACTGCACAAACGCCCATCACTATAACAGAAACAGTATCCCATATTCACGTACACACTCACACTAACATAAACACTGTAACTTTACGCACACAACTACAGATGAGCTTTTGAGCTTTAGCATAAACTGTTATTGAAAACTAAACGTTATAGTAATCAGAAAAGGTTTATTTTTAATTGAATTTATAAGAAGCAGTGATGCACAACTGATTGGAAATACCGAAATAAATGAAAACGTTTCTGCTTGTTTCCTTTTGTTTTATTTTCATATCTCGTTTAGCAATTATGAAAAGATTTGTCGGCCTGTCCGTAACTGAGAGTTACCGAGTATGAGTGGAATATTAACTATGAGTTGTTTGAATGGTGCTTATTATGTAGGAAGATAGATAGAGTATTCTATGGACACCAAAATGACACCAAAATAATAGAAAATACAACAACAAGAGTACAATATGTGCGGTCTTTGGTAAAACGACGACTTTTGACGACCTCTGTGGACCTTATGATCAGCAGTCCAACCATTAGGGACTGCTGATCATAAGGTCGTGGGTTCGATTCTCACAAGACACTTTTCAAGAGATTTATGTGATGAACATAAGTATTTGGGTTTGTCTGGGTGTTTCACAAGTAATTCATCATCATCAACCCATATACTGTCCCACTGCTGGGCACGGGTCTCCTCTCATATTAAGAAGGATTAGGCTATAGTCCACCACACTGGCCTAGTGCGGGTTGGCAGACTTCACAAACCGTCGAGAAAAATCTCTAAGGTATGCCAGGTTTCCTCACGATGTTTTCCTTCACCGTTTAAGCGAGTGATAAATAATAATATAATTAATACGCACATGAATTCGAAAAGTCAGAGGTGCGTGCCTTGGGTTCGAACTCGAGACCTTCGACTTGGCAGTCCAATGGTCATACCGCTAGGCTATCACTGCAGGTTTCACAAGTAATTATTTACAAAAAAAAGTATATTATTATGTACACATATTATATCCATTGTCCATAGGACCTAAAAGGCGATTCAGGAAACTTGGAAGTAAAAATTTACGTATCCATAGCCAGCAAGTCGACCAGTCACCACAAGCAGCACCCGTTCACGAGCACAACGCACGGATCAGCCACCACCCCGCTCGCCATTTGAGAGTCAAATATTTTATTTCAGACTGCCTCATTAGTCTAGTGGTCCTAACCGCGACTGCTACCCTAGAGGTCCTGAGTTCGATCCCCAGATCGAGCAAAGTGTAATTAGGTTTTTCTATGAAATTCTCAGTAGCAGCTCGGAGTCTGGATTTGTGCCCGGTTAATGGCAATAGGCTCGCCCACTATTACATGGGACGTAAAACATACCGGCGAAATGTGGGTGTACATTAGTTCACCTCTGCCTAACCCTTCGGGGAATACAGGCGTGATGGTATGTATGTATTTTATTTCAATTAGATCATTAAAATAGCACTTTTGAAAAGTCAAAACTAGTTGCACGGTTCTAAAAAGTGGGTCTTATGGAGAAGAACCGGCAAGAAACTCCATAGACACTCTTTTTAAAATAAACATGATTACAATGTTAATCTTGGTTTACATGATGAATAGTTCTCCAGAGACATGTAAGTTATGATGACAGGTGTCGTCCACCTCTTTCCTCAGTGCACTACAAGCTTTGCACATTAAAAAGTTATTTATTTATTTATTTATTCAAGGCACATCAACAATATAAACACCAACATTGATATTTTAAAGACAAAGATATAGACTAGTGTTTACATCTTTGATTATATACTTGTCTAGATGGAGCAATGCAAACAAACGACACGCGAAAACTGGGGCCAAATTGCGTGATATGTGTGAGTACCGCTTGTGTACTTATTGTAGTCAAACTGTCAAGGTGTGCGTGTTTAGGGATGCCTGCTCCAAATTATTAACTTACCTTTTCTCCATTATTTAATGGGATGACAGTTAAACGAAATAGGCTGAATAAAGTAATTATTTTGCAGATTAGTGTTTTATTTATTTTAATAAAAACAAAAAATACAATGAAAAAATATATACAGCAATTTATAGATCAAAATCCATCTCTTTGTATTTGTTTTCGAAATAGTTTTTTTTTTATATTTCATTTCGTGTCCAGGCAAGTTATCATTTACTGATCAAATAAATTATGTAGGTAATTATTAAAATAATAAAATTTTCTCATCGAAAGATGATGACTGATATTTGCATTTTATCTCCCATAGTTTCGCCAAATCTCCCTTGTAATAAATTGACAACACCGGCTAATCTGTCGAACCTACAAATTAACGAATTGAAAAATCATGTTTTCATAAAATAATAGAGGTTAAATAACAAAACTTACCGATGTAATGTGATCTTAGTGTAATTATACGGTTTTCCCGAATAATTGCGACACAATTTGACAGCACATACCGACATAATTAATTATTTTTCGAGAACTCCACACCCTGAAGTGATCCAAATGACACTGACGTAAGTGAGAAGAGAGTCTACCAATTTTAGTAGACTTTATTTGGGCCGTTCTGTACGTATCAATGTGGCATCTAGACAAGTATATAATCAAAGGTTTACATTAATTACAGACATGCACAACATTAGCGTAGTTATAAAGTAGAAGATACAGTATTCACAGTTACAAAGACACACAGAAAAATATAAGATTAAACAGTAAAGTAAAGCGCACATTAATAGACAAAATTGTTAATCATATTCAATGCAAATAATAATATTTTAAATTTGTTTATGAAATGTATACATTATTTTACATTTATTTATTCATTGTTTGTTTATTTATAGGTACATATATTTATTTATTTATTGATTTCTGACATTTACGCGAATATTATACATTGAAATAAAACTAATTTTTAGGGATTTTATCGCGTATATTGATATTATTAATCCCGACGTTTCGGACCCTTTACAGCGTCCATGGTCACGGGTAGACTGAGGTGGTGGGCGTCTTGATGATATAATTACTGACAGCTACCCTACATTTTTTATTGTTACATGATCAATGACATTTATTACTAATTATTAATTAAAATTAGATGGAGCCGGCATTTCTTAGCTGACGACCTCTGAGAAGAAACGCCGAAACAAACTCAGAGGATCAATGGTCTCTTTTAAAGTAACAATATTCAATGATCATGTTTTAGTTGTTAATTATTGGCAATCCGATTCACGACGCTGTAAAGGGTCCGAAACGTCGGGATTAATAATATCAATATACGCGATAAAATCCGTAAAAAGTAGTTTTATTTCAATTTATTTAAACATGATTTGTATTTTATTACTTATTTTTTATAATCTTTGACCTAAGGAGCGTGGGGTGGTCGTGAAAGATATCGAATCCATACAAAGCATACCAACTATTATATGTAGACATCAATCTGACTATTGGGGTATTCAAGCCTAGATTCGTTCTGCATCGGGGAATATTAAAAAAGGATTTACATTTTCTGAGAGAGTTTATCCTAGGAACATTTATTTCAATACGCTCAAGAAGACCGTGTGTCATAGAAGATCCTGTAACAATGTTCTGCAAACAGATCAAGTCGAACATACGACGGCGAGCTGCACATTCGGAAGAAGACTAGCCTTTCTTCATACAGGCTTTTGGTACTTAATGCCAGATGCTCAGAATGCAAGGTGTCTCGTGAAAGACCTTTAGATCGACTCAATACGGTCAGCAAAACCAACAACAACGTGTAATTATTAGACAATTTATTCATATTTATATTAATTTACCTTGCAGTCCACTCAACTGCACTATTAGCCGATTGGTTGTAAGCACGACTGCTACGTTCGAGGGTTCGATTCCCAGGTCGAGCAGTGTTATTGGGTTTTTCTAAGAAATTCTTTATATTAGCTCGCAATTTAGATTTGTGCCCGGTTAATGGCAATAGGATAGCCTCTTATTACATGGTACCTAAAGGCAGGCAGAGAAGGCAGAGGTGTACTAAAGTACACCCACATTTCGCGATATGCTTAGGTCCCACGTAATAGGTGGCGAAGCAGTAATAGTCTAGCGATATGACCCTTGGACTGCCAAGTCATAGGTCTCGAGTTCGAATCCAAGGCAAGCACCTGTGACTTTTCGAATTTATGTGCGTATTAATAAAATTATAAAACGGTGAAGGAAAACATTGTGAGGAAACCTGCATGTCGGTGTGTGAAGTCTGCCAACCCGCACTAGGCCAGCGTGGGAGACTATAACCTAATCCCTCTCAATCTGAGAGGAGACCCATACCCAGTCATGGGACAGTATTGGTGGATGGCATTGACTGGACAAAAATCTAAACTCCCAGCTGGTCAGTACCAGCTGGGAGTTTAAATACAATAATCTGGGTCATCATCATCATCATCATATCAGCCACAGGAAGTCCACTGCTGAACAAAGGCCTCCCCCATAGACTTCCACAAGGACCGGTTACAAGCCATCTGCATCCAACGACTTCCACCGACCTTTACCAGGTCGTCCGTCCATCTCGTTGGAGGCCGTCCCACGCTGCGCTCTCCAGTGCGTGGTCTCTACTCAAGAACCTTTTTGCCCCAGCGGCCATCAGTTCTACGAGCTATGTGCCCCGCCCATTGCCACTTAAGCTTGCTAAGTCTTTCAGCTATGTCGGTAACTTTCGTTCTTCTACGGATCTCCTCATTCCCAATTTGATCACGTAGGGAAATACCAAGCATAGCCCTCTCCATAGCTCGCTGAGTGACCTTGAGCTTCTTTATGAGACCCATAGTGAGCGACCATTCTCAATAGAATTTCAGCAAAATACCCAGATTATTGTGTTTCGACCTGGGAATCGAAGCCAGGGGTGTCAATGGGCGGCGGTGATCACTTACCATCAGGTGACCCGCTTGCTCGCTTGCCCCCCTCTTCCATAAAAAAATAAACTTTGTTGTTCTATCACAATTTAAGGCGATGACATATTTGTATGAGACATTTCATATTAAAAATAATACATACATAGAAATGACATAATATTGTGCATTTTATTTTCTTAGGTCATCATGACTCCTATGCACATACTAAGTAAGCATCTGACTTGGCTTAGAATATCATTCTGTATTTCCCCTTAACGCTAAATTGATTTTCTACTCATTTACTTATTTTTTTTTTTTATTTCCAATATTCTTATGTATATATTTAACAAAAAACTGTTGCCGTACACGGAAGCCACTTATCTGTGTGACGGCGAGCCGTTCATATTAATTATTATAAAAAGGTATTATTATAACAAAAAATTAAGCTTATTCTAATAGCACATTGTTTTATGTTACAAAAAACCTTTTCAACTTAGACTTCGAACTCGATTTATATAATATTTTCAGATCATCTGGAAGATTGTTTACATAGTAAGGAACCAAATAGTCTGCAACTCTCATGCTGTACACATTATTGTAATTTGAAAGTATGTATTTATTTTTTAGCGATATCTCTCGTTTATCTTTTTTTTATTTACAATCGTTAGTCGTAGTCAGAAGCCTAAAAAGCCTGACTACCTGCAGTCTATCCTCAGGATAATCGGTATTACCCAAAAGCTTCCGATAAGAGAGGTATAGCATAGTGGGAGTAATTCCACTCAAATTGGAGCTGCCCGACTGGGGAAGTACCTCCGCCTTGCAGAAAATCGAAGTGAAATAACACTGCTTTGAGCTGTGTTGTGTTTCTTACGGTGAGCAAGATTGCTATTAATCCCCGAGGCAACTTGGGGGACTTTGACCCTTATTACAAACCCAACTATTCCTCTTTCGTTTTACAGGGTCGGCAACGCGCAAGTGATACCCCTGGTGTTGCAAGCGTCTATAGGCTATGGTAATCGGTTGCCATGAGGTGGGCCGTATGCTTGTTTGCCACCTTAGTAGTTTCTTATGTATTATGAGTATGTATTTGCAAAAAAAAAAGTATGTAAGTAAGTAAGTATTATATCAATTAACTAGTATCCATAGTACAAGCTCTGCTTAGTTTGGCACTAGATGGTGCTGTAAAATTGTCCAAGAATATTTAATTATTATATTATTAAAAAAACAGAAATTGGGTCGCGGAGATCTGATGGTAGTCGCTTTGTGTAAAATACTGATAAGATATTTTCAAGATTGAAAACCGACCACAACATTGCTCACCGTAAGGAACACAACACATCTCAAAGCAGTGTTATTTCACTTCGATTATCTTCAAAACTGTTTTGATAACACAAACCCTCAGACAGACAAACCATCTTCTATATATATAACCACATATACCTATTAGAAAAGTATCTTTGTCTTGAAGAACTAAATTGGTATACAAGTCACGTCAAACCGCAGGGCTGAGGTTCTAAAGCGCAATAATTAATAATAATGATGACCAACTCACTCCATGACATAACTGGAGCCTTTGTTACTAATTAAGAAATTCCAAGGTCACTCCACTATCACTACAAATAATATAAAACAAAGTCGCTAACTCCGTCTGTCTGTTTGTGCACTTAGGGCGAGATACATTAGTATTAGTATTGGGCCTAAGATCAATTAACTTCATCATCATCTACCCATATACTGTCCCACTGCTGGGCACGGGTCTCCTCTCACATAATGAAAAAGCTTAGGCTATAGTCCACCACGCTGGCCTAGTGCGGGTTGGCAGATTTCACACGCCGTCGAGAAAATCTCCTAGGTATGCAGGTTTCCTCACGATGTTTTCCTTCACCGTTTAAGCAAGTGATAATTAATTATTAATACGCACATGATTTCGAAAAGTCAGAGGTACGTGCCTTGGGTTCGAACTCGAGACCTTCGACTTGGCAGTCCAATGGTAATACCACTAGGCTATCACTGTTTTTAAATAACTTAAAAGTATGATATTTTTTTACTAAGATTAAGATTAAGGTAAGTAATAGAATAAGTTGCATTACCTAATTTCCTGATAATTATAACTGCAGTGCCCTAACAGAGTTCATGATTGATACCATCCCTTAAGAAACATCATTGCAAGGACATGATTGCAAAATACATAAATTATACGACTTTTCTAATCAGCATTATTTAGTGTGTAGCGACATCTACCGCGCTACATGGAACTACGAAGTCCTGAATCGCGCAAGCAACATTCGCAACGAAAAGTTGCATATATGCAACCGCCCGACATCAACTATCGGGCCGTGGCCCGCCAGGCACAACACCCGCCTGGTTGGAGGATCCTCCTTATTCGTTGGAGGGGCAATACACCTCGCCTCTCCACAAGTGATATATGACTATTGGATTCATAGTCAAAAGTCATATGTGTCAAATTCTAATCTAAGGCTTATTAATTTTCGAAATCATGTGTGTATTAATAATTAATTATCACTTGGCTAAACGGTGTAGGAAAACATCGAGAGAAGACGCCTTAGAGATTTTCTTAACGGCGTGTGAAGTTTGCAAACCCGCATTAGGCGAGCGTGGACTATAGCCTAATCCCTCTCATTGTGAGAGGACATCCATACCCAGCAGTGGGATAGTATATGGGTTGATGATGATGATACGAATTTTAATTATTTTAAATCGGAGATCACGTCTAAACGCATAATCTTAATGATTTGCAAAAAATATAATTATGCTAAGCTGCAGCATTTCCTTAATAAGTTGATATGTGAATATTTTGCCGGCGAACTGTGCTTTTACAATAGTACACCTCTGCCTAAACCTTCGGGGAATACAGGCGTGATGATATGTAAATAAATAATAATCAACACCGTCTAGTCCCAAACTAAGCAGAGCTTTTACGAGTAGGTAGGTACTGCCCATAGTACCTAACCTATCTCTTACATGTAGGAATTTAAAAAAAAAAATTATTGATTTCTGACATTTACGCGAATATTATACATTGAAATAAAACTACTTTTTACAGATTTTATCAGTCTACCGGTGACCATGGACGCTGTAAAGGGTCCGAAACGTCGGGATTAATAATATCAATATACGCGATAAAATCCGTAAAAAGTAGTTTTATTTCAAAAAAAAAATTGTCTCAAAAATCCTTTGGGTAGGTAAAATCGCGGGAAACAACTAGTAACTAATAAAAATATAAATACATAATATATAGTCGTATTATAGGTCAATAGGTATAAAGTTATGATTCAACCGTGCACCTCTAAATTTGTAACAATGAGGTTCTAGCTGTGTCATCCTTTACTATTGTGCTACAGGATAACAGAACTGCGTGCTGAAATGTGATCTATTAATATGTAGTTTTCACACCACTAAGGTGGCAAACAAGCATACGGCCCACCTGTTGGTGAGCGGTTACCGTAGCGTATTATAGACGCTTGCAACGCTAGCTCAAAGCAGTGTTATTTCACTTTAATATCCTGCAAGGCGGCAGTAGGTACCTCCCTACTTCATGGCCCTGGGCCCCGTGAAATTCGCCACGACCATTCTGTGGTCTAGTAGCTGCTGGACCCCTTCTGGGGATAAAACATTGTCTGGTCTGGATTATTATTACAACGCCTGACAATTAGCTGTCATCAATAATGCGCGGGAAAATTTGACAGCTATTTTTTTTATTAAATCGGATTGTTTAGCAAAAAATTACATAGCACATTAATATGTTGGTATCATTGAGTCTGGAATTTAAAAGATAAATAGGTGTGACAATTATGTCATTCATCATTATCTTAGTACTACGTTAAACAAACAATGAATCAATATAATTCCCAGAAGTATCTTAATGTTATCTAATGTTAAGTGCAACTGTTGTTATTATTGCTAATTGCAGTAAGTGTATCATTGAGCTATACAGTCATTCATAATTTTATAACGATACTTAAATGAATCATCTCGTCTTGTTTGATCTGTGAATAAGAGATGTATGTAGGTAATTACGTAGTCATCTTACACAACACCTATCTGCGTCTAGGCGACAGTTTCCTTTACGTTTTTATCATATTTTTAATGTTCTTAGAACACAACACAGCTCAAAGCAGTGTTATTTCACTTCGATTTTCTGCAAGGCGAAGGTACTTCCCCAGTCGAGCAGCTCCAATTTGAGTGGAATTACTACCTAATTCTCTTAAAATTGTACATTGGTACACGAGGCCAGCACATCAAATTTAATACAAAATAGTAAGGTTCATATTCAATTGGGAAAATTTGTCAGTCTTGGAGTCTAGTTTGACCTGCTAGCTTCTGTATCTACACCTCTGGCTAACCCTTCGGGGAATACAGGCGTGATGGTATGTTAAATGTTTACATACATTATTCCTATATTACTAAGTTGAATAATAGCTCATTGATGAAGTCATTCGCCAAAGAACTAAAGTCACCGACACCACGAAGAATAAGCACGCTGAAGGTGGGCCGGCCATGTCTGCAGACGCTCAGACGACCGGTGGAGCAGACGAGTGTTAGAGTGGAGACCACGTTTGGGCAAGCGTAGTGTGGGACGTCCTGCGACACTATGGACCGACGATTTGAAGGTGGCTGGCAGCGGATGGATACGGGCTGCCCAAGACCGGGATGGTTGGAGCTACGGGCTGCCCAAGACCGGGATGGTTGGAGCTCTTTGGGGGAGGCCTACGTTCAGCAGTGGACGGCAATAAGCTGATTATGTAGTAGTACAGTACAGGCTATGAGTATAGGTCAGTAACTTTGTTTTTATTAGGTTAGTATTGGTACTACCATTACCACAGACTAGACAGACTGGTCTGTTCTGTGATGTGGTATCTACCACAGATTCTATATTCTATCCAGAACTGTCAAATTTTCCCAATTGAATATGAACCTTATATTAACCTTTCATTAAAGTTGAAAATCAATCAAAGAAAGATAGGTTGTGGTAGCTTGATGTGCTGACCTCTGTAATACATATTTTTTTATTCATTACCATAGAGGAAAGTAATATATCGCCTCAACTGTAAGATATCATAATTAATAGTTAGTTAAAAAAAGTTGCAAGTGTGAAAAAAAAACTGTGGCTTTTTGTTTTTTTACTTGTTTTCTTATTATTTAAGTTTGTAAATTATTTGTGTGGTAGAAATAAATGTTTCTTTATTTCTTTCATAATATGTTATTAAGCTGATTATTGTCGGCGTTGATTATAACAAAGCGTTGTAAACCAACCCGATATCCCTTTTAATTGTGGTAATGTTATCTGCGACCTTCAAGTAATTAACTCGCCACATTCAGCTTGTATAAATTGGACAAGGCATTATAATAAATAAATAAATATATACATAATTTTGGACGATATCACACAGCACCATCTAATCCCAAACTAAGCAGAGCTTGTACTATGGGTACTAGACAATGGATCAATACTTGTATAAGTACTTTTTTTTTGTAAATACATAAGAAACACCCCAGAAAAACACAAACACTTGCGTTCATCACATAAGTCGGAATCGAACCCACGACCTCGTGATCAGCAGTCCGATACGCGAACCACTAGACCACAGACGTAGTCATTACGAATTAAATTGTAATTTCATTATTGTTTAAACATTATACTACATTAATACTGCATAAAGGTGTATTAAATCAAAATCCAACAACCACGCATTCATACCCCGCTCATCGATAAGCCTGCTGTTCAACATTAATGAATTCAGAATGCTGTTGGGTCTACCACGCATTTGTAGCGCTTCCGGGATGTTTGCCGAGGCCCGGGTTGATGGTTTTTATGCCATTATAGGGAAACGGTGCGCTTCTATTCAGGGTAGAATACGTGCTAGCTCACACAGCATCCTGAGTGAAGTGTGATAGGTGGGACAACCCCATGCTGGCTCACTGATACGGCTGCATACGTAAATGTATCTATTTTATCTTAAGTGTGGAGGCTGTCCCAACAACACTTCGACCATATGTGATCTATTGTGTTGTCCCCACCATGTACAGTCAGCAACGAAAGTCGCTGAACATAACAAAATTTTGAAAACATCACAGCTCCAAAACTTGTCCAGAGGTTTTTTCTAATAAGGTAACCTGAATATTGAATGGTCATCTATGCAATTATTTCGCATAACCTTCACAGGTCAGTAACTTCACACTTATTAAAAATCATATTGAAAATTGCAACATGTTCAGCGACTTTCGTTGCTGACTGTACATTCCTTACTCTTCAAAGACGTGGTTCATAGCGGCTAGCCCACTAAGAGGAAGGAACCTGTAGTCCTCTGGCTTCGGGTATCCGTAGCCGAGATGACTCATCCGTTTCGTCGCTAGGACGTCACAATCACACAATATATGCTACACGTAGGTGGTGGTCAGTCATTTCAATTTTGTATATGTAGTTTTTACTAACATTAAGATCTTTCCTAACAACATATTATATAGATCTTGTAAATCGATCTGGAATAAATAAAAAAACTTGAGAGGTGTCAAGGGACACCCGGATGGAACGAAGTTCCTTTCATTAAAATTTAATAATAAAAAATAAAAAACCTGTATACACTCAACAATTCACAACGCGCGAAATTCAAATATTGTCATTCACTCAATAATTCGAAATTCAAATATTGTTGACAAGCAAATAGTGTCGTGACAACTTTTCGTAAGAATTTTTTCCGTCTAGCCCCCTTTCACAACGCGCGATAAGGAACTTCGTTCCAATAAAATTTGAGACATTATATCTTTATAAATATAATTCTACTATACGTGTGTATGTCACTGAACTCCTCCTAAATGGCTGGACAGATTTGAATAATTTTTTTGTATGCGTTTGGGTGGTGCCCTGGATGGTTTAATTCACAAATCAGCCTGGCAGATGGCGCAGCAGTCGGTATATAGGTTATGTATCTATAATATCATGCAGGACAACGTCTGTCGGATCCGCTAGTTAAATTATAAATAAATAGGAGGTATTTTCGATCTGATACGACATGACAACCTTCAAGAAGCGAGCCTATCTTTTTCTCAAGGGCCCGCAAAGCACTTGCAACCCCTCTGTTGTTGAGGGTGTCAATGGGCGGCGGTGATCACTTACCATCAGATACTTGCTCGCTTGCCTCCCTAATAAAATAAAATAATAATAAATAATTGAAATAAAACTACTTTTTACGGATTTTATCGCGTTATATTGATACTTTACAGCGTCCATGGTCACGGGTAGACTGACGGATTAATAATATCAATATAACGCGATAAAATCTGTAAAAAGTAGTTTTATTTCAATGTATAATATTCGCGTAAATGTCAGAAATCAATAAAATAATAAATAAATCAGAGCAGAGTAGGACGGCCTCCATCGAGACGGATAGCCGACCTGGTAGAGGTTGCTGGAAGTCGTTGGATGCAGGCGGCATATAATCGGTCCTTGTGGAAGTTTATGGGAGAGGCCTTTGTTCAGCAGTGGACCTCTTTGGGGCTGATATGATGATGGTGATAAATAAATACTTTGGGACATTTTAGACAGCAACATCTAGTCATAAGCTAAGAGCTTGAGAATTAAGGGCTTCTTTAAAGTTTGAGCTTGAAAATGAGAAAGAGAAGAAAAGCTTCTATAAGTAAAATTCTCAATAGTAGCTCAAAGTTTGGATTTGTCCCTCGTTAAATGGCAATAGGCTTGCCATCTCCAACATGGAATTTAAACGTAACGGCGAACTGTGGATGCACTTCTCTGCCTAAACCTCTTTCGAAAGGTAGGGCGAATAAAGGTTGTAAAATAGTGGGAGTAATTCCACTCAAATTGGAGCTGCCCGACTGGGGAAGCCACTTTGCTGAAAATATTGAAGTGAAATTGTGTTCATTACGGTGAGCAAGATTGCCAGTGCTCCGCGAGGAAACGTTATACTGCCAAACCAACTATTCCTCTTTCGTTTTATAGGGTCGCCAACGCGCAAATGATACCCCTGGTGTTGCAAGCGTCTATAGGCTACGGTAACCGCTTACCATCAGGTGGGTTCTATGCTTGTTTGTCGCCTTAATGGTATAAAAAAAAACCTATCGAGGAATACAGGCATGATCGTATGTAATGTCCTAGATAAAAGTTGAACCTATCATCCTCATTATCAGCTAGTATTTCCCCACCGCTGGGTGCTTAAGCCTCCTTTCTTTTATCTCATCTCTGTCGCTTACGTCACTCATCCAGTTGAGGACATAGGAGTAAAATTCACTACACTACACTACTCATAATAGTAATTTTACTCCTATAAAGCTGAGGAAGCTTCCAAACGTCCTATCACCGAAATAAGTGAGTCACATAATTCTGTACCTTCAGTGAAAAGTGATATAAACCGAAAATCATGGTTTTGAGAAAAAACGCTTTAAAGTTTTAAAAAATTCTGACTCTTTTTCTACTTTACTAAAATAAGAACTGATTACTGTTATTGTTAAACAATATCTTAAAAAAACAAATATTGAAAAAAGAAATGGATGATTTTGTGTAGTTTTTTTTTAATTTAATAAAATATCCAGATGTATCACTTAACACAAGACATCATTATCAATAATTTGCGTGTCATTTAATTTAAAATTACTTGAACTCTTTTACACATCGTTTTTGGTTTGGTGTTGAATGATTCTATACTTCGTATTTTGGTAGGTTTGTACTTGAAGGAGATATTAAAACAAAAAGTTGTAAAATTAATATTGTTAATTAGAGTATTAAAAATTGTAATCGATATTGTAATTAAGAAAATGTAAGACAAATTGAATTGAAATCATTATACACCCGTATAATACTTATGATGTAATGTGCATAATGATACAAACTGTTGTTCATTTTGATACGTTTTGAAAATATTAAAGTATTTATTGATATAAGTGCAATACAGATATCATAATCATCATCATCATATCAGCCTATTGCCGTCCACTGCTGGACAAACGTGGTCTCCACTCTAACACTCGTCTGCCCCAACGATCGTCTGTGCGTTTGCAGACATGGCCGGCCCACTTCCACTTCAGCGTGCTTGTTCTTTGGCGAATGACTTTGTTGCGAATTCTATCCACCAAAGAAACTCCAGGCATTGCTCTCTCCATTGCACGCTAAGCAACCTTGAATTTTTGGACCAGTCCCATGATGAGTGTCCACGTTTGGGCTCAATAAGTCATCACGGGTAGGACGCACTGGTTATAGACCCTGGTCTTTAGGGATTGTGGGATCGACTAATCAAAGATATCACGCAGCTTTCCGAATGCCGCCCAGCCCAGGTGTATTCTTCTGGCCGCCACCTTCTCGAAGTTATGCCGCCCCATTTGAATAGTTTGGCCAAGATATATGTATTCTTGCACTACTTCGAGGGCAGAGCCATTTACGTATACAGGTATCAGGATGACATAATCATTGCCAAAAGCCAAACCAAAGTCATGTACTTTGGTTTTATCCAGGTTCATCCCGAGACCCACCTGCCTTGAAGAATCGCCAAGGCTGTTCAGCATCACTTCCAGTTTCTGCAGAGATTCTGCCATGATGACAATGTCATCCGCAAATCAGAGGTGCGAGATATTGTACTGACCGTTAATATTTATGCCTCGTCCTTTCCAGTTAAGCGTCTTGAAAACGTCCTCAAACGTGTTCGTAAACAGTTTCGGAGAGATGACGTCTCTCTGTCTTACCCCTCGACGCAGTTAGATTGGTTTTGTACTCTGGTCTTGTACTTAGACGGTCATCGTTGCGGCATTATACAGATATTTCAGCACCTCAACGTATCGGCAGTCGACAAGGCATCTCTACATAGACTCCAGTACAGCCCAGGTCTCGACGGTATCGAAAGCTTTCTCGTAGTCCACATACGCTAGGCAGAGAGGCTGATTATATTCCTCGGTCTTTTGGATGATTTACCTCAAGGTGTGTATGTGGTCCACGGTGCTGTAGCCTTTCCGAAAACCGGCTTGCTCCGGTGGCCGGAAGTCATCGAACTTTTGGGCAAGACGATTTGAGACAACCCTCGACAACAACTAGTAAACATGTCCCAGGAGTGATATGGGCGCAGCCAGCTTCGACCTGTGGCAGTGTTAGTCTAAGAGCCGACCTTGTTAAGCGCGCTCGTTCTATTTTGACCTTTATATCCAGAGTGCTTCTTACCAGTCGGTGATTACTTCCGGTATTGACCCTATTGATCACAGAGATATCACTGAATACCTGGCGCTTGTTAGACATAACGAAGTCGATCTCGTTCTTTGTCATGTTATCGGGGCTTCGCCAGGTCCACTTCCTTTGAGGCTTCTTCTGGAAGAAAGAGTTCATCAGAAAAAGCCCCTGTACCTCGAGAAAGTTTACCAGCATTTGCCCCTTGTGATTTCTGTGTCCATAGCCGAATGGACCCACTTTCGACTCGCCGCTCTCTTGTACTCCCACTTTAGCGTTTAAGTCACCCATAACAACAGTATAGAATATCGCGGTGGCTTAGTGGTCATAGCGTCTGGCGTACCTAACCAGAAGACGCAGGTTCGAATCCTGCCCGCGGTTGAATTTTTCCTTTTCTAAATAACTTTGGCTTGTGTATAAGACGAAGGCCACTAAGTATGTATATATATAACTATTAGCGTTGTATGCATAAGCTGTGGGAAAACCTTATTAAATAAATAAATAAACTTTAACAGTACAGAATGTTTTGGTACGAGACATAGCTTTCACTATGTCTTCGTACATGGCCTCGACTTCGTCGTCAGGGTGTGCGGACGTTGGTGCATCTTTTTACGAAATGTAGCCACTCTTAAGGTCAAAGTTGACACAAAATTGGTATCGTCGCAATTTATAGTCTACGCAATTCATATCAGCGAACTGTGGGTGTACATTGGTACACCTCTGCCTAACCCTTTGGGGACAGTCGCCATGATGATATGTATGTATGTATTATAGTTTAGGATTCGGATAGAAATCTATTTCAGATATGTACTAAAATTACCTCATGCACATAATAATGTTTAATTTATTATGATAAGTTACATAACTCCTAAAATATATAATAAATTAGGTGTAAATAAATAATAATACGAGGTATTTTAGTGACACAATAATATCACCACGAATTAAACGTTATTTGTGTAAAATGATATAAGTCAGTTACCTTACACATTATTTTTGCTACCGAAAATACGACGTTCTAGCTAAAATGCAATCGCAAGACTAACTTCCTCAACAATCACTTGTTCTAATTTCCAATATATGAATCTCACTCGACGCGGGTAAGTGGGATGCGAGAGGCTAGCCCGATTCACAGGCTGCTACCCCCGCCCGCTGCACTAAGAACTTGTATCACAATACACTTATTCTATCGTATAAACAAGTTCTATTAAAATTAATATTTTTTGTTTTAAATACATTTATATTATTATACACGTATTCCAAAATTATGTAAATATTGATACAATTAAATCGGAGTCAGATATCACAATGAATTTGATTAGAAAATAAAATGTAAATTGATATATTAAGAGTTGTATCATTATACACATTTTTGATCCTACAAATATCTACATTTATTGTGATTTAAATATAATTATACCGGTTTTCACAAAAATGAATAGAGCCAACAATACAATGTTTAATAATAAAACTGTAATTATATCAGTTTGTACTAATTCACATCTAAATAATTCGGTCGCGTAATAGGAGTTATTTATATTCGTATTAATATACATTAAGAAAATTGAAATATTTGTTCAGTTCACTTTGATATTAATACAGTTGTATTTAATTACACATTAATAAATGTAAAAAAAGCCTAGTTATAGCACTGTACACCAAAATTAACTTGCTCAATTTGAACCTTAGAGGGGTGTGAATAAGATCAAAAAATAGCATTTTTTTTTCTGTGGTACTTAGTGCAAAAATATTAAAAGTGCTATAAGTCAAGATGTATCACTTTTCACTGAAGGTACAGAATTATGCAAGTTTAATATAACATCTGCCATCTATCACTCCAGACCGACTTCTAGTCTAGAAGTGTTTCAAAGTGCATAGCTACAAAATGTCAATTATCTTGTCCATGTTATCATTGCACACTGCCTGTGACGCAGATGTACTCAAATTAACATTGACATTATGACCTTCTAATATGTATATGTATAAAGGTTGGTAGATATAGGTATGAGACTATTGTACGATAAAGGACTTCCTTGTAGATAGACAAACATTTTAGAACTGGGAGGTTTTAATGGCTACAAAATCAAAGTTAAAATAATTTATTCAAGATAGATGGTACAGTCAAACGGGGTGAATAGGGATGCAGGGGTGAATCGAGACAAAACTTTGAAAGTTATTTTTAGCTTTAATTATTATAGTTTGTTGGAAAAAGGGACTCTAATATTGTTCTTAGAAGACCTTTTTGGCATCAAAATATAATAATTAAAGCTGAAAATCCCTTTCAAAGTTTTGTCTCGATTCACCACTGCGTTCCTATTCACCCCGTTTGACGGTACTAGGTAGTACTTCTTGAACGTCATTTTTACATTTAAGACAGCCACCAAAACGCCCGCCCGTCACCGCCTCCTAGTGTTTTAGCTGGGAAGAAGCGGCGCAACAAACTCCCCAACAACACATTTCTGTCTTGTAATTTATGAAACAGTAAAATAGAAAACAAAGTTTTAATGTTGCTTAAATTTACTTATTCATTGCTATATGTCAGCCAGTGCACATATGTTTAAGCATTGTGTAGGAAGCAAGCAAGCAAGCAAGGTGGTAGCAAGCCTCCTCTTTAACTTAATTATTTTGGTGAAATGGCGCACACAAGCAATGACAAAAACTATGCATGATTACTAGGCGATTCAGGCAACTTAGGAGTGAAAAGAAAACTAAAATTAACGTAACCATAGCCAGCAAGTCGACCAGTCGCCACAAGCAGCACCCGTTCACGAGAATAACGCACGGATCAGCCATCACCCCGGTCGCCATTTCAGAGGGAAGGAGGTGTCCCGACCAATGAATTGAACTTCCTCATAATGGTTAGGGGGTAGAACTCAACTGCTGTGTTCGCCTGGGTAGGTATTATTGCTAAATGTTCTACCGTCAAGCAATAAATAAAATAAATAAGTACCTACCTATTTGGGACATTTTACACTGCACGATCTATTCCAAACTATGCAGAACTTGTACTATGGGTACTAAACAATGGATATAACAGTTCTAGACATTTTTTTTATAAATAAATACTTTTATAATCATCATTAGTCTAGTGGTCCTAAGCGCGACTGCTACGCTAGAGGTCCTGGGTTCGATCACCAGGTGAAATTCTCAGTAGCAGCTTGTAGTCTGGATTTGTCCCGGTCAATGGCAATAGGCTCGCCCCCTATTACATGGGATCTTAAAACATACTGGCGAAATGTGGGTGTACATTAGTACACCTCTGCCTAACCTTTCGGGGAATACAGGCGTGATGGTATGTATGTATGTATGTTGTCATCATCATCAACCCATATCATACTGTCCCACTGCGGGGCACAGGTCTCCTCTCAGATTGAGAGGGATTAGGCTATTAGTCCACCACGCTGGCCTAGTACAGGTTGGCAGACTTCACACACCGTCGAAAAGAATCTGTAAGGTATGCAGGTTTCCTCACAATGTTTTCATTTATTGAAGGGTAATATAGAGTGAAATGAGGAGCTGGACATAGTATATATATATATACATACACATACTTGAATAATTTAAAATTAACTTGACAATAATGACTTGACATTTATTTTATTTTATTTTTTTAATATTAACTTGACATTTCTTTTAACTGATTTATTTATATTTTTGAAAGGGGTTAATGATGGAATACCTATTTATTATGATCATTCACATAATTGATATTTTGATTTTGAAAGTATGTCTAATTTTGCATGCCGCTTGATGGTTGAATATGGTGATACTCTGTACCTATTCTTAAGAACTATGTCTACAATACCCATATGTCGCAAAATAAATTATTTGAATTTGAATTTGTTGCTGGTGTCCATAGGCTGCCGCTTCGTAACCTAGTTTATCGTCTTAAAATAATAAATAAATCCTGCAAAAGTTCATCCAAGAGGCCTACATAAAAATTTACATTACTACCATTAATTAAAAACTGAATTTTCCTATTTGTCAGGTGACCACACAACTAGTGAGGTGCTATTTTTAGTTCACTAACTATGACTAAGGCGCGGCTTTCTACATACCAAATTCGGCACCGCTAAGCTGTGACACATACTAAATAAGCACATCACTATTTAGAAACACATAAATCAACCGTATTAAATCTACTAAGCCTACATACATTAAATCTATTATATACGTACAAAAATACTTTCTGTACGTCTAGTTTTGATGAGTGTATTTTGCCGCCAGAGGGGTCATGTAGCTCCCGTGTACAATGCAATTATTACCCTAGCACCCTCTAGTGAGAGCGCGGTCAAAATGATATAGGTAGGAACAAATGAAATGACAGCACAACTGTCAAAATACCCCAATGGACAATAAATTGTATTGATTGGAGATTAAATTGAAAATCGATTGAAGAAATTTGACAGTTTTGGATGCGACAAGTGACGCTCGGCGCCCCCTAGGACCGCTGCGCCCGTATGCAACGCACAGCTAGGCTTACCACCTATCCCGGATTGCCGAGAGTCTCCCGGAATCATCAATCCATATACTGTCCCATTACTGGGCACGGGTCTCCTCTCATATTGAGAGGGATTAGGCTATAGTCCACCACGCTAGCCTAGTGCGGGTTGGTAGACTTCACAAACCGTCGAGAAAAATCTCTTAGGTATGCAGGTTTCCTCACGATGTTTTCCTTCACCGTTTAAGCGAGTGATAATTAATTATTAATACGCACATGAATTCGAAAAGTCAGAGGTGCGTGCCTTGGGTTCAAACTCGAGACCTTCGACTTGGCAGTCCAATGGTCATACCACTAGGCTATCCCGGAATCGTGCCCTAAAAATATAAATATCCCATCTCCCGGAATTATTTCAAGATAATCGAAATTATCCAGGAATTTGAACTCTCGTTCAAATTATCGATCGCTGACGTCCAGACCTTCGTCAATTTTCCAATGGATTGTAATGAGTTTTTTTAATATCTAAGTTCCAAACCAGAAATTTTGAAATCTGTACGAACAAATTAAAAATATAAGTTAAAAAAAAACCTGTAAAAATAATTAGGTCTTGCTTTATTTTGACGATTTTTTCCTATCTCCCGGATTCAAGCGGCCAAGAGATGGTAGCCCTACGCACACCCAGAACCATAGGTAAAGACGCCCTGTTGCCGCTAAACGTGCTAAGATTATGTGAAGGGCAATGTAGCCAGAGAAATTACTGGACATATGAGACTTAACAACTGAGGTGTCAAGATGACAACGAGCGAGTGATACCACTGGTGTTGCTGACGTCTATAGGCTGCGGTTGCCGCTTACCATCAGGCGACCCGTATGCTTGTTTGCCATCGACAAGAAAGTCGAGGGTTGGAAGTTTAAGAACTCATATTTTCAACAATTATTTTCAAAACATCATATTATGCCTATATTTTTTGAAGGTTGAGGCAGAAGTGTACAAAGGTACACCCACAGTTCGCCGGTATGTTTAGGTCCCATGTAATATAGAGCCAGCCTATTGCCGGGTACAAATCCAAACCACGAGCTAAGTACAGAAGCCAGCACATCAAGCTACCCCAATCTGTCAAATTTCTTTGATAGATTTTCAACTGTAACACAAAACTGTACCTAAGGTTCATATTCGATTCGGAAAGTCTAACAGTTTTGATAGCTTGGCCTGCTGGCGTCTGTACCCACTACTGAGAATTTCATAGGAAAAGCGAATAACACTGCTCAATCATGCTAAAGCTAAAGCCCATTAGATTAATCAAGCAGTCTTTTATATTACTGCTTTTATATTATCTTTACCGTGGCAGAGCCATGCTTCGGCACGAATGGGCCGGCTCGACCGGACTTGATACCACGGCCTCACAGAAAACCGGCGTGAAATAACGTTTTCGTTGTGTTTCGTCGAGTGAGTGAGGATACCGGAGGCCCAAACCCCTTAAAAGGGCGGCAACGCACCTGAAACTCCTCTGGTGTTGCGGGTGTCCATGGGCGGCTGTAATCGCTTACCATCAGGCGATCCGTCGGCTCGTGTGCCCACCCTATCACATAAAAAAAAAAAAAAAAAAATTACTAGTCTTCAGGCCACCGTGACAGAACTGTGAAGAAAATCCAGGTAAAAACACTAGTATCTGCTAAACGACTACGTGACTAACTTAACCATATAAAAACGTAACGTTTATTACTTCATTACATACATACACACGTTTTTATTATGTGTGAAGTGTCACATTAGCAGTCATGATACAACAATTTTTTTCAGCGGAAGTTCTCATTGTTACCTTTTTGAATTAAGTAATATGTATAGTTTTTTGCTAGATAATATTACTAGCATATCGTATTTCTTAGAAATATATTGTTTATATTGTACACTATGTTATTCCTAGTGGAAATAAATGGGAAGCGATAGGACACGCCGCTATAGTGGTGGTGGAAAAAGGCTAGAGGGTCACCTCAGTGCCTTCAGTTTTTGGTTGACGCAGGTACTCTCAGGACATGGGAGTTTCGGGAAGTACCCGGTTGTTACCATTGCGTGGACTGAAAGACTCCAGTAGGCAGTGTCTAGCAAGTTTGGTACACGCGCGCCTTCGAGTAGGAAGCGAGGAGAAACCTCGTCCTTTAAAAGGGTCCCGTGGTTGTACATACTTACTGATATTCTATTCACTATTCAGCAGCATCTGAGGGCTTAGAAAAGTGGCAAACGCTCCGTATCTATTCCATGCCGAAAAACGCTTACGCCTTAGCGTTAACGATAACTGGTTAGATAGGATGACGACCCCAAAATACTCAATAGGTACTCAATATTTTATTGTATTCCATAGTTCGAAAGGGTTCGGAGGATGATTGGTTTTTATAAGAGGTATAAGGGGGTAAGTGGTAATTCATCTCAAATT
Source organism: Acronicta alni (assembly GCA_964056405.1). Lineage (NCBI taxonomy): Eukaryota > Metazoa > Arthropoda > Insecta > Lepidoptera > Noctuidae > Acronicta > Acronicta alni. Next base: position 2,520,109 of record OZ043939.1, read on the forward strand.
GGAGCTGGACTTGGGAAATACCTTCCGCCTTGCAGAAAATCGAAGTGAAATAACACTGCTTTGAGCTGTGTTGTGTTCCTTACGGTGAGCAAGGCTGCCAGTGCTCCGCGAGAAAAGTATTTTTGCCTCTACAGCCAAATATTGTGTTGGCAGTGGACTTTGACCCTTATACTGCCAACCCAACTACTGCTTACTACTGACTATTATGACCTAATAGTCTCAGAGCCCATGACATTATGTAATGATGGTAAAATATCGGACTCTTTAAAGACTTACACAACTCAGTCCACTCAGTGCTTCTCCGTTTTTCAAAACACATAAAATAACATACCATAACGTACTCCCTTTTAAAGACCGGTAACGCGCTTGTGACTCCTCTGGTGGTGCGGGTGTCCATGGGCGGCGGAAATCGCTTACCATCCAGGCGATCAGTCTGCTCGTTTGCCCCCTATCCCATAAAAAAAACTCCCCGAAGTATTATGCAATGGTGTACTAATGTACACCAACAGTTCGCAGCATAGGTCCCATGTAATAAAATGCCATTGAAGTCTATTGCCATTTTTATTTTCTATTGGAATTGCAATTTGATAGAAAAACGCAATAACATTTTTCTCGACCTAGAAATCGAGCCCAGGACCTGCCATTATTTTTTTTCCGTTGGACACAATTCATTACTCTTTGCTGCTTCAGAGAATTTCATAGAAAAACGCAATAACATTTTTCTCGACCTAGAAATCGAGCCCAGGACCTCAAAAGTAGCAGTTGCGCTTACAACCACTACGCTAGTGAGGCAGTCTCCGTGTGTCTGTAGTAGAATTTACGTTCAATACTTTCCGCCTAACAAATTTGAATATCTATCATTTGCATTCTCGACATAAACTCTTATACGATTTTTATAAGGCGCGTCACCGACAAAAATAAATATTACCTACTGTTTCTAAGAATCAATATGGTTGTCATTTATTCATTTATTAAGAAAGTGAACTTAGGTGCCCTAAATAGTGTCTAGACTTTGTATAGGAGTAGGACATTCATATCGCGGCACGGTTGATGTCATGTTAGGATGGTGTGAATTGGAAATGTGGTAGGGTGACCACGCCATGTGATATCTGTTAAAATTCTATACAACATGAATTATATTTTAGTTTAAAACCCTCACTACGTATTATACGTTTATAGTATCTCAACAACACATACTGGATAAACCATGGCGAGTGCAGGCAAGCCAAAGAGACTCTCCCTGCCATTGACGGCCGAATCACTAAGCAGCTACTACGACTGACAAAACAACACCTGAGGACAGTCACCGCAGCTCTTACCGGCCATGTTTTTTTTCAATAAACATCCCTCTTTGCAGAGCTTGCCTGAGGGAAGACAAGACAGCGGCCGACATGCTTCTGCACTGTCCTGGTTTCGCTACATACAGAGCAAAGTACCTCGGTAACCCGAGCACTCTCCGAGAAACCATCAGCGACATAAAACGCAATGAACCTCATCTTCCCACCCGGACGCAAAATACGCGCTTTGTCGTGGATTTGTGGAAACCAGCCCGCTATACCATATACCATAGTATCTCTTAATTAATTCAGACAGAGAGTATGACACTGGGCGCTGGGTCCTTTTGGCAGTAATAAATAATATTATTTGATATACTTAGGTATCAAATTCTGAAATTTGTCTATCTATGTATAGAATTCAGGAGACAAGCATTGGAATTCAGTGCTTGTGTTGTGACTTGTCAAAACAAAATACATACAGTCGAACATAGAACCTCCTCCTTTTTTGAATTCGTTTAAAAATCATTATCGTATTTTGTGCCAATTAACCATACTGCTTCCTAATGATGTCGGAAGTTTAACCGCTTTTTCCGAAATTATACCCACCGTTTCAAATTCCATATTCAAATTCAAAGTGCGGCGTATCGTTCCAATCTAACCGATTTTTGGCTATACGAGTCATGAGTCATTCTAATAGATATTTGACTCACACCGCCCTTTTCGGCTCGATGTCCCGCATGGTCGCGTGATCCAACTAATAATTACTGTTAAATTGTATGGGATCGATCTATGGCGTTACGAGAGGCCCTTATGGATATTATTCGTTTGGATTTTGTTACTTATAGTCATTGTAATACGACCGTTAAATAACTGACATGAAATATTAGGATTTTGAGGATAAGGTAAGGTTGAGAAGTACCTTGACGTCCTGGCCTCTGTACTTTAGTCCATTGTAAGTTAGGTTAGAACCACTAGCACGGTCTGAGGCTAACTTACGATGACCCACTAGATACATTTATCATGGGCTAACCCAGCTTTTGGCCTTTTAATAGACAACTTTTGGAGTAATGGGGGAAGGCAATCTTACAAAAAAGGGCAGAGTATCAATTTCAGCGCTGCAGCTTTATTTCCTTGCTGCAGCATTGTGCTGAGATAGGGACCTATTCTGACATCGCACAGGATAACGTACCTACTTAGATACTTAGTTTACGTCTTGAATCTATTGTTTTGTTGTTTGGTATTTTGTCTTTTGTTGTGACTGTTAGAATAAATTTTCTTTCTTTCTTTCAGGGCCGCTAGTCTATAAACCAGGTCCAGTAGGCACCTACAGTCAATGAGACTGGGTGGTGGCACATTCGTCCACCCTCGTGAATTTAAGAGAGGTAGAGCATAGTGGGGAGTAATTCCACTCAAATTGGAGCCGCCCGACTGGAGAAGTACCTCCACCTTGCAGAAAATAGAAGTAAAATAACACTGCTTTGAGCTGTAAGGTTACCGCAGTTCTCCGCGAGGAAACGTTATGTTGGCAGTGGGGGGGAGTTTGACCCCTACGCTGCCAACCCAACTATTCCTCTTTCGTTCTACAGGGTCGGCAACGCGCAAAAGTGATAGGTAATAGGTACCCCTGTTGTTACGAGTGTCTATAGGCTACGGTAACCGCTTACCATCATCAATTGGGCCGTATGCTTGTTTACCACCTTAGTGGTAGGTATAAAAAAAAAATTCGCAAATAAATACTAAAGTCCATTCATAAATTATAGGTCACGTTCGTGATGAGTAATATAATGAATCTATTTTGTAACGGGTGCAATTTTTAATGTAGGTATACCTACATAGATATTAAGGCAAGTGGTAAGTATAAGGAAAAAAGTATTCGCGGAAAATTTTAACCACGAGTTCATTGTGAATTTGTGATTGCGGTTGAGTATAAATAAGTCGATAAGTAAATAAATTTTATTGTATGTGTGAACAAATTTTATAATAAAATGCCAGTTAATGTAACAACAATACGTAGTGTAGTGTGAATGAAAAGTGTACTTCTCAATGAAACAGTAAAAAACGAAATCCAAATGTCAACTTGACAGTTCAGGTTTCTTTTCTTGTTTTTGTTTCTTATTTATTTTTCGAAACATGCATTTATTCAAGACAATTATTGCCAATTTACAGCCTAGGAATTCAATTTCAAGTAAGTCCATCGTTATTTTTTCTATCCTTCTTTTGTTTCTTGACTAGATAGAAAAATAATCGGCCAAAGTCCAAAGATTACGTATCTTGTTGTTCAACATCTGAGTTGGACTTTGACCGAATATTTTTTATTATTATTTCTATCTGTTACGGTATATAAAGAGGCAGCAATACTAATTTAGTACAACAGAAAATAATATTTTAATTTTCGAAACATGGCCGCGTTAATCAAGACATTTGTGAATATACAGCCTAGGCATTCAATTTCAAGTAAGTCGATATTGTTTTCTTTTGTTTTTATTAACAATTTTAATGACATTTTTCCAATCTAAACTAATTACTTAACTATTACAAATATCAGTTCTCTAAATTGAAAGTGGTTTTTACTAGATAATTAGTTCTAAAAAAGTTTTTAAAAAGTGATTGTTTTGTGATGTAAAAACGTACACATCAATTGCAAATTTGATTTTTGTACCCAATTTAATTAATTATTGTGTACTTTTGCACCTACTGCTCTTAATACTTCTGATAAGTCACAAGAAAGTGTTATTTTCTTTACTTGAACTAGTTAATAATTTGTTTAATAATTTATTGCAAAATGTAAGTACCTAATGTATAGGATTTATCTATATTAATGAGCAGGCACATGACCCTGTTAGGGTGCCACAAAAAGAACAAGGTAAAATTTGTTATGTTCTTAACCTTTATCGAGAAGTTCCAGGAATGGACAGGATAAATTATAGATGAGTTTGCTTTCTGTAAGTGGATCTTTTAAGAGAAGACCACTCCCGCCGACAGCATGCATTCATCAATAAAGAATGAGTATTTAATAAGAGGTAGTTTGAAAGTGTTACTAAATTGTGTGTATTAACCACTTGCTATGGTATGGACATGTGATGTGTAAGAGTGTAGAGCATGTTACCAGGAAGATTTTGAACATGAATATGGAATAACGGAGACCATCAAAAACATGGATGGACAGGATGAGAGATGCTATTATGGCTACGAAGTGAATGACACAATGATGGCTGATAGAGAAGTATGAATCAAAAACTCAATGAATACTAGAAAGCAACAAAAATAAATGATGTAAGTATTTGTAAACGAGAAAAGACAAAAAGTAATAGACAATGACTTCAATTGTTATTCAATTTCTTTTTCTTAATGCTGCTGCAGTACTGTTCCAGGTCATTTCAGAAACAAACAATGGTCAAGTTGGTATTTTTACAGTCCCATGTGAAAGTTGAGCTTATATAGAGCAGATCAACAAAAAAGAAATATAATATATCAATTTTGTGATTGCCACTCGTTGAGTTCACCGCTAAACCCTGGGGCTACTATAAACTGCAGGACTTGCTTAGGGTTTTGCTTTACACACAGACTTGACGAGACATTTCGTTTAGTTTTATGTTTTTTTTTTCAGATATTCTAATACGCACATTTACTAAGGCTGAGTTAACACAGTTTGAAACGTTGGCTGTATCGCAACCAAAGAAATTTGTTTACCATGTCGAGTTGAACAGACCAAAGAAATCCAATGCATTTTCCAGGGTTATGTGGCAGTAAGTATGTGTTAATAATTATAATAATTTAGGTACAGTTTTATTGATTTGGGATAAAACCAATAGTAGAATGTTTCTCAATATACATCATCATCAACCCATATACTGTCCCACCGCTGGGCACAGGTCTCCTCTCAGAATGAGTAGGATTAGGGCTATAGTCTACCATGCTAGCCTAATGTGGGTTGGCAGACTTCACACGCCGACGAGAAAATCCAGCGCCGGATCTAAGGGTAAACCAAATTTTAAGAGAGTTAGGGCATAGTGGGAGTAATTCCACTAAAATTGGAGCTGCCCGACTGGGGAAGTACCTCCGCCGTGCAGAAAATCGAAATAAAATAACACTGCTTTGAGCTGTGTTGTTTCTTACGGTGAGCAAGATTGCCAGTGCTCCATGAGGAAACGTTGTGTTGGCAGTGGGGGGACTTTGACACTTGTACTGCCAACCCAACTATTCCTCTTTCAATACAGGGTCGGCAACGCACAAGTGATACTCCTGGTGTTGCAAGCGTCTATAGGCTACGGTAACCGCTTACCATCAGGTGGGCTGTATGCTTGTTTGCCACCTTAGTAGAATACAAAATTAAAAAAAAACCGGGCCCATGCCCCGGGCGGCAGATTCGAACTTCTTGGTGACGAATACACGTCATCACTCATCATCCACCCAACTTTGACCACTGAGACAGATGTCCAAAACTTTAAACACATGCATTATTTTTCGCGGGGCATCTAGGCATAGGTCAAACTACATATAGAACATAATATGCAGGCAGGGCGGGATTTTTATGTTTTAGCCCCGCCTCGAAAAACATCTAGATCCTGCGCTGAGAAAATCTCTCGCGTAAGTGAGTGATAATTAATTATAAATATGCAAATAATTTCGAAGCCACCACGATACCTACCCGTCATGTCGAATTTTGCCTTCACATTCTGAATTTACGTCTTTATGGTGACGTCAGTAACACCAATTAAAAGTTATTGCTTTTCAACCGACACGACAGTTAGTTCAATGTCGAACGATACCACCTTACCTTTTTGTACTTTTTTGGCATTTTCCATGCAAATTTTTTTTTTTAATATAAATTTTAATGAAAATGTTAAATGTTAATTTTCAGAGAAATTCAACAATGTTTCTCAGCACTGAGTGTAACTCCGGAATGCAGAGTGATTGTGTTAACTGGTCAAGGAAAGCACTTCACTGGTGGTGAGTTACATAATTATTTTTTTATTGTTATAACATGACATACAAATAAAAGAATTATACATAAACTTTCGTGACTAATATTTTACAGGCTTGATTAGTATTTATATTTTCAAATAAAACTACTTTTTACGGATTTCACGGGTCCTCACGGGTAGACTGCCATAGACCATGGACGCTGTAAAGGGTCCGAGACGTTGAAATGAAATGAAATGAAATGAAATGATATTTATTTCTGTAAATAGATCTTTTTTTAAAGACACTTTACAAGTCAATATTTTACACTTTACACTTTTTACAGATATTTATATTGATCGTGAGCGGGTCCGTAATAGAGGAGCTCCGGGCTAAGTATAACTACGTTAAGCTAGGCTAGCCGTGGTCAGTCTGTGGATGGGTGGCTATTCTTAACACATCGAGACCCCTCCGTGCCTCGGGGAGCACGTAAAGCCGTCGGCCCGTTTCTCATGGGAACATCTATTCAGAAGCCCAATAAGCTGACAACCAGTCTATCTTCAGGATCTCTATTGCACAGAAATTGGGTCGCGGAGTTCTGATAACAGTCGCTTAGCTGAGCCATCCCAAAGGTGGCTACAGTACTCCATGCCAGAACGGACATGTGCTTTATACAACGTTAGAAGCTGTCCAGCCGTGAAGTACCGCTTCACCTTATTTAGGATGCCTATTTTTTAGCCACAGTTTGGGCTTTGGACTCGATATTGGAGCCGGTTTGTCTTCAGCTCCATGCCAAGAAGCTCAAGGCTGTCGGTGACTGAAACAGATGATGGCTAAAAGAGATGTATGGAAGAAAAAGATACACTGCGCCGACCACAAGTAATTTGGGATAAGGGTAGGATGATTTTTACCATTATTTCTATTGCCGACAGGTATTGAACTACAAAGCTTAGTACAATTGGCAGCTGAGGCGGACGAGTTGGAAGATGTGGCTAGGAAAGCTCGATACCATTATAACTTCATCAAATATGCACAGGTAATTATACAAAATTGTGTTGCTATTGTAAATCAAAATAGTTTTATTTTCATATAAACCATATACAGGCACTTATGAAATGTCGAGTCTAGCACGGTTCCAAATTAGTCGTTACCTATGGAGAAGAACCGGCAAGAAACTCCATGGTTCCTCTTTTAAAATATCGTTTTGTATTGTACAATGATGGATTATAAATTGGATTGGATACTTATGATGTAGATCGGTACAACGGAGGTACAGAGGTCAGCAAATTAAGCTACCCCAATCTGTCAAATTTATGTGATAGATTTCAACTTTAATTCAAAGTAATAAGGTTCGTTTTCAATTGTGACAGAATCAAAAAATTGACAGTTTTGGATAGCTTGACCTGCTAGCGTCTGTACGTGGGCGCCAGCAGCAGGGTGCAAGGAGGCGCACAGGAAAGAAAATACATAAAAAAATAATATATTTTTTCTTTTAATAAGTTTTGACGACATCTGTGGTCTATTCCCACAGGACAAAAATATTTATGTGATGAACGTTAAGTGTTTGTGATAGTCTGTTATGTATTTAAGTATGTATTAAAAAAAAAGAGTACATAAGTATTATAACATGGCCTACCCATAGTACAAACTTTACTTATTTTGGGACTAGATGGTGTTGTGTAAAAATTGTCCAAGAATAGGTTATTTTCCAAATTTTTTAAAACTGTCTGAATTAATGGCTTTTTTTCTCCATTAAAACCAAACTCGAATTTATTTTTAATGGTTTTGAATACATACATACATACACTCACGCCTTTTTCCCATAGGGGTAGGCAGAAACTAAAGAACGCCACTTGCTACGATTCTTGCATACTTCTTTCGCTTCGACCACATTCATACATCTTGTCATACATACACGCCGGTTGCGAGTACTACGCACCTGACCTTTTTGAAGAACCTCACCAATAAGTTGTTGTTGTTGTTGTGGTTTTGAATTTACCGCCAAAACGTTCGGTTCGATGACGTCACTGTGTGACGTCAACTTTGTGTAAACAATTGAACCTCAGGAAATTAGTAACTCGATTACAATTGTTGTTCATAAATTTGGAAATACCCTATACTGTTGTGTTTAGGTTCAGAATGAAACATAATATAAATATATTGATTTCTGACATTTACGCGAATATTATACATTGAAATAAAACTAGTTTTAACGGATTTTATCGCGTATATTGATATTATTAATCCCGACGTTTCGAACCCTTTACAGCGTCCATGGTCACGGGTAGACTGGTCAATATCTCCAGTCTACCCGTGACCATAAAATCCGTAAAAAGTAGTTTTATTTCAATAATATAAATAATTAATTTAGACGTCATTTAGAGAATATTATAACATGTCAAACATCATCGTCATATTTTAAAATATAAATTACTTATTAAATTAATTAACATTAAAAAAACAGACGACGTCTGTGGTCTAGTGGTTCCAGTGCCGGACTGCTGATCATGGGGTCGTGGGTTCGATTCCCACAGGACACAAATATTTGTGTGGGTAAAACATGAGTATTTGTGTTTGTCTGGGTGTTTCTTATGTATTATAAGTATGTTTTTGCAAAAAAAAAGTATATAAGTATTATATCCATTGTCTAGTACCCATAGTACAAGCTGCTTAGTTTGGGACTAGATGGTGCTGTGTAAAAATGCCCCAAAAATATTTATTATTTATTTATTTAATTATCGTTAATCAATTTAAAGTTACTTTAATGTTTATTTCAGGACACCATTACTTCTCTAGAGCAGTGTGTAAAACCAGTGTTAGTGTTGACACACAACGCTTGTATCGGCGCCGGAGTCAACCTGATCACAGCAGCTGATATCAGGTATACTAAAACATTATCATTAACCCATATATTGTCCCACTGCTGGGCACGGGTCTCATCTCAGGATGAGAGGGAATAGGCTATAGACCACCAGCTAGCCCAGCTATCAACCACCACTAGCCGTATGCGGGTTGGCAGACTTCACACCCCGTCGAGAAAATCTCTAAGACAGGCCTAGTTTCCTCACGATGTTTTCCTTCACCGTTTAAGCGAGTGATAATTATTTATTAATATGCACATGATTTCGAAAAGTCAGAGGTGTATGTCTTGGATTCGAATTCGAAACCTTCGACTTGGCAGTCCAATGGTCATACCACTATTTTTGGTAATAATATAATAATAATAAATAATATTTTGGTGTCATTTTTACGCAACACCATCTAGTCCCAAACTAAACAGAGCTTGTACTATGGGTACTAGACAATAGATATAATACTTACTTATATACTTTTTTTTTTAAATACATACTTATAATACTTACATAAGAAACACCCAGACAAACACAAATACTCATATTTTATACACACAAATATTTGTGTCCTGTGGGAATCGAACCCACGATCAGCAGTCCGGCACTCGAACCGCTAGACCACAGAGGTCGACGATCATCCAGCACAGTCCGCTTCCTACCACGTACTATTAGGCTGTGGGATGAACTACCTGCTTCAGTATTTCCCGGGTGCTATGACATGTCCTTCTTCAAACGAGGCTTAAAAAGAGCTCTCTACCACACACATTAGGCGACGGCATAGCTCTGTCGTCGACGTTGCTGATGTCAAGGGCCAAGGTCAAAGGCCGCCTGATTTTCTGCCACTGTAGGTAATAAAAAAACCCGGCCAAGTGCAAGTCGGACTCGCGCACGAAGGGTTCCGTACCAATATGTATTTTATTTTAATTTCATTACATTTATTTTTAAAGTGAAACATACAACTATGGAATAAATATTATATTATTATGTCCTTTATTAATCTATTTTCTTATATTTTACATTTTTAAATATTTTTATAAAATAAATTAAAAAATGAAAACATTTAAAAATATAAAAATAGAGGCCCACCGGTATCGGGAACAGGGTCCAAGCTACCGGCGGTCAGGGCTCCAGAGAGAGGAACCTCCTAACAATACGGGCCGTGTCCAGCAATACTGCTTTCTGGATCAAGCCCTTGACCCAGCCGCCTAACGAGAGCCTCCTGAGGTGTTGGTCGAGGCTCGTTGCTATTAAGCCATTGGCTGACACGACTATCGGTACAATGATCGCAGTGTCCACATCCCACATGTCGACAACCTCGCGAGCCAAGTCAAGATACTTGATTTGCTTATCTTCTTTGCTTATATTATTATTATATTATAAATATTCTGTGAATATTTCAATATCGAGCAAAAAACGGCAAAAAAGTTTTTTGTATGGGAGCCCCCCTTAAATATTTATTTTATTCGGTTTTTAGTATTTGGGGCAACAGAAATACATAATTTGTGAAAATTACGGTTCATGGTGACAGACGCACAGACGGACAACGGAGTCTTAGTAATAGGGTCCCTTTTTTACCCTTTGGGTCGGAAATCTAAAATAACTAGGCTATCGCTGCTTTTTAAGTATGTAACACATAATTATATAGTTATTTAGAAAAGGAAAAATACGACCGCGGGCAGGTTTACTACAGACTTTAAAATCTTAGCTTGAAAAATGCCAAAAATATACAAAAAGATACATAATTATATATTATTATAACTACAGGTACTGCACTGAGGACGCGTGGTTCTCCGTCAGGGAGGTGGATGTTGGTCTAGCAGCTGATGTCGGCACACTGCAGAGACTGCCTAAGGTAAAGAAGGGAATCTTTTTCTTTCAAACTCACAAGTACCTATCTATACAAAATAACAATCAAGTTCCGTACCTTTTCCCAACTATGTTCGTCTGGGGAGTAAAAAGAACAAAAAAGTTCAAAATAATTTAATATATATAATGCACCCTTTTATAGGTACATTATATCCCATATTTTTACATAAAAGCGTTTTTACATTTTGACAGAAAGAACACTAAATAAAGTGTAACACGCTTTTATGTAAAAATATGGAATATAATGTAATTTTAGTAATAAAAGCTTTTTTTTTTAATGTTCTTTTTTTCTTTATTTTTTTAGATATCAGACTTAGTTCCAAATATCTAGTAGAAATAATATTGAAATAAAGGTTTCCTTTCGGCTGTTAGACGACAAAAAAAAAACACGGTGTATATTGCTTTTTTTTTTCAGATTGTGGGCAATGCGTCCATAGCACGGGAACTGTGTTTGACTGGCAGAAACTTTAACGCTAAGGAGGCAAAGGAAATCGGTCTTGTTAGCGAAGTGTTTCCCGACAAGGATACGTAAGTACATTATAAAATAACACCACACTAGTTGAAAAAAATTTAAAAAGTGTTTTCATACCATCTATTCTAAACGGACGACTTGGTTCGTTTTTAAGTGCACCCAAAGGTGGTGTTTTCTGTAAGAAACTTTTAGCGGGCAGTAATGAGTTTTTAATCCTCTTTATAAGTGCACTTTTTGAATTTAGAACATCTTAATGTGGCACTGAACAAAACTCATTACTGCCCGCTAAAAGTTTCTTATAGAAAACACCACGTCCTTTTCGAATAGATGGGATGAAAAATATATTTTTGGCTCGAGCGACGAGCTTTGAATCCCTCACTTCGTTCTGGATTCAAAAAAGCGCCAGTTTTTTATATTTTTTCTTACATGATATAAAATATCTTATTATTTCGTTACAGAGCTTTAAAGGCAGTGATGGAGACAGCGGAAAACATAGCTTCAAAGAGTCCTATTGCCGTGCAGACGACGAAAATAAGCCTTGTGTATTCACAGAGCCGGACCAATGAAGAAGGCCTAGAGCATGTAGTGAGTATATGTATACACATATGCAGTGTTTCTCAGCTTCAGCATCTGTTGATAAAAAGTTTCTTTACACGGAACTAACTCGAAATTCTAAAAGTTAAAACGACCTCTTTTCAAATTTTAATTACACATATGCAGTGTTTCTCAGCTTCAGCATCTGTTGATAAAAAGTTTCTTTACACGGAACTAACTCGAAATTCTAAAAGTTAAAACGACCTCTTTTCAAATTTTAATTACACATATGCAGTGTTTCTCAGCTTCAGCATCTGTTGATAAAAAGTTTCTTTACACGGAACTAACTCGAAATTCTAAAAGTTAAAACGACCTCTTTTCAAATTTTAATTACACATATGCAGTGTTTCTCAGCTTCAGCATCTGTTGATAAAAAGTTTCTTTACACGGAACTAACTCGAAATTCTAAAAGTTAAAACGACCTCTTTTCAAATTTTAATTACACATATGCAGTGTTTCTCAGCTTCAGCATCTGTTGATAAAAAGTTTCTTTACACGGAACTAACTCGAAATTCTAAAAGTTAAAACGACCTCTTTTCAAATTTTAATAGGGAATATGCATTTTTTTTTCGTATGTATTTTTTTGCGATTATTTACATCACTATAAATTATTATATAAGTGTTGAATATTTTGTTACCATTAGGTAACAAAATATTCAACACCGTAAAAGTAACATAAAGTATTAAAAAAAAAATTAATAGCCAATCGAAACGGGCACTTTAACCGCCCGTCATTTCGGCGCGCTTATTGTGACGTCATAGTCTATAACAAATAGAGGTGTTCTTATGTTCACAGTTCGTCGTTATATTTAGGTCCCTTGTAATAGATGGCGAACCTATAGCCAATAACCGGTGTAAATCCAAGCTCCGAGCTACTACTGTGAATTTCATAGGAAAACCCAATGACACTGCTCGAACTGGGAATCAAACAGCCGCAGTCGTCCTTGGCTACTAGACTAATCAAATGTCTACTAATTCTATTTTTTTTTATTTTACAGCGTTTACTCAACTCGGTGATGAATCAAGGCGAAGACTTAACGAAGGCAGCTATTGCGCAAGCTACAAAAAGTCCAATTCCTGAGTTTGACAATGTCTAGTTTATAAAACAACTAACGACCTCCCTCGGCTTCACACGGGTGCAATATACATAATTATATTACAGAAATACTTAACAAAATCCTAGCTACGCTCTTATTAGGGTTGCCATCCGTCCATCCATCCGGGTTTCCCCGGATTTGTCCTAGTTTGTCCTTTGTAGAGCGTACGGGGAGTGTTTGAAGGGGTTTCATTAATCGCCATCTAGCATTAAAAATTCAAAACATTGACTTGTAAAAGTGTCTTTAAAAGACCTATTTACAGAAAATAAAAATCTTTTCATCATCAGGTGGCCGCGCACTTCGCTACGAGATGAATTGTTCGATTTATGACATGGTTCTAAGCCACAAAATCCAGGGTTTTCGCGCTTCTTGTCCTGGTTGCTGGATTTTTAAAGATGGCGACCCTAATACATTCAGACATTATAGCGACGGATTACGACTTTTTTTTACTTTGTTCTCCTGTATCGTGAGTGCGTTTACAAACACAAACTTTCACATACACAAACACCCAGACCCGGAACAACTACATGTTGGTCTTACAAATATTTGTTCCAGAAGCTGATCGCTCGTGTGTCGTCAAACTTTATTTTATAATAAGTAACTAGCTGCCCCCGCAAACGTTGTTTTGCCATAAAAAAAAAATTTAGGGGTATGAAAAATAGATGTTGGCCTATTCTCAGACCTCCCCGATAAGCACAAAAAATTTCATCAAAATCGGTCAAGCCGTTTCGGAGGAGTATGGCAACGAAAACTGTGACACGAGAATTTTATATATTAGATATTTATGGTGAAGTAGCATAGACAAGTGCCGATCTAGCAAACATTGACGTACAAACGCCAGAATACCCGAATCTGTCAAATTTCTTTGATAGATTTTCAACTTTAACACCTTATAACAAGGTTCATAGTCAATTGGGAATTTGTGGTTTTAATATCTGCTTACTGATTTGTTATTGGGGACTGCGGTGCTAACCTAAGCTACTGAGCTGTAAGCCCGTGATGTCTTAAATTATTTAATGGTTTCTTTAAACGTCACACAAATTAAGGGCCAGTTGTAACTGGGCAAAAACTTGCATTTTATGTTCGCTACAAATCGTAGGCTTCCCCTTAAGACTCATAAATGTAGCCTTTTACCTAGTGAGTTTGATGTTTAAGAATAAACTTGCATTATTTGTAAGATATTTTTGAAATGTATACAGCTGTTATCTTTGTATAATATAAAAATATTAATTAAAATAATAATTTATTTGATATTTTGTTTTATTTTCCACTGTTTTACCGCCGATTAAGAATATTATAGTCTAATATACTGTGAGGGGCTGTGGCTAAGTTGTAATTACGCTGACCAACCGATCTGCCAGGTTAAGCTGCACCAGCTGTGGTCAGTCTATGGATGAGTGAACATTCTTGTCGCACATCGAGACCCCTCCGTACCTCGGAGAGCGCGTAAAGCTGTCGGTTCCGGTTATCATACTCATCATCATCAACCCATATACTGTCCCACTGCTGGGCACGGGTCTCCTCTCATATTGAGAGGGATTAGGCTATAGTCCACCACGCTAGCCTAGTGCGGGTTGGCAGACTTCACAAACCGTCGAGAAAAATCTCTAAGGCATGCAGGTTTCCTCACGATGTTTTCCTTCACCGTTTAAGCGAGTGATAATTAATTATTAATACGCACATGAATTCGAAAAGTCAGAGGTGCGTGCCTTGGGTTCGAACTCGAAACCTTCGACTTGGCAGTCCAATGGTCATACCACTAGGCTATCACTGCTGTTATCGTACTAACACCTATTAATTGTTAGCAGTTGTAAGAAGTCTTAAAAACTAACCTGACAAACAGTCTTTCCTCAGCATCGATATCCTGCAGAAATTGGGATGCGGAGGTCTGATCGCTTCGTGTAAAATACTGATATTCAGCCGCATCTTTTTTTTTATACCACTAGGCGAACAAGCATAGGGCCCACCTGATGGTAAGTAGTTACCGTAGCCTATAGACGCTTGTAACACCAGGGGTATCACTTGTAAAACGAAAGAGGAATAGTTGGGTTGGCAGTATAAGGGTCAAAGTTCCCTCCACTGCCAACAACGTTTCCTTGTGGAACATCTGGTTAGACTGAAAGCCGACCCCAACATTGGTATACATCGTGTTTCTTTTGTCGTCTTACAGCCGAAAGGAAACCATTATTTTTACAAGATATGGGACTAAATCTGAATTCTTAAAAAAAGGAGCTGTTTCTGAGAAAAAAGTTCAGGTCTCAACAATATGTAGGATGTAGTCTTTTTTTTTGCACTACATGGTTGATCCCATACAAAAAATTGATGATCATGATGAGAAGAAGTATATCCTTTCGGCTGTAAGACGACAAAAAAACACGGTATAGTTGCGACTGTCATCAGGCTTCAACAGCGCCGGATCTAGGGGCAAGCCTGGGCCCATACCCCGGGCAGCAAGTTCATAGGGCGCCAAATTCGAATTTCTTGGCAGACGAATACTCGTCATCACTCATCATCAACGCAACTTTGACCACTGAGACAGATGTTCAGTACTTTTAAACACATGCATTATTTTTTGCGGGGCGCATAGGCATAGGTCAACCTACATAATAAAAAACATGCATGCGGGAGCGGCATTTTTATGTTTTTACAAAAGCAGTACATAGGTAGGTAAGTACATAAGGAGTACATAAGTCAGTAGATAAGCAGAACATAGGTAAGTACATAAGCAGCACATAGAGGTTAGTACAAATGAATGTAGTAAATAGGTAAGTACATAGATTTGTACATAAGCAGTACATAGGTAAATACATAAGTAGTACATAGGTTAGTATATAAGCAGTACATAGGAAAGTATATAAGTAGTACAGAGGTAAGTACATAAGTAGTACCTATATAGATTAGAACATAAGTACTAAATAGGTAAGTACATAAGTTGTACATAGATTAGTACACAAGCAGTACATAGGTAAGTACATAAGTACCTAGAGCATAGGTAAGTACACAATTTGTACATAGGTAAGTACATAGGTACAAAGGTAAGTATATTAGTAGTACATAAGCAGTAAATAGGTAAGAATATAAGTAGTACATAGGGTAGTACATAAGCAGTACAAAGGTTATTGCATAAGCAGTACATACGTAAGTAGATAGGTAATAATAATAATATTTTGGGACATTTTAACACAGCATCATCTTGTCTTATACTATGCACAGCTTGTAGTCTTGTATGTACTATGGGTACTAGACAATGGTTATAATACTTTTTTTTTTTTTTGTAAATGTTATTTATAATACATAAGAAACACCCAGACAAACACAAATACTCATGTTTTACCTACACACATATTTGTGTCCTGTGGGAATCGATCCCACGATCCCATGATCAGCAGCCCGGTACTCGAACCACTAGACCACAGACGTCGTCAAAAGGTTAGTACATAGGTAAGTAGATAGGTTAGTACATAGATTAGTACATAAGCACTACATAAGAATAAGAAAGATTTATTTGTCTAAGGTAATTAGATAAGTATTACATACGTAAGTATCTACTTACGTATGTAATACTATGTACCGCGGGTAGGTATCGCGGTGGCTTAGTAGTCATAGCGTCTGGTGTACCTAACCAGAAGACGCAGGTTCGAATCCTGCCCGCGGTCGAATTTTCCTTTGCTTAATAACTTTGATATCTAAATTTGTTATAGTCTATAAGTTTTCTGTAAAATTAAATAAATAAAAATAAATAAACCTTTTGTAGAATACTAGAGTGATGGTATATTTATCCCTATAAAGCATAAGAACAAAAGGAGGGCACACCTATACATATAACTATTATACCCATATTTTAGCGTTCAATTAAAGACCATTTCCACCATGGCCCACGATGGCCCACGATGGCCCACGATGGTCACTGCAGAAGGCCAGCACAAAGGATGGCTCACCTAGTAACCTTTACGTTATATATTATAGATATACAATTACATATATACAATTCCAGTTATTGAGATCAATACAGCGCGTTCACAGGCTGAGATTAATTCCCAGGGTGAATATAGGTCACCACTGCAAACTAACATTGTCTATGAACTTATTTAGCGGAAGAATAATTCGACCGCGGGCTGGATTCGAACCTGCGTCTTCTGGCTAGGTAAGACGTTAAGACCACTAAGCCACCGCGAGTCTCACCCGCCATGACGAATTTTGCCTTCACATTCAGAATTAACGTCTCTATGGTGACGTTAGTAACACCTATTGAAAAGCAAGTTTTTGCTTCTCAACCGACACGACTTACTTTACAGTTAGTTCAATGTCGAACGATACCACCTTACCTATTTACTTCTTTTTGTATTTTTTGGCATTTTCCATGCTAAGATTTTAAAGTTATTTAGCGAAGGAAAATTTCTATACTTAAAATTGTCTATGAACACTTAAAAAAAAGTAGCAAATATTTATGTTTTGTTATCTGGAAGGCCTGTGGCTAAGTAATAACTATACTTATCAATCAATCTGCAAGGTTAAGCTGCGCTAGCCGCGGTCAGTATGTAGATGGGTGCCTATTGTTAGTTATACTTATGGGTGTTATTGTTATCCAACCTCCCTAAATTATGGTTGAGCTACACAATGACTGATGCATGCGTGCCGTCCGTTGAGACTGGTCTACTCAAAGCCGCTATGGCTTTTTCTTCAAAAGGCCATTTCAAACTTCAAAAGGTAAGTGTGTCGGCTATAGCTATTCCCATTAGAAAAAAACACCAAAGGAAGACGTAATGACCTACTTTTTGTTGTTAGGTATGTTTATCGACTGTAGGGTCAGAACACTTAATTAATTATCTACAATTTGTCATAATTGTGCATTACCGCAATTCCTGTCACAGAGTAGTTAACCAATCAAGGAGTAATAATTACAGGAAAAATAATAATCTACAACCCATATACTGTCCCACTGCTGGGCACGGGTCTCCTCTCAGTATGAGAGAGATTAGGCTATAGTCCACCACGCTGGCTTTGTGCGGGTTGGCAGACTTCACACGCCGACGAGAAAATCTCTAAAGCATGCAGTGTTCCTCACGATGTTTTCCGTCACCGTTTAAGCGAGTGATAATTAAATATGAATACGCACATGATTTTGAAAAATCAGAGGTGCGTGCCTCTGATTAGAATTCGAGACCTTTGACTTGGCAGTCCAATGGTCACAATCACTAGGCTATCGCTGCTTTTATCAGAAACAATAGAAAAAAATGTTTTCTTCTGGAGAGTGACGGTGTTTTCGACGGTTATTAATATATTATGGTATGAGCTCGAAGTTTGTATTAAATGGGGCTGATGACTTGAAAAACATTAGGTATACCGCCAGTGTTCGATCTACTTAGACAGTTTCAATTCTGAGGCCTAATTCACACACAAGCGGCCATGTCCAAAATGTAAGTTCTATTCTAGGTAGAAAGCGCGTTATGTCATAGTGAATAACCAACTTTAAGTTATGTTATTATTAAAAGTTATTTAGCGAAAGAAAAATTCGACCGCGGGCAGGATTCGAACGTGCGTCTTCTGGTTAGGTACAGGGGCCAGCACATCAAGCTACCACAATTTGTCAAATTTCTTTGATAGATTTTCAACTTTAACACAAAGTTTTAAGGTTCATTTTCAATTGGAAAAAATTGACAGTTTTGGATAGCTTGACCTGCTGGCGTCTGTACACCAGATGCTATGACCACTAAGCCACCGCGAGTCCCACCCGCCATGACGAATTTTGCCTTCAAATTCAGAATTTACGTTTTTATGGTGACGTCAGTTTTTCCTTCACTAAATAACTTTAAAATCATAGCAAAACTGGCTTCCCGCCACTTTTTGTGTTTTTAGGGCTTTATACTTTTATGTGGGTAAGGCTTTAGTTTGACTATAATTATCTAAGCAACGACCATGTATGGTGCTGTTGACGATGAAGCACGGTTGCCTGGAAGTACCTACCTAACTGTCTAATATAGGTATGTATACTTGTGACTTAAAAACTCCGAGGTTTTAAACTCACCGAAAATGACACTCCGAACACTGAATAGCAATCGACACCGTAGTTTTTTTTTTAATATTTATAAAGATATGCATTAGATAAGTACAGACGCCAGCAGGTCAAGCTATCCACAACTGTAAAATTTTCCCAATTGAATATGGATCTATATATCATAATGAGATAAAGTTGAAAACTTGACCTGCAAGCCTCTGTACCTACCTACTAACCATTCTTCGTACCACATCTTTTACAGCACTCGCAAGAAGATGAAAAATGTATATATTTCTCTCCCTCTACTAATAGGTTTTGTAATACACAATCCAGTCAATGTCCTTGTCCCACCTTAACCAGAACACCTAATATAAGATATCTTGGGATTCATATAGATAATTTTATATCCTGGAACCTTCAAATTAGGACACTGACTGGTAGAGTGAGAAAATTAATTGCTATTGTTAAAAATTTAAGATATAGTGCAGATGTAAAGACCTTACGCATGGTATATTACTCACTCTGCCAGTCAGTGATATCCTATGGGATTATAGTTTGGGGTGGTGCGGCAAAAACTAAACTAATAATGTTAGAAAGGGCACAGAGAGCTGTTCTTAAGGTCATGACTTTTAAAAATTACCAATCAAGCACCGCGCAATTGTATAGCGACTGCAATGTTATGACCGTGAGACAGCTCTTTGTACTAAACACCACGCTATACAAGCATACATTACTGCAATGGAAGTGCCATGATGAGTCAAAACGCAAACGTACAAATGTATGTCCCTCAGAGAGCCATATAACAAAACTGGCAGAACGACATTTTCGTGTACTTAGTAGCCGTATATACAACGCAGTTAATAAGGACTGTAAAATATACGCTCTAAATAAATTCGAATGCAAAAAAAGAGTGAGCAAGTGGTTAATGACTCTCACATATGAGAAGACTGAAGAACTACTTACTATTCAATCATAACAGTTAACTTCATACATAGCAAACACATATACATACATACCCTCACACTCACATACAAACAAATACACACACACACACATAAACACAACACACACACACACATACACACAATCAATTAGACAAATAAGTATTTATATAATAGTTATATTGTTGTACACGTTTCTTTGAATGTTACAAACTTAATGTCATTAAAATGCGAGCCTGACACCCATAACACAAGTTCAATCTTAGCTTGGGTGTCAGAGTTCAACATCTGTGTAAATTGTAAATTGTTTGCCAATAAACTATTATTATTATTATTAGGTATCGTACCTAACGGTAATCATTAGGTTTTTAAATTTTGGTGATGAATTGATGATATGTAATAAGGTGGAATAACATTCAATAGATACCTATGAATTTTAAAAAAACATCACTTGCACGCGTCTCAGCTCATAAAAACTGTAACGGTTTTAGGTCAAGATATTCACGGTCAAAAATAAGGGCACAAGCACACGATCAATAATAAAACATTTTTATTTCCATACCATAAGTATCTAAGTAGTAATTTTTATTTTCTAAAATCGATCTGGAAAATTTTGACAATACGTTTTTAACGGATTTTAATTGGGCAAAGAAGGTAGGTACAAGACTTCCCACTGGCTAAAAGCTATAGCCGTGCGGAGTCGTAAAGCAACTACCCTCTGTGGATATTTCCTTTAATGTTTTTGAGTAGGTACTTACCTATCTATTCGTAAGTTTTTATAGCCACTACCTGTCTACTTAAAAATAATTCTTTCCCTACTTACACAAAGAACTTCAGTTAAGTTTAAAAAAATATATGATTATCTTCACTATGTAGGTATTAAGTCACTATAAATGCAGGCTTTCATTGGCTATTATATTTTATGCACATTCCTTTGTTCTCCGCACACGAACGACTCAATTTTCTCAACATTGCGTTGCGCCATTGATAAAACCGATGGGATAGGTCAATGGTCGACACAACCGGGTGGTAACGCCGACGTCATTCAAGCCCGAAATGCCCTACTGCCGGCTTATGTGAATCTAGGTCACTTAAAAAAAAATCGCAATAGCTAATATGTCTTTCAGAAACTAAGAATATTATTGCATGACGAAGGGAAAATAATTAATACCGTAACATTTAATTAATTATTTTTTCTACCTATGTTACGTTTATCCTTACGCTAGAGTGGCTTCATATCCAATTAGGGTTAACTTAATTAGTCAGTATTTAAGGAAAGCTTACTAAAAAAACTTACTAGTACCTACGCTTTCTTATAGCCAGTGATATTGTTTTAAATTTATTTATTTAAAGTATTTACAATTTTTTTTTAAATTCAGTGTAATTCTTACCTACTTACCAAAAAATCTGCACGTCAAAATTTTATTGTTTTTTTTTTCTTTTTGCATTAGTTTTAAAACAAAACTCCAATAAAATAGTAAAAATACCTAATACACAAACAATTTTATTTTCCTAATTATAATAGGTAGGTACTGCAAAGTAAAACATACATATATTTTTTAACAAATAATTATAAAAAATATTTATGAGGTCTATCAAAAATCTGCTTACGTCATGACAAACGCGAAATACGTCACTGCACCGGGTATTAACAAAGAAAATCAGGTAACCTACTTTACGAAGGCTGCATTTACGTTTGCTGCGAATGACCTGCCCAAATATAGAGCAGCTATAAATAGAACTTGGGGGCCCGTATGCAAGCGCCGCCTATGAATGGTGCAGGCAACCTGCATGTAGGGCACGGTGCAATGATTTGACCTATTTATTTTTCAATGGGTCGGTGCATGAACGGGGATGGGCCCATTGCGAGCCTTGCTTCATTCAGTAACAGTCGAACCCTCGAGGACGGCGTGACCTAGTTCCGCTCTCCGCTTGTACCGAGCCGGATTTAATCTCGATTTTTGGTGGTAATACGGCGAAAATTGTGTTTTTTGTGCGCATTGCAGTGGTATTTTGAAAAAACATTGTGCGTTTCTCAATCACCAAACAACAGCACTAGGGTAAAAAACATTGCTGCCGGCAGCCCAATATTTTAAAAAGCCCGCCATTCATTTTTCTTAGCCCTGACGTAGGTGTCACTGGTAGATATAAAGTGCCAAGCTACGTCATTGGTGGAAACGCGATAGAGCATCTAACCGACCAATCGTGAGGCTAGATAGCGAAGTTGTGCGCGACTGAGACGCCACCTGTCGCGCGAACACGCCGCGTTCATTGAATAACCCGCCCGGACTGTTTTATTGACGCAAGCGCACTGAGGCCCAACAAAGGGCCGAAATAAGAACGGTTCGTAAGTGAATCTGATGTATTTATGTCATAAAAATGGTGAAATCTGTGAAGTGGCGAGTAGAAATTAGGATATTCGACGTGTCGAATCATGACCGAGGCATCTGAAAAGTAAGTGGTGTATCTGTAACTCAGTTTTTGTGATTTGTGCTTCGCCCTGTTCTGGCTAGGTAGGGCTCTACCCCGGCCATTTTCCACAGCTCATGGAATGTGTGATGAGATTTATGGTGTTTTCTAAAGCTCCGTAGCCTCGCGACGAGGTTTAATAACTATAAAGCTAGGTTTTTTAAGCTAATGTGTATGAAAAAATGCATACATGTTAGTGTCGACCGCCGCCCTTAGGTCAACCCTGTGTCCTGTGTAGCTATAATCAATGAGTTGTCGTTCATTCACAATTAAAGTAGGTAGGTAACTCCTTTCGGGGTCATTTGAAGCTACTTCAATTCAAGCAAGCTGTATTGCTCAATGAATTGTTTTACATATAAGGGCACCGCTATGAATCGAGTCGCGTAATTTTTCGCGCAAATAAAAACTGGTTGTATGGATGTGGCTAGTGTGTAATATAAAAAAAATGAAACAAAAAGGTTTTATTTCTTTTTGTAAATGTAGCATCTGCATTGTTAATTGGCAGCTATTGTGAAGGCTTTGGACATGTTTTACTAGGGGTTTTTTTATCATGCTAGTGGTTAAATGTATGGCTGATTAGACTATTGTTTAATTTGTTTTACAACTGGGAATGTGGGATTAGAACTATTGAAGCTTTATCCATTCGTTTTTTCAAAGAAATATTCCTATTTTAGAGCACCTCTTTTTCTATGTACCTACCTACCTATTATCATGTTTTTATAATTATAATGCAATTTAAAAATAATATTTTATGGGTAAATTAATTTAATTAATGTGGGTATTATTAAAGTAGTGATAATATTGAGCCAAAAAATAGCTTTATGAATAATAGTAATATTATTTTTCAACTAAAGTAAATGTATTATCACACAATTAAACATTTACCTGTATTACAAAAATAATTATTTATGTTTTTTCCTTTTATACACAATAATAAATCTGCCTACATTAAGTTCAATTTCAAATCAAAGCATTTATAAAATGTTGTCTAGTTGAACAGTTTAAAAAAGATTTTTTTGGAGAACAATCCAGCATCATCTAACTTAATACTTAAATAATTAATTAAGATTAGGACTGACTGAGATGGAAGAAGTAATATCTGTAGACGAAATACAAAATGGGACTTTCACACCATCCAAATGACTTACTGTTCCTAGAACTCTGAGGAGCCTTGATGATTCAAGATATTGTGAAAAATGTTCCATAGATTATGTAAAAGAAAGCATAAGTTTAAACCTAGATCTGTATAAATATAAGCCTAAGACAACTTAAAAGGTGTTAAGCATCAGAATTGCAAAGAGATGAGCCCAGTATGTAATTACATACTATTTATTATTTATTCATGAAGTACACCAACAGCAAATACATACATAGTGCTTAACATCTATAAAATAAGGTATTTTCTCTTACATACTATTTCAGTGCTACTCCTTCTCGTTCTTCCTCACAATATCTGGCCATAGTAACCGATTGCAAGATATCATCATCAACCCATATACTGTCCCATTCTGGGCACGGTTCTCCTCTCAGATTGAGATAGTCCACCACAGTAGTCTGGTGCGGGTTGTCAGGCTTCACATACCATCAAGAAAAACCTCTAAGGCTTTTCTCACAATGTTTCCTTCACTGTTTTTAAACATGGGATTTGAATGAATTATTGATATGCAAATGAATTCAAAAAGTCAGGGGTGCAAGATAATTATATTAATTTAAAAAAATACAAAAAAAAATAATTAAAACTAAAGCTACACTACACATACAATGGGTAATCAAATATTGATTTACAACACTTAATTACATAGTTACATTATGCGCACTTCACATCCATAGAGATATTATTCAACAACTATATGAATGAATTCATTAACAACTGACAAGACTAAAGAATTTTATTATGCGGCAATGTAGTTTGTAATTGTTTGCCAAGCCACAATACACAATTTAAAATCTTTTTTTTTAACATTTTTCCACACTAGGATTTTTTCCTGTATTGTGGGTGTGTTTACAACCCACAAACTTTCACATACACAAACACCCAGACCTGGAACAACTACATATAGTACACACATATGTCACACAAATATTCAAAACATAACATCTGTAAATTCTCCGAAGAGTTAGGCAGAGGGTCATGTAATGTACAGACATGTCATGTAGATAGAAGGCAAACCTGTTGCCTTTAGCCGGGCATAAATCCAAGCGGAGAGCCTACCATGAACTATTATAGCAAGTCAATTTTAGATAGAAAGTGAACTTATGGTACAAAATTGACCAACAGTTCAAAGTTGCACATCAAATAACCGACAAGCCAGCTGTGACCTGACTAAAGCCAGCAAGTGGTCACATGGCGAGCTGCTATTGAGAATTTCATAGAAAATTCCAATAACACTGCTTGACTAGGGAATCAAACAGAGGACCTCTTACATAGCAGTGGCTCTTACAATCACTAGGCTAATGAGGCAGTTTCTTCTTCTGAGTCGTTCCACTCTTGGTAGAGTGGTTATGGTCATCAGGGTTCAATGCTCACTTTACAATCCTGCCAATCCAATTCTAGTTTAGATTTTCTGAAATTGATTTGACATTACTGATATTGAAAAACAGAAATCTTGTTTTTTAATCTGTATTGTATCATTGCTTTATAAAGATTATAAATATTTTCACATAGGTTTAATGTAATAGTTATTTTGTCATCAATAATTTCAATAATATTTATATGTAGGTATATATTTTTTCCTATGATTTTGTTGGTCCTTTTTCCTATAAAATAGGTAAATAGGTATTGAGTCTTTTCCTTTTATTTGATAAAAGGAAAATAAAAATGGCTATCTCTTGTCCAAAATAGAAATTCTATAATGGGCTAGTGTTATTACCCGCCAAGTAACGAGTGGAAACGAAAACAGGGTTCAAACATTTTTGTTTTTTAAATATAATTAAGTGTTAGAAAAAAAAACTCTTTCTTTTTTTTTGTTTCTGTTTAGTCACATTCAATGAATTTGTAAAAAAAAATTACACAATAATCTTTTCTTTTAGAAAATATTAAATTTAAATTAGCACCAATTTCAATAAAAACATAATTTATTAAATAAAAAATCTCATGATTATTATCATCCTCATCAACCCATATACTGTCCCACTGCTGGGCACGGGTCTCCTCTCAGATAACGAAGGATTAGGTTAAAGTCCACTACACTTGCCTAGTGAAGGTTGGCAGACTTGTGGGAATCGAACCCGCGACTTCGTGATCAGCAGTTCGATACGCGAACCACTAGACCACAGACGTCGTCATATAGCTCTATATA
Organism: Acronicta alni; assembly: GCA_964056405.1. Taxonomy (NCBI): domain Eukaryota; kingdom Metazoa; phylum Arthropoda; class Insecta; order Lepidoptera; family Noctuidae; genus Acronicta; species Acronicta alni. The sequence goes on from OZ043939.1 coordinate 2,545,873, forward strand.
CATATATCGAGTTGAATTCGTTCTACTGCAGAGAGAAATCTTAGTACAATAGGTAGTTGCTTTATCTTTGAGATCAGCTTACAACAACAACTTAAATATCACTGATATGGTTTCTAAGTATCACTAAGAATAAGAATTTTAATTTGAACCTCTGACTTTTCGAATTCATGTGCATATTAATAATTAATTATCACTCGCTTAAACGGTGAAAGAAAACATCGTGAGGAAACCTGGATTTTTCTCGACGGTTTGTGAAGTCTGCCAATCCGCACTAGGCCAGCGTGGTGGACTATAGTCTAATCCCTCTCTATATGAGAGGAGACCCGTGCCCAGCAGTGGGACAGTATATAGGTTGATGATAACTTAAACCAATAACAAATAAAATACATAAATACTAAACTAAACACTAATTCACTCGAAGAGTCGGCGTCGTGTGTCGCGCGGTGTCCGGTAGCCGGTCTCGGAAACGCCGGAACACTACCCATTTTGGCGAAAATTCCTCGTTCATGAAGGTCGACAGATGTTCAGTCGGCACTCACCACAAAGGTTTTTCTTTTATACCACTAAGGTGGCAAACAAGCATACGGCCCACCTGATGGTAAGCGTTTACCGTAGCCTATAGATTGTACCACCAGAGGTATCACTTTCGCGTTGCCGACTCTGTAAAATGAAAGAAAAATAAATAGTTGGGTTGGCCCCCCAACAACGTTTCCTCGCGGAGCACTGGCTACCTTGCTCACCGCAAGCAACACAACATAGCTCAAAGCAGTTTCTTCTACTGCGATTTTACTTAATTTCGATTCTACTTTGATGTTAGTACTACTACTTCCCCAGTCTCTAATTTTAGTGGAATTACTTCCACTATACCCTTCTTCTTCTTCAATTTAAGAGCTCAGCTCTTGTCGGTGGAGCAATCGCCACTGTTCTCTATCTTCAGCTTTCCGTTTTACCTCTTGATACGACACGATCCCCACCCTTTCCTTCACTTGTTCCACAAAACTTCGTCTAGGTCTTCCCCTTCCTCTCTTAAAATTCACATTGTGACGAGACTCCAACTCTTCGACCCTAAGGGTAAAATTGGTGGTCTTGATGCGGATGTAGTGTCAGCATGTCAAGCTATCCAAAACTGATAAATTTTCCCAATTGAATATGAAGGTTCATTGTCTTGTATTAAAGTTGAAAATCAATTAAGGTCATGTTTTCGTTTAACAATTTTAAACTGTTTTCTTTAGATAAGGAAGAGCGGAGTCTTCTACTACAGGCTTTTTTTTTGCTTAAAAGAAGGCTCCAATCACAATCTCACTGTATGAATATTGTTAAAGAAATAAACTATTTTTGTATTTGTAATTAACCTTTTGACCGCCACGGACGTGTATAGACGTCAAATGGAAACTTGCTCACGACGCCAACGACGGCATGGCACGTCAAAAATACCACTTTTTCTTTAGTCCAAAATACATACCTATACAAAAATCTCTTGTTTTTTGTTACCTATTACTAAATACTAGAATTCGTCGCTTGGCGTAGAGAACATGGATTTTGGTTATTGACGTGGCGGTCAAAAGAAATTTGACAGATTGTGGTAGCTTGATGTGCGGGCCTCTGTACTCTACAATCTGCTAGCAGGTCTTAGCAGGTGGTTCGATCCGGTCTGTGCGCTTTATAACATATAGTTTTCCGCCCGCGGCTTCGCCCGCGTCGAGTTTGGATATATCGCGTTTCCAAGAGAACTCTTCAAAAGTCCGAGATAAAAACTATCCTATGTTCTTTCTCAAGGTCAACTCTATCTCTGTACCAAATTTCATTAAAATCAGTTCAGTGATTTAGACGTGAAAGCGTAACAGACAGACAGACAGAGTTACTTTCGCATTTATAATATTAGTAGGGATTATACACCTCCTAAACGACTGAATGAATGAAGCAGATAGAATTTTTTAATAGTACGGTAAATCCGTGGGACGTGGCAGGGTATGTCGGACTCATACGACTAAAAACCGCACTTGCCTTCACTTGCCCTATAGTCATGGCCATGGGATCCGTGAAATTCGGCACTACCTACCTTAAAACCTTCGGCCAACCAAGCGGTGATAGCCTTATTAAAAAATAAGACTGTGTGCTTATTTCGTGGGGAAACCATCAAAAGGCTACCGGTCTACGGGGGTTAGATCGGGAAGTGTGCGATTCTTACCCGCTAAAACCATCGGGTGGTTTCCATAGGTGTGAGAAGTCAGCCAACTTGAATTAGGCTAGCGTGGTGGACTATAGCCTAATCCCTTTCATTCTTAGAGGAGACTCGTGCTCAACAGTTGGACAGTATATGGGTGATGATGATGGCTACTATCAGCACATGGAGGGGGGCACTGTGTCGTCTTAATAGACCACCCTAGAACCCCCCCCCCCTCTGTGCAAGCAGTGATAGCCTAGTGATATGACCATTGAACTGCCAAGTCAAAGGTAGCGAGTTCCAATCCAACCTCTCTTTTCGAAATCATGTGCGCCAGCACTCGCTTAAACGGAGAAGGAAAACATCTTGAGGAAACTTGCCATGTTTGAGAGTTTATCGAGGACGTTTGAAGTCTGCCAAAACGCATTAGGCCAGCATGGTAGACTTGCCTAATCCGTCTCATTCTGAGAGGAGACCCACGGCCAGGAGTAGGACAGTATATAGGTTGATGATGCTGATGATGAAATTACTTTAATTTAATAAGGCATTCTCTAACTTTTTTTTTCTTAGAACATGGCATACTTTTTACTCATCTATTAAATAAAATTAATTTAAAGATAATTATACTAAAAAAAGACCTGAATAATTCGAATAGAAAAGCGCATTTCTAGATTCACTACAACAAAGTCAGTCTAGACCAACTAATTGTGTCTTAAATCGATTGGTCAGCAAGACGTCAACACGATGTCTCAATTAGTATTTGAACTTGGGCCTTTTTTAATAAACTCGACCTATTTAAGTCCATCACTAGACATATCTTTGACGACAACACGTTTACGACGGCTGAGCGAGCGGCTTTTGCGCAACGGGTTGTGGGTTCGATCCCCCACGGAACAAATGTATCATCTACTTGTAGTTCTTCCGGGTCTGCGTCCCACACTAAATTTCCTCCAGTATCGTGAGTGCGTTTCATCATCAACCCATATACTGTCCCACTGCTGGGCACGGGTCTCCTCTCACAGAATGAGAGGGATTAGGCTATAGTCCACCACGCTGGCCTAGTGCGGGTTGGCAGGCTTCACACGCCGTCGAAGAAATCTAAGGCATGCAGGTTTCCTCACGAAGTCACGATGTTTTCCTTCACCGTTTAAGCGAGTGATAATTAATTATTAATACGCACATGATTTTGAGAAGTTAGAGTTGCGTGTCTTGTATTCTAACTCGAGACCTTCAACTTGGCAGTCCAATGGTCATACGACTAAGCTATCACAGTTTTTTTTTCATCAATTGGCAGACTTAATAAAAAAAAGTGATGCGACCCTCTGGAGTCATAGCTTCTTTAATGAATTAATCGTGAATACATCGATGTCTCGCTGCCGTCCATTTTGTATTTGTCAATTTAACGCCCACTACCACGTAATGATCCACTTCCTTTGGTTGACTCATCAAGTCACGAATCTTATAAAACACTAGCGACTCGCCTCGGCTTCATACGGGTGCAATGTACTACCTAATAAAATTCATATAATATACATAAATTAATAGCCTAAGACACTCACTCACCGTAAGGAACACAACACAGCTCAAAGCAGTGTTATTTCACTTCGATTTTCTGCCAGGCAGAGGTACTTCTCCAGTTGGGCACCTCCAATTTGAGTGGAATTACTCCCACTATGTCCTACTTCTCGAAAAGATTCGAAGGCCTCTATCCAGCAGTGGTTCACAAAAGAAGATACATTGTTTTTTTGTATTTAAGTATCGTCTCCGCCATGATGTATCTATACTAATACTAATAATTTAATAAAGCTATAGAGTTTTTTGTTTGTTTGTTTGAAGGCGCTAATCTCTGAAACTACCAGTCGTATTAAAAAAATTCTTGAATTCGATTGTTGAAGAAGGTTATAGGGTATTTAACATCACGCTACGACTCATAGGAGCCGAGCAAACCGGAAAAAGGGCGGATGAAATTTATTATCAACCCATATACTGTCCCACTGCTAGGCACGGGTCTCCTCTCACAGCATGAGAGAGCTTAGGCTATAGTCCACCACGCTAGCCTAATGCGGGTTGGTAGACTTCATACGCCGTCGAGAAAATATCTAAGGCATGCAGGTTTCCTCACGATGTTTTCCTTCACCGTTAAAGCGAGTAATAATTAATTATTACAACGCACATGATTTCGAAAAGTCGAGGTGCGTGCCCTAGGTTCAAACTAGAGACTTTCGACTTGCCATTCCAATGGTCATACCACTAGGCTACCATTTAATTAAATAATATTAGGTCTTAATTATTAGGTTCTTCGATCCCCCATAAAAAAAAACTGATTTACCCCCGCGGGAGTAATTACCCCCCAGGTTCGGAACCACGTAGAGTGTGCCAAAGAATAAGACATACATACATACGCTCAAAAACATTACCCTCCTAGTAGTCGGGTAAAAATGTGTAGTTGACCTTGGCAGTCCAGTGGTCATACCACTAGGCTATCATTGCTTCTCGTTTCTTCAAAGGAGGTCATCAAAAGTCCATACAACTCAGCCCAAATTTGTACCTGAGGTACATGACAGCTGTCAAGTTGACAGTTTTTACAATGAAATCACTATGAAACTGTTAATATTGTGCCAAAATTGCGTGCGTTGGACATTCCAAAACTGACACTGACAGCAGATAGCTATCATGTTGACAGTTTTTACTATAAAAACGCTATGAAACTGATAATAGTGTGTTAAAATGGCGTACGTTTTTTCAAATTTAAAGTAATTTTTTCTCATACCCTAGTGAGCATAAAAAAAAGTATAACTAGAGTTTTAACTAGCGTAATAAAAGGTATTTTTTACAATATGTGTACCATCAGTACATTATTTGGGCAGATTTTGGTGACATCCTTTATTATAATTGGAACGGAACTACGTCTCAGATCAGCGCAGCCTAATATATTTTTGTATTTGTCCACAGTGCCTATTTGGTGCGCGTGCGAGCACAGGTTATGTGTCGCGATGAAGGCACGGGGGGCTGGGTGGCGTTGGGGGGCGGGGGGCTCGCTGACGTCATGGTCGGCAAGCGAGCCCGCGCACACAGATACTCAGGTAAGAAACTGCTTCCATACAACCCCACCTTACCTACTAATATTGTAAATGCGAAAGTAAAGAAAGGAAAATATTTATTGACACAGTTTTGGACAAACATAATAATAATAATAAATTTATTTATTTAGTAATAAACACTTTTACAGAAAAATTTACTACAATCAAGCTTATTTTTACAAGCTTGATTGTAGTAAATTTTTCTTTGTTCCAACATGGTGATAAGAACAAATAAAATAAAAATTGTGGCTGCGTCAAACAGGCCCCAGTTCACCTAAATGCCACACCACTGGTGAGCTGCCTGGCGCTGGCGCAACTGGACCTTTAAAAGTGTCACGGGAAGTAACTCTGTCTGTCTGTTACGCTTCCACGCCTAAACTGCTGAACAGATTTTGATGAAATTTTGGTAGAAATTAAACTTTTGAGAAGGAATAGGCTACCTTTTGTCTCAAATAGCCCTTTGGGATGGATTAGAATAGATGTAATACTTATATACCTACCTACTTTTTTTTTGTAAATAATATGTACAGAGGTCACCACATCAAGCTACCCTAATATAAATTTCTTTGATAGATTTTCAACTTTCATCCGATGTAATAAGGTTCATGTTCAATTGGGAAATTTTGACAGTTTTAGATAGCTTGACTTAATGGCGTCTGTATATCATACACTAGCTGGCCTGCCAGACGTTGTCCTGCTACCCTATTGTAGTGGCAATGGTGAATTTAAACCATCCAGGAACCCACTCAAGCACACACAAAAAATTTCATCGCGATCGCTCCAGCCGTTCCATTCGTCCGCGTGGAAAAGTTACTTTTAATTAGCCTATAAGTTACTCTGATGTATAAATAATAATACTGCAAAGTTTCATCAAAATCCGTTCAGTAGTTTTAGCGTGAAAGAGTAACAAACATACAAACTCACAAACTTTCGTCTTTATTATATTAGTGTGATGTAAAGTTTCATCAAAATCCGTTCAGTAGTTTTAGCGTGAAAGAGTAACAGACATACACACTCACAAACTTTCGCCTTTATAATATTAGTGTGTTAAGAAAGAAGAAGAAGATAAGAAACACCCAGACAAGCAAACAAATAAATATTTGTGTTCTGTGAGAATCGATCTCAAGACTTAGTGATCAATAGCCTGACACTAGAGACCACAGACGTCCTCAATTAAGCCTCCAAATGTCATTAGAACGTGTGTAGGCGTATCCGTTATGTTCTGTCCATAATAGGACTTGTTATATTTGATATTCCGTATTTGGGAACCTGCTGCGCTGATAATGGCATGGCTACTTTTGATTAATCATAATATTCACATCTCAACTCAAAGGTTGAGGCTGGAAAAAGTGATTGAAAATTAACACAAAACAACAAACAAACAGTTTGGGGTCTTATGGGGTCATCTTATCAGTATTTTACACGAAGCGACTGCCGCCAGACCTCCGAATACCCTGCCACCTCCCCGGGTGGCGGAGGATCCATGAGGATTTCTTGATAAATCCCAAACGCCCAGGGATGCTTGTCAAGTCTTTTTTGGCGGGTCGCACTTGCTGGTTAGCTAAAAGTTAATAGCAAGGGTTGAAGCAAAAATAATATTTTCAGAACATAGTCAAAGCATTCAAGCAAGGTCGCAACATTTTTTAACCTGTAAACGGGTCACATGTTAAAAAAACTTTGGAAAACGCTGGTTTAGATCAATGGTGGACATCTTTGTTTTATAAAAGCAGGGGTCGCGTGTTTAAAATCTTTGAAAAACACTGGCTTAGATCAATGGTGGACATATTTGTTTCATAAAAGCAACTTTCATGTAATAATGTCGTTTTGTGTGGGTCTAGTGATCAATACACGAAAGACTATTTTTGGGCGCAGGATAGGAAAAACCAATCTCCGTTTCCTCTTTGATATACGGTATTTTTTTTCCTGTCTACCTACTCATGTTTTCTAGTTATTCGTTATCTACAATTAAGAAAATAATGTTATTGTCATCGGATTATATAGGATTAATTAGCAGATAGATTAATTGACATACGGCACAGAGACGTGGTCGCTCACTATGGGTCTCGTGAAGAAGCTCAAAGTCACTCAGCGAGCTATGGAGAGAGCTATCCTTGGTATTGTTCTACGTGATCAAATCAGAAATGAGGAGATCCGTAGAAGAACGAAAGTTTCCGACATAGCTGAAAGACTTAGCAAGCTTAAGTGGCAATGGGCAGGGCACATAGCTCGTAGAACTGATGGCCGCTGGAGCAAAAAGGTTCTTGAGAAGAGACCACGCACTGGAGAGCGCAGTGTGGGACGGCCTCCGACGAGATGGACGGACGACCTGGTAAAGGTCGCTGGAAGTCGTTGGATGCAGACGACTTGTAACCGGTCCTTGTGGAAGTCTGTGGTCCGGAGGCCTTTGTTCAGCAGTAATTGTGGCTGATAGGATGAATTAGCAACTCAAAGCTGCTATGGCTCTTTCTTCAAAAGGCCAGTTCAAATTTGCCTACATTGTAAAACACATGATAAACACTGAATACTGTTAATGTCTGGACTTTAAAAGAGACCATCTTAATCTTAACTTTGGGGACTGGCATAGCCAGCAACACTTCGACCAAATGTGATCTATTGTGTTAACCCCTGCATGACATTCCTTACTCTTCAAAGACGTGGTTAATGAAGGCGGCTAACCCACTAAGAGGAAGGTCTGTAGTCTTCCGGCTTCGGGTATCCGTTGCCGAGATGACTCATCCGTTTCGCCGCTAGGACGTCACAATCTCACAAGATGTGCTGCATGGTTTCCTTAAATTCACCACAGGCTCCGCAAGCGTTGTTCAAAGCCAGTTTCATTTTAAGGAGCATGTTGTTAGTTGCAAAATGCCCTGTAAGAGCTCAAATGACAGCTCGGGCTTTGTCCTACTGTTATTCAGTATGAATTGCGAGATGCGCAATTCATACTGAATAACAGTAGACAAAAGAGACCATGGTTCTCTGAGTTTGTTTCGTTTCTTCTCAGAGGTCGTCAGCTAGGAAATACCCGCGCCATCTAGTATTATTAATTAATGATTGACTTGTAAAAAGATCTATTTCCAAAAATAAATATCATTTATCATAACTACCTACCTATGTTAATTTTTTAACGTGTGTTTTTCAGCTGGGGACGGCAGCGACGAAGCGGCGTCATCTTCGACCTACACCGCACCGACGCACGAATTCTTTATAAATGGGAAGCGAATCAGCGATAATATGGTAAGTTGTCAACTTGTTTGCCTCAATAGTCAGGTTTAGGTTTAACGGTTTAAGATCTTTATTTCCTCATAAGAATTCACAATGATTAATTTACTGAGAAACAATATTCACAGGTTATAGAAGTTTGTTGTTAGAAACATCAATTTCTATATAGGTATATAAAAATAAATCTCTGTTTCCCTTGGTCATCACATAACGCGTGAACGGATGGACTAATTTCACTAATCATTTTTTTGTTGTGTTAATTATTGTCAGGAGAAGGTTCTTATGTAAGAAAAATAAAAACATTGTGCAGGAAATAAGAAAATTTATAAAACTTAAAATAAAAACTAGTAACTTAAACAAACAGGTAAAGTTTACGCAGACGAAGTCGCAGGCAGAAGATAGTTATCAATAAAAACAATGTCACATAATTGAGAACAATGCTTCTATCTATAAACTACCATAAGTTTGTCGTCGTTAGTTACAAATTAGTTATTAACTAATTAATCGACTGCGCTTGGCACTCGTTAAATGCATTAAAAACACAACTTAGCGAATACCTAATCGCAAACCAAAATCTGGAGAAAAGAAAGAAATGAAATGAATATTACAAATAGGGCACAGAGGGGCCTCGATGTGAATGGAATGGAGAATGGTCACCCATCCACAGATTGACCTCGGCTAGTGCAGCTTAACCTTCCAGATCGGTTGATCAGCGTAGTTATATAACATAGTGATGCTAACATTATTTTGAAGGGCAATGTAGCCAGTGACATTACCAGTAATGTCTCGTATAGGCATAGGAGATTTTACCTTTTGACCACCACGTCAATAACGAAAATCCGTCGACGCCAAGCGACAAATTCTAGTATTTAATAATAGGTAAAAAAAAAACAAAAAAAAACTTGAGAGGTGTCAAGGGACACCCGGATGGAACGAAGTTCTTTTCATTAAAATTTAATAATTAAAAATAAAAAAACCTGTATACACTCAACAATTCACAACGCGCGAAATTCAAATATTGTCATTCACTCAATAATTCGAAATGCAAAAAGTGTCGTGACAACTTTTCGTAAGAATTTTTTCCGTCTAGCCCCCTTTCACAACGCGCGATAAGGAACTTCGTTCCAACAATTTTTGAACTAATAAAAAGTGGTATTTTTGACGTGCCGTGCCGTCGTTGGCGTCGTGAGCAAGTTTTCATTTGACATCTATACACGTCCGTGGCGGTCAAAAGGTGAACAACTGAAGTCTCAAGATGACAACGCGAGTGATACCACTGGTGTTGCTGGCATCTATAGGCTGTGGTTGCTGCTTACCATCAGGCAGCTTGTTATATTACCTTACCTAGCAGTGATAGCCTAGAGTATAACCATTGGACTGTAAAGTCGTAGGTCTCGAGTCCGAATCCAAGGCACCTCTGACTATACGAAATCATGTGCGTATTAATAATTAATTATCACACGCTTAAACGGTGAAGGAAAACATCGTGGGGAAAGCTGCATGCCTGAGAAATTTTATCGACGGTGTGTGAAGTCTGCCAACCCGCACTAGGGTAGCGTGGTGGATTATAGTCTAATCTCTCTCATTCTGTGAGAAGAGACCCGTGCCCAGCAGTGGGACAATACAGGGTGTTACAAAACTAACCGTAAAGCCGAGAGGAGGTTAAATGGGGCCTATATAACGAGTCCATTCACAATATTTAAGAACCGTATTAACGCTGTATAACTTACCCCAAAAAAAGGAAAACAACAACATTTATGAATGAAAAATAGAAAAACTATTAAAGTAGACAATTATTAGGTAAAATAGGTACGTAGGCCTTTCTGTTAAATAATCTGGTTCCCTGACATGACAGCTGACAAATTTTTTGGCTTCGATAATTAATAAAAATTAACTAATATAACGGGGTATTTTGTAACACGTAGTATATTATGGGTTGATGATATTACCTCAATAAAAAAAACTTGTACTAACCAGCTTTCTCGACATTGCAGGAAGTCCTGGAGTGCACTATAAAGAAAGACTTCCAGTACAACAAGGTAATGCCTACGTTCCACCACTGGGTGACGGACGAGAAGCGGTTTGGCCTGACCTTCCAGACGGCCGCGGACGCGAGGGCCTTCGACAAGGGCGTGAGGAATGCTATTGAGGAACTGCTCGACGGTAAGTTGGCTCTTATCTTCGAATGAAGGGTCATTCTTCAGGTTTGATGGCATTTTTACAGTGGGAGTGAAGGGTAGGGGAAAATAACGTAGTTATTAATAAAAATACACAACAATTTTACTCTATCTTAAAAAGTAATATTGAAAACAAGATGTTGCCCTCGGTTTCAGGGCGAAATAAAAAGTAGCCTATGACTGTAATCTATCTCTATACCAAATTTTATCAAAATCGATTCAGCGGTTTAGGCACGAAATCGTAACTAGTAACTAGGTATAAAAAGGCCAGCACATACAACAATCTGTCTAATTTATTTGATTGATTTTCAACTTTAATACAATACAATAAGGTTCATATTCAATTGGGAAAATTTGACAGTTTTGGATAGCTTGACCTAGGGCGTCGGTACTTTAAGTAATAAATGGAGGGCGCCTTTCGTAAAGTGTATAGAAATACGACCATGATAACACTCCGAATCCCTCGCTTGTGGAGACGGCCCCTTTACTGTATACATGCCACAGATTTCCTGAAGAATGGTCTTTCAGCTTTGTATAGCTTCAGCCGAGCTAGATTTCTGCTTAAACCTATGCTGAATTATCTTACATGCAATCTTTATACCATAACTAATGAAAACACAACCTATTCTCGTTTAAAGAAGCAGTGTAAATTAGAAAATAGTAATTATAACAATATATTCCTTAAAAATCAACACGTTTGGCGCAGCGTCTGGGTGTTGTATGTGAAAGATTGTGTTTGTAAACGCACCATACAGGAGAAAATCGAAGTGTGGGGCAACGTTTAAATAAAAAAAGTGATGATAATTTGCATTGGCTTAGAAGTTTGATTGTTTCACAGCTCCAAGGGACAGTAGACCTGAGTATTTGATATAAATATTAGATTGATACCTCTACGCGTTCCTGAGAAAAAGGGTCTTGACAGACGGACGGACAAAAAAATATTAAAATGTTGTGCTGACTTGACATTGTCGTAACTGTTCTGGTGGTGGTATCTCGCCACTAAGATCGTAACTGATAAATTAGATAATTAGATTGATAGCCTAGTGGTATGACCATTGGACTGCCAAGTCGAAGGTCTCGAGTTTGAACCCAAGGCACGCACCTCTGACTTTTCGAATTCATGTGCGTTTTAATAATTAATTATCACTCGCTTAAACGGTGAAGAAAAACATCGTGAGGAAACCTGCATACCTTAGAGATTATTCTCGACGGTTTGTGAAGTCTACCAACCCGCACTAGGCTAGCGTGGTGGACTATAGCCTAATCTCTCTCAATATGAGAGCAGACCCGTGCCCAGCAGTGGGACAGTATATATGAGTTGATGATGATGATATAAGATCGTAACTTATATGTATTAATTAAGCCTTCCTTATGTATTGCTCTATACCGCCTAATCGATGTGTTATATAATTATGTGGAACTAATTTATCTAATGTGCTTTCTTTTGCCTCTTCTCTACCGTATACTGGATTCTTACACGGTGAGTGTTCATTATAATCATTAAGCTTTCCGGGGGTAGGCAGATATTCATTCTTTTAACATTGTGGTACAGTCACGTTACATTTCAGAAGATTTAACGTGTTAACCATATTCGTTAATCCGTTAAAACGACGTGATAAAAAATTCATTTTTTATATCGTTGCGCTAGTTTTTATATACTAACGCAAGTTAGTGATCAACTTATAAAAACTGTTGGTTTGAATGCTGGAAGTTAACAGATTAGGAACGACGTATAATTGAAGTTTTTAATTTAGTCATCTGTAATCAGTCATGTGGACAAGCTATGGCTTGACTGATTTTAACGATTAACGGACTTGGGGAAATTTAACGGGAGTTAACGATTCCGTCAACATTAAAAGTTAACCCGTTCGTCGAAATGTTAACTTCGTTAATTAACGGATTAACGAGTTAATGCCCAGCTATGGCTAAGTGGATAAAAAAGGACAGTGTTATTATATTCTTTGTGTTTTATTTAACGATAGTCTATATAAAGTTGTTATATTGTGTAGGTCTGGGTGGGGCGTGGCCATCACTTCACGCGTACAAAAAACACAACCCAGCACCGAAAGACGACGACGAGGAACACAACATTTTCGAGGTAACATAGACTATATTATAACATCACGCTTTTGTCCTCACAGTGGTAGGTAGAGGATCTATTTGATAGAAAGTACTGAGAGACTATACAGGATGTTACAAAACTACCCGTAAAGCCGAGAGGAGGTTAAATAGCGCCTTATAATGAATCCATTCACAATATTTAAGAACCGTACTAATACTGTATAACATACCCCAAAAAAAGGAAAACAAAAACATTTATGAATGAAAAATAGAAAAACTATTAAAGTAGACAATTATTAGGTAAAATAGGTACGTAGGCCTTTCCGTTAAATAATCTGGTTCCCTGACATGACAGCTGACAAAATTTGGCTGATGATTAATTATATTTTTTACGGGGTATTTTGTAACACGTTGTATAAAATCACGCTTTTATCCTCAGAGTGGTAGGCAGAGAATCTCTGATAGAAAGTACAAAGGCCAGCACATCAAGCTACCCCAATCTGTCAAATTTCTTTGATAGATTTTCAACTTTAATACCAAACGACTTATCGTTTGGTATTAAAGTTGAAAATCTATGAGCAAATGAGCCTTAGCTCATATTCAATTGGGAAAATTTGACAGTTTTGGATATCTTGTCCTGTTGGCGTTTGTACATCTATCCTATCAAATCAACAGTCAACTGTTTTGTACAGTTGGTAAACAGTAAAGTATTCAGGCATCTGTGTTTTGACATAAATATTGCGATACCTACATTATTACCAATCTTCTGCAATACGCAGCATTATTGACGCGCACGTTCAATGCAGTGTCAGTCAGATGTTGTTTATTTACTTATTGCGGTATAAGAAAAATACAGTACTATAATTACAATAGGAAGGAAATAATAATGTTAGCATTGTCACCAATTAAGTTTCTAAAAAAATTTTATTTTTTTTTACTTTTTGGCAACATATTTTAATACTTAGGTAAATTATTTTGTTATCAATGAAGACTACTAAACTACGAAAGAAAATATGTAAATTAAAAATTTAATATATTAATTTATCTAGTTTATATACTAGTTGCAGTTGGACCACATAAATATAACATTTTAAACTAAACTGTGTAATAAAAATAAAAGATAACACTTCTAACAGTAAGCCAAAAAAAATAGTTTGGTATATTAAACTTTAACCAAAAATATAGAGAACAATAACATTATTAGTATAAAACACAGTCAATAGTTAAATTAACCTTGAACTAAAATTTTAATTTAAAAAGACTTGTTGAAAATTATAGAAAGGGGGAGAGCTAATGTTCTGTGACCATTTCTTAGGTATATAGGAGGTATACCGTCTGTACTTGTATTGTTGTGTGTGTAGTGTCTGAACTTACCGTCGGAGTCCCGCTCGAGCTCTGAGAACTCGACGGCGTCCCGCGCTCGGCGCCGTCCTGTCGACGACATCACTCAGACTCCCATACTCTCCGCCATCACGCTGCCACAACATCCGCTCTCAGGTATACCATTCTCCGAAACCTTTTCCCAACCATGTTGCATATTTTTTTTTATACCACTAAGGTGGCAAACAAGCATACGGCGCTGATGGTAAGCGGTTACCGTAGCCTATAACCTAGCCGTAGCCTATATAAAAAAATACCCTACCAACTCCCCGGGTGGCGGAGGATCCATGAGAATTTTCTATGCTATAAAAAAAGGTAAGAACCCCACACTCCCTGGCGTAGTCCCGGTAAACCGAAAAAGCTGGTAGACTGCTTTTTAAAAAGAACAAAATAAGAAGTCGTAGGTACAGAGAGGCTTAGCTTAGACATAAAGCTACCACAATGGCGACGATGCGAAGGTTTTGTTCAAATTCATGGCCCACATTCTGTGAAAGTGTAATTGTTTAGGATACGATGGGACTGACATACGCTATGCGTAAAAGCCCCTATAAATAAATAAAGAAAAAAAAAAAAAAAAAAAAGCTACCACAATCTGTCAAATTTCTTTGATAGATTTTCAACTTTAATACAAAACGATAAGGTTCATTTTCAATTTTATGCCTAGCTGTATTTTATTTTATTGTAATCTTCGCAACATTCCTAAATTATTCTCTCATGTAAGTATACAATTTATAATTATTATTGTATCGGACATCATTGTAAACAACGATAATTTAAAAGAGTAACCATGGAGTTCCTTGCCTGTTCTTCTCCATTGGAAACGACTAATTTAGAACCGTGTACCTAGACTTGACATTTCATAAGTGCCTGTATATGGTTTTTAAGAAAATAAACTATTTTTGGTTTTTGATTTTGAATTGGGAAAATTTTACAGTTTTGTATAGCTTGACCTGCTGGCGTCTGTTCTTATGAATTATTATTGTGTTTCCAGAATCGTTGAAGCAGTATGATGCTCAGTTTGACGATAAGATACACGTGGACGACTCTGACTCCGAGCGGTGTCCCTATGTACACCTATCTGCTGTAAGTAACATTATAACTACATCATCCATCCAACGCCGTCTGTAGTCTAGTGGTTTGAGTGTCGGACCATTGATCACAAGGTCGTGGGTTCTTAGTCAACAGGACACAAATATTTGTGATTAACATAAGTGTTTCAACGTCAATCATCAACCCATATACTGTCCCACTGCTGGGCACGAGTCTCCTCTCAGAATGAGAGGGATTAGGCTATAGTCCACCACGCTGGCCTAGTGCGGGTTGACAGACTTCACACGCTGTCGAGAAAATCTCTAAGGCAAGGTTTCCTCACGATGTTTTCCTTCACTGTGTAAGCGAGTGATAATTAGAATAGATAGAATATTCTTTATTGTACACCATAAACAAATACCAAGTATATTTTTATAAATGATAGAATGGTACAATGGGCGGTCTTATCGCTAAAAGCGATCTCTTACGGAGGACCTTTGGATGGATTCAAGAGAAACGGAGAGGCGACAATCAAGATACTCTGGCGTACATAAAAATACAGGGTGGAAGGGACATCGACGCGCAACGGCTTACCATGACTTCAGTACATGATTCTGGACCCCCCTGCGTTGGAATTATTCGTCGGATTTTTCTTAAATTTTACGGATTTTTTTGCAGTTTTTTCAACTTTAAACTGTATAAAATCATTATTTCTATCTAACCCAATAAGAATTTTAATTAAAAAGTCATTAATTCACTTTTTTCACTAAAATCAGCATTGTAAATTAAACTCGAAAGATCTTCTGGTCAGCTGTTTCCTTAGAGTTCACTTGCGAGTTGTAAAATTTAAGAAAAAGCCGACGAAAAATTCCAACGCAGCGGGGTCCAGAATCATGTACTGAAGTCATGGTAAGCCGTTGCGCGTCGATGTCCCTTCCACCCTGTATAATAGATACAATAGATACTGAATATAATAATATACACAACAATATAATTGTAATAACAATAATTAATTATTAATTCGCTCATGATTTAGAAACGTCAGAGGTTCCCTGACCTTCGACTTGGCAGTTCAATGGTCAGTAGACTATCATTGCTTCCAATAATAGAATAGAATAGAGATTTATTGTTTTCGATATTACAGCCAACATTGTAGCAATTAGGTACGGTCAGCAACGAAAGTCGCTGAACACAGGTAAATTTAGAAAACATAACAACTCCAAAACTTGTCAAGGATTTTTTTATAATGATGGTAAGGTAAATATTTAGTAATCATCTCTGCCATAACTTCGCACAGCCTTCACAGGTCAGTAACTTATGTTCAGCTACTTTCGTTGCTGACTGTACTTACAAAATAACTAATACCGAAAGCAAAAGGTTAAAGCGTCAGCTTATGCTTAAGGGCCCCTAGGGGTTCCCAAGCGCTGGTTTTCAGCTTTAACCCTTGACTCCCGTTTACAACGATGACAACTAAATAGGTATTTATGACAATGTATTACTACTATATAGATGTTTGGGTTATCGTGATAATAACGTAATATTGTGTATTTTTAGGTGCACGAGTATACGTATCCCCAAGTGAGTTCGTCTGGCGTCATCAGCTCCGAGAAGTCCTCGCCCAACACCAAGCCGCCGCTGCTCAAACGAGACTCTGGTTAGTAATCTTCCCTATCTCAGTAAAATCACTTATTTTTTTTTGTAAGTAAATAGATACAATGCTATTTAGAAAAGGAAAAATTCGACCGCGGGCAGGATTCGAACCTGAAAATATACAAAAAGATAGATACAATGCGTTTAAAAAAAAATAGGAACGTCAATGACCTCGGATGACCACGATCTGTCAAAAAAGTACAGCTTGCAAAGAAAATTATATGTTAAGCTCACCCTACTTAGCTGGTTTGAATTGACAGCGTCACAAGATGGCTGAAGGTCAGTTCTATTCTTATTTGAAACGCTTAATAATAATACATGAGTACGCTTCTTCCTAATCTCTTGTGAAATACAGGCGTGATGGTGATCAGGTCAACTCGCGCGTTGTCATCTTGAGATCTCAGTTAAATCTCATACCTACCCAGTAATGTAGCAGTGATAGCCTAGCGGTCTGACCATTGGACTGCCATACTGGACCACTGGATATACTCGTTCAGTGTCAAAATGTCCAATCTTTTTAAAGTTGTTAAGCAAAGGAAAAATTCGACCGCGGGCAGGATTCGAACCTGCGTCTTCTGGTTAGGTACACCAGACGCTATGACCACTAAGCCACCGCGATACCTACCCGCCATATCGAATTTTGCGTTCGCTTTCTGAATTTACGTCTTTATGGTGACGTCAGTGACTTTATGGTGTCCAATCTTTTTTAATACTGACAAACAATAAATACAAAATACTGAAAGAATTAAAATATTAATTAACTAGTCTTTGACGTAACATACCATCGCGACTCCTCCCTGGAGAGTTAGGCAGAGGTATACTAATTGTATACTCATAGTTCGCCGGTATGTTTAGGTCCCATGTAACAGGGAGCGAGCCTATTGCCATTAACCGGGCGTAAATCCAAACTCCGAGCTGCTCTTGAGATTTTCATAGAAATCCCAAGTCGAGCAGTGTTATTTGTTTTTTTTTTATGAAATTTCGAATTTTAATATGTGTCCGTTTAATGGCAATAGGCTCGCTCCCTATTACATGACCTAAACATACCGGTGAACTATGGGCGTTACATTAGTACACTTCTGAGGATAGACTGGTTGTGAGGTTTTTATACTTCTGACCACCACTAACGATTGTCACACAACCGGCACCGATGGCTTTACATGTTCTCCGAGGTCTTAAGAATGGTCACCCATCCACAGACTGACCGCAGCTTAACGTTGCAAATCGGTTGATCAGACTATGAATGAATGAATGAATGACATTCGCGGGTACAGTGAATGTTACATATGAACTTATTAACATTTTGACCGCCACGTCAATAATGAAAATCCGTGTTCTCTACGCCAAGCGACAAATTCTAGTATTTAATAATAGGTAAAAAAACAACAAATTTTTGTGTAGGTATGTATTTTGAACTAAAAAAAAAGTGGTATTTTTGACGTGCCATGCAGTCGTTGGCATCGTGAGCAAGTTTTAATTTGACGTCTATACACGTCCGTGGCGGTCAAAAGGTTAAATAGTGTTTTCGTTTCGTCGTTTTTGTAAATTAAAGATCGTGATATACTTTAAGGTATAATCGTAAAATAAATAAAGGTTACAATGTTCGATATAAAATTATAAAGACGTTGTTCGTGTCGTGGTTGTAAGGCAAAGAGAAAGAGACCGAGCACCTTTTTCTTGCCACAGATAATATAGATAGCTTATACATGATTTTAAACAAATCAATAATAATTTAAAGTTCGTGGCGTCATCTGTCTGCAGAACGCGCGCAACACCGCTAAACAACCGCGCACCCCTGAAAACAGATGGCGCTGAACAAATAGTGACAGTACAATATGTTCCAGCTTGGCAAATTTATCGTAGTTATTACTTAGCTACGAACCCCTCTCTCTGTATAGATGACTCATGCTTTATAAATATTTACATGTATATTTCAGGTTCACTAAATAAGGGCGGATATAGCAGTGAGCCGCCGCCGTTGCCCGACAAGAAGCCGACTGAGACGTTCCGCGCACGCATCAAATGCAGGTAGGCCGAATGGGAATTTCCTAAAACCCCGTCTTTAAATAAATACAGGGTTGAAATAAAACTACTTTTTACGGATTTTATCGCGTATATTGATATTATTAATCCCGACGTTTCGGACCCTTTACAGCGTCACGGGTAGACTCCGTAAAAAGTAGTTTTATTTCAATGTATAATATTAGCGTAAATGTGAGAAATCAATAAATACAGGATGTTACAAAACTACCCGAAAAGCCGAGAGGAGGTTAAATGGGGCCTTATAACGAGTCCATTCACAATATTTAAGAACAGTAGTAACGCTGTATAACATACCCCAAAAAAAGGAAAACAACAACATTTGTGAATGTAAAATAGAAAAACTATTAAAGTAGACAATTATTAGGTGAAATAGGTACGTAGGCCTTTTTGTTAAATAATCTGGTTCCCTGACATGACAGCTGACAACATTTTTGGCTTTGATAATTAATTATATTTTTTACGGGGTACTTTGTAACAAGCTGTATATAAATATTTTAAGAGAGGTAACGCATAGTGGAAATAATTCCATTCAAATTTGAGTTGCCCGACTGGGGAAGTACCTCCGCCTTGCAGAAAATCCAAGTGAAATAACACTGCTTTGAGCTGTGTTGTTCCTTACGGTGAGCAAGGTTGCCAGTGCTCCACGAGGAAACGTTGTGTTGGCAGTGGGGGGACTTGACCCTTATACTACCAACCCAACTATTCCTCTTTCGGTTTACAAGGTTGCAAGTGATACTCCTGGTGTTGCAAGCGTCTATAGGCTACGGTAACCGCTTACCATCCGGTTACCATGAAATATTAATTTCAAATAAATGAATGTAGCTACTGTGTTAATAAATGTGTAATATTAATTGGGTTTTTTTTTAATTACCAGCTATTTCTCGAAAAGGTTCGCAAAAGGAAACTGATTGATATAATACTAGTTTTTGTCCGCGGTTTCAAACATTACAATTTACAATACTAGTACAAAGGAGGTCATCAAAAGTCCATACAACTCAGCCCAAATTTGTACCTGAGGTACATGACAGCTTTCGTGTTGACAGTTTTTACTATGAAATCTCAATGAAACTGTCAATATTGTGCCAAAATGGCGTGCATTTGACATTCTAAAACTGACACTGACAGCAGATTGCTGTCAAGTTGACAGTTTTTACAATAAAAACACAAGCGGTCTTATTACAAAAATCTCTATAGTACTGGGATTAAACCAGAACTAATTGATCTAGGTTTGTTACAGTATTAAAGTTAGTACCAGGATTAAAACGTGTTTCTATTACAAAACCAAGACTATCCCAGGATCAGCTAGTACCAAAGATAGTCACAGGTTTAAGTATTATCCACAGATAAAAATCAAAATATTGCGTTCTTTCATTCGTTCATACAGGTCTCAATCGGAGCAACGTTCCGTTTCTTTAAATGTTGATATTGACTTCACACTTGAAACGCTTTTAATAAGTATTTATAAATAAAAACTATATTAGAAATTGTTATTGTGTATGTGATTTAGGTTCTAATCTATTAAACAAGCACAATTTTGTATTTTTGGCGCTCTTTTTATAATCAAGTTGTTATATTTTTCAACAACTCGTGCGTGAAATGAAGCGAATTACATAAGTGGCGAGCGCGCGTTATTTGAGACTCCAAACATTTTTGCTGCGTCTTTTAATAAATACAATTTGTATTTCATATCGTTGTTTATTTTTATTTATTGCTCAGTATTGCACAGATAAGTGGGTTCGTTCGGACAGTTGTGTTAAAATTGTGAGCTAGCTCTACATAATTATATAAAATGGAACAACAAAAGAAAAAAAGGGCTGAAAATTGGAGTTCTGAAGAAAAAGTTAGTCAAATATTTTATTTATTATAATTAATACATAATGGTTTCTATCCCCTTATTTCGACTAACGCGAATGTTCTTATTATTATAGGAAATATTACGTCATCTTATTGCTCAATCAGCAAATATCATAGAGGATAAATCAACTAAAACTTCTGTGAATGTACAGAAAATAAAAGAATGGAAGAATATATCTATAAAGTAAGTAGATACTTATTGCTTTTCTTGTGTACAAGTACGGTATTGTTTAAGTGACGTTGTGAAATAGTTTTTCTTTTTTATAGATTTAATGAAATAACAGGTAAGAGTAGATCGGACGGCGAACTCAAGTTGGCTTGGAAGCGAATGAAGTTGTCTGCCAAAGCCAATTTATCCACCCACAGGAGAGAATTATTAAAGACTGGCGGTGGCGCAAAACCACCATCACCATCACCCCAGGACTTAGAAATCATGGCTATTGCTCCACACGACTTTGCCATTGAAGAGAATGATTATGACAGTGATGCTGTGGTAAATAAAATTTCTTATATCTTTTTAAAATTTAATTCATTAATTGATTAAAAACACATATAAGTAGGTATAGTCCACTGTAATCTGCCCAATCAATAACATTAAAAATGGTGCTAAAGTTTAAAATTTAACATAATAGCTAAATAATTTCGTTCTAAATAATTAATTATAAATATTTAATCAAAATAACATCAGTACTTCTACAGTGGGTGGTCAGTTTAAAATTACCCAATAAGTATATTAAGTAACAAATATTTTGATCCACTACTATACATCAATTTAAGCAGAAAAAATATGTAAGTATTTAAGTAGTAATATAAACAAACATGTATTTTTTTTATTTCTTTCAGTGTCCAGTTACTAAAATTTCACAAGAAATTTTTGCTGACCCTAAACCTGGCCCTAGTTCTCAAACAATAATATTAAATAAAGAAAACCCAGAAAATATTATTGTGGAGGTGCAAGGTAATTAATACTTATTGAAAATTACAATCCAATATTTACACAAGTTTGTTTTTATTTTATTGATTACCTACTCAATACTGTCCCACTGCTGGGCAAAGGCTTTAATTTTACACATGTTTCAATTTATTTTAATTTTAGCGATATCCAATGAAGCAGTCACTAATACTGAAAGTGAAACTGCGACAATAACTAGCAATGAAAGAAACGCAGCAAAAAAAAGGAAAAACAGCTTGCAAAATAGGTAACCTACTGTAATACAATAAGTACTTACAATTTTGTTGAAATTTGAACATGTGTTTTTAACTTTTTATAATATTTCACTAAACACTGAAAACAATACAATGCCCTAAAATATATTTTTCAATAAAATAAAATAAATTTTCAATAAAAATAATAATAAATATTTTTCAATAAATTCTGACATTACATATTTAATTTTGCAGAAGTGATCTCCGCCAGTCAATAATACAAAGTAATGCGGATTTTAAAAAAAGGCAACTACAGATCATGGAAATTGAACATGAGTATAACATAAAAATTGCTAAATTAAAAATAACAAAATTGGAATTAGAAATAGCGTTATTAGAAAGTAAGAAAAACACCACTACTGAAAGATAAATGTAAGACTTCATTTTACATAGAAATAAATAAAAATACATTAAAGTTCTACCAAAATTACAATAAAACAAGCTTATATTATGTTAAATGTAGTTAATTTCAAAACTTTTGAATAGAACTTCCCCATAAACTACTCTTAAATATTTTATTAAAATAACCAAATATTATGTTCATGACTATGTATTTTAATATGTTTGTAAATATATGAAATTATTCTTTTCAGGTACTTTTTTGCTGCAAATAGTTATAATTTTTATAAAAGATTGTTTACTGAAAATGTGTCTCAATAAATTGCCTTCTCCTAATATTTCCTCTTACTGATATTGGCATATAACTTTGTATTGTAATAGGTTGAGATGAAAGCGGCTCAATGCTATCTTCCTCGCCAGGAAACAGATCTTCCCTCATTTCAATGGCAATATTGTGGAGTACAGCACATGCAACAATTGTTTTTTTTGCAGTTTCTATATCCCCAAACATGCCTCTTAATAGGCAACGAAAGCGTTGTTTCAGCAAACCAAAACATCTTTCAATTGTATTCCGGGTACGAATATGACTCCTGTTATACATCTCTTCTTGTGGTGTTGTGGGGTTCAGCAGTGGTGTAAACAAATATGGAGTGCAAGGATAGCCACTATCACCCAGTAATATTCCAGAGAATGCACCAGCCTCAAACCTCTGTTTTAATCTACATTCTCGGAATATTCTGGAGTCATGTACACTGCCACGCCATCTCGTAACAATATCCATGATTTTGAGGTCAGCATCACAAACCACCTAAAAATGACAGTTTATTAAATCTTAATTTACATTCTCCTCTTCTATTTTAATATACATCAATTTTAATAAAATAGTCAAATTATTCTATAGTTGGGTTAGAAAGTTAAGAAAATAATTAAGCGACAAGCACAGCTTCACACAGGTCTTATGTGTAATTAAATTACCTGTACATTGATTGAAGAATATCCTTTTCTATTTATATATAACTGACCCCCATCAGCATTTATCTTCTTTACTCGTATATGAGTACAGTCAATTGTGCCAATGACTGTTGGAAAATTTGCAATACTGCGGAATTTTCTCATGGTTTCTTGTTGTTCATTTAAAGAAGTAGGCATTTTTATGAATCTTCGGGCCATCCGCGATAAAATTTCTGCTACCTTTTTACATGTTTTGCTGATAACTGGTTGAGACACACCATGTAAATCAGCTGTATCGTCTTGGATCTACTAATAAAACAATAATAATATATAAATTATTGGATATATATTGGCTTTTTGTACAACTTTAAAGTTAGCATTGGAATTGAACAAGGTTCTAAATAGCACTTACTTCATGGCGAGCCCAGTTTCTTAATGCGCACACCACTTGAATTTCAGGACTTAATGGACATCCTCGAGGGTCGTGGGCTAAATCTTCACGTAAAAGATCCACAATTTTTTGTGCAAATCGTTTTGTAAACCTATACTTGTATCTAAAGTCTTGGTCACTCAATTCAAAAGGATTTACACGATGACGACGCCTAGCAGATTGCCGAGTTTCCAGCATGTCCAAATCTTCCAAATCTTCCAAATCCATCAAGTCAATCATGTTAATATCCATTTTTTACGATTTTCAAATAAACGTCACGAAATAATATCAACGTTAACCTCAAAATATGTTGTTACCATAGTTAAACTAGGGGTCTCGGCGGTTTAACTTTAGTACCATATATAGTACCAGGACTAGTGATAATCTTCATTTTGTAATGACGTTTTATTTAGTTCATAGTTTAAACCTGGTACTAATCCTAGACTATTTTTAGTCCGCGTTTTGGAATAAGGCGGTATGAAACTGATACTAGTGTGTTGAAAATTGAAATGGCGTGCGTTTTTTTAAAGTTATTTTTTCTCATCCCCTGTGAGCATAAAAATAAAGTATGACTATTGAAATAAAACTACTTTTACGGATTTTATCGCGTATATTGATATTATTAATCCCGACGTTTCGGACCCTTTACAGCGTCCATGGTCACGGGTAGACTGAGGTGGTGGGCGTCTTGATGATATAATTACTGACAGCTACCCTACATTTTTTATTGTTACATGATCAATGACATTTATTACTAATTATTAATTAAAACTAGATGGAGCCGGCATTTCCTAGCTGACGACCTCTGAGAAGAAACGCCGAAACAAACTCAGAGAATCATGGTCTCTTTTAAAGTAAAAATATTCAATGATCATGTTTTAGTTGTTAATTATTGGCAATCCGATTCACGCAGAACGAGCTCACAGTATCCTTTGGTCTTGCAGTTGTAGGCCTGGATTTTGGTTTAATAGAATCTATAACAGGATTCCAAGCAGGTGGTAAGACCCAGCCATCTTCTCTATTGAAATTTGGATGTTTTTTAATTTCAATAGCCTCACGAATCATCCTGGGTAGGTATCGACTTTCCTTCGCAAGTATTTGTGGTTTATCAAATCTGATATAATGCTGGGCCTTGTCAAGAGTATGTTCACAAACTGCTGACTTCTTGGAACGGCGGTGTTTGACATCGGCGATGTGTTCTTTTACGCGGGTCCCTATGCTTCTTTTAGTTTGGCCTATATATGAGAGACCGCAATCACAATCAAGCTTGTATACGCCCGCATCTTGTAGAGGTATATGGCACTTGACAGATGGTAAGAACTGACTGATCTTCTTCAGCGGCTTGAAGTATGTTTTAATTGAAGCACGCTTCAAGATGTAGCCAATTTTGTCGGTGACTCCTCTAACATATGGTAGTACGGCAGGTAAGCGCTCAACTGTGGCACGTTTCACACGGTTTCTGTGGCAAGGGCGCGGTATTCGGAGCTTGTTGTCATGCAGGACTTGCTTGACATGTTGAAGCTCAGCACCCAGGTGTTGCTCATCACAGATCCCATGTGCTCTCTGAAACAAAGATTTACCGACGGTAGATAACTGTGTTGGGTGGTGGTGCGATTCACCATTTAGGTATTTGTCTGTATGGGTTTTCTTTCGATACACAGTATGACTCAAGGTGTTGTTATGATTACGAATTACTAAAACATCTAAGAAAGGTAAAGAGTTATTAGCCTCTGACTCCATAGTAAATTAAGGAGAATTAAGGAGATACCGGAGAGCCCATTGCTACCCCATCTATGTATCTCCCATTATTGCTGATATCTTTATGGAAGATTTTGAGCAGATTGCCTTACAATCTGCTCCTGTAACACCTAGGTTCTATAAGCGATATGTAGATGATACTTTCACCATATTACCATCTAACAAAGTAACAGCATTTCTAGATCATCTCAACTCCTTACATTCAAAAATTCAATTTACTATGGAGTCAGAGGCTAATAACTCTTTACCTTTCTTAGATGTTTTAGTAATTCGTAATCATAACAACACCTTGAGTCATACTGTGTATCGAAAGAAAACCCATACAGACAAATACCTAAATGGTGAATCGCACCACCACCCAACACAGTTATCTACCGTCGGTAAATCTTTGTTTCAGAGAGCACATGGGATCTGTGATGAGCAACACCTGGGTGCTGAGCTTCAACATGTCAAGCAAGTCCTGCATGACAACAAGCTCCGAATACCGCGCCCTTGCCACAGAAACCGTGTGAAACGTGCCACAGTTGAGCGCTTACCTGCCGTACTACCATATGTTAGAGGAGTCACCGACAAAATTGGCTACATCTTGAAGCGTGCTTCAATTAAAACATACTTCAAGCCGCTGAAGAAGATCAGTCAGTTCTTACCATCTGTCAAGTGCCATATACCTCTACAAGATGCGGGCGTATACAAGCTTGATTGTGATTGCGGTCTCTCATATATAGGCCAAACTAAAAGAAGCATAGGGACCCGCGTAAAAGAACACATCGCCGATGTCAAACACCGCCGTTCCAAGAAGTCAGCAGTTTGTGAACATACTCTTGACAAGGCCCAGCATTATATCAGATTTGATAAACCACAAATACTTGCGAAGGAAAGTCGATACCTACCCAGGATGATTCGTGAGGCTATTGAAATTAAAAAACATCCAAATTTCAATAGAGAAGATGGCTGGGTCTTACCACCTGCTTGGAATCCTGTTATAGATTCTATTAAACCAAAATCCAGGCCTACAACTGCAAGACCAAAGGATACTGTGAGCTCGTTCTGCGTGAATCGGATTGCCAATAATTAACAACTAAAACATGATCATTGAATATTTTTACTTTAAAAGAGACCATGATTCTCTGAGTTTGTTTCGGCGTTTCTTCTCAGAGGTCGTCAGCTAGGAAATGCCGGCTCCATCTAGTTTTAATTAATAATTAGTAATAAATGTCATTGATCATGTAACAATAAAAAATGTAGGGTAGCTGTCAGTAATTATATCATCAAGACGCCCACCACCTCAGTCTACCCGTGACCATGGACGCTGTAAAGGGTCCGAAACGTCGGGATTAATAATATCAATATACGCGATAAAATCCGTAAAAGTAGTTTTATTTCAATGTATAATATTCGCGTAAATGTCAGAAATCAATAAAGTATGACTAGTTTTAACCAGCGTAATACAGGGTATTTCTTCCTATAAGTGCACCATTATCATTATCCTGAGTACATCATTTGGGCAGATTTAGGTGACATCCTTTTAATGCATCGATTGTAATTGCAGACATTGCCACGAGTGGTACCTAGAGAGCGCCAACCGCGCAGGCGCGTGCGAGTTCGCTCCCGACTACTTCCGCTCCTGTATCAACTGCGTCAGCTGTATCAAGTGTGCTCAGGTCAGTAAATAATATCAGTCTAAAGCAAAGATATCTAAATCTTACGGCCTATAGATCGGACATCAGGAACAAACCGTTATCTACTACTTTTAAAGTCAAATGTTTTATTTCAATTAGACCATTAAAACAGCACTTTTGAAAAGTCAAAACTAGTTGCACGGTTCCAAAAAGTGGGGCTTATGGAGAAGAACCGGCAAGAAACTCCGGCAAATCAAAGTCAAATATTTTATTTCAATTAGACCATTACAATAAAATAAACAGTTACATAAATATTCAAACTATAAGCAATAAGTTACGAAAATTCGACCATGGTAGAACAAGAACAGGTATTCTCTTTCCGTGAGCAAATTTTAAATAAATGATATCATATTTTTCAAGTAGGTACATTCATGGATATATTATATTATGTATCCATTATGATAATATTATAATATATTTTCCAAAAATATTATCTATAGATTGAATCTGTGATTGAATCAAAATAAGTTTAAATTATAAGCAATTTAAGCTTGTTTTGATTCAAAATTCCAAAAGTTTAGAATAGAATATTCGTTATTGTACACCATAAAGAAATGCCAAGTATATTTTTATAAATGATAGAATGGTACAATGGGCGGTCTTATCGCTAAAAGCTATCTCTTACAGACAACCTTTTTAATGAAACAGTTTATATAAATAATGAATGTTGTTTCCGTCAGTGTATGCTATACCACTGCATGTCGGACGCGGAGGGAGACTTTGCGATGCATCCCTGCGCCTGCGCACCGCCCGACGAGGCCTGCGCTAAACGGTACGTTACTTGGACATCCTTCATCAGCATCAAAACATATATTTGACGACCTCTGTGGTCTAGCAGTTCGTGTGCCGGACTGCTGATCATGGGGTCGTGGGTTCTATTCCCACAGGACACATATATTTGTGTGGGTAAAACATGAGTATTTGTGTTTGTCTGGGTGTTTCTCATGTATTATAAGTATTTATTTACAAAAAAAAACAGTATTATATCCATTGTCTAATACCCATAGTACAAGCTCTGCTTAGTTTGGGACTAGATTGGTTGTAAAATATACTTTCCCACTGCTGGGCACAGTTCTTCTCTCAAAATGAGAGGGATTAGACCATAGTCCACTACGCTAACCCATTGCGGGTTGGCAGACTTCACACACCGTCGAGAAAAATCTAAGGCATGCAGGTTTCCTCACGATGTTTTCCTTCACCGTATAAGCGAGTGATGAATCAAATCAGGCTATCCCAGTCCACTGCTGGACATAGGCCTCTCCCAATGAATTCGAATCGAATTGAAAAGTCAGAATGACGTGCCTTGGATTCGAACTCGAGACCTTTGACTTGGCAGTCCAATGGTCATATGACTAGGCTATCACGGCTTTCGTTTGGAGATCGTTGATTCATATAAATAATCGCCTTTTATATACTAAGGGATTCATATAAAGGTGGGTTTAGACCAAACGAACAAAGAGCTAGAGCACGTCCGAACACGTAGGAACACTCTAAGCCACTGTTCGCGCGCTCTAGTGACGTTTACATCAAGCGAGCGAGCATTACAAGAATATTCCATTGAATCTATGTGAACTATGATAGAACAACGAAGGAATGTTCTGTCTCTGTTTACACTAATAGAGTTTGACGAAGAGGGGATAGAATGAGCATTCGCTCGTCTGATGTAAATCGGCCTTAAATCAATAGTTCTTATACCTTTTCAACTGTGGGTGTACAGAGGCACATCACGCTACCACAATCTGTAAAATTTCTTTGATATTTTTAACTTTAATACAAAGGAATAAGGTTCACATTCAATTTGGAAAATTTGAGTTTTGGATAGGTTGACCTGCTGTTACAGTACACCTCTGCTCCACTTTCGGGGAATACAGACTTGATATGGTATGTGGTTGGTTTTCAGTTGGATGGGCATCACGCTGCTGAGCCTTCTGGTGCCGTGCCTATGCTGCTATGTGCCGCTGCGCTGTCTGCACCGCGCCGCACGAGCCGCCAGCCTCACGGGCGGGGCCCACGCCCCCTACCGGCCATAGCCCCCCGCCGGGACCCCCGCGCCCCCCGCCGGGACCCCCGCGCCCCCCGCCGGGACCCCCGCGCCCCCCGCTGGGACCCCCGCGCCCCCCGCCGGGACCCCCAGCCCCGTACACGACGCAAACACCCGTTAACTCCAACTAACTATCAGGGAACGAGGGTATTAGCACTTGTGACGGTCAACCACAGTCACATGATTTAAGTACGCACTTCTTACAGCTACCAATAACACTACATAGTCCAGTATATTGAAAATGCACTTATAATATTCAAAGGTTGAATTATATACTAGAATTTAAAATTTGCACAAACACTGTCTAAAACAAACATGTGGGTTCTAAAATAGTGAAATTAATTACAGCAATTATTTAAGTTCCAATTATTTTAAGTATTGATCCATGTAATAGATTACCCACTATTTCTTCAGCATTATAAACTTGATGTGAATCTTAACTTATTGCTAATAATATCACACCTTTTAAACACATAACAGCTGATTATAAATTAGTTACAAGTGTAAACAGAAAAGTGCATAACCAAGTGCGAAATAAAAAGTGCATAATACCCTCAAAATGTGCGATATTCGGAGGTTAGAGGGCTGGCTGGTGTGACATCTATTTCCACGGCAGTACATTGAAAATAACGCACGCTCGTAAAAGAGCTTTGTGCCGCTGCTGAACGATAAAAAGTCCAGATTTCACCAATGGATGGATTAAAAAAAAAGATCGGAAAAACCAAGTCACTGGACAGACGGTTTTACGGATTGTAAGGCAAATTATATAAGATACGCGGAATTAAAAAAAAAACGCCAGAAATGAAAGGAAGATTACGCTGAAAAGGTCTTATTCTAGATAAATAAAAAAATTTAGATATTATTGTTGTGTTCTATTCAGACAACATGAATCATATTTGAGCGTAAAAGACCAATTTAACGAAATCTACAAAACCGTCATAAGATCTTTCAGCAATATGGAGAGAAGAGAATAAGGGAATTATCATGATATAAATGCATCAGAACAAATTTATTTATAAAAAAATCACATCGAACCGTTCTAAAACACAACTGTTGTTTCCGAACGAAAACTCTTCCGCGTCCGATAAAAAAAACGGACTCCAATCGCCAACTGTGTAATTAAGTGTTTAAATAAGCTCCATTGTTAAAATGCGCAATGACGCGATATTTCTTTTCTCAATCTTTTATTATAAGCAATAGGTATTAAATACATGCACAAATCAAACCATGCATAAAAATAAAAAGCATTTCTTTCCAATAGATGTACAAAATGTCCACGACCTATAGTGTTAAATATTTTTTTGTGATAAATTGCGGAATGATTATCTAAGTCGAAATCTAGTAAAGCCAGTGTTGCAAGACATTTTTCATGATAGCAACACTGACGAGAGCGATAGTGAAGTGACAATGATGTTAAGAAACTCTTGGGAGTGGCAACTTCTTCCTTTCGCTTTTTTATACCCAGTGTCAAAGTTATAGTGTTGCTGTGTACGGTGTTGCCACTGTAATAATTATTCGGTGTTTTAGCGAATTATATTCGCATCGAATTGCGCTCATCGATTCGCCATGGTTCTTGAATGTAAATCGTAGTGTTGGGCTACATTTTAGCTTTTTAATTTTTATTTTTATGCCCAGCTCTAGTATATAAAATGTTATACTGTGCCATAATTATGATAATTATGAAAATAATGTTTTGTTTTTACAATTTCTGTCTTCCATGACTTGACTATGATTTAAAAAAAGTTGTTTATAATGGTTGGATTTGTTAAAGTCGTGATGAGTTAGTATGTTGAGAATATATGCTATTTCTATTAATTGATGTATGCATAACAAAGTATAAGATATACAAAATGTTAACATATCCCATTCAATGTTATATATTTAACATTTTTAAAGCTTCTTTACTTGTCTAGCCTAAGTTCAAGTAAAACTAAACTTGAAATTTCAGTTTAAAATAATATTTCGAATTTAAAATTTCATGACAGTTACGTATGTATTATTTTTTATTAAATTATTTAAATTTAGGCTAGATTTTTTAAATATTTGTATTATAGATTACATTTATTCTTTTTTAATTAGAATTATTTAAAATTTACGGGTACTACCTAGACAGTGGCATTTTTTATTATTATTACCTAATAAATTAATGTGTATTGTAAATTTTAATATTCGTAATGTCATTGGAACAAAATTTCATATTTATTATTAGTGTTGGTTGAAATTAAATATCAATGTTTCTAGTAATTATTGTATGTTTACATAATTATAGTTTTAAGTATAAACTTGTAACTTTTTTTCATAAATTCACACATCGTACAAACCCTTTTTTTTTTCACCATACAAAGCTAATGTTGTCTAGTCTATGAATCAGTATTTTTTCTAAAATCATTCACATTGTAATATACTTTTTTTTGTTGTATTCGAAAAAATAAAATGACCAAGTGTTTTTGTATATTTATAAATAAGAAAATATTCGCGAAAATGGTTCCGGGTTACCTGTTCACGAGGTGTTACTCTCAACTACAAAAAAATAATTCAAATAAATATTAATTCTTAAAAAAAAATATAAAATCTTCTAAGTTTTTGTAAGATAAAAGGGCTCACTTATGAAAATTTTATAAGATTTTATATTTCGATTTGTGTTTGCGATTATTTACTATCGCAGTCATGAATGCGTCAGGATCAAATTCTCAAATTAAAATATAAAAACAGTTTAAAAAATACTGGCATTAACAGCGTTTCACCTCTTTACAGTAAAAGCCTCAACCTTTTTCGTAAAAATTTGTTACTCCGTACTAAAGTGAAAAAGTTTAATATTGTATCAAAATAAGTAAATGTATTCAATGTTTAATTATAAAAATAATGTATTTTAACTGTTTTTTAACGTAAATCAAATGGTTGATACAAATCGATCACTAATTAGTTATATGAAGAGACTTTAAAATATTTACTGTAGAAAATTTTAAGAATAATTAAAATAAAAGTATCTGTGTTTAGTGTCTCCAAGCGTATTGATATCAAATTTGATTAAAAACCAAAGTTACGTGTATGTATAAAAGGTTTGTGCAAAAGCACAACCTGATATGGTTGTTTAAAAATGATAATGTATTGAAAAATATGAAATAAATAATCGTACATAAATTATTTGTGTTATTTGTAAACAATTTGGGTAATTAAAAAAAAATATTAAAACTAAAAAGGGTATAAATGTACATACGCCAGCAGGTCAAGTTATCTAAAACTGTCATTTTTTTCCAATTGAAATGAACCTTATGATTTTGTATTAAAGTTAAAAGTCTATCAAAGAAATTTGACAGATTGTGGTAGCTTTATTTGCAGGCCTCTGTTCGTTGGTGTAGAAAAAAAACATTCATCATTATTATCAATCCATAAACTGTCCCACCGCTGGGCACGGGTCTCGTAGACTGAGAGGGATTAGGCTTATAGCCCACCGAAAGAAAAAAACATTGTTATATGTAGGGTAAATCGGACCCTCATTTCTTAGTAAATTTATTATAAATTATTAAAATAATTTAATCTCGAAAACAATTTTTACTTTGACTGACTCATACAAGTCACTATACTTGAAACTAAATAATATTCTATTTAGTAAGTCGTACGACCGGCCCTTAGTTAATTCCATCAGTATTTAACTACAAAAAAATAATAGTTTAATAATAAATACGTTACTTATTAAGCCGGATTAAGTTAAAGGAAATCTAAGCATTTTCTGGCTACGGGCTTCGTTTAAGATCCAGTCATGTTTTTTTTAAGGCAGAGAACTTAAGAGGGTTCTCGAGGCATGCATCCGCCTTGAGCTCTCTTAATCCGGCCCTATACTTATCTTAAAAATAAAAACAGATCAGCGCTTATAAATAATGTAGGGTCAACTAGGGTAACTATAAACGTTAGGGGTAATTCAAAACAGCTGTAATACCAGTCTCGCGTTTCCAATTACCCTAGTTGATTATAAACACCCATTCATCTCTTGCCATCTCTCTTCTGTAAAATACTTTAATGTATGTGCAAGAGAGATCTCACGAGATTTCACACTGTTATTAGCTTCATTTGTAACGACATAAAATTCAAATTTCAATAATTTAACGGACCCGTGAGATAGAAGGTCTATGCTATAAAATATGTATTTTTTTTTGTTCAAACTGTCTCCATTAAAATATCTGTAGGTACGGTTACACATTAAGCTTATATGTCCAATATATGCTGACCTTTCATTGTACGGAAAACATATATTTACTTATGTATTTATTTATTGGTATATTAACAGCAATACATATTGTTATTAACAAAAAAATGCAATAATAGAGGAGCTGATATGTATAATTATCCAATAAAATATGTAGGAAATTATCCATTATAATACGCAGTTTTCCAAAAAAAATACATGCTAGTGTAAATAATACCTAAATTTAAAGTATAATAGAAACAGAAAGAACACAAAAAAAAAAACTTATAAAACGCAATTGCAATTTCGGTAAGTATCAATAAATTACACAGTTAGAGCCTAAGATAAAATAGCTTGATGCATCTCTCCATTGGGCCTTTATTGTCTAATAAATAAAAAAATAAGAGATCAGCTTACACTGAAACTATAACTTTTTATGTAGCAGTATGTACAAACTTACCTTAACTTATTAAAAAATCAGCTAAAACTGAAAAGAAAACTGGATAAAATCAAGATGGCGAACAAACATGGCGTTTCCCGCCCACCGCTTGACACTTCGTTGAGTCGTTCTAAAACTTGCGCTTGAGATATATTGTAGGGCTGCTCCGGATCCGTTTCTATCAGTATTGGAGTTATGTCTGAGTAATCTGATGTTGACGGCTTCGTTCGACCGGCTGAAAAAACATATTTAAATAAAATAACCATCACGCCTGTATTGCCATTAAGCGGGCACTGATCCAAATTCCGAGCTGCTACTGAGAATTTCATAGAAAAATCCAATTTCATCGTGCAAAAAATCGAAGTAAAATAACATTGCTTTGAGCTGTGTTGTGTTCCTTTCGCTGAGGACGGTTGCCAGTGATCCGTGAGAAAACGTTGTGTTGGCAGTGGGGGGACATTGACCCTTATGCTGTCAACCCAACTATTCCTCTTTCGTTTTACAGGGTTGGCAACGCGCAAGTGACACCCCTGGTGTTACAAGCGTCTACAGGCTACGGTAACCGCTTACCATCAGGTGGGCCGTATGCTTGTTTGTCACCTTAGTGATATAAAATAAGCAAAGATTGGGAAATGACTATCTAAACTTTAGGTACCTACTTATATAAATAATTGAGGGTCATACCTCCTGGTTCAGTTGCAAAGTGTAGAACTGAAGATGGCTTACTCCAACCAAACCTGAGAGTAAATAAACAAAATATGAAATGAGTGATTGATAAACTCCAAGTTATATAACTAGATACCCTTTTAAACATACCATCACGCCTGTAGTCCCCGAAGGTTTAGGCAGAGGTGTACTAATGTACACCCACATTTCGAAGGTATGTTTAGGTCCCATGTAACAGGGGGCGAGCCTATTGCTATTAACCAGGCACAAATCCAGACTCCGAGCTGCTACTGAGAATTTCATAGAAAAACCCAATAACACTGCTCGACCTGGGGATCGAACCCAGGACCTCTAGCGTAGCAGTCGCGCTTAGGACCACTAGACTAATGAGGCAGTCTGACTCTGAGACTGCCTTTTATATTATTGTAGTAGAGTACACCTCAACCGCGTTACCCGTTTTCTGACACGACTCTTGTCCATACAATGGTGGTTTGACACATACGGTTGCTTTTTTTATATATTAACCTTTTGACCGTCACGGACGTGTATAGACGTCAAATGATAACTTGCTCACGACGCCAACGACGGCATGGCACGTCAAAAATAACACTTTTTTTTAGTTCGAAACAAACCTATACAAAAATTTGGTGTTTTTATTTTTTAACTATTATTAGATACTAGAATTTGTCGCTTGGCGTAGAGAACACGGATTTTCGTTATTGACGTGGCGGTCAAAAGGTTAAGATTCCGATTCATAAACATAAAAAAAAAATACAAACCTATTTCTCGACGTAACGATAGCTTCGTAAACGGTAGACGGCGTCAGCCCTCTCACTGTGTAGATTGCACTGTGGATTGGTCCTACAATAAAATAATATTAGCATGGAGGTTAATGTAAATTAGTTTTTAGTTATTTACAAAATAAATTAATAAATATTTTGGAACAGTTCACACAGCACCAGGTGTCCCAAACTAATCAGAGCTTGTACTATGGGTACTAGACAACCGATATTTAAGCTTTAAGCTTTCCCCAGCGGCTTCGTCCACGTGAATTTATATACTATTTTTCCAAACCCGGAGGAATTTCTCATAACCATAGCCTATGTTACTCGTTGAAGATGTAGCTTTCTAACGGTGAAAGATTTTTTTGTGTTAAATCGTAACAAACAAACAAATAAATCTTTCCTCTTTATAATATTAGTATAAATAATAGATAGTATAGTTATGAAACATCCGGACAAACAAACACTTAAGTCAACAAATACATATTTGTGTCTATTGACTAAAACTCATTTTAATTTACATATTCTTATTAGTACTCGTCCCTTTACATCTATAAACAGTCCACTTATACGCATAAATACAGTTCCAAATACATAGCTTTATTAACACTATATTCATACCTTCACTGGAGTCTCCGGGCACCACGATCTTGCTCCAGTGGTTGGCTGGGGTTTCTGTTGTGAAGGCATCCGGCTCCGTTGTTGCCAGTCGACCGTAGTATGGACGCAGCCAGAGATTGTACTCTGAAAAAGTACTCAATAATAATTTATGTTTGATGAACAATCCAAAAATTATAGGTCAGGTATATTTTGGTCATTGAAATAAAACTACTTTTTACGGATCGTTTTGAACCCTTTACAACGCCCATGGTCACGGCTAGACTGAGGTGGTGGGCTGCTTGATGTTATAATTATTTACAGCTACCGAAAATCAGTAAAAAGTAGTTTTATTTCAATGTTTAATAATCACAAAGTGTCAGAAATTTATATAAATTTGATTTTTGATAATAAAGGGCAAACTTTGACCTAAATCATGTCCAAAAATTCGTTTAAAAGATGAGAAAATTAAAAAAACTCCAAGCCATGTGATGTGATCCGGGATTTTTTTTATTTAACAAACGTGTTAGTGCACCTACTAATTTCTATCTCTGCATCACCCTAACGTCGACTGGTAGAAAATGCCTTAGGCATTAAGTCCGCCTTTGTACTTATTTGTGCATAAAGTATTAAATAAATATATAAATAAATATGCCTTACCTATGATAGTGGAATAGGAGTCGACCTCCCAGATCAGTGTAAAGCTTGTAGCAGTCGGTTTGTTAAGGGCCACGTCCAGTTTGAACGACGCGGCGTTGGGAACACCTGGTGGACACAGACGGATAAAAAATATAATGTTTTTTTTTACTGTATGTACTAAGATGATAAATAAGCATAGGTACAGGCCAGGCGCGGATCCAGTTATTAAAATAAGGTTGTGGCTAGTGATGGTTCGAGAGAATGTTCTCCGTAAGATAATGTTCTGCAATATCGTGAATGTTCTCAGAACATTCTCTGACACTGAGAATTTAAAATACAATATTAAGATGTTATTGAAACTTATACATATTTAAATAGATGTAGAATCATGTTATCTCGTGTAAAGTTTAATAGTTTAGTACATAAGCAGTACATAGGAAAGTACATAAGTAGCACATAGGTAAGTACATAGGTAAGTAGGTACATAAGTTGTACATAGGTAAGTACATAAGTTGTACATAGATAAGTATTACATAGGTAAGTACATAAGCAGTACATAGATGAGTACATATGTAAGTACATAGGTTAGTACATAAGTAGTACATAAACAGTACATAAGTAGTACATATGTAAGTACATAAGCAATACTTACCTGTACGCTCCATAGTACCAATACTTACCAGTAAGTCTGAACATCAGATCAGCCATGCCGAGTTTGTTTTCAGCCCTAAAGGTGTAGTTGCCGAGGTCCTGCTGTCGCACGTTGCGGAAGATCAGCTGGTGGACATTATCTTGAACCATCAGCACTACCCTGCAAATAGAGAATGTAGTAGAGTATTGTTGTGTTTTTAAATGATTATTTTTTTAGGTATAAAGCTGTAATAAAATTATCGAGTTGGGATTTCCTGTAATGGTGTTGCATATAATATATTATGTATATATAATATTTTTTTTATTTGTTGACGTCGACAAACGAGCAGACGAGCCACCTGATGGTCAGTGGTCATCGTCGCCCATGGACATCTGCAACACCGGAGGAGTTGCTGATGCGTTGCCGGCCCTTATGGAACCTGTATACACACCGTTTGAAGAACCCCATGCCCTATAATATACTTAACATATAAATAGCACACTAAAATATTTACATAAATAAATACATACCAATTAATTATATATACATATATATTTATATAAACTGTGTTACTTTTGGCCTCCTTAGTGAGGTACACACATCAACAGAATCTAGGGATATTTTATATTTAATCAAATATCTAAAAATCTATGAAGAATTTTCTGATATAGTGTATGGAAGAATGATAGGTTATTTTAAGGTCTTTAATAAAAAATACAAGCACTTCGTTATTTTATTGTTTTAAATAAATAAAAAATATTTAACGCCATAGAAAATGAGTATGATAAAAAAACTTCATTTCTTTATATAAAATCATTAATTTTAATGGAAAAAATCTTATAAAATCTAATTACTAATAATCAGTGTTGCCACCTCTTACATTAATTACACATTGACATCGATTGTTCATACTTAAAATTAAATTGTCAATGTGTTGCTGTGGTATGAGGTCCCATGTTCTTTGCAAGTGTTCGTAAAGTTGTTGCTCCGTTGTCAAATTTGGCGGGAAATCTCTAAGAGCTTTTCGTTGTAGCATGTCCCAGGTATGCTCGATAGGATTTAAGTCGGGCGACTGTGCAGGCCAATCCAAAACTTGAATATCCCGGTCTCGGAGAGCTGCCGACACCAGCCGCGCCGTATGGGAAGGAGCATTATCGTGCATGAGTAGAAATTCCTGGCCCATTTGTATTCTGTGTGGGACAATAACAGGCTCTACTACCTCTTCGTGGTATTTTTGTGCAGTCATGCTGCCTTGGATCCAAACGAGCTGGGTTCGTCCGCCAAGACGAATTCCTGCCCACACCATGATTGTCCCGCCTTGGTATGAGTGGACCTCCTGAGGGTGCCGTAGACGGCTTACTCTCCCTGGTGTTCTCCAAAAGCGTGTTCTACGTGAATCCGGATGAAACCCAAACCGGGACTCATCGGTGAACAGCACCAAAGACCATTGTTCGTCACTCCATGATAAATGCTCCTGAACCCACGAAAGCCGGCGGCCGCGATTGCCACGCCGCAATGCTGGAACACGTAGCGGTCTTCGAGCATGAAGACCAACCTCATGCAACCTCCTTCGCACGGTTTGGCACTTACCAGCAGCTGGTGATCCTCCTGGAGCCTTTGTACTAGTTGCATCGCTGTGATATTGGGTTGTCTTCTGGCGGTCATTTGGAGAAATCGATCCTGTCGCTGCGTAGTAACACGATATCTACCCGTGTGCTGTTCAGCCACGTCCCCAGTATTGCGATAACGTGACCACAACCTTGATATCACGTTTTGGCTGGTGTGTAGGGCCTCAGCAACGACAAGTTGAACAGCACCATTTTCTAACATGCCCACGGCTCGTAACATTTCATCTCGACTCAAATGACGACGTGACATGACTCTTAAAGCTCACAGGGCACGTTAAATTAAAAAAGAAAAAAAAATATCCCTTTTTGCATTCATTAATATTAATAAAACAATTTAAATTTCCCCTATCGTAAAGAGTTATTAACAATTTTGCCGCCGTATTTTTTTCTATTTTGTTTTTTTTATTTAAATTTAAAAAATTTGGAAATAGAATTAAAGAGATTTCAATCCGTATATAAACTTTTTATAGAAATTAATAAGATTTAAAACTATAAAGCAGTAAATAATAATTTAGGATTAAGGTATCCCTAGATTCTGTTGATGTGTGTATATGTATAATGCAGGAAGTGGACGTTCTCTGTGTTTAGGGGTTCTCTATTCACAATAACATGA
This sequence comes from Acronicta alni, assembly GCA_964056405.1. Classification (NCBI taxonomy): domain Eukaryota; kingdom Metazoa; phylum Arthropoda; class Insecta; order Lepidoptera; family Noctuidae; genus Acronicta; species Acronicta alni. Next base: position 2,585,112 of record OZ043939.1, read on the forward strand.
ACAAGCTCACCTATCATCAGTCCTGACTGGTCTGCCGTCCCGGTACCAAGCGGTGCGGGCGGGCGGCGCTGAGAACTCCAGCTTAGCAGCCAGCGCCGCCCTCAAACCCACTGCTGTGTGAACGTATGTGCGGTCTGACGTCACTACCGGCGCATCTGAGGAGCCAAATTTAATTTTTTTTAAGTCTTAATGTAGGTATATTGATTTCGGATACTTGCGCGAATATCCACGGTAACTTGTTTACTATTGTTTTAATGGCAGCCCGCTCGCTTTTTATTTTCTGATGAGATTTTTTATGTGGGGCAAACGAGCAGACTGATCGCCTGATGGTAAGTGATTACAGCCGCCCATGGACACCCGCAACATAAGGGGAGTCACTAGCCGGCCTTTAAAATGGAGTACGCTCTTTTTTTGTAGGTTTGAAGGACGTTTTGGTCCGGAAATACTGCAGGTGTCAGTACATTCCACAGTTTTGTAGTGCGAGGCAGAAAGTTTCTAGAGAAACGCCCAGTTGAGGACTGCCAACCTTCTAGACGATGGGGATGGAACTGCTGTCGCGTAGAACGATGGTCGAAAGAGGCAGCAGGGATCAGTCCGAACAGTTCCTCGCAGCATTCGCCGTAAGTAGGTATAGGCGATAAAAGATGTATATAATCGCTTCCAAAATTTTGCTCGTCAGGTTGGCGACGCTTGCGAGGCGCCGCGGTAAGTTGGTAACGAATTGTTAGGAAGAGAATTAGGCGGGAAAAATGAATGTTGCAAGCGTCAAAAGTAAGTAATATACCTTGTATAACAACCCTGATGGTAGCTCTAGCAGGTTCCCCGACGCCATTGTTGGCGATGCACTCATACACGCCAGCCAGCAGTCGATGCTCTGCGCGAAACCTGATGCGGGACCGATGCTCCAATAATGCCATCGGCTCTCCCTTAAGAAAACAGCATGAAAATATTAAGTACCTTAATAATAAACATTTGTCATTATTACATGGCACTATCTATTCCCAAATTAAGCAGAGTTTGTACAGTCAACAAAAGACATTGGTATACAGATAGCGTGCATCTTTACACAGATTGCGATTTAAATAATTACCCGTCAAAGGGTTTGATGTGTAGCAGCTTATAATACCTGCGTTTTGACACATATTGTGTGATACAGAATCTTTAACAAAACACAGATGTTTAATTAGCTGCCTGTACACTTAACTCTTTTGTCGACCGTACTATGGGCACTTATAGACAATGGATTTAATACTTAAATGATGAGGAAGTGGTGACGTCTTTGCGTTGTACCTAACCAGAAGTTTAACTTCATTATAATAATATGACTGACTTGTAGTTTGTTTTCTTTTTGTTTAAATTCTGTGCTGTGGCAACACCAAACCGGTTCAATCGGAAGACCAGCGTCGTTTTGCCTTAACTGGCAACTCGGCAATTTTGCTGAGATTGGACCGATTTGTAAGGTTCACTTGAATGCTTTTAGTTGTAGCTACTTAGATTTACTGTTTTTGAAGCTGTATTTACTATTTTATGTAATTCAGGTGTCCTACAAATAAATTTTCTCTTTCAGAAGATGCAGGTTGGAATCCTGCCCACAGTAGAATTTTTCCTTCGCTAAAATAACTTTAAAATCTTAGCATGGAAAATGCAGAAAATACGTAAGTAGTGAATAGGTAAGGTGGCATCGTTCGACGTCCAACTAACTGTAAAGTAAGCCATGTCGGTTGAGAAGCAAAAACCTGCTTTTCAATAGGTGTTACTGGCGTCACCATAAAGACGTAAATTCAGAATGTGAAGGCAAACTTCTTCAAGGCGGGTGGGACTCGCAGTGGCTTAGTGGGCATAGCATCTAGTGTACCTAATCAGAAGATGCAGGTCTAATCCTGCCCGCAGTCGAATTTTCGTTCACTAAAATAACTTTAAAATCTTAGCATGGAAAAAACAAAAAGAATATAGTTACTTACATTCTTCCTCCAGTCTACGATAGGGGGCGGTGTGCCTGTGGTCTCACACCCAATGTCTACATATTCCCCTTTACGGACTTCTAAGAAACCATCCTCTGGTACGGTCTTAATCGTAGGCGAGTCTGAAATGACAACAGAACTCACTGTAGGGACATGGCTGACGCATTCTATTTGTATTTATGTTACCGGCCAAACCCGATTTCAGGACAAACTAGTTTTGCCTAGGCTAAACTAGTTCTTCCTTCACTAATAATAATTATAAAAATGTTACGCTCAAAGATCGAAAACAGCTCGCAACGCGTTGTGGTCAATTGAGCTTCAAAATGCAACGAATTTAAATGCAACAAATTTGCTAGGTTAGGTTGTTAGGTTTTTTTTTTGGCCTTATAAGTACGTGCGGACCTAGGCGAAACTAGTTTGGACAACACAGCTCAGCTGTTATTTCACTTCGATGTTCCTCCACCGCTACCAAACCACCTTAGTGGTTTAAAAAAAGTCATTAAAAAATAACTTACAGAGTACTTCAATGGAGTGTGTCTGCCGTATAGGACCCCACGGCTCTGGTCTGATAATCTGGAAATAAGGAATAACTGTTAATATAGGTTATGTTACATATGACAGAGGTGCTCGTGGCTAAGTAATAATTACGCTGATCGGTTAAGCTGCGCTAGTCGCGGTCTGTCCATGGATGGGTACACATCGATGCCTTGGAGACCACTTAAAGTCAGTCACGTCGATCTCGGTTGTCAGACGAACACCTATGACTGGCTATGACAATCGTTATTGGTAGTCAGAAGCCTAAAAAACCTGACAACCAGTCTATCCTCAGGATATCGGTATTGCCTACAACTTGGGTTGCGGAGGATACATGTTCTCATGAAATAAAAGATCTACTGGAAATACAGGGGCAGGCAGAAACTAAGGAACGCCACTTGGCAGTAACGTTACTCTATACTAATACGATAGAGAGAAAATATTAGATTTTTTGTATATTAGTTTGTAATGGTTAAACACAAAAAATACTTGACCGATTTAAAAAAAAAAACACTTCTTGAAATCTACGTTATCAATGAGTAACATGGGAAGGTACTTGCATTATTATTTTTTTAATTAAAGATCCAAAATGTTAATAATGTTTGTTTAGGTATCAAAACTGTGCCTGTATACCCAGAGCCGGACCGTGAGTTTAGGAGGCCCTGGGTTAATACTACTTAGGGGCCCACCTAAATACTCAAACTAAAGAAAAAATGAGACTGTAAAATATTTGGGGGCCCTGGGCTGAAGCCCAAAAAGCCATATGGTAGATCTGGCCCTGTGTATACCCATGTGAACCCGAGGCTGGTCGCTAATCCCCACTATATTGTAAATGCGAAAGTCTGTCTATCTGTTACGCTTTCACGCCTAAACCGCTGAACCGATTTTAATGAAATTTGGTACGGAGATAGATTAGACCTTGGAGAAGGACATGGACTACCTACTCTCTAAAATCCAACAACTGGTAAAAAATAAAAGTACAAAAGTACAGAGGCCAGAACATCAAGCTACCACAATCTGTCAGATTTGTTTAATAGATTTTCTACTATAATACGAAATTATAAGGTTCATATTATTTGACCTCTGTGGTCTAGCGGTTCGGGTGCCGGACTGCTGATCATGGGGTCGTGGGTTCGATTCCCACAGGACACAAATATTTGTGTGGATAAAACATGAGTATTTGTGTTTGTCTGGGTGTTTCTTATGTATTATAAGTATGTATTTACAAAAAAAAAGTATTTATGTATTATATCCATTGTCTAGTACCCATAGTACAAGCTCTGCTTAGTTTGGGACTAGATGGTGTTGTGTAAAATGTCCCAAAAATATTAAAATAAAATAAAAAATTCAATTGGGAAAATTTGACAGTTTTGGATAGCTTGACCTGCTGGCGTCTGCACATCAACAGTAGACCCACTAATTACGAAGTAGGGTGGTCTGTTAATTACCACACACTAAGTGCCGACTATTGAGCTAACTACCCACTTCCTTTGCATAAGATGGACATATACGAGCTAGACGTTAATTCTGAAACAGTTTTACTTAATGGTTGTGGAGTAAAAACTAGGGATGTAGGTCATAATATTATGAAATGTATTAAAACGACTGCTCGCTTCTACAATATCCATAATTATAAAAAAAAAACACATACCATCACGCCTGTATTCCCCGAAGGGTTAGGCAGAGGTGTACTAATGTACACTCACATTTCGCCGGTATGTTTTAGGTCCCATGTAATAGGGGGCGAGTCTATTGCCATTAACCGGGCACAAATCCAGACTCCGAGCTGCTACTGAGAATTTCATAGAAAAACCCAATAACACTTTACTCAACCTGGGGATCGAACCCAGGATCTCTAGCGTAGCAGTCGCTTTGGACCACTACACTAATTCATAATTACCTATGTTTTTATTATCCAGTGAATTAGGTTGCGGAGTGGCGGAGGGCTGAAGACAGTCGCTTAGATAAATAAAAAAAAAAAAACTAATATTCAGCCGCAAAGTTTAGGCTGGATTCCGACCTGAAAACAGTTGGGAAAAGGCTCGGAAGATGGGTACTAGGATAACCTACGGAATTAGGTACAGTCAGCAACGAAAGTAGCTATACATGTTGCAATCTTCAATACGATGTTTAATATGAAGTTACTGACCTGTGAAATTTGTGCGAAATCATTGCATAAATTACCATTAAATATTTACCTTATCTTCATAATAAAAAAATATCTTGATAAGTTTTGGAGCTGTCATTTTGTCAAAATTTTGCTGTGCTCAGCGACTTTCGTTGCTGACCGTACGGATATTTTAAACTGCGCAATCTAGTCCTAAACTGAGCAAGGCTTGTACAAAGGCCAGCACATCAAGCTACCACAATCTGTCACATTTCTTTGATTGATTTTCAACTTTAATACCAAACTATAAGGTTCATATTCAATTGGAAAAAATTGTCAGTTTGGATAGGTTGAACTGGTGGCGTCTGTACTATGAGCAATAAACAATGGATAATAATACATAGCTTATACATTTTTTTTATAAATACTTCAAACAATTCATAAGAAATTATTATCAAAGTACCTAGGGTTTCACTACTTTTTTTAACGCCACATTCGTAGTTTATCATTAAGACAGCCCACACAGCGTGTCGGTAACAAAATACGGAGTTCAGTAACAAAGGAGTTAGTACCAATTGATTAATTGCATAATTGGACAAGCTTGAGAGCTAAAACTGAAACGGACATCGCGGATAGAGTGGGGACGACGGTTGTTAGAGTTTATCGATATTTCTAATCGCATTTTATTTGTTATTTTCTGCTTCTATCGTGTAATATTGTTTTATTACAAAGACCACCAGAAACACTAGAAATTAGTGTTTTGTTTACAAAGAGGCCTACTTTTTTGTAGTAATTTTTACAGGTTTACGACTGTTTAAGTACTTGAATGCTTTCCTTTTTTATTTAATAGCCGATCCATCATGCATTAGTTATAGGTTATCTATCATAGGTACTCGGCAACTTTAGTTATTCTACGGATCTCCTAATTTCTGTTTTGGTCGCGTAGAGAAATACCAATGATATTAAATGATATTTATTTCTGTAAATAGATCTTTTAAAGACACTTTTACAAGTAAATATTTTACATATTTTTTTAAGCTAGATGGCTCCGGCATTTCCTATCTGACGACCTCTGAGAAGAAAGAAACGCGGAAACAAACTCAGAGAATCATAGTCTCTTTTAAAGTCCAGACAATGTATAGTAACAAATATGTCTTACAATGTAGGGCAAAGTCTGAAATGGCCTTTTGAAGAAAGAGACATAGCGGCTTTGAGTAGACCAGTCCCAACTGAGAGCACGCATGCATCAGTCATTGTGTAGCTCAACCATTATTTAGAGAGCTCAACAACCCGTCGCACGACGATACCAGATCAGAGGAACATTTGCGTAGTTCACATAAAAAAGGCTCAAAGCCACCAGACTGTTCAAAGCTAAGTATGTATATTTAGCCTATAAAGTACTCACATTTACATTTTATTGAGTTAAATTATTAATTAATAAGAAAAAAAATAAAAAATATGTAATCACAGTAACGATTTCAGTAATATCTGATAAATATAAATCATTATTGTCAGACTTACATGAGAGCAATGCAGTTTGATGTGTACCAAGCATTGCTCTCTCCATAGCACGTTGAGTGAGCTTGAGTTTTTTTATGAGGCCCATAGTGAGCCACCACGTCTCTGTGCCATATGTCATCACTGGTAAGTGGTAACAGGCTGAAAGGATTAGCAAGCTGAAGTAGCAATGGGCGGTCGACCTCCAACGAGATGGACAGACTACCTGGTAAAAGCCGTTGTATGAAGGCGGCATATAACCGGTCCTTATGGAAGTCTATGAGGGAAGCCTTTGTTCAGCTTTGGATCTCCTGTGGCTAATATAATTATGACAGGAGTACTTATCATAAATGACGTATAGCGTCCATGGTCACGGTAATAATATCAATATAATGCGATAAAATCCGTAAAAACTAGTTTTATTTCAAGGTACTGACTGTTTAATCAAACTTCTCTTTTAATTAAACTTCTAATTATTGGACTTCTTGTTACTTGATGCTATGTTTTGGTGGTCGAACTGCATCGCCTTTAATCCCATAATTAAATCATACAGTAATGGGGAATTTAATCTGATTATAAATTTCTTTGGCTTCAGGATCGTATGGTAATTTTTCAACGGTTTGGTGTTCTACATAAAGGTGTTTTATTATCTACTAAGTACGATTTTAATTATCAAGTATTGTATATTTTTGTAGTAAAATAAGTAAACTGTAGACTGTAATAAAACGAATTATACAGAAAATCTTTGACTTTATACGCGTTACGTAGATAAAATATATTAGGCAATAAATTAATAATGTTTAAAATCTATACATAGGATAAAACAAATTCGCTATTCGCTGTCTGTCCCCCTGTACGCTGAAATCTTTTAAACTATGCAACGGATTTTGATACGGTTTTCACTATAATTCATATAATTCCTTCCGGAAGTTTTAGATGGTAGGTATAATGCATGCGTGTCGCGTCGTGTTTAAAAAAAATATCGATAACAATACTTGCGGTATCGATAACTTGTCAATGTCAATGGACATCACTAGTAAAGAATTACAAATAGTTAAGATCGAAGGGCGGCAGTCTTTGGATCAGTTGAAATTAATTGATATACTCTTTTTTATTGTTTTGTTTGCAATTCATTGTTGTAGCATGGTCCACTTTAAAATTGTTAGTAGGTATGTATACAGGGTGTTACAAAACTACCTATAAAACCTAAAGGAGGTTAAATGGGGCCTTATAACGAGTCCATTCACAATATTTAAGAACCGTAGTAACGCTGTATAACGTACCCCAAAAAAAGGAAAACAACATTTATGAATGAAAAATAGAAATATTCAAATCCAATTAAAGTAGACAATTATTAGGTAAAATAGGTAGGTATGCCTTTCTGTTAAATAATCTGGTTCCCTGACATGACAGTTGACAAAATTGTTGGCTTTTATAATTAATTATATTTTTTACGGGGCATTTTGTAACACGTTGTATACATATATGTTTTAACATAGTTTCATTCACGTATAGGTACTTTAGTTTACTTTCAGACTATCTGATTGCCACGACTGGACTGGGTAATGAGGCAGACAGTCTAGTGCCGCATTTGCTTCAGAAAATTCTGAAGACTACCTACCTCACAAGTGTAGTCCGCGGTGTCCTGGGCTTTCAGCGAGTCCACCTGCAGGCTGTAGTTGGAGTGCATCCTGACCCTGGGCGGCAGGATCTCGTGGGGTGTATGACTGTCTCCCAGGAGCTTCCTTTCCTTATACCATTTGACGCGCAGCTTGCTCTCTGCAAAATATCAATTAATTAAAAATATTTCCCCTGGGGATGGAGCAATAAATAATTTTTGACACAAAATATTCAAATTACCTAAATTATACCCAAACGAATAGCTTCTGCCTGCGACTGCGACTTCGTCCGCGTGGAAAAATTACTTTAATTGTCGTTGTAATTTGAAAATCGTTATAAATTATAGCTTAAATGTTATTCTGATGTATAAATAATAATACTGTAAAGTTTCATCAAAATCCGTTCAGTAGTTTTAGCGTGAAAGAGTAACAAACATCCATCCATCCATCCACACTAACTTTCACATCTATAATTTTAGTAGGATAGGATTTATTCAGTCAGATTTTAAAATATTGAAATCGTTTTCGTTACATCGAGAAAGAAGATTATCTGGACACGGTCAAAGAAATGGTGTACAATCAGTGGGATGGCTCCACTTTGTGGGGTCGTCGGCATCAATGGAGGCACAATTGGGGCACAAAGACGAGGATCTACGCTCCTTCCTGCTGCCGCTACGCCGCGGACGCTAACAAGCGAATGGAACAGCGATCTGGTAAAGATGTAAAGTTGTGGAGGAGGCAGTGTAGAAGACAGAGTTTAATTGATTTCGACAGTTACGCGAATAAAAGACATTGAAATAAAACGGGACAACAATGAAATGAAATGATTTGAAATGATGATAATTATTTATTTTCTTTAAATAGAACTTTTGAAGACACTTTTACAAGTCAAATATTATTTGATGCTCCAAAATCTAATTCTCCGCGAGGAAACGTTGTGTTGGCAGTGTGGGGACTTTGACCCTCATACTGCCGACCCAACTATTCCTCATTCGTTTTACAGGGTCGGCAACGCGCAAATGATACCTCTGGTGTTTCAAGCGTCTATAGGCTACGGTAACCGCTTACCAACAGGTGGGCCGTATACTATTATATAAAAAAAAATTACGTCTGTGGTGTACCTACTGGTTCTCGTGTCGGACTACTCATCATGAGGTTGTGGGTTCGATTCACACAGGACACAAATATTTATGTGATGAACATAAGTGTTTGTGTTTGTCAGGGTGTTTCTTTGTGATCGATATAGGTGCAATTTAGGGTAAATGACCTAAAACATTGTATTAATATTATAAAAAAGTTTGCATCCATGACACGTCACTTTGGAAGGTCCAGTGGACAACCAACGCCAAGCAGCTCACCAGGGGTCTGGTATTTAGCTGAACTGGGGCCTATTTGATGCAGCTTGCAGATTATTATTTTTATTTATATCTTTCGTCATGTTTTGTTATGCATAGTATTGTCATATTAAGCAGTGATAGCCTAGCGGTATGACCATTGGACTGCCAAGTCGAAGGTCTCGAGTTCGAACCCAAGGCACGCACCTCTGACTTTTCGAATTCATGTGCGTATGAATAATTAATTATCACTCGCTTAAACGGTGAAGGAAAACATCGTGAGGAAACCTGCATACCATAGAGATTTTTCTCGACGGTTTGTGAAGTCTGCCAACCCGCACTAGGCCAGCGTGGTGGACTATAGCCTAATCCCTCTCAATATGAGAGGAGACCCGTGCCCAGCAGTGGGACAGTATATGAGTTGATGATGATTATTGTCTGCATTTTCGAGGAACAGTAATTTTTTTTTTAACAATTTAATAATAGTTATTTTTCAAATTGACATTGAAAAATACCACATCCACTCCAACATACGTCTACGACCAACGATCTAATCTTCCTAGTACAGACACAGTACGTGTTGAACACAAAAATATATCGCTTTTGTGTTCCGATGATTTATCGACAGACATGGGGGTACTTTTATGTTATCTGAATCTAACCGGCCGGCCCAGTGTTACCAGTCGGAATACCGGTTCTCATAACAATCACATGGCTCGGTTTGCAAGGGGGGCTATGTATAATGTTGGGTTTTACGGAGTTTTACCCATGAAGGTCAGGAGTTTCTTTGTCTTATTCTCTCTTCTCTCTGGCCTCTGGCTCTGCCTAGTCTAGTGGTCCTAAGCGCGACTGCTACGCTACAGGTCTGAAATTGGATTCCCAGGTCGAGCAGTGTTATTGGGTTTTTCTATGAAATTCTCAGTAAAAAAAAAGATTGTTTGTGCCCGGTTAATGGCAATAAGCTACTTAGCCTTCTATTAAGTACATGGAAGCTAATACAGAATACAATGGCAATCTTTTTGTTTCTGTTTAAGTATTATAATGGATTAATTTATTAGTATACTTACATCAAACTGCATTGTACTCATGACCTATTCAGAACAAAATTGTAACATACTCGTGAACGGGTGCCGTCTGTCGGGGATAGTCGCAGTACTCCGATTCACGTAATTAAAACCGTAGCGATGTCGCAGCGACTTAATCGTTGAAACAGTTTTCCTATTCACATCCGTGATCGAATCGTTTTAAAATCGTTGAACACACAGAACAACACAAACGTTGTATCACACAGTTCAACGATTTTTCAATTGATTTTTCCGATTGACGGATGTGAATAGGAAAACTGTTTCAACGATTAAGTCGCTGTAACATCGCTACGGTTTTAATTACGTGAATCGGGCTACAGCTCTTACTGTCAATGGCAATATTTCTAGTATCATTTAATTATTATGGTACCAAGGTTGTGTAAGTAGGTATTACAAGCGAGAATACAGACGCCTCATGACACTAGTTCAACATTTGATCAAATTTTGTCATCAGCCAACTTTCTTCATGTTTAGAATTTCATCAAATCAACTACTTACATACAGAAAACTAATATCATATATCAGCTCTGATACATAATATTACTAGCGACCCGCCCCCGCTTCACACAGGTGCAATGTACTAATAAAATACATGTAATAAACATATAAACCTTCCTCTTCAATCACTCTATCTATTAATAAAACCGCATCAAAATCCGTTGCGTAGTTTTAAAGATTTAAGCATACATCCCTATGTATGCTTAAATCTTTTCTCTGTCCCTATATCCCTATAGGGACAGAGAAAGCGACTTTGTTTTATACTATGTAGTGATTATTCTTAGCGGAAACCGGAGTTACCTAATTCAAGCTTACCTACGCCTTTATTTTCTAGTCATAAATTCTTAATTGACATAACAATAATTTAATTGACATAACAATAATGAAAGACGCACAGAAAGACGGTCCCAGTTATGTGAGTTATGCATTGTCTGACGTCATCAATTCATTAAAGACAAACTCATGCGCATGCCGTGAATAATTTTCTTTTTTATTCGCTTTATGATCCTGATGCGATATATTCAGTCAGACGAAAACATCCGTTTTGACACACATCTGTTGCATTTAGCTTTAAAAAATAATAAAAAAGTCGAAATGCGTTTTAATTCTGAATTTCAATTGATTTGATTAATTACACGGTCTTTTGCATAGTAAAAAAAAACATACACCTTCGGGTGTAAGAAAAGGTTAAGAACCTCTTTTGAAGTCGGTTAAAAACTAGCTTCACACTTCTAAATAGGAAATTAATTACAGATCATCATCAACCCATATATACTGCCCCACTGCTGGGTACGGGTCTCCTCTCACAGAACGAGAGGGATTAGGCTATAGTCCCACCACGCTGGCCTAGTGCGCGTTGGCAGACTTCACAAACCATCGAGAAAAATCTCTAAGGTATGCAGGTTTCCTCACGATGATTTCCTTCACCGTTTAAGCGAGTGATAATTAATTATTAATACGCACATGAATTCGAAAAGTCGGAGGTGCGTGCCTTGGATTCGTACTGGAGACGATTGACTTGGCAGTCCAATGATCATATCACTAGGCTATTACTGCTTGTAAACATAGCTTAAAAACAAAACTACAATAACGCATGAAAATAAATTGCCTAACATAGATTACGTTGAACCTTATTACACACAATTTTTATAATGATTTATAATTTGGTTTAATATAAACAAACACGCTATGGGTTCTCAACTAGCGAACGTGGTTAGTTAAGATGTTTTGTTTCTCATCATTAACCCGTTATTGTTCCCACAGGCTGAGCCTTAAATTATGGATCTTGAAGTTTATTAATAAGAGCTTTACTCAGCATAAACTTACGTTTGTCATGTCGTTCGTATTTTTTTTTAAATATAATTAAGGTTCACCGACAGTTGTTACAGATAGCATAGGAACATACCAGTAAGTATTTGCACAACCAATTAACAAACACCACATGCATAATTTTCTCTGTATCAACATTACTGTTATATTATATTTTTAAAGACTTATTTAAAGATACTTAAATTCTCTAAAATATTATTTAATACTAATAATTTATACACACTTTCTTACTTTTTACTAGTAATGGTGATAATTATTTTTGTAACGGTTTTTTTTGGTCCTTCACACAATGTCTTCAAAATGTTTAGTAGTCGTCACCCTTGTAAAATCTATTTAATTTAATTTACTCAAACGACACTTTGTGATTTTCTATTATTATAATGCATTCCGTGGCAGCCTATAATTGAGGCTACACCACAATCATTGTACAAATTCACTGTATCCATTGCATGAGCTATTGGTGTATGCTTTGTTGGTTGTCCTTAAATAAATAAATAATCGATTATTGATAATGGATCGAAACAGGTAAAATTATCTTTATTATCTCAAAGGTATACATATCTCACTCAAATAATCAATAATCATGAATGAATGAAGCTAAAGATTCATTTACCTTTGCTTCCTGTCATCTCAACGCTGTGATATTGATGTTGATAATCGATTAATCGATAATCAACATCACTACTTTTTACGTGTCTGACAAACGCCAATATTGAATCAGAGTGGATGTTAACCAGGTCGCTTTCCGTTTCCATAATCTATTTATCCCAAAATAATGGTTTCCCTACCTTTTACACTTGTAATGGCAAATGCACAAACCGTGCGAGCCAAAACAAATTTAAAAAAAAAAAAAAAAACCAGGTCGCTGTATTCGTTTATAAGTTTGCACATGCGGGGTATAGGCGAATTAACACCAAACACTGTATGGCGCAGAGGTGGTCTACGGGGTACTCTGAAATTTAATTTATTTGATAAGCGTGAGCAGTCAATGTTAAGCAGCTTATATGCGAATTGTTTACCTCATTAGCCTAATGGTGGTAAACGCGACTGCTACGCTTGAGGGCCTGGGTTCAATTCCCAGGGAGCAGTGTTTTTGAGCTTTTGTATTTCAATTTTGAATTTTCAGTAGCAACTCGGAGTTTGGATTTGTGGCCTTTTAATTTTAATAGACAGTGAGAGCCTAGTGGTATGACCATTGGACTGCCAAGTCGAAGGTCTCAAATTTGATTCCAGAGCACACACCTCTGACTTTTCAAAATCATGATCAATCGTTTAAACGGTGAAAGAAAACATCGTGAGGAAACCTGCATGCTTTAGAGATTTTTATCGACGGTATGTGAAGTCTGCCAACTCTCACTAGTCCAGCGTGGTGGACTAAAGCCTAATCCCTCTCAATCTGAGAGGAGACCCGTGCCCAGCAGTGGGACAGTATATGGGTTGATGATGATCGTACAAGAAGTCGAATTTGTAAAAAGGAGCATGCCTTATGCACAAATTCAAACTCCGAGCTGCTACTGAGAATTTCGTAGGAAAACCCAATAACACTGCTTGACCTGGGAATCGAACCCAAGACTCTAGCTTAGGTAGTACTAGACTAATGAGGTATTCTTGTTCCTCCGAGGCTTTTCCCAACTATGTTGTGGTCGGCTTCCAGTCTAACCAGATGCGGCTGAATATCAGTATTTTACACGAAGCGACTGCCATCAGACCTCCACAACCCAATTTCTGGATAATACCGATATCCTGGGGATAACCTGGTTGTCAGGCTTTTTGGGCTTCTGACTACCACTAACGATTGTCATAGGTGTTCGTATGACAACCGGGACCGGCGGCCGTGCTCTCCGAGGCACGGAGTGGTTTTGATGTATAAAGAATGGTCACCCATCCACAGACTGACCGCGACTAGCGCAGCTTAACCTTGCAGATCGGTTTATCAGCTTAGTTTTTACTCAGACATAAGCCCCCCTCAAACTAACGAGGTATTGGTGCTCTCTAAAAACAACATCGATATTACACGCCTTTCATTTTATTGACATGGATTGTCAGTCATAATGAAGACTAAGGCACTTAAAACCAGTTCAAAAACAATATTACAACAATATGGCAGGTACAGATTTCTTTCTGTGATAAAAAAAACACTTATTCTTCATCACGAATCAAAATAAACGGAATAATTTACATTAATCTAATGTACAAATCGTATCTCAATGACATTAAGGTTCAAAATGCCTTTATTTGTGTAATTTATTCTAAACATTTCGATCTTATAATGTTAATGAGACGGTAAAGGGTTTGTAGGGTGAAAGTACCGGTTAGTGGCCTTCGTGACTCAATTAAATATGAACAAGTATTCAATTACAGAGTGCACCAATGTTTACGTTCCGTTGTATTGGCTGATTTAATTAAACATAACATCACATTATTTTGAGAAAAGTTTTGTTTAAAAATAAGTTACGCATCGTGTTCTTTGTTTAAATATACGATTTCGATTCGTTTTTCTTTTGTTTTTCTTTCGAAGTCAAACTTAAAACACAAACATACAGTATGCTTACAACTTATGTATAAAATCAAACAGATTGTTTAATTATAAAATTAATGTGTACATCACGCCTGTGTTCCGCGAAGGGTTAAGCAATCGTGTGTACTACTGTACCCGGGTACACCACAGTTCGCCGGTATGTTTAGGCATGTAATAAGGGGCGAGCCTATTGCCAAACTCCGAGCTGCTACCTAGAATTACATAATAAAAAGCGTAAGAAAGAGTTCTTTAGACTGTGGTAAAATCTCATGTTATGTAGGTATGTTGGTATGTTTTTTATGAAATAATGTCTGAAAGTTGAGGCTTTCACCCTACCAAAATTCTGACAGATCTGACAGTTGTATTGCAACCATTCAGTCTGATTAATTGACGGACTATCAGATTAAAGTCATCATCATCAACCCATATACCTACTGTCCCACTGCTGGGCACGGCCCACGGGTCACCTCTCACATAATGAGAGGGATTAGGCTATAGTCCACCACGCTCGCCTTGTGCGGGTTGGCAGACTTCACACGCCGTCGAGATAATCTGTAAGGCATGTAGGTTTCCTCACGATGTTATCCTTCACCGTTTAAGCGAGTGATAAGTAATTAATTATTAATTGATACACACATGATTTCGAAAAGTCAGAGGCGTGTGCCTTGTGATTAAAATCATAACTTTTGTCAAAACTAATATATTAATGGTAACAGATTGTCTGCCTTTTTTATAGTACGGAATATCTTCATAGATCTTCCGCCACGTGAGGAGGAGGCTAGGGTATGTCGCTCGTACTGACAAACAACCGCACTTGCCTTCACCTGCCCCATAGTTCACTTTCCAGCCCTGTGGTTCAGCTGTTGCTTTGCCTTGCGTGGCCTTTAATTGAAGCTACCTTAGAGCTCAGACAAGTGGCAAGCGCTCCGTATCTATTCCATGTCGAAAAACACTTACGCCTTAGCGATATCGATAACTTGTCTCGCATTATAATCGAAGGCACGCGTGTGGCGAACTCGCGTGGCGTCTACTGGGGCCATGATCTGATCGGTGGTGGAATCCCCAATTCAGCCGCCGAGAGGGATTAGGCTATAGTCCACCACGATGCATCGCGATGGCCTAATGCGGGTTGGCAGACTTCGTATACCGTCAAATATCACACAATAATCAGCTTCGACCTAAATAAGGTGTCGTGTTCATCTAGTAGTCACGTTATTTGTGCCTCCCAGAAATAAATCATTGTTTTTTTTTTCAACCGCCATGTTCGCGATACCGCCATAACGCAGCAAAAATATTGTTTATTTAATTTATAATGGGAAATCTAAATTTTAACCTCGACTTAGAAGAAAAATAATTTTCCTAACCACTTTGACATTGGCAGAATTGTCGACATCGGCATCAATTGCCATAGAGAAAGAAAGAAAAAAAGAAAATAAATCATGGATCCGCTCATTACCAGCACTCGGTAATATGGTGAACATTATACATTTAGCCGCATAGCCTATTTGACCAGAGCTGGATTGACCCTATGAGCTCTACGTCGCCTAGAGAACCCTAAGAAGAATGAGTACATCTTTGTAGGAAATAGAAAACGAGAGCAGTAGGTACTACAAGAAACGCATTGATTAGAACCTTTATACATATAGGTACCTTAATACGGCCCTGCATTTGACTGAATCCTATTCTATCCTAATCATATCCTAAATCAATGTAGGATCACCGTAGGTCGATTTAACTCGCCCTTGACTAAAAATCACAAAGCAACTTTAGTAGGTACTAGCAACCCGCACGGGTTCGCATGGGTATATAATGTTTATTTTACCCCACTTAAGAGGAAATCTACAAAAATCCTTTCTGCCATAATTTCAACTTTATGCCCCAAGGTTTAGGCTATGCGTTGATGAATGAGTGAATCTGGACAACAATTATATGTATATGACTAGGTTGGGATGATAAACGGTAGAGTGTAGGGGGTTCGGGTACTTACCATTTTCATCAATATAGCACGGCAAGAGAACTGTGTCGTTTTCATAAGTCTTTACGGTCACTGGTACACTTTTAAACGGCTTCTCACTGTTCACTGTGTTTTGTGTAAATAAAAACAACACTATAAATGTTACACGCTTCATTTTGATAAATATTATTAACGTTTCTGACGACAAAGTAAAATCAAAATATTAATTTACACTAGGTAGGTACCTACTTCGTTCTGCTTTTTTAAAAAATACTCCCAATAGAATATTTTTATGGCGTCATACGATTTAATTTTCGAATCTGCGCTTTTGTTTTTAATTTTCTTGAGTGATGATGATCCCGAGAAACCCTATTCATCTTGATCGACAAGCTAAAATTATGTTCGTAATTTTTTACAAGTATCTATCTGTCTTACTAAAACAATACCCACCTACCCACTTATTAAAATAAATAACGCCGGCTTATTATCTAATCCAGCAAATATTTTTACAGTGACTGGTCACTTAGAAAAACTATTGTTCTCAGGAACCTTATGATTTACTGAATCAATATTAGAAAGATAACAATAAAGAATCGTCATCGCACTGGCCATAAACCCTTATCACAACTGAACGTAATTAAGAAAAGAGCGCGCCGAATTTGATTTTCGAACAAACTAATCAGTACCTACGAAAGAGGACGGATGCGGAGTGACGAAACTCTGTATTCTGCTTTTATTTTTGTATTGTCTGTGTTTCGGTTGTTGGAATTATAGGATTTACGGTCTACCGCCTATATTGTAGCGCTCTGAAGTTAATTAAATGCCCTAGGGTTTATTTAACATGAGCGACTTGGTTAAAGACCTAAATATTTTTAAAAAATGCACCTATATCACATTTGCTTTTCAGCAATAGTTTTATTTGAAATAAACACGTATTAGGTACTTTTGATTTAATTTTAAAATCACAAATCACTTAGAATACAACGTTTAGTTTAAAGATTGATATAATTAAATCGTAAATTGGAAACGAAACGGGTACATATTCAATTAATTGGACGTATATCCAAACGCGCGCGTCTTGGCGGGAAACCCAAGTGGAACTGTCATTGCTGGCGCATGCGCCCGATGCGACCACGATTATTAGCTGTTTGAATTTTGTAACAGGAACACAATGAGGGGAAATAAAAAACGATATGATAATATTTTTAATATGATCATCGTTTTCTTAAACATTTTCTGTTTTGGAATATATTATTTATGAGTATTGAAACGATATTTTACACACCTGTATGTATATTTTTTTGTTGATGATTAATAAGCAAGACTTAATAAATAATTACGTAGTTACATTTTTCCTAATTTAAAATTGAGATGTACAGTCAGCAACGAAAGTCGCTGAACATAACAAAATTTTGAAAACATCACAGTTCCAAAACTCGTCCAGAGGTTTTTTCTATTAAGGTAACCTGAATATTTTATGGTCATCTATGCAATTATTTCGCATAACCTTCACAGGTCAGTAACTTCACACTTATTAAAAATCATATTGAAAATTGCAACATGTTCAGCGACTTTCGTTGCTGACTGTACATAATCTTTAAATTTATAACGTTAACGATGTATTTTTTACTTCACCTACTCCTGAAAAACACCTGAAAGTGACAATTACTACTCTAATATCAGGAGCTAAAGTAGCTCTTTACAACCCCTGGGGTCGTAACTGGCCGTAAGGTAGTATAAAAATCCATAATTATTAGCGTTTAGTTTTTTTTAATACAAATAAATAATTTAATTTTGATAAAATAAAAATCCACGAACAAAAAATTAACGAGATAAATGCAATTTTAAATTAACAAACAATTTTTACCTGTGTGGTGATACCGAAATAATTATCAAAAATAGAATTTGTGTCAATGTGCTCGCTTTATAATAATACAAACATAAACATACCATCACGCCTGTATTCCCCAAAGGGTTAGGCAGAGGTGCATTAATGTACACCCACATTTCACCGATATGTTTTAGGTCCCATGTAATAGGGGGCGAGCCTATTGCCATTAACCGGGCACAAATCCAGGCTCCGAGCTGCTACTGATAATTTCACACAAAAACCCAATAACACTGCTCGACCTGGGGATCGAACCCAGGACCTCTAGCGTAGCATTCGCGCTTAGGACTACTAGACTAATGAGGCAGTCTAATAATACAATAAAACTATTAATATATTACTTTTATTTTAATAGTATAATTAATAGGTATTATAATTGCGAAAGTAACTCCGTTCACGCCTAAACCAGTGAACAGATTTTGATAAGATTACACCTTAGAGAAGGACATAGGCTACCTTTTATCTCAAAAACTCCTATAAGATATGTATGTGAAACTTCAGCAACAGCTGGCAGCTACTATTTTTTGCTTCAGGTATGGGCAGCTCTAAGCTCAGTGTACATAGTATTTTAATAGGGCAGCTTTAACTCAGTGTGTCACCAACTCAAAGAGTTACTAGTCAATTAATGTATCACCTTTAATTTAGTCGATGTCTTGAAAGATATGTTCCGAGCTTAGATAAGACAATTGTATGTTGTAGTATAATTTACAAGGAAGCTGGAAACTGCCAATAGATGGTACTAAAGTGCCACTCAAGGTCGTTTTAATTAAAGTTTAAAATTGTAGGACTGGTGTTTTTTGAATAAAAAACGGTCGACAATAGTAATGGTGTTGTAATTTAAATTTTATCTTAAATTATTTGGAATTTTTGACATTTATTATTATTTTATTTTTAATATTAATTCTGAAATGTTTGTATTTTACCCGAAATAATTTTATTTTATTTATATTTTTCGAAAAGAGGCAAAGGCAATTTATTGAACTAAATATTATGGTATTGACAGTTTTTTTTTAGGTTGGACATGAGTCAATACTCAATGTCAAAGGTATGTTTCCTAGAGCCATAAAGACGCTGATACGAAATGTATTTAAGTAATTTAACATTTACCTTTAGAGGTAGGTGCGCAATAATATAGTCAAGTAATATTTTTAATAAAAAATCGTATTTTTTCTTTAGAATTCTACATTGCAATCAATATAGGTAATGTAATTTTACTAAATTAACACCTTATAGGTATTTCCTGTTCAATCAAATGAAAAAACTAAAACACAATAAAAATAATTTGATATACTTAACACATAAACCAGATAAATCATAATTAAAAAGCCTCCAGCACAACCAAGCCTCCAATGACTTAATTAAGTCAATTCATTCGATTAAACACCTACATCAAACGAAATCGATACATGAAATAAAAATACTGTGGCATAGCTGCGCTGCGATCGGCTAATGAATTCGAATTTTGAAAATGCTTTCAAATTGTAATGTAAGATGGCGGTTTTTGTGAAGCAACTCATTATCGATTTAAGTAGGTAGCCGCCTAATTAGAGATTAAGGCGGGTCGAATACCTACTAATGTCAAATTAAAATGCCGAACTTTAATGATTGAATTAAAAAAAAACCATATGTAGAGCGCGTGGTAGGTACGATATTAATATTCTTGAATTCTAAATTTCGATTTCTAAATTTATAGCAAAAAGAAAAACATTTTGACAAACTAGGTGAACATACATAATTTGTTATTAAGATCATACATATGTATATTTGTATGTCAAATTAATGTTTTAAGTATTTTTTGGCATTTTCCATGCTAAGCTTTTAAAGTTATTTAGCGAAGACCGCGGGTACTGCGGATTCTGTTTAGGTACACCAGACGCTATGACCACTAAGCCACCGGTAGGTAAGTATTTGAATATACATATATATATATTGAATGTATAGTAGTGAATGGACCCTTCTAATTCTTAAATACAAACAAACACAAATGGTTGAAGTTATTGAACTCCATAAAAGTACGTACGTATCGCCTTAGAAATTATATAAACTCATTAAATTTTTATCGTAGCAATCACTATTATAATATATTTTTATGATCTCTATTATAATTTCGTTTTGTGGGTGTTGATTCGTGTAGAAACTAATTCCATTACAATTTACATAGTATCTATTTACACAAATATTATATTAAACTATTTTAAAACATTTTGATACACTTTGGTTCTTAACCAAGGTTCTGTACCAATTTCATCAAAATTGGTTCAGCAGAAAGCGTAACAGACACACAGACAGAGTTACCTACTCTACCTAATATTAGGGATAACATACCATCACGCCTGTATTCCCCAAAGGGTTAGGCAGAGGTGTCCACAAATTTTACACCTACTGTTCGCCGGGATATTTAAGTACAACCCATGTAATATAGGGCGAGCCTATTGGCATTTTGGCATATTGACGACGTCTGTGGTCTAGTGGTTCGCGTGTTGGACTGTTGATCACGACGTCGTGGGTTCGATTTCCACTTAACACAAATATTTATGTGATGTGTGTGTTTGTGTTCGTCTGGGTGTTTCTTATGTATGATAAGTATGTATTTACAATAAAAAAAATATAAGTATTATATCCATTGTCTAGTACCCATAGTACAAGCTCTGCTTAGTTTGGGACTAGATGGTGCTGTGTAAAAATTGTCCTAGAATATTTATTTATTTAACCAAGCACAAATCCAAATTCCGAGCCGTTAAGAACTACCCAATAACACTGCTCGAGCTGGGAATTGAACCCAGGACCTCCAGTGTCGTGTTTAGTACCACGAGACTAAAGAGGTACTTATCTTTATTTATTGTTTTCGTAATTAAAGAAATATATAAATATTTAAGGTTCATAACTAATTAGTTAAAAGGTTTAATTTTTTTTTTAATTTATTGCCTACAAAAGCAAGCGTGGGTGGCCTTCGGCCTCACGAAATAATTTGATTTGTTAAGATTATTTAGATTATTTAAGAACTTTATTTAGATTTGCAGCTGCAATGTCATTTTTTGTAATTGCAAATAACCGATATAGCTTATTATCGAATGCTAAGGTAGAGGTCCTGTAGAGAACACGTTCGATTCGCAGGTCGAGCAAAGTGTTATTAGGTTTTTCTAATAAATTCTCAATAGCAGCCCGGAGTTTGGATTTGGGATAATATACCCCCTAGGTATTACATTGGACCCTAAACGGCGTACTATGGGTGTATATTAGTACACCAATGCCTAAACTTTAGGGCAATACAGGCTTGATGGAATGTTATGTTATATTAATTAAATTAAAGTCAAGTCCGCCTCTTAATACTGTATGATATAATAAAACCTTAATTTTATTTTATTTATTTAACTGTAAATACAATTAAGCAAGTTGTAACTGGCCACTAACGATTGACTATTTACGATATTAGAATGCCCCTCGAGGCGAAGAAATGAGATTTCTGAATAGGCTGTATAAAAAATGCCGTGTCTTAAAATGAATGAACCCAATTAAAAAAATAGGCCAGAAACTACGGCTTACGTTCAGACCAATCTTCAGAATAAATTTTTTACAATAAGTAATGTTATTACAATCTATACTTATTTTGTACAATGTATTTATTATTTAATATTGTGACAACATGCACCATAAAATTATTGACTTTAATTATTATGGATTTTAAGTTTTATATGTAAACAAACTCGGCAAAACTAATCATTTTAACTATAATCATGTTTTATTTTAAAGAGTGCCTATGGAGTTTCTTGCCGGTTCTTCTCCACACTTTATGGAACCATGCAACTAATTTTGTCTTTTCAAAAGTGCTATTTTATTAGTCTACTTGAAATAAAATATTTGACTTGACTTAAGTGTGACCTTTGCCCTCGGTCGCGTGTAGGGTCACGTCTTATGAAGATGTTACGATGTCCCATATATACAGTGGGTTTTAAAAGTTAATAGCTATTAATCTCTACTTAATCCTACCATATCCTACTTAATATTATAAATGTGAAACTTTGTGAGGTTGGATGGATGGATGGATGTTTTCAAGCTAAAACTGCAGAACGGATTTTGATGCAACTTTACAGTATTATTAAATATTCATCAGAGTAACATATAGGCTATAATTTATAACGATTTTGAGTAAATTAGCCAAATTACAACGATAGTCGCGGACAGAAGCTAGTATTATTATAAATGCGTAAGTAACCCTCTCTGTCTGTTATGCTTACACGCGTAAACCGCTAAACTGAAATGACTGTTTTTCTGGCTGTTGCTTCGGCAACGCTTAAGTTACAAGCGTCTATAGGCTACGGTAACCGCTTACCATTAGAGGTGGGCCGTATGCTTGTTTTGTTGCCACCTTAGTGGTATAAAAAACACTTAGATGCTTAGGTATTATTACTACCGTGCGAAAGTTCCCAATGAATGTTTAATTTCGTTTATAAGAGAGTGAATTGAAAATGATTTGTTATAAAACAACAAGGAAGCGGATACAAGCTACTTGTTTTTTAACTCTGACGGGCTCAGGTCGGCTTATTTCTCATAATAAAATAAAGTGACATGTGATATAGTTTTTTAAAGATTAGCCTACGTCCAGCATTGGACAAATATGGGCTGATGATTAGGATGATCCGGTTTTATTAGATAATCTACACTACTATTATAAAGAGGAAACATTTGTATTTTTGTGTATATGTTTGTAATGAATAAACTCAAAAACTACTGTGCCGATTTCAAAAATTCTTTCACCATTGGAAAGCTACATACACCCTGAGTAACATAGGCTATATTCATTGCTAGAAAAGATTAGGGAATCTTATGTCCACCCGTGCGAAGCCGGGACGGGCTGCTAGTACAATATGAAAGCAATACCTACCATGCTCAAAAAACATAAACACAAACAGAGAGTATAAAACATAAACACAAACAGAGATGTACTTGAGTATTTATTTAATTAAAATCTTATTTATTACCTACTTTAATTGATTTCTGACACTTACGCAAATTTAAGACATTAAATTTAAACTTTTTTTTATAGCAGGTACCTACGGAGAATCCTCATGGATTCTCCGCCACCCGTGGAGGTAGGAGGGTATGTCTGACTCGTACCGACTATAAACCGCACTTGCCTACACTTGCCCTATTGTCATGGCCATGGAATCCGGGAAATTTGCCACGACCATGACGGGTGGTTCGAAACATCGGAATTAATAATATCAACGCGATAAAATCCGTAAACAACACATCAAATATGTACCACAAGGCACAAACTGTACAATTTTCTTATTCTATTTTGAACTAAACCTATCAAAATTCTAAGGTTTAAAATCTATTAATACTGTTTATGGCTGTACAGAGGCCAGTAGGTCAAGCTATCCAAAACTGTAAAATTTTCCTAATTGAATATGAACCTTATTATTTTGCTAGGTAGCTTGATGTGTATCTGCATAGTTTTATTGTAAGTAGGGCATAAAATGTCTTGACTTGATACTTACATATATAATTCAGAAATCTTGGTGACAAGTTTTGTCAGTTGCTTTATATAATTTATTAGTTTCTACCGTTTGTAAATGGGAGAACTGTTTAGAACTTTCTTTTATGCCTAGCTGTATTTTATATAATTGTAATCTTCGAAACATTCCTAAATTGTTCTCTCATGTAAGTATCCAATCCAATTTATAATCCAACATTGTACAATACAAAACGATATTTTAAAAGAGTAACCATGGAGTTTCTTGCCGGTTCTTCTCCATAGGAAACGACTACTTTGGAACCGTGCACCTAGACTCGACATTTCATAAGTGCCTGTGGTTTATATGAAAATAAAACTATTTTGATTTTGTCCCAAATATTAATTTATTTAATTTAATGAATGTGTATATACTTCAAAGCATCCTGTATAAAGTTATGAATAGGGTCTATTTGTTGTTTTATTGTCCGGTACGCGTCGACAGGACGATAGGCGATCAATTCATCACCGTACCGACTGCGGCTCTTTGTCCATGAATTACGACTCGACTTCGAAGTCCCAATTGAAAATTTTTTTGCTCCTTATGAGACTCCCAGAAATGCTCAACTAATATTGTGCTATAAGTTATAGGTTATAATAGTAGGCTTTATTTTAGAACTATTTTTTTTTCTGTGATTAGTAGTGCATGATGTGCTTATCTATAGGTAATAGATTGTTGCACTGAATTGTTAAATTTAAGTTCTTAGTTAAGTGTTGTAAATGTATAAGTGTAAACAGTTTTTGATGAGCGAATAAAATAAAATAAATAAAAATGTCTGTCTGTTAAGCTTTCACGCTGAAACCACTGAACCAATTTTGATGAAATTTGGCACAGAGATAGATTAGACTTTGGAGGAGAAGGATAAAAAGTTCTTTGAGATAAAACCGCGGGGAACAACTAATAATAAATAAAAGTGACTGCTTTTTTAGTCTAGTGAACCTAAGCATGACTGCTACGCTAGAGGTCCGGGTTCGATTCCCAAGTCGAGCAGTGTCATTGGGTTTTACTTTGAAATTCTTAGTACATACCTAACAGCTCAGAGTTTGGATTTGTACACGGTTAATGGCAATAGGCTAGCTATAGAATAGATGAATGCGAGTAACACAGGGAACGCAGGGAAGGCATTCAAGAACTGTGGAAAATATTGTCATAATATTTCATGCATTCCTATAATCCCACTAGAAAACATAATCTATACAAATAGGAAGTATAGCTATAGCACGATACACCTTTAAACGTATAGGTAGCTATAGCTATTATGGGCTTTAGTTCAAGGGGTTTGATATCAGGTGGCGACACTTCAATATAGGGCGACAAAAATATCGTGAGAGGGCTCTATTCCCACTATACTCTTTGGAAGTGACTATTTCACTGAGTTTTAGCTATTCCTTTAAATTATGTATTGTTTTGATAATTACTTTATTGATTATTAATTGATTTTCGAAATTGAATTACCTATGTATTATATAGAAAAAAGTAAAATTTGTTTTTTTAACTGCAAACTTTTAGACGGCGGAATTATTTTTGAAGTTGGCAACTTTGTTACAAAATGTCCGACAGTAATACCAAAAAGTCCGATTTAGAACCTAATTGTAAAAAATTAAAAATTGACCATGAAAATGGTAATAGTTTAAGTGATAATAATTTAGAATTGAAAGACTTTATATTGGAGAAGATTTTAAATAATAACACGAATAGAAAAACTGTCACAGTACAGGGAAAATTTAAAGACAAAAGTGGCGTGGCTTTGGTTATTTTAGAGAAAAATGCTTTCAAAGAAGAGGATTTGGACGGGAATGGTTACTTCTCCGTAGATACCGCGCTCAAAACCTTTTTCCAGAACGACATTTACGGAAATTACGAGTGTTTCCCTCCCTCTTCTATTAACGGTGAGCGGCTTTTCACACATTCAAGGTTTCTATTGTTTCACCACGCTATTAGTCATCAAAGCAGTCGTGTGTATTTTTGGGCCTATTTCGTGAGAATTTCATTTGTGATATCGTTTGAGAAACAGTCATAAAACGTAATATTTAAAAACATTCATAATTTTTTGGTTTCGTAAGCAGATTACGTGTTACATTTTGTGCCATATGGTACATTGTTTCCAAGTTATTAGTCTAATTGGTAATTCTTTGTGTAAATGGTTCAAATTGCGTATCGTCTCGCGGACAGCTGGGTCAGATAAGGTATACTAATTAGATAATTTATATTACATACATTTTCTGTAGTTTCTTGCCTCTGGTTAATCTGTGTATTTTAATTGTCTAATTTGTGTTGTTTTCTAAAGAAACTCCACACCAACAGGAAAAATACAGAAAGCAGATAAAGCTCCCTTTCTATTTATAAGTTTGTTCAGTGCCTTTGAAAAATAAATAACGAGAGCTGTCAGATAAAACTTATCATTAGAAAAAAGCATAATATAGATATTAGCATGAGATTTATGTTTTTTTCTGTTTCTTTCATTTTTAATTGTAAAAATTACTATTTTAACAGTAATTTTTCTATACAGTATGTTAGTTTATTTAATTTTAATTGTATTCTTGACAACAGATGAAACAATTTTGATGAAGAAATTTACAATATGGGGTTAACAGGGGTGAAAACCTGTTCTAGATAGGTCTGATTCCTGGGAAAATTAGTTTTTTCAGTATTCTCCACTCTCCTGTGTCAGTATCATGGGTCTATATGACCAATGCTAACCCAAACAAGCCCCCCAAGATTGTCACTTCATAAGTTAATGGTGTCATTTGAACAAAATTTCCCTACAATAAAAAAAAAACCTCATATTCCAGGTGTGAAAACATCAATTATCTATCCAGCAACTGAGAAGCATATCGCTAAGTACAGCCAGCAACAGACCCACATTGTGCTGGAGACTCCAGACCTGTATGAGACGTTGACACTACCTTATATTGAGAAGGAGCAATTTACTTTACAGGTAATATTTATAGTTTCAACAAGTGCATGAGGAAACACACCTTGTGATTCTAAATTGGAACTGAGTTTGATTATATATGGTGTAATTTTTCCACTGACTAACAAGCATATGGGTCACCTGCTGGTACCTAAGCAGCAACCGCAGCCTACTATAGATGCTAACAACACCGGTGATATCAATTGGACAGTTTCATCTTGAGACTTCAGTTTTGAAATTGAGTTTTATCACATATATGGTATGATTTTTACATTGACACACAAGCATTATGGGCCACCCGGTGGTACCTTCGCAGCAACCGTAACCTACTATAGATGCTAACAACACCAGTGGTATCAATTGTGCATTTTCATCTTGAAATCTCTGTTGTTAAGTCTCATATACCCAGTAAATTCACTGGCTACATTGCCCTTCATACTGGAACAATAATATAGCACATTATTGCTTAGTGGCCATGAACTTGGCAGCATGAGCTAAGCCTACCATCTTGCATCTGGTGTAGGGCTTGTAAAATAGCTTGGCTGCAGAAGTATTTATCATATCAGCCTGTTGTCATCCATTGCTGAACGTAGGCCTCCTCCAAACAGCGCCAACCATGCCAGTCTTGCATCTACACTATTACCCCATAGAATGATACCGTAACATAACCAGGAATGAGCGTATGTATGTATGTATATTTAACAATACACATGATTGATAAAAGAATTCTCTAACAATTATTATTTTATTCTATTGTTCTGTTGTACATTAAGAATTGTATTGATAATCTGTTGCCAAACAGTCGCTCTTTACTTGGTAAAAGTAACAGTTGTTGGCTTTATACTCAGAACTCTGTTGCCACACAGAAAAAAATATTAACCTAATATTAATTATTTAAAAACCAATAAATCCACAATTTAAAAACTTCTCATTTCTCTTTTCAGTGGGTCTACAACATTCTAGAGGGCAAGAGTGAGCAGGATAGAGTTGTCTATGACAATAAGTGTGAACACGACGGCTTTGTTCTTCTGCCTGACCTGAAGTGGGACGGCATCACTAAGGAGACCCTGTACCTGCTGGCTATAGTCAGACGGAGAGGCATCAAGTCTCTGAGAGACCTTGATGAGACACATCTTCCACTGTTGAAGAGGATTCGCGACGAGGGAAAGGTATGTGGTACTGTTTAGAACAGAAGTTTACTAAGAATAATATTGGAATACATACACTTACGCCTTTTTCCCATGGGGGTAGGCAGAAACTAAAGAACGCCACTTGCTACGATTCTTGCATACTTCTTTTGCTTCGATCACATTCATACATCTTGTCATACATACACGCCGGTTGCGAGTACTACGCACCTGACCTTTTTGAAGAAGCTCACCAATAAGGTCGGCGTAAGTTTTTCTAGGGTGTCCCCTCTCGGCGGTTCCACTAATATTGGAATCAACTTGGCAAAGTCTCCAAATCTAAATACGTTAAAGGTATTGGCTTATTTAGCTGCTAGTGTGGTTAAATCCCTAGCTAAAAAAACCCTATGTCCTTCCCCAAGTTCTAATCCATCTCTGAATCAAATTTTATCAAAATCGGTTCAGCGGTTTAGGTGTGAAAGCGAAACACAGACAGTTACTTTCGCATTTATAGTATTAAGTAGGGATTTCAGTAGTAAGAGAATGTGAAATCTAGTTTTCAATGAATCAATTATTGAAACAAGTACCAATCTATAACTCTTCATTACCAGCAGTCCAGCACATATGAAATTTAAAGATATAATATAATAATTCACCACACTGTCCACAGGTTTTTATTTGATTGCAAGCCAACTATTAACCTTTTGACTGCCACGGACGTGTATAGGCGTCAAATTAAAACTTGCTCACGACGCCAATGACGGCATGGCACGTCAAAAATACCACTTTTTTTTAGTTCATTAGAAATACCTCTACAAAAATTTGTTGTTTTTTTTATCTATTATTAGATACTAGAATTTGTCGCTTGGCGTAGAGAACACGGATTTTCGTTATTGATGTGGCGCTCAAAAGGCTAAGCATTACATACAACTAAATTAAACTGACAAATTACTAATATTATTATGTTCTTATTTCACATTACAGAAGAAGATATTCGAGAAGTACAACGTGCCGGCTACTCAGTTACGAGTGTATCTCCACTACCAGCCCTCGTTCTATCACTTACACGTCCACTTCACGTACCTCCGCCACGAGGCGCCCGGCATCTATGCGGAGAAGTCGCATCTACTCGACACCGTCATCGACAACCTCGAAATGATCGGCCAATACTACAAGAGAGCCACACTACCCTTCACCATTCGCGAAATGGACAACATATTCAATATCTATGAAACAAATGGTCATGTACAGAGAATTAAGCCAGATATTGAATTAATTGATAAGTAAATAATTTTAAGAGTAATTTTTAAGGCGGGAAAATGTTGATCAAAAGCATTTTCATTGAGCTACGCTCTAGATTGAGGAGCTGTAACGTTTTTATTACGACTGGAGTCGATTTTACCAAGAATTGTAATTTGAAAATAAATATACAAGCCAATTGCATCGTCTTAAATTATTATAAAGACGATTATGATAAGTCTAAGAGGAGAGACAGCCTGTCTTCAATTGAGAGCCTCTCAGACTGTTATTCAGAAGATGAATATGAAGTCAGCTGTGTGATCCCAATACGACAATTTTGTCAGATCATACCAAATTCTATGTCCTGTCTCAAAATAGATAACAATACTATATCATTCAGAATTTTGACTGAATCCAAGAACGGTGGCAATTTTTATAAAGAATTGTTGTCTACTAATAATCTTGATACTTCTACCAAAGGAATTACTTTAAAATTAAATGTGAAAGTGAGTGAAGAACTGAAATTAACATGTGCGAATTGTTCCAATGTGATAACCGGGAATAGTGTAAAGTTCGATAGAATTCTAGAGTTACCAACCGCGAATTTAGACATGTCCGAGTGGTTCTGCCATGGACATGGTCATGGTCACAGTCACGGAGACGCTCCCCAACCGTCTGACGGCATTTTGAAGCCAAACAAAAGTGATTTTCTCTATAGACTGACCTTTTTCGTCGTCAACAATAGCATATTATCTGATAAGACCAACAAATTTAATTCTAAGAGAGAAGTTTATCATTGCAATAGATGCCTAGCCTGGCTGGGACTAAAAGACAAAGATACCGTCAAACTATTCAATTCCGAAGTGAAATTACAGCAAAATGATGTAGAGAATGCTGTATTTGCTCACAAAACCGCACAAGACATACATACAGATGATTTTATCTACACCATAGAGTATATGACAAGAGAATTCAACCTTGGCTTCCAATACACTGTTATGTGTAAACTGGTTCTTGAATGCATAATTTCTGCTACAAAAAAACAATATTTACTAATTTGGGTAATGGATAAGGAGCTGCAAGTATTGAGAAATACTGTGGACACTATTCTGTTGGACAGAATTGAATTGCAATCTACCTCGGTTACTAAAATACTTTATAAAGTCGAGTTGTGTATGAATGAGGAGGTGGAAGCGTGGATGTCCGACCCTGCAGTGGTCTCCACAAGTATATCTAAAGGTATGTTTACAAGTGGTCTCGCGCATTTGCAACAGATGTCGCTAAAAGTGCCAGAGTTGTTCCGAAACACCAATGGATATTGTGTAAGCTATCTCAAAGTTTAAACCAATAAATTTGCAAAGGAATTCGTTTGTTTTATTTGTTATTTGTATTAAATAAGTGTTTTAGCATACTGCTATTCTATAAATTATATTTAAGGTAAGAAAATTTGAAGTTGAAGTTATATACTTAAAAAAAAACTTAATTTATATACGAAAATACGAATATGGTATTTTTGTTATGCATAATAATATTGCACTTACTAGGAATGTAAATAAAATATTCAAGATTAAAAATATAGAAGCATATAATTAGTATGGTAACAACAAATGGAATGAAAATGAACATTATTATTTAGCTATTATTAATACTTTTGCCATCTCCTGCTTAATATTGAGAAATAAAATTATATATTATAGTTTGCTACATTATAATAACCGTGCAATCTTTCAATAATTAGGTTTTATTAAAATTCATAGAGAGACATTGAAATTTCAATTTTTAAGACAACTAATTACAAACTTTTTAACTAACAAAATTATGTTTGAATTTTAGATAAAATACGATTTCATTCCACATATTTCATTAAAAATATAATTTCTTGTAGTACCTGCTCCACATATGAAGTGTAAATACGAGACAAATATGATCTACCCAGTTAACTGGTAGAAAGATCATACAATTGTGACCATTGATGCACCCAACTTACATTTAAAATGATTCTTGAAACAACATTTCATTATTAAACATACACTGGTGACTAAAATTAGGAAATACGAAAACACAAAAGAAATGCACACAATTGAACATCACAGGAATGCTTATGTAATATTCATATTAGAGTTCCGTCCGGTCTAGTCTCGGTCTAATAAGGGTTCCGTTATTGTTTTGCCATGTCCGTCTGTCTGTCTGTTCGCAGCTTAGCTCAGGCTCTTATCGCTAGAAAGCTTTAATTACACATATTAATCATGCCAACAAATTGATAAAATTTGTCGAAAAGAACGATCAAACGTTAGCGTTTGACATTTAGATTGGATCGGAACCATATTTTTAATTACCTGAATTCGTCTTCTATTCATTTTCAACCCAATATCATATCAATATAATAATTTAGCAATAATTTAATTTCATAAGTGTAGTTGATGATTGCTCATAATATCTGCTCCACGTCCTGCGATGTTGAGCCTCGCAGCTGGGAGATGCCGCTCACGATGATCGAGTAGTTGAAGTACCAGAATAGAACGAAGATTATGCCGAAGAGGATATCTGAGTCATGTGTTCAGGATCATATATGATAATAAATATATTCTTTAAAAAAAATTGTTGCATTTTATGAATGCGCCGTAAATAACTTTTAAACATAATAAATATACCAATATTATTAAACAATGCTATTATATACATAATTATGTAGGTTTACAGAGGAGGTTAAAGTGTAGGTATTAAACTTCACGCTACGAGTCTATGCTTTAACTTGGACGGGAAAACGTCAATCGGCTAGTATAAATTAGTCATAAAAATATTTGTCCGTGAAGGTACTAATCTAATCAGATAAAAGAGTAAAACAATTAATTTTTGGCGCCGACCAACCATATACAGACCGTATATTTCTAGAATTAAATACCTAGGTACAGACGCCAGCAGGTCAAGCTATCCAAAACTGTCAAATTTTCCCAGTTCAATATGAACCTTATCACTTTAAAGTTGAAATTCTATCAAAGAAATTTGACAGATTGAGGTAGCTTGATGCGCTAGCCTCTACATTACAGCATCGTATTTGATAGCTGACCAACTGATCTGTGATGTAGCGGTTACTAGCAGCAGTGATAGAGCTCACTCTTACAGCGGTTAATTAACCTTTTGACCGCCACGGACGTGTATAGACGTCAAATGAAAACTTGCTCACGGCGCCAACGACGGTACTGCACTTCAAAAATACCACTTTTTTTTTAGTTCAAAACAAATACCTATACAAAGATTTGTTGTTTTTTTTGCCTATTATTAGATACTAGAATGTGTCGCTTGGCGTGGAGAACACGGATTTTCGTTATTGACGTGGCGGTCAAAAGGTTAAACCGTCGCCGTTGGATACGGTGAAATGTAATGGTGGAATCTAACCTAACCATAAATTATGTTTATTTCTGTAAATAGATCTTTTAAAGACACTTTTACAAGTCAATGATCTTAGTATCTACTAGATGGTATCGGAATTTGCTGACTACCTCTGAGTAGAAATGCCGAAACAAACTCAAAAGAATCATGGTCTCTTTTAAAGTCCAGACATGGTATTTTAACATCAAATAAGTGAGTGTTACAATGTAGAACAATGTCTGCAAATTACCTTTTGAAGAAAAAGTGCAGCTTTTAGTTGATCCATGCCGACAGACGGCAAGCATGAATCATAGTCGGGAAAAGGATGGTGATGAGTCCTCATTGAAGTTTATGAAATGAAATTATCTTTGATTATACAAGTATATAATCAAAGGAAATTATTATTAAAGACAGTTTTACAAGTTAATGTTTTGATTTTTTTATGCTAGAAGGCGCCGGGCATTTACCAACTGACGATATCTGAGAAGAAACAACGAAACAAAATCGGAGAATCATGGTCCAGACATAGAATAGTAACAAATTATGTCTTACAATGTTGAGCAATGTCTGAAACGACCTTTTGAAGAAAGAGTCACAGCGGCTTTGAGTAGGCCAATCCCAGCCGACGGCTTGCATGCATCAGTCATTGTGTAGCTCGACCATATTAGAGGGAGTTCAACAACCCGTTGCACGACGATCGGCGGAACATTTTCGTAAGCCTCATAAAAAAAACCCAAAGGCACCAGACAGTTAAAATGTTATGTTTATTGGATCATCATTATTAGTACCTTTGATTAGTACATTGCACCCATGCAAAGCTGGGGCGGGTAAATTATATTGACTTGGCTGCTTATATACACAGAAAAAGTAGTAAAACAACTTCGCAGTTTACAGCTATCAATAGACTTGAACTGCATAATGCAAGTCAAGCATTTGGCGCATAAAGCGAATATGCATGCTTTTTAAATATTTTTATTCCATTATTTACTGTATAATGGTAAAAAAATATTCAACACCAAACAGTAATATAAAATATAAAAAAAATGACTTCATAGTATACCTTCATAGTATAGCCAACCAAATTGTGCACTTTAAATGCCCACCATTTTGGCGCGCTTAGAGTGACTTCATAGTATACCTATCACATGAGGCAAACACTCCAGTATGCACCCAGTCATATTGACATTTCTTATCATAGACTTACGTCATATTTGCTTTGACAAATGGCGTCGCGTTTCAAATATTAGGAATTCCTTCGGCAATACCACACTTTTTTTTCTTGGTTAAAAATAAATTTTAATCAAAAATATTAATGAAAGCACAATTCTCTAGTAATAAACTTTAAAAAAATATAATATATTTGAATCACATGCATATTCCCTATTGTAAACATCTCACCCAGGACCTCTAGTGTAGCTAGACTAAAAATGCAATTTCATAAAATTGTAATAAAATTAATATTACAATATAATACAGAGGTAGTTGAGTCAAATTATGTAAGTACTTATGTTCTTATTTTATTTTTTGAGTGATAGTCTAATTTTTTACAAGGAATTAATTGTTTTTCTTTCTTCTTACTTTCATAAACATTGCATTTCAATAAATAAAACATAACAGCACAAATAAGTGCTGTGTGGGATCCATGGAAATTATTAAGTGTTACTCAAAATATGAGCTTTGTATATGCGCATGGATTTGCGGAAAGCAGCCCACTATAGCATACCATACCATTTAATAAACAAATGCCAAAAAGTAGATATATAAATATGAGAGAATGGTACAATGGGTGGTCTTATCGCTGTAAGCACATTAACTGCATTATATATACATCATAATTAAAATTCAAAATATACATCTTTTAACTGGCTTGCAATTAGTGCACCACTATTACATGGGACCTAAACATACCAGCAAATTGTAGGTGTATATTTAATTAGTAAACCTGAAACTTCTGCCAGCCAGGGAGTGCAGTCATGAAGGTATAATAACCATGATGACTGACCTCATTGTTCTTCAAATGTTGCATAACAAAGTGTTAATATCTTTTTAACAATAGTTAACATTGCTAATAAGTGGAACAGATAAGGTAACCGTTTCGCATCTTGAACACAGTAATATTAACACAAATCCTTTTTTTTTTCATATAGGTAATAACAAGAACAAATAATTTGTTTTGTGGTTTTCCCACTTACTGGGGTTATTTTATAGGATATAGAATACACACATTATACATACCTACACAGTTTACCTTATTTTCCCAAGTATTGGAGTCGTAAAGTCGATCGGACTGACTCACAGAAGAGTAGGTATAACAGTTTCGTTGATAATTTTATATTCACTTTTGAAAAGGATACGCACAATAATCTTCTCCCAGGTGTCAACCATGTACAGTTCAGTCACCAGAAGGTATCGCACGTACCAGTAGCTGACGAATTGCTGGATTTTCTTGATAAATTCCATGTTTTTCCTTAGCTCTTTTCAACCGGGTTTGTCCGATATTTACAATTCGTTTTAATAAGTATGAAGGGGTTATAATAGGATCTAGGTGTAGGCACGTATAGTTAGGTAATTCTAAGTATTTTTGGTAGGTTTACAATCGTGTTAAATAAAATTATACTGTCTTCGCAACAGAGACGGTAACGATGTCACTCTATCTTCAACAAAAAATAGAAAATGACGGACAGAAATTGACAGATTCTAAGAAATGTGGATGGAACTGTGACAATGACTTATTAAGACACGAAATGTCAAAGTCAAACGTCAAGGAATACAACCATAGATTACTATTAAAGAGTGAATCTGAATACAACCAACAAGCAAACCATTCATGACTTCATGTTACGATACGAAGAACGATCGCACGGAACTAATAATTAAAAAAAACCTTTATGATAGATTTAAAAAATAAACGATTAACTTCGATATTCATTCATAAATTTAAGTAATGTAAAGTTTATAATAATTATATTATTTAAATGTTGTTTTTTATTGTTAATGGAGTTCCTTACCTTACCTTCCGTACCTTGACGACACGTTTGGCGTAGTAGCTGCGACTTCTATGCTATGTGTCGCGGGTTCGATCCCCGCAAGGAACAAATATTTGTATGACTGTAATTGTTCCGGGTCTCGGTGTATGTGTATGTGATAATTTGTGTTCTTACCCACGATACAAGAGAAAAACCTTGTACGTGGCAATGTTTTAAAAAAAAAAAATGCAAAACAAACAAATTTTACCTTAGGTAACTATTTCTTTTTCAGGACTATTTAACACTCAAATTAAAACAGGGTTACAATAAAATGAACTTTAATTCATTGGGTTAATAATACAATGTGATTTATTTACCTTAAAACTAAAATAAAATTGGTATCAGCCCTTTAATCTACGCAAGAAAATATGTTGCAAATCGATAAAACGATTTTTTTACACTGGTAATACGATTCGATAAGTAATCACAATTTTGTACTTAATAATTACTACATAAAACGGTAATTTAGTATAATTTAATTAGTTCTAATTAGTAACTTAATAGATGTATACAGCTTTTACTGCTGTAATATTTAAAATGTTGGATAACCAGACCAAAAAAGGTTGGCAAACATAATTTAGATAATTTTGCTCTGGCTACTTCTACTAAAAAGCGATAGGCATGCAAAATAAGCCCACGATCCACTTCAAAACTCATTTATTTGATTTCTATACACTAAACGGTAACATGATTGCATTAAGCGTGCAAATATTCAACTTCAAACCTTCCTGATGGCTTGATCAGGGATTGAAGTACCGATATATTAAAATAGTTCCTTCTCTGGCAACTATATGGCATTATTTGCACCAAATAATATATTTATACAAGCATTTAGGGCACTATCCTTTTTCAATTCTTATGGGGACTCGCCCACAAAAAAGAAACCCTGCAGTGATTTCATATGTAAGTATATGAATTGAGATATAAAAAATGCATTGTAGTCTCGAAACGAGTCTACAATGCATCGAAGTCGAAGTCTAATAACTGATAAGTACAATGATAATTATTGTGATAACAAACAATTGTTTATAAAAACTAAGTAGGTATTGTTGATTAAATTTTACTGTTCATCAAAGCCTTATTATTCTGGAAATACTTTTGAAATCCCGAGTATGATTGCCAAAGGCGTAAACGGCATCATTTTCCTTTACAGACGTTTTAAAATATTTATGCAGTATAATTTTACATAATAAATACATTCAAAATCACTTTTAATACCATTTTGAAAACACATACTTACATAAAATATATTTGGAATAAAACGTAAATTCAAAATCACACTCATTAATTTAAAAGTCTATATATTACCATGCAAGCATCTATGTATTAAAAAGTATGACATTTTGTTTTTTTTTTTTATATTTCAGTCTTATACAAGGCACCGATTTCATCCGAATTTGTATAATTGTTAAAAAAATAGCTGCCGTATTACGTAATACGAGTGTAAAATTGGCACTTTAAATTATTATCTGGTAAATATCGACATTAACCAGCGGTTACAGTGGCACTCAATAATCTACAATAACCGGGCAATGTCGAAATTAAAATTTGATTGCTTAAATCGAGATAAATACATTTCATTATATTTAAAATAGTTACCAAAATAGATGTATAGATAAAATACTGTCGTGTAGCTATATATTATATTAAAATTTTAGTGTTTATTACAATATTTCCTGCCACGGGAAATTGTGATTTATTTCAGTTAAAACACGACTCATTTGGCCTTATTTTAGATACATCTAGTATCCAATAAAAGTATAGAATCGTATTATATTCTTTTTTTAAATGATTTAGCCGTTATTTTTTTTATTTGTTTGAATCTTTTGGGTAATATGCATAATTACCAGTTTCAATTGATATTTACCTACAATAGTAATTGACAGAATTAATGTTTAACTTCTTAAAATCTATGGTACCGATTGAGTTTCTATTTCACATAACTATTACAATAAGTACTATTACTTTGTGACATTAAGGCCTTATTTCAACAACCTCTGTTAAATTCCTGTTAATTTACTTGACCGTTAACTTCATACAAATTCTGTTACATTTTTAAATTTATTTGATGAGTAGCGGCTATTCACACATGGTGAAAACATAGATGCTAAAATATTATGGACATTACGAAATGAATCGCAATCTACTATTAGTGGCCCGCATCGATTTTGACCGCTCGACCAATTAGAAAGGCTTGGATTTACACATGAACCAATCACAACTGTCGCGTGATGTTCCAATCACATCGAAATATGTGGCCCCGCCCTCTCAACTGACGTCATACGGGCAAACAGACCAAATAATTCACTGCACAGATGAAGGTCAACGCTCACGATCCGTACTATAGTTTATGTATACAAGTAGCTCACTCTATAGCCAATAACGATAACCTGACAAAGAAAGAAGTGAAATTGAGAACAAAGATTTTTGTATGGAATTATTTCCGAAGTTTAACCATTTTACATTTCTTTTGAACATGTATGGACGGGTTGATATTACAAATGGTATTTACACAATGATATTCAAGCCTTTTTTGGCAGTATGGCGCAGTTAATTGTATATGATGTTAGAACCGTTAGTGTATTTAGGCCATAGCATGCCTTTAAGCAATTCACATTCTTCCCATTTGACCAATTATCACCCTTATTTAGACGTTCATAAGGATGAAAAGGGATTCAATTGCTGAGAACAAGCAGTGGTTCTGTTAATGTCTTGTAGGTTATTTTCTATAGGACCCACTTTTTGGAGCCATGCTTTGACTTTTCAAAGGTTTTAATGGCCTAATTGAAATACCACATTTGATTTTCACTTGACTTTGAAAGAATTAGTTTTTTTTAACGACGACATTTTTATTGTTGGTTCGACGAGATCAGCTTACCCCTTAATAATGAAGTGCAATTAAAAATAAAAGATTTCTACTCGCAATTGACCAAAATAGCTGCTATATTCAATACCAATGAACATAAAAATAAAAAAGCATAAATATTTTTCACTTTATTATAAAGGGTAAGCAGATCTGTATTGCCATATTCGATATTTTTGGTAGAATGGTAGAATATAGTTTGAACATTGTATAACCTATTTATGAAGATGTTAAAAACACGAGGTTTCCTGTTCCAGCCAGTCAGTTTAAACTATAAATGCTCTGCTAGTTCATACTACGACCTAACATAACACTACATGGTGAATTTCACTTAAAGTCTTGGATTAATCATGTCGTGACGTCACAAACACACTGTCAATTCGGATCATGACAAGTGACGTCATAGAGCCTACATTTCTGTAACCATTTTCTCTAACTACCCTCATATATTTTTCATTCCATGTATTCGGTGTACCCCTGTGCCCCGGTGAAGATGACGTCGATCCAGATGCGCGCCGCCTCGCCAGAGGGCGCCATGAGGTAGTACCGCCGTTGTCTCGTTTTCACTATGAAGGTAGTTAGTGGGTTTGGAGATTTTGAGGTGTTCCCGTGATCTAGGTACACTTCTTCTATTACCTGGGGAGCAGAAAGTAAGTAAATAATTGTTTTTAACAGACTTAAAAAAAAAGAGGTTATCAGTTTCACCTGTATGTATGTATGTTTGTCCGCGATTATCTCACGTTTAGCTGTACCGATTTTGATGTGGTTTTCAGAAAAGTATTTGTTATATTCTGGAGAAGTTTTTGGTATACAATAAATGGATGCCGCGTGACGTCATCAGTTATTAAGCGATATATTAGTTCAACTCGACCATTTTACACAATGCTTGAAGTCAGTTTTCTTTTCCTAAATAATTATGTGACGGATATTTTGCCAGAGAGTTCTCTCGGAGCCTCCTCAGTGTGCTAAACATGGCCGTGTGATTTTGAAGAAAATCTTTATGTTTAAGTGGTCCCTTATTGGTTTAGATTCACAATTGGACCCGTTAGGTGGCGCTGCAATCGGGTTGCAGGACAATATTTGTCGGGCGAGTTAGTGATATAATTATACAGTGTTACAAAACTACCTGTAAAGCCGAAAGGAAGTTAAATGGGGCCTTATAACGAGTCGAGTCCATTCACAATATTTAAGAACCGTAGTAACGCTGTATAACATACCCCAAAAAAAGGAATTCAACAACATTTATGAATTAAAAATTAGATTATTGAATGAATTATTGAACAACTATTATAGACGACAATTATTAGGTAAAATAGGTACGTAGACCTTTCTGTTAAATAATCTGATTCCTGACATGACGGCTGACAAAATTTTTGCTTTGATAATTAATTATATTTTTTACGGGGTATTTTGTAACACGTTGTATATACTTACTTGGAAGTATGCTCCTCCCCTGGGCTTCTTCTCACTCTTGTCCCAGTAGTAGACGAACGTTTTCGTTTCTCTGTCGAAAACGAACCACCTGCGAAGAAGGAATACACTTTCATCAATCATTAATCTGAGAATGTAAAATTATGGATTATTTGATTTAAGAGCAGATTTTAGATAATTTTGTACCTACTTATATTATAAGAAAGAAAGAAAAAAAAATTCAACGAAATAAATGCGAAAGTAACTTTGTCTGTTACGCTTTCACGCCTAAACCGCTGAACCGATTTTGACGAAATTTTGTACAGAGATAGATTAGATCTTGGAGAAGGATATGGCCTTAACCACGGACAACCGATAGTATTTTATAAATTTTACACAATCTTCAATGTATACAATTGTTGTAGTGATAGCCTAGTGGGACGACCATTGAACTATCAAATTGAAGGTCCCGAATTCGAATCCAAGGCACACACCTCTGACTTCTTAAAATCATGTACGTATTAATAATTAATTATCATTAGCTTAAACGGTGAAGGAAAACATCGTGAGGAAAGCCGCATGCCTTTCTCGACGGCGTGTGAAGTCTGCCAACCCGCTCTAGGCCAACGTGGTGGAATACAGCCTAATTCCTTTTATTCTGTGAGAGAAGACCCTTGCCCAGCAGTGGGATAGTATACTTATGGGTCGATAATGATGAGACAAATTTCAATGACAAATCGATAGCGAAGCGTCATCTATTGAGTTTTTTTTTTCCTGATTAGACTCCATGATGGACAATGTTCCAATTAATCCTGACAGTGCTGATGAACAATTATATACCAATTAATTTAATGCCTAATTCAAAAGAACCTGTAATTGGAATAAAAACAATTGAATTTGAATTAAACCGTTTTTTTCTGGCTTTTTAATAGTTTTCTTCGTACCTTTTGGACCATGTGTGGAATTTGGCGCCGAGCTTGTGCAGGTAGCCGCGACACGACGTCGGCGTCACCGTCACGTACGGACACACCTCGATCTGGTGACCTATAATCATTAACAAGTTCATTAATTACAATAGAAGAGTACTACGGGAAGGAGGTCCTGTTACGGTCGTGGCGAGTGACATATAGGGCTAGAGTTGGCAAGTGAGGTTTTATCCTACTCCGACATATCCTACTACCTCCCCAGGTGGTGTATGAGGTGGCTTGCGGGCGGTTGAATCGGGGTTTCCACTGCCCGTATAGGCGGCACGGTTGTCGCGAACACGCGTGCCTTCAATCAGTACGCGAGGAAAGGCCTCGTTAATTGATGGGGTCCAGCGACTGCTGGACTGTAGCCTGTAGCCTGTCAAGGTCGTGGCGAATTTCGCGGATCCCATAGCCATGACTATAGAGTGAAGGCAAGTGCGGTTTTTAGTCGGTACCAGTCCAACATAGGTACTCTGTTACCTCGCCACGTGACAGAGGATCCATGAGGATTTTCCGTACTATAAAAAATAAAGATATTAGATGATCCATGAGGCTTTCCATTGTCAGAAGAACTCAAATATTTCACGTTTGTAATCTCCGAAGGGTTAGGCAGAGTCTCACTATTGTACATCCTCCGTTCGCCATTTATGTAATAGGGAGCCAGCATTTATTACTATCTAATTCCCCTAATTCTCTCTCAGCAGCTAAATCCCAAATGTAAAAACCCAATAATACTGTTCGCCCTAAGAATCGGACCCACAGATACAAAAACACCGTTCCTATTCCTATTAGTTCCGTTATAGGTGTCGCAGAAGCTGATCGCTGTGAAAAAGAAAATCACAAAAGAAGACATATTTGGCGTAGGGGCCCAATGTGTCTCCTTTTGTGATATTATTTCCAGGAAGGGAAGTTGCATGTGTGATGTGTGGCATGGATTTTCTTCCCGGCAAAGCGACGGAGTATGACGCCGTCGATAGAACCTACATCAGGTGACTATGGACTAAATAATTAATTGTCACTCGCTTAAATAGTGAAGGAAAAGTTTGCGAAGAAACCTGAAAGTCTGAGAGACTTGCTCGGCGTATGAATGCGCAATGGCAGACCATCCCCCATTAAAAAGAGTAACCATGGAGTTTCTTGCCGGTTCTTCTCCATAGGAAACGACTAATTTGGAACCGTATATTGTTTATATGAAAATAAAACTATTTTGATTGATTGATTAGGCCAGTTGTGGCCTACAGCCTACTGCCTAAACCAAATTCTGAGTAAAATTTAAAGTGGGTCTGTAATGGATTGATGATAATGATGATGGACTAAATCCAAATTGGTGTTTCGCCTCGCCATTTTGTGCTATGGTCATTCACGGGGATTTGGTATTTCTCTTTTGAAAGATGGGAAGATGTTGACGAAGTTATCTTCACTCACCAGCTGATTCGACATGGCGGCGCAGGTCGAAGTCGTCTCTGTCGACGGGTAAGTACCGCGTGAGGGGGCGCTGCGACTCGCTGTATGGAGCCACCACGCGGCGACTGCGGCGCGGTGCATTGCTGAGCGACACTACGTAAGGAATAAATTGGTTTAATAATGTTTACTTATTAAAAAATGGACACGGACTAACTATGGAAAGAAAACGATCTTGTTTGAGGGAGCACAGCTGTATAACAAGTTACCAAATGACATGAAGGAATGTGATAATATGAATGTATTTAAAACTAAGTTAAAACAATATGTACGAACACTTTAATTAATGCAATGAATCTATCAAATATTTCAATTTTAATTTATATAACGATCTATTTATTTATATAATTACCTACTTAGCATTGTTATTATTACAAATCTATTTTGCTGATAATTATAATTATATTAATTTATTTTAGTATCACAACAATAAGCCAGAGGTACCGAAATATTTTTAATAAAAATAATTGTAATCTTATTTTAAACAAACTGTATAGTGTTTATAAGAAAATAAATTCTCTAATCCGAAAAATCAAAGATGCAGCAAAATGAAGCAGTGATAGCCTAGTAGTATGACCATTGGACTGCCAAGTCAAAGGTCTCGAGCTGGAAGACTGGGCACGCACCTCTGACTTTTCGAATTCTTTGCGTATTAATAATTAATTATCACTCGCTTAAACGGTGAAGGAAAACATCGTGAGGAAACCTGCATGTTTAGAGATTTTCTCGACGGCATGTTAAGTCTGCCAACTCGCATTAGGCCAGCGTGGTGGACTATAGCCTGATCCTCTCATTCTGTGAGAGGGGACCCGTGCTCAGCAGAGGGACAGTATATGGGTTGTGTTTTTTTTTAATAAGTAATCATTCTTGGGCCATTGTAAGCCGCGGAATGTATTTGTGGCGACATCTATCCCTGCAACATAAGAACAAATCCTGCATCGCGCAAGCAATATTCGCAACGCAAGTATTTATACATAAACAGACGGTACGGCGCGCCGGACATCAACCGTTTGTGCCGTGGCCTACCCAGGAGGCAATACACCCGCCTGGTCGGAGGATCCTCCTTTTGTTTTGAGGAGCGACACATCTAGTCCTTGCACATATTTCTTTATGTAAATGATGAACTTGGAGCTTCAAAATTGGCTTTAAAAAAGCAAGGAGGTTCTCAACTCTTCCATATATTCGACAATTCAACAGTTTCCATAAAATCTTTGTTTGTAAGTCCCTTGTACTCACATATATTGTCCCTGCTAAAGTCAGAGGCGTGGCTGAGCGGTCGGCTGTCATCACTGCGCTTGTCGTCCTCCGTCGACTCCGTGCGTGAGTTCCTCACTTGAAGCTGTTAACAAAAAGAGAGAACATTATAGTACGTCCAAACCTTTAGCATCTTGGAAAGCTTAGGCGTCTGTAGGGTCACTTGAAGGGGTCAAGCTTTTGCGCTGGACTACAAATCATCATAGTTTTAGAGAACCGACTAGGTAGTTATGAGGCCTCGCCCTTTTTTTCGCCAGTCTGGTGGCTTTGAGCCTTTTTTTATGTGGCCTACGCAATTGTGCCTCTGATCTGGTATCGTCGTGCGACGGGTTATTGAGCTCCCTAAATTATGGTTGAGCTACACAATGACTGATGCAAGCGTGCCGTCAGTTGGGACTGGTCTACTCAAAGCCGCTATGGCTCTTTCTTCAAAAGGCCATTTCAGACTTTGCCCTACATTGTAAGACACATATTTGTTACTATTTTATGTCTGGACTTTAAATGAGACTATGATTCTCTGACTTTATTTCGGCGTTTCTTCTCAGAGGTCGTCAGCTAGGAAATGCCGGAGCCATCTAGCTTAAAAAAAAAGTCGTACTACCTATATTAAAAAAAGGGTTGTAGCGAATGTGATATCAAGGCAAGGATTGAAAGGGATTTAGAGCGGGTAGAGATCCTTTATTTCTATTGAT
This sequence comes from Acronicta alni, assembly GCA_964056405.1. NCBI lineage: Eukaryota > Metazoa > Arthropoda > Insecta > Lepidoptera > Noctuidae > Acronicta > Acronicta alni. Next base: position 2,629,275 of record OZ043939.1, read on the forward strand.
GGATAGTCCAGTACTCAAATATTTTCAAAATATAATTCTGAACTAGTGTCAGTTTCATAAACGTCAAAATATGGTATTCTACGAAAGGCCAAACACGAACAAGTTTGAATTGAGAACGAACATTGACCCAAAGATGCCATTTGTGAGTTATCACATTTGTGATGACAGAATAACCCTTCAGACAGTTTACATAGTGGGAGTAATTCCACTCAAATTGGAGCTCGCCTTGCAGAAAATCGAAGTGCAATAACACTGCTTTGAGCTGTGTTCTGTTCCTTACGGTGAGCAAGGTTGCCAGTGCTCCGCGAGGAAACGTTGTGTCGGAAGAGGGGACTTTGACCCTTATACTGCCAACCATATTCCTCTTTCGTTTCACAGGGCTGGCAACGCGCAAGTGATACCCCTGGTGTTGCAAGCGTCTATAGGCTACGGTAACCACTTAACATCAGATGGGACGTAAGCAATATACTTACAAAGACAGGTCTAGGGTTGCAGCCAAGGCCCCAGTGAGAACTTTTCACTAGCGTCAGCCACACAGACATATTATATGATAGTTCCACTATTTTATATATATATATTTATTCACTGTTTTATGTTGTTCTTCATTTCTTATATCACTTGCGTTTTTATTTCTATGTTTAATGGTTGGTTTTTATAGTGCTGTCGTAAATACGTGTTGATTTATCAATTAATTTGATCTGATGAGTTTTCAACGGTTTCCGTGATACGATTTTATAAGTACCTACTTCCCGTCTTTAATGAAAGATAAATGATTTTCATTTATCTTTCATAGATTACTGTATTACAATTTTTATATGCGTTAGTAATCTTCGCATTACGACTAAGTTTTAGAACTATATCGCTAGTTGTATTACGAGTAAATCTAATCTAATATACTTACTTATAATATGAATGGCGAAACTAATTCTGTCTATCCGTCTGTATGATATTTTTGTATGCCTAAACCACAGGACCGATTTTGTAAAAATTTTGGCAAGGAGGTAATTTCATTGCATCCTGAGGAATGATTTTTTGTTTATCAACAATCGATAGTTACTTTGTTTGCTTACTAAACAAAGATAGCCCAGGCATAAAATAATTATTTCATATAACTTTTTATATTATGGAAATTGTTCTGGGTTCTGTATAGTTTACTTTATATGTATTTTTTTTATATTGAAACGGTTTCCCAAATTAGTACTAGATTTAAAAATAGTATATACATAATATATAGTAGTAATTTCTGACATTTACGCCAATATTATACATTGAAATAAAACTACTTTTAACGGATTTTATCGCGTTGTATTGATATTACTTTTATAGCGTACATATAGTGTGTTTTGTCTATGGCAAATAAACGTTTTTTCTTTCTTTATATTATTAATCCCGACGTTTAAATGACCCTTAACAGCGTCCATGGTCACGGGTAGACTTCTAGTTTTCTAGTCGTAGACTACCCGTGACCATGGACGCTGTAAAGGGTCCGAAACGTCGGATATACCTACGCGAAAAATTCCGTAAAAAGTAGTTTTATTTCAATACAATAGTAGTAAGTCGAGCATGTACCAGGGTTGGGACCCTGGTACAGCTTACAATGCTTAATTTCTTAAAGCTAGTTTAGACAAGTGGAATCTGGGTAATGTTTAGCGGTTCGTTACTCATAAAGTCATAATTTTCAAGACGGTGCGCGTGGGCAGATGGTATAGACGAGTATGGAGACGCTTAACTCACATTCTTAACTCTTAATAGTATGTTTCCGGGACTATACAATAAAGAGAGGACGAACGAGGAGATTGCCTTGCGAGGACATAGCTTTAGATAAAAAAACGGCGAACAATTATTTTACATACTAACAACATATCATGCCTGTTTCCCCGAAGGGTTACGCTGAAGTGTAAATACTAAGCTGTGACAGCCTAGTGGTATGATAATTGGACTGCCAAGTCAAGCCTGGAGATGGAATCTAAGGCTGCGTGCCTTAGATTTGAACTCCTCTCCTCTGATTTTTCGAAACCATGTGATTAATTATCACTTGCTTAAACGGTGAAGGAAAACATCATAAGGAAACCTGCATGCCTTAGATATTTTCTCGACGGTCGTACGCTTGTGAATTCTGCCAACTCACACTAGGCCAGCGTGTTGGACTATAACCTCATCATTATCATATCAGCCTATTGCCGTCCACTGCTGAACGTAGGCCTCCCCCGTAGAACGTAGAACTATAGCCTAATCACTCATATTCTATGAGAGGAGACCCGTGACCAGCAGTGGTATTACATCCATTGTCTAGTACCCATAGTACAAGCTCTGCTTAGTTAGGGACTAAATGGTGTTGTGTACAATGTCCCAAGTATTTATTAATTTATTTAATAACAAGACAAGGACAGAATGATGATTTTGAATTCAAAATACATAAAACAATAACAATTTCCTTATTTGTTGCTTTTCGTCAACCATTCAGGATCCTGGGAGCTCATAGTTTACTTTACGCAACGCGTTATTTTCGGTAAAGTGGTTGTTTACCCGCAAATCTGAATGTTTACATTTCAACAATGCAGACATATTGTATTACGAGGTAGGTATGGCAAAGATTTGATCCAATTTCGTGTCCTCTACGAGGAAGCGTTTTGTTGGCAGTGGGGGGTATTTTTTACTGTGTTCTGGTTGAAAAAAAAGGTTGTTTATGTCCTTCTCCAAGGTCTAATCTATCTAGCATAACATACCATCACGCCTGTATTCCCCGAAGGGTTAGCCAGAGGTGTACAACCACAATTTCGCCGGTATGTTCTAAGTCCCATATACCTAATAGGGGGCGAGCCTATTGCCACTGGGCACAAATCCAGACTCCGAGCTGCTACTGAGGATTTCATAGAAAAACCCAATAACACTTTGCTCGACCTGGGGATCGAACCCACGACCTCTAGCGTAGCAGTCGCGCTTAGGACCACTAGACTAATGAGGCAGTCGAGTCAATTTAATAAGTAGAGGGAGTTTGAACTACTAGTTTTAAGTATTTAATACTGGTTTGTACTAGCCAGAATTGATTATGAAACCAAGAAAAAACCACTAGATGGTTCTAAAGTTAGCATTCTGTATAACAAATTATAATCTTATGATGTACGCAAGATATATCTGAGAATAATCCGCGGGGGATTAAGATGTGGTATGCGGTCGGACACCCACTGTTGCTTATGACGATAGTAGATACGTATGATGTGATCCTGTGTGGTTGTTAGCCTTATTTTTAATTAGACTCCGCTAATTATTCCGCCGTGTTAAGCGCAAAAGCGGTAGGTACCTACCTAAAAAAAAAAAACGAAAAATAGATTTTTATGGCAATTTAAATCTATCCGAATAGCTTTTAAAAATTAGTGGTGTTCAAAGTTGCTATAAATCAATAACTTGCTTAATGCTATATGCTTAATTTTTTAAGCAAGTGATTTTAAGCAAGCGGTTGATAGAGAGAGAGAGAGTGCTATGCGATATAAAGCAAAATAGCTTTAGGTTCGCACTTTATAATAGGTAGCATTATACCTATTATAAAGTGCGAACCGCGATATCATTTGCTTTATGCTATTTAAAATAAGCACGCTACTTTATAATGCTTTAAGCTATATTAACCATCACTAATAAAAATACGCATTTAATGAACTAAGCGAAGTAGCGGTATATCATTTAAAACATATTAAAAACCCTTAAAAAGGATTTTTTAAAGAAAGGTTTAAGCAAACATTCCATTTTATAAGAAAAAGAAAACTGTGAATACGTACAAAACAATGAACTAAGCTATTATAAAACAGAGGGGCTCGTGATTAAGTAAAACCGATCTGTAAGGTTAAGCTGCGATAGTCGCGGTCAGTCTGTGGATGGGTGACCATTCTTAACACATCGAGACACGGAGGGCCTCGGAGAGCACGTCAAGCCCCGGTTGTCATACGAACACCTATGACAATCGTTAATGGTAGTCAAAAGCCCAAAAAGCCTGACAACCAGTCTATCCTCAGGGTTACGGTATTACCCAAAAATTGGGTTGCGGAGGTCTGATGTCAGTCGCTTCGTGTAAAACACTGCTATTCAGCCGCATCTGGTTAGAAGCCGAGCCCAATATAGTTGGGAAAAGGCTCGGAGAAAAAAGAATCTATTATAAAACTATTATTAAAGTACTTAATTGTCTCTGTTTTTGTATAGCGACGTCCCGTCTGGTTTGTAATACGTTTCTAAATATAAGTTCTATTCAACCCACGCAAATATCTTGCGTGTACGTCTATGAATTCTGTTATTGCAGTAGTTCATCAAAACGTTTAAAAAATAATAGAAATATGTCTAATATGAGTCAAGATTTATTCAATGAACAGTAAATCCCTACTTTTGTACTAATATTATAAATACGAAAGTAACTGTGTCTGTTACGCTTTTACATCTAAACCGATGAACCGATTTTGATGACACTTGGTACAGAGATAGATCAGAACTTGGAGAATAACATAGGTTTACTGTTTGTCTCAAAACCTCTTTGCGATTCGGGTGAAACCGCATTACTTAATTAAAAGACTTACAAAATATCTAATATATAAAATTCTCGTGTCACAGTTTTCGTTGCCATACTCTTCCGAAACGGCTTGACCGATTTTGATGAAATTTTTTGTGCTTATCGGGGAGGTCTGAGAATAGGCCAACATCTATTTTTCATACCCCTAAATATTTTTTTTATGGAAAAACAACGTTTGCGGGGGCAGCTAGTTATTGTATATATATATTAAAGTTAAAGGACCAGGCCCAGAAACTACTTACAGTATTATTACTTATACATCATAATAACATATAGGCTATAATTTATAACGATTTTATAGTTAATTAGCCAAATTAAAACGAAAATTAAAAGTAACTTTTCCACGTGGACGAAGTTGGGGGCAAAAGCTAGTTTTTTTTTTTATAATTAACTAACTAATTTCGCCACACACATGACTACTAACTAAACGACAATAACTTAAATTCTGAACACGCAATAAATCATTTTATCAACTGGTTCAACTCGCGCTGGCGGGCGGCCAACAACTGGTCATCTCACCTTAATTTATTTAAATTTTATTATACAGTTTATGATTACGAGCTGTGAGTGACATCTTTGTTTTTTTAATAGTTGGTATGTGTACGGTAATATTGTTATCTATGTACAGCATTATGGCCTTGCTTTATCATTCTTTCTCTATCTTCGACTTTCAGTAGATGACGAAGCTTTCAGGGCCGATACACTTAATAAAAATAATAACATTTTTTATTACACTTTTCAGAGAGGTAGGGGAGTCATTCCATTCAAACTGGAGCTGCTCGACTGGGGAAGTATCTCCGCCTTCCAGAAAATCTGTGTTGTGTCCCTTACGGTAAGCAAGGTTTTCAGTGCTCCGCGAGGGAACGTGTCTGCAGTGGGGGAACCTTTATATTGCCAACCCAACTACTACCAACTCTTCTTTCGTTTTACAAGGTCCCGGTCGGCAGCGCGCTGATACCCCTGGTGTTGTAAGTCTATAGGCTACGGTAACCGCTTATCATCTACGTATGCTCATTTGTCACCTTAGTGGTATATATAAAAATATAAAAAAACACGAAATATAAAGTTGTGGTTATGCAACTTTCATTATATCAGTTTCCACAGTCCCAATGCTGGGCATAACCACCATCTTTTGTATGCTGAATATGCTGCTGCGTTCTGTATAGAGTGGTTACCAGACGCTCACAAAGAATGATTCCGTCAGCTGTCACTTTTTTATTAGTTTACAATTGACATGGCAACCCTGTCTAAAGAATGGGTGCCGCCTACCGTTGTGATGACTGGGTTGACGTCACAAATTCCTGATACTATTATCGTCGACTATCAGAGCTTACAGATGTGTATGTTTTCTTTATCATTTTTTTTTCGTAATATGGGTGGATATTGTGGATTCTTATAGGTGTATTTGAGTTTTTTATGGTGTACTAGTTGTTGCCCACGGTTTCAATTGTATCCAAAAGGCATTTTGAGACAATAGGTAGCTTATGTCCTTCTCCAATTTCTAATCTATCCCTGTACAAAATTTAATCAAAATCGGTTCAGCGGTTTAGGTTGCTAAATGGGACGCTAAATGGTCTGCTGATTTTAACTATATTAGTCTAGGCATGATGTTTTCATAAAAACATACCATCAGGCCAGTGTTCCCCGAAGGGTTAGGCAGAGGTGTACGTACTAATGTACACTCACCGTTCGCCGGTAAGTTTAGGTCCCAGGGGGCGAGCTTATTACCATTAAACCAGGCACAAATCCAAACTCTGACCTGCTACTGAGGAGAAAAACCCAGTAAGACTGCTGGACCTGAGAATCAAACCCAAGTTCCTCGTATAGTAGTCGCGAATAGCCAATGACACAGTTTGATGTTATTTTAGTAAAACAGAATTTCTTCTGACAACAAATAAATTGTAAATGTGTTACGAATTATATCATGAACATTACGAAACATGCTCTTCTGTGCAATAATATATCGCGCAATCCGAAAGAATGTTCCTTTAATATTTATTAAGACATCTTCATTGCTTATCCATGTTTCCTAAGAATTATATTGACATTACAAAATATGGTGGAACTAGATATATTTGAAATAATTCTTGAGAGTTTAGTTCAAACATTGGCTTAGTTATCAATGACTGACCTATATATAACTGCGGCGCCTGCGCGGTTTTTGCCTTTTAACTCTAAAATAACTTTTAAATCTTAGGATGGAAAATGTCAAAAAATACAAAAAGATAGTTAATAGGTAAGGTGGCATCGTTCGACATTGAACTAACTGTAAAGTAAGTCATGTCGGTTGAGAAGCAAAAACTTGCTTTTCAATAGGTGTTACTGACGACACCATGAAGATGTAAATTCAGAATGTGAAGGAAAATTTCGAACTGGCGGGTGGGACTTGCGGTGGCTTATTGTTCATAGCGGCTGGTGTACCTACTACCTGTGTATGCAGTTAAATTTCACGTAAACACCATACCCAGAAGCCCGTCTTTCACACTCGGCATCTTGCCTTGCATACTTCTCGCGTCATAGAAAACATAGCTCATCTTTTGTTTACATGAATGTCCACATGCCAGGCGCACACCGGTATTTTACAAACAGCCGTAAATTACATGATTTCTGACATTTACGCGAATCTAAGATGCAGAGTAAATCACAGGAAAATATGTAAAAAATATATTCCGTTTACGTCGAGTCTACAAGATAAATGTTTTTGGTCAATTTTCCATAGCACCATCTAGCCCCAAACTAAGCAGAGCTTCTACAATGGATATAATACTTATATTATATTTTTTTGGAAATATTTATTACGTAAGTATGTTTAGTGTAAATAAAATACTGACTAGAATAACATGTTGGATTTATTTAAAAAAAAAACATAAATATTAAATGAAGGAAATTATGTTTTTTAAAATAAATCCAACATAATAATATTATTCAAGCTCAATAAAGTATTTTATTTACACTATTTTTATTTAAGATTATTTAACCTAGATTTCCAATTATACATGGTTTCTTGCTGATAAAGAAAATCGTGATATTTTCTAAAACTCTCCCCGACGTGAGATTGGATTAGATTCGGCACGACCTCTCACCTGTTAAACTCCAGCTCCACACGTAATCTCGACCTATGTATGCAGATGAATCGTTCAGAAATTCACAGTTTGTAATCATGATCTTTAACATCATACAACCTATCAACGCTCTACAATTATTGTTTCCCTTGCATTACTAGGTTTACTAAAATATTATGTTTTTGAACGAATGACGCATTAAATTGTTTATAATGAACGTCATTCTGTGTGTATGTCTGTTACAATGATTTATTGTTATGACTGTGTTAGATTTTTATTTACGGAACTTTTCATGAGTAATGACTTAATTTGCGTGAGATATTGTAATGATTTGGGTACTAATCAACATATTGAGGCGAATGTTAATTATATAAGGGGGTAGGCCTCTGGTGTGGGATGCAACTTGTGTTGACACCCTTGCTCCATCCCATCTTCCAAGCTCAGCTGGCTGCGCTGGTGCTGCTGCTGCTGCAGCAGAGACTCTTAAACGGCGCAAATATAGTAACCTATCTGGTAACTACATTTTTGAGCCGTTTGGAGTCGAAACGCTCGGGTCGTGGGGTCCGAGTGCCCGTCTCCTCTTCAAGGAAATATCAAGGAGACTGGTCGACTCTTCACGTGATCAGAGGGCTGGCTTGTTTCTAGCGGAACGCATAAGCATTGCCATTCAACGTGGCAATGCAGCCAGTCTTCTGGGCACGTTGCCGGACGACAGCGATGCCGAGGAATACTTTGACGCCTACTAGCGTTTATACTTTTATTTATTTCTATTTTATTTTTTGTTTTGGTATAGGTAATTATATAATAATAAATAAATATTTGGTACATTTCACACAGCATGTCTACTGTTATCTCTTTGATCTGGTCGATACCAGATACCAAATTTAGGGACCTCAACAACCCGTCGCAAGACGATTCTTGCGACGGGTTGTTGAGGTCCCTAAATTGTGGTTGAGCTACATAATAACTGATGCCTTCAGTTGGGACTGGTCTACTCAAAACCTGTGGCTTTTTCTTCAAAAGGCCATTTCAGATATTGCCCTGAATTGCTAACGATCATATATTTTACTATATCTCGACTTTAAAAGAGACCATGATTCTCTGAGTCTGTTTTAGTGTTTCTTCTCCGAGGTCGTCAGATAGGAAATGCCGACGCTATCTAGCTTCAAAACATGTAATAACCTTTGAAAAGTATTTTTAAAAGATCTATTTTTAGAAATAAAAAAAAATCTTTCAATAATCATCAACAATATTTTCGACAGCGCAAATCACGAAACGTAGGTACGTATTTTTTTATATTTACAAAAACACTTATTTGTCTTCTACCTGTATTCAATTACAGATTTAATAACATTTTTATTTTCTGTTTAACTCTTTAACACACAACACAAAATTCCACACAAAAAAGTCACAAAATTAAAAAGAAAATCCAAATGTCAAACTTTCCCGCGCGAGTTCGAGCATCGACTGTCTAACGTAACTTTTTAATATTAAAAAAACAGCCCTTTTGATCGCGGCACGCGCGGTCTACGTCCACCGTGGCACTGATGATGGTTGAGCGAGACAACATTAAAAATGTTTATTTCAGTAATGCCGATTCGTGGGCGGGATAGAGTGTGAATTAACGTTTTATTATTTACACCCGGTTATACACTATCAAGCCGTCGATACCGGTTGTCATACGAACCTCAACAATCGTCAGATGCCCAAAAAGATTGACAACCAGAATATTCTGAGGAAATGGGTACTGCCCTGTAATTGTGTTGCGGAAGTCTGATCGAGATCTGAGGCAATCGTTTCGTGTAAAATACTGATACTCAGCCGCTTGTCGTTATACTGGAAGCCGACCCCAACATACCTACCTAATTGAAAAAAAACTGAAAAGACTCTGAAGATGGATATAAGTATTATACACTATGGTAATCGAGATGTCTTTAGTATCCCAAGGGTTAAGTTATATTTGAGTTTGGAATGCTCGGATATTTCGGCAAAATTGGCGGGAAAAGAAAATTAGCTGTGACATTTACGAATAAAATATGGCTTTCAGTTGCCAGTCTTTGCGAAGGAAATAACTAAACGTCAGCTCCCGTTTATGAGTCTTGCTTAGATCAAAGTAAGGAGTATTCTATGAAAATATAAAAAATGCTCAGCGACACAATATGATACCCATACTCACGCTTATAACACAACTAATTCTAAAAACTTGAAAATTGAGACAACTAAAAAAAATAGGTAGATTTTATATAGGTATGCGATATAATAATCCTGGAGGATAATGTGACGCATTTTAGTCAATCAAAATCATTTATCAGTTATTTTTTATTGTATTTGGCATAAAATATCAATTCAAAGATATAAACATTGAAAGAAAAAAATATTCTTTTAAAATAATATACCGGAAAAAGTTTGGAATGTTTTTTAAAAGAAGAATGGTCACAATAACAACAATAGACCCATATTTTCTCAAGGCAGTCTATGAACGAATGCATGTGAAAAAGGAAAACGAAAATAATAAAATGCCATTGAAATATAAGTATATTTTTTTTAAGAAACGTTTCGTAAACAATCTATTCGTGGACACTTATTTAAAATCTGTTTACATGTCGTGGATATTTTAACTCATTACAGTTTCTGACAGTGAATTATAGCGTTTTAATGGTTTCCACTGCGGTCCGTTGCGTTTCTACGCATTCTGATTTAAATATATTTAATATTCAAGAAAAATATATGGCTGAAATACTTCCAGAAATGTATTTTGATTTGGAAATTAAAAATTGCGTATCGATGAAAGCTCTTGACGTAGATTTTGAGAATGAAGACCGCTTCGTTTTTTATGAATGGATTTTACTAAACATAACATACAATAACGCCTGAATTCCCCGAAGGGTTAGGCGGAGGTGTACCAATGTACACCCACAGTTCGTCGGTATGTTTAGGTAACATGTAATAGTGATTGAAAATTGTTAATGAATGAAAATCCATAAAATTGATAATTTCATAGATTTTGAATAACGTAGCATAAAGCTGTGATAAAGTTTTAATTGTATAACGTAAGAATTTAGGTAGTACTATTTGTTCTCCTTTTCTTAGAGGTAACGTAACTTCTGAAAAAATAAAAAAGTGTCGGATTGTTCCATCACGAGCTCCCATAATACCTTTTCATTTTTCAAAGGACGTCTAATATTAACTCACTTTTATAACAAGGCTAATACAACAAATGTGCAGTTTTATTGAGTATTTACGAGAATCACAAGTTCATAACAGATGGAAATCGGGCAAGGTTACACTGAATGAGAACCTAAAGGTGAGTTTTCATTGTTGCAAATAATTCCGTAGTAAATTATAAGAATTAAGTGTGTTGACTTTTTAGTATACCTAATAAGAAAACTGAACTTCCCCGTCAGAACCGAAATAATTCATTAACCTATTGACCGCCACGGACGTGTATAGACGTCAAATGAAAACTGTTTTTTTAGTTCAAAATAAATACCTACATTTTTTTTGTTTACCTATAATAATAGGTAAACAAAAAAAAACTTAAACAATAGTATAGGTACTAGAATTTGTCGCTTGGCGTAGAGAACACGGATTTTCGTTATTGACGTGGCGGTCAAAAGGTTAAAGAAACTATGACCCAATAGACGAGGAACAAGAGAAGAAGCAATAGAAAAACTACTGATTCGAAAGGTCGTTTTTATAGTGTTTTTTGGTGTAGAGTAAATATGAGTGCATAATAATCTACACAACAATACTATTCAATAGGTCTTCTATTCTTGTTGTGTTTGTCTGGGTTTTTTTTTTTTGTAATTTAAGTATCTATTTACAAAAAAAGTAATATAAGTATTATATCTATTGTCTAGTACCTATAGTACAGGTTCTGCTTAGTTTAGGACTAGACGGTGTTGTGTAAAATTGTCCAAGAATATTTATTCATTTTATTTATTGTTCCGCTAACTATTAATACAACCCTCTGGAGGGTCAGAGGGTCGTATCAACAGTTTTTCTAATGTTCCTCCTAAATATACCGTATTATATAATATTTCCATTCCAAAAACATAGTAATTAAAACGTATATTTAAAAACGGTCCTGCAGTTGTGTTGAAAATGTCTAGCAAGACTAAAACCAACACAAATACTTATTATTTTTTATATGAGACCATTATTTCAATACCACGAGAAGCAATTTACTTCACAATAATTTTGTTTTCAAACCATAAATATCAAATCTTACCGCTTTTTCGTACATCACTTTTTTTCTATTTTTTCAACCTTCACTGTCACTGGCCGTAAACAGAGACATATAAACTGATTTTAAAATATTTTTTTTTTAAGAATTATTACTATTGTCTTCCGAAGTTTGGACAGTAATGTGACCAGTGTGTAACTACGCATTGCATTTGGTAGATAATTGCTGATAAATATTGATAATTAGCGATAAAGAGTTATTTATTATCCAAAGCTATTGTATGTTTTTAGTTAATAGCGTGTACCTATAGGTGCGGCTGATTTTATCTTTATTGCTTTGTTGTGTAACTTCCGTAATAACACAGGAAACCAGTTATTGCTGAGAAATTCCTTCCATTTTTGGTTGTATTTTAATTTTTAACAACATCGCCCACACTAGGATTTCCAAAGTTACCCCACTGCCGTTTCCTCGTGGATTTCCTAGAAATATCTAATAACACTGCTCGACCTGGAAATCGCTTAGGTTCACTAGCCTAATAAGGCAGTTAATATCTAATTAGTACCACACAGAGTTCAGCTATTTCACAAATTATATTAATCATATAAATGTATTTATAGAAAATGTCACGTCAAAACTAGTAATAATATTACTCAGGCACCCTATAAAAAATATTTAAAAATTTGAATCATACCTAACCTATCAAAATTCACTTACAACATTTAGTGTTGCTAAGCTAATAAAAAATATTGCAACCGGAAAAACATTAAGGTTTTATTAAATTTTAAACTCTCGTTCTTTTTTTGAATTTAACGAACGAAAGCAGGAAGTTGTGGTCATACGTCTTTGATCAAAGGAGTTTCTATGTAAAAATAAAGTTGGACACGATTCAAGAGAAAAGTGAGATTAATAAATTATCTATGACCATGACATTGTGACTGTCTTTTGAACAAACTGATAACTTTTGTGTATCGCAGTGAACGTTTGTTATGTAATAATTTTGCAAATGCGCGATGATAGTGACAGTTATCATATATTATATTACGTTCTCTGATAAAGCGTATTTTTTTTTAAACAAAAACCTATCCGTGAGTCAGATTTTTTTAAATTATTTAAACCAATCATTTATTCCATCCGAAACTTACTTCATTGAGTTTTTAAACTTATCTTGGTGATATGTCGTTATTTGTGAATTAATTATTTATCGAACTAGAATAACGTCTACACCAATGCGTTTCTTTTTCCTGACTATTTATTAAATAATTCACTAAGGGCTTCAATGACACTAATAAATTATAATCATAATAAAAAAACAGTGATAGCTAGGCAAATGCTTTTAATAATAATTAATTATCACTCGCTTAAACGGTGAAGGAAAACATCGTGAGGAAACCTGCATGCCTTAGAGATTTTTCTCGACGGTGTGTGAAGTCTGCCAACCTGCACTAGGCCAGAGTGGTGGACTACACACTATAGCCTAATCCCTCTCATTCTGAGAGGAGATCTGTGCCCAGCAGTGTGACAGTACATGGGTTGATGATGATGATTATAATCATATTTTAAATGCTCTTTGAGACCGAAATCTCATACGTTACGAAACAAATTTAAAAGGAAATTCCTGTTGACGACACTTAAAATGTTGAAATTCGATATCACTGCAATAATAGTTTTGAAGTAAGAACTAAAGCCAAACTCTTGCGCAACAACCGCTGGAGAAATAAAAGAAAATATGCCATATGGAGCAGCTGAGACTGAGATCAGTTATAAAGAAGGGATCCGTAGCGCATCGAATCAAAATGTAAAAAGTTGAAAATCTATCAAAATTTGACAGATTGGTGTAGCGTGTTATTGATAAATGATATTTATTTCTGTAAATAGATCTTTTAAAGACACTTTTACAAGTCAATATTTTACATATTTCTTTAAGCTAGATGGCTCCGGCATTTCCTAGCTGACGACCTCTGAGAAGAAACGCCGAAACAAACTCAGAGAATCACAGTCTCTTTTAAAGTCCAGACATTGTATAGTAACAACTATGTGTCTTACAATGTAGGGCAACGTCTGAAATGGCCTTTTGAAGAAAGAGCCATAGCGGCTTTGAGTAGACCAGTCCCAACTGACGGCACGCATGCATCAGTCATTGTGTAGCTGAACTATATTTTAGGGAGCTCAACAACCGATGTGCTAGCTTCTGTCAGTACATACGAGTAGTATAAAACAAAGCCGCTTCTCGGTGTCCGTCCATATCGGTGTCTGTATGAGATCCGAGATATTTTAAACTACGCAAGGAATTTTGATACGGTTCTCATTATACATATACTCACGCATTTTTCCCATGGGGGTAGGCAGAAACTAAAGAACGCCACTTGCTACGATTTTTTCATACTTCTTTTGATTCGACCACATTCACACATCTTGTCATACATACACGCCGGGTGCGAGTACTACGCACCTGACCTTTTTGAAGAACCTTACCAATAAGGTCGGCGTAATTTTTTCTAGGTCGTCCCCTTTCGGCGGTTCTACTGACATTCGCCATGTAAATCCCTTTTGTTAGTCGCCTTTCATCCATTCTCTCGACATGCCCAAACCATCTCAGCATATTCTTCTCAATTCTCGTCACTACATCGTCTTTTAAGCCGCAACGTTCCCGTTCCTATTATCATTTAGATAATTTCTTCCAGAAGGTACATTTGTATAATAAATGCGTGTTATTAGTACAGACGCCAACAGGTCAAGCTATTCAAAAATGTCAAATTTTCTCAATTGAATATGAACCTTATAACTTTGTGTTAAAGTTGAAAATCAATCAAATAAATTTGACAGATTTTGGTAGCTGATGTGCTGGCCTCTGTACATTGAACCCTTGCGAAGCCGGAACAGGTCGCTAGTTTATTATATCATGCTTTTCGTAATAAGCAGCTGGTTAATGTCAGCGCGCCGTCATTTCACGTCAAGACGTCAGCGAAGAAAAGTTCTTTGCTTGCATAATATGATGGGGACCAGCTCGACACAATCGCGATGCCATTAGTGAAGAAATATATAAGTAAACAATATAACTTTATACAATAGCAATAAATCTGCCAAATTTCAGACAAACCCGCTTCCACTCTGCAAATTTTTCTGTGCCCGACAGGGTCCATAATGATCAAATCTAGTTATAGTCAACCTTTTTTTAACATTACGTTTGGAATGCAATATTTGTAAAGACACATTTATAAGATTGATATTTAAAAAAAAAAACTAAATTTAGTATTTACATTATGTACAAAAAAAAGTAAAATTGAAAGAACAATACATGTCCACATCGCTGTCATCTGGTAACGTTCACAGAAGACTGGCCGCATTGCCACATTTGCCACGTTGAATCGCAATGCTAATTCTTTGACGTAAGAATAAACCAGACCTGGTCACGCGTAGTGTCGACAAATTTCTTTGCAATTAAATATTGAGTATTGAGTAAATTCGGATTAAAGACCGTTAGTGATTTGTTGTTGCTGACTCTATAGGCTGCGGTTGCCACTTACCATCATGCAGCCCTTATGCCTGTTTATCAACTTATCACAATTAAAAAAATGCGGAAGAAGGAGCCCATAACTATAAGGTAGAGTAATTAATAAAATCCTTTAAAGCTGGCAACATCAAAGCGAGTATTATTTCTGTAGCAGTCAATAAAGGAACATTTAATTTAGCCCATCCTGTGTAAGCTTGTAAGGGAAATGCTCGTTTGTCTTCATAGAACACAGGTGGTATTTTAAGTTTGTTTTATTTTACCCTGTCGCGGTCGTTCGTTAGTGGAATTGATGGTGTTCAGAAGCATATATTTTTATATCCGGCACGTCTGTGGCATGGAAGGGATCACTTTTTCTAGTCTGTGGCGGAAATCTAATTACGTTTGATTGACGGGGTAGGTATTAGTTTTTTAAGCGTATTAAGTTCCTAATGAGTAGGTACTGTCTATGGTTAGACAGGGATTAAAGGGTTATTTAAATTACCGCGGAATGAAAGAGAAGTTGACATAGAATTTCCGAGCCTTTTCTTACTTTCGCATTTATAATATTATTATAATATGCGCAGTATTTTAAACATCAAGCTCACTGATCGAGTCCGTAATAGCTCGATATTCTCAAGAATGTGTATCACGGATGTGGGGAAGAAGTCTTCAAAGTTAAAGTGGGCGGGACACGTATGTAGAATGCATCCGGATAGGTAGGCCAGGATTGTCAAAGAGTGGTTGCCCTATGGAAACTAGTCGTTCTCTGCGGACGAATGCTACAGCGCTCCCGTAGTCCCGGCACTAAAGTGGTGACGCGAAACGCCGAGGTTGGTTTTAGTCGGTAGATCGCTCTTTTCAGCGCGGAGTCCGACACACCCCACCGCTGTCCCCGGAGCTGTGGTTAGCGCATAAAGCATTTCCAACCCCGTCAAAAAAAAAAAAAGGAAAATCATCGTTGATGGGGCAGGCCGAGGAAACGGTGGCGTGACGATCTGGATGTGTTCATGGGTGACTGGCCGGAGAAAACCTCAAATATTTAGTTGTGGAAGGTTATGGGGGAGAACTTTGCCCAACAGTGGGAAAGAATAGGTTGACAAAAAAAAACAGTAATATGGAATTATGGCTGCACGGATAAAAGTTAAATATAATAAATTATGATTATTTATACTAATACTATAAAGAGGTAAAGTTCGTGAGTTTGTGAGGTTGTAGAGGGTAATCTCTGGTTCTACTGAACTGATTTTGAAAATTCTTCTACACGTTTCACTAGTGCGAGGCCGGGGCGGGTCGCTAGTGTTTAATATTCCCCATCTTACGAGGAGTTTAAAAATATTATGTGTTGTTATTACACGAACGTGAGTTTTATCTGTCACATGCTTGACAATGCGGTGGAAATTCTATTTATGTGCGTGTTTACATGTAGAAATAAAAAACGGTGTTTTGAGATGTCGTCTCACAATATTAGATCATTGCTTGAGAGTATTTTATTTAAAAAAAATAACATACCATCACGCCTGTATTCCCCGAAGGGATCGGCAGAGGTGTACTAATGTACACCCACAGTTCACCGGTATGTTTAGATCCCCGTGACTATTGCCACTAACCGGGCACAAATTCAAACGAGCTGCTAATGAGAACTTTAAAGAAACACCCATTAACACTTTGCTCAAACTAGGAATCACACCCAAGACCCTAGCGTAGCAGTAGCACTGGTTAGGACTACTGGCAGTCTAAAGAGAAATAGTTGGGTTGGCAGTATAAGGGTTAAAGTCCCCTCGCTGCCAACACGTTTTCCAGCACTGGCAACCTTGCTCACTGTTAGGAACACAACACAGCTCAAAGCAGTGTTACTTTACATCGATTTTGTGCAAGGCGAAGGTACGTCCCAGTCGAGCAGCTCCAATTTAAGTGGAATTACTCCCACTATGTCCTACCTCTCTTAAAAACATATAACAAAAGCAACATCAGTAAGATGAATCATAATATTTCTTCAACTACCCGCATAGTTACGGCAATCTAATTATGCAGAGGTCACAAACCTTTCTAATAGAAGCTCAATTGGTCATCTTCAAAGTGTTGAGCTGTTAAGTGTACGATCAACTAAATTATAGTCGCCCGCGCATCTCTTTGTTCTATCTAAATATATTTCGAAGAATTTTCGTTCGAGCTTTATGGCTTCTTCGTTTTATTGTAAGACTTAAAACTGGTATTTGTGTTGAAGAAAAACCGCAAAAATGTTTGCAACACATGCACTGTTTTACGTTTTACAATGCGTCTATTTTAACAATACTTACTTGATATACCTAATAATAGTTTTGCTGAATGTGTATGTAGGTATTTCCAGATTACACAACATTATCCTTCAAGCCTACAACTATGCTGGAGTCAGCTTCCAGTCAAACCAGAAGGTCTACTCCCTATCTCCGTCAACGAAGTTACGAGCCGTTCGAAAGTTTTGCGAAACTTCGGAGTCCGATAAAACAAGTGTCCAATTCAATTTTTCGAACGGCTAAAAGCACATCGAGAGTCGAGACAACTGTCAAATTGTGTTGTCATTCATTCTTAGTTCGGGCCCCGAACGAATCATCTGTCCGTAGGTGATACGGAGTAGGAAACGCCCGTAACGAAGGTCGAAACTACGGACTTCGTGCTTAGGGAGTAGACCCCCAGATGCGGCTGAACAACAGTATTTTACAAGAAGGAACTGCCATCAGACCTCCGCAACACAATTCCTGGTAATACTGATATCGATATTGGATTATGGGCCCTATCATAAAACCAGCGCTGTGACATCTGAGCATGACGGAATGTCACAGCTTTATGCTGAGATGGGGACCCTTTTTTAGCCTCGCGCAGGGTTGTGTTAATTTGCAGTTGTGTTATTTATGTATATGTTACGGTAAGAGTGAATAATTGAAGATTATTAATATTTTTACAAAATTATTAATAATAACCACATGTTTTGGTAAATGTGAACAAACGATCGAAATTTATTACTTTTAGTTTTTGAATATATAAAAAAAACCTAACAACCTAACCTGGCCTAAGTACGACTTTTAATTTTATTTAGTTTTTATAATTCCTTGCATAGTGGAGCTCAACTAATATAATTGACCACAACGCGTTGTGAGCTGTTTTTGGTCCTTGAGCGTTACTTATGTACATTTATCACTTTAACCTCGACTTTCGGTAATTATTAATAATAATAGATAATTATTAATAATCTTCAATTATTCAATCTTACCGTAACATATATACTGTTCTGTGCGAGACTTTAAATAAACATTTTTCTGTCTTTCTTTATATTACCAGGAATTCGGTCAAAAAGCCTTTTCAGTTTGTCAGGCTTTTGAGCTTGTGACTCCCACTAAAGATTGTCGTATGGCAACTGGGACCGCCAGCCTTACGTGCTACCCGAGGCACGGAGGAATCTAACCAAATATAAATAAAAATATCAGTATTTTACACGAAGCTACTGCCATCAGACCTCCGTGGGTAATACCGATATCCTGAGGATATACCGTCAGGCTTTTGTCATAGGTGTTTGTATGATAACTAGGACCTTACGCCTTACGTGCTGCCCGAGGCAGGGCGGAATCTAACCAGATGCGGCTGAATATAAATAAATAAAAATATCACTATTTTTTAATTCGGATTTCGGCCAGGACTATCAACAGAGAGTGCAGTGCTGTGTCTGAAGCATGCTGTCAATTACTATGCGAAGCGCAAAACCTCAGTGTATTGCTGCTTTCTCGACCTGTCGAAAGCTTTTGACCTGGTTTCCTACGACATCCTCTGGAGTAAGTTGAAAAAGACCTCGGTACCAAACGCACTTATTAATGTTCTCAAATATTGGTATGGAAACCAGGTCAATACAGTGCGATGGGCGGGTGCCTTTTCACATTCGTATGGGTTGGAATGCGGGGTGAGGCAAGGTGGTTTATCTTCGCCTACGCTTTTCAACCTCTACATGAATGAACTGATCGGCGAGCTCAGCAGCGCCAGAGTAGGTTGTTACATAGATGGCATATGTTTAAATAATATCAGTTATGCGGATGATATGGCGTTGTTGAGCGCGTCACCATGCGGGCTACGAAAACTGGTCAACATATGTGAAAAGTATGCCGAAAGTCATGGCCTAAAGTACAATGTGAAGAAAAGCGAAGTTATGGTTTTTGAGACAGGAGGTAAAAGCCCGATAACAATACCACCCATTCTGCTCAATGGACATCCATTGAAAAGGGTGTTTAATTTTAAATATCTTGGGCATATTCTTACTCCTGATCTCAGGGATGATGAGGACGTGGAAAGGGAACGGAGGGCGTTGTCGGTCAGAGCGAACATGCTGGCTCGCAGGTTTGCACAATGCTCAAACAAAGTTAAAATTACTTTATTCAGGGCCTACTGCACGTCTTTTTATACGTGCAGCCTGTGGGCTAGGTATACTCGAAAAGCCTACAATTCCCTCCGTATCCAGTACAACAATGCGTTCAGGGTGCTGTTGGGGTTGCCTCGCTTCTGCAGTGCATCGGGGATGTTCGCTGAGGCGGGAGTGGATTGTTTTTACGCCCTAATGCGCAAACGGTGTGCATCTCTGGTGCGCAGAGTGCGGGTTAGTTCCAACAGCATTCTGGCGATGATCACAGATAGGCTGGACTGTGTATACGTTAATCACTGCCGTGCCATCTCACATGGAGTGGTGCAGCGGTGATTTTCGTTTCAACAGATGTTTTTGTACACATACCTATTGTAATATAACAACTAACATAGGATAAGTTTTAATGTATTACTAACAAAAATGAGTCTTGTTACTTGAAATAAATATATTATTATTATTATTATTATTATTTACACGAAGCAACTGCCATCAATAGCTCGATTCACATAATTAAAACCGTAGCGATGTCGCAGCGACTTAATCGTTGAAACAGTTTTCCTATTCACATCCGTGATCGAATCGTTTTCAAATCGTTTAACTGTATCACACAGTTCAAGGATTTTTCCATAGGACGACTTAAAAATCGCTCCGATTGACGGATGTGAATAGGAAAACTGTTTCAACCGATATCGCTACGGTTTTAATTACGTGAATCGGGCTACTGACCTTCGCAACCCAATTCCTGGTCAATACAAACATCCTGAGGTTATACCGTCAGGCTTTTTGAGCTTGTGACTACCATGACAACAGCTTTATTTATTTATATATACTTTATTGTACACCATAATAATAGATACAATTAAAGTACTTGATGCAATAAAAAAACATACAATGGATGGCCTTATCGCTAATTGCAATTTCTTCCAGGCAACCTTAGGATGGACATAAACGAATGAACTTAAAACTGTGGGTTGACCACAGTGCACATCCCTACATAGATAAATAATGACTATATATATAATATACATATATAAATTTATGTACTATGTATATAGCTTTCGGTGCTCTCTAAGTCTCGGAGGGTTCTCTATGTGTAAAGAATGGTAATCCAACCGCAGACCACGGCTAGCTTAATCTTGCTAATCGGTTGATCAGCTTTACGTGCTCCTCGAGGCACGGAGGAATCTAGATTTGTTAAGATTGGTTGGTCCGCAGAATGACCGCGGCTAGCGTAGCTTCAAAGTCAAGTCAAATGTTTTATTTCAATTAGACCAATAAAATAGCACTTTTGAAAAGTCAAAACTAGTTGCACGGTTCCAAGAAGTGGGTCTTATGGGGAAGAACCGGCAATAAACTCCATAGACACTCTTTTAAAAAAACATGATTTCATTGATATTCTAAGTTTACAATTTTTGTTATGAAAAGTTACTGAGAACAATGCAGTTTGATGTGTACCTTACTAATAAATTAATCCAGTATAACACAGAAAGAATAAATAAATTGACGTAAGAGCTGACCAGCCCCGACAGACGGCACCCGTTCACGAGTATGACGTGTGTATCGGCGTCGTTCGACTCAACCATGTTGCAGGGAATAAAACGACTCGACACACAACGCCACCATCAGTAGGACATTTTAGTGAGCATGACAAGCTCAGACCGCAAGGCAATTGGAAGGCACCATAAAGATCATCAGCATAGTTATGACTTAGCAACGGGCTCCTAAATTACTCATTCTAATAATTATCTTTTAGTGATTCATATATATTTACATTCAGTGAAGTAGTTCAAAGAGAAATAATTTCATTCACTGACGTAACGTTTAAATATTTTACATTTTAATAATCCGAATTAAAATTCTACAAAATATTTGTTTCTTCTTTTTTGTTTCCTATACAATTTAAAACAAATACTTGAAACTAGACCTGAGGCTGAAAGTGAAACTGGAGCATTCAGTGCATTGCATTCGGAAAACAATAGAGAGCAATTAATCCACGTAATCATGATATTTAGTTTATTTGAAATCTTTCTTTCTGATACTTAACGTGACTTAACCAAATATTAGACATTGAAGTTTTTTATTTTTATTTATGTATCAGAAAACACATTCACAAAAAAAAAACTATAATGCCACTTAAACCTCTTTGGTTTGAGTGTAGCAATTACAAGTAAAACTACTTTTTATGGATATTATTGATATTGATATTATTAATCCCAACGTTTCGGACCCTTTACAGCGTCCATGGTCATTTCCTCAACCGAAAAAAAAGGTATGTCATCTAGTCTCAGTGTATACTCGTCCTCATTAAAAACTGCACTTGCCTTCTCTAGCCAAGGGTTCCGTAAAAGTCACCACGAACATGACAGGCTGTAGGTCATTACAAACATCCATCAGACCTCATCAAAGGGGCGACTCCTTACTCCTAGTTACTTACTCTCTACAAGTATGTCTACAAGTAAACACCACCGATTAAAATACAAAATGCAAGTGTTTATAAATAATTACAATCAGACTCACCTCTTCAATGGACGATGACAGCAGCCCAGAACTGCAACAGAAAACAATCCAGTTCATACATGATACATTGACAGTTGATGTAATTGGCTTTCAGATACCTAGCAGACATGTTTCGTAATACATCTTCTTAAACGCGACTTAGGTTGTGAGAGGGAGATGGCGCTATTTAATCTGTAGAGCGACATCTCTCTCTCTCAATGGAAAAATTATAGCGTTAACACGTAGTAATGGCTCTGATGTTCGTTTGATATGCTCGTTTAGAGTTTTGGGAGGTATTACATGGCGCCGACGTTATCCAAACTCTGAGCTGGTACTGAGAATTTCACAGAAAAACCCAATAACAATGCTACACCTGGGAATCTTAACGAAGACCTCTAGAGTATCAGTAAACGAGGCAGTCCTCAACAAGGCCAACCAACCTCTTTACCGACGAACCTTTACCACACAAAAAATATCACTTACCAACATAACAGAGAGCACTTTTTATCCTTCTCCCTAATTTTAGACATTATGTTCACTAGATAGTCACTATTTACACAGTCATAACGAGAAATGAATGATATTCACTTTCACACTTTTTTACAGCGTTTAGTTATGCCATCTGTAATTAAAGCATGTGTCGAGTCGTCGAGCGCGATGCAATTAACGTTTAATTATGCTTGTTTTTAATGAATTATTCTTTTTATGTAGAACTATGTCCTTTTTGACTTTCCATCACGCCTATATTTCTCGATGGGTTAGGCAGTATGTTTAGGTCCCATGTAATAGGAGGCGGTCCTACTGCCATTAACAAACCTACAAAACCAAGTTCTCAGCTGTTATTGACAATTTCGTAGAAGAAAAGCTATGCTTAACACTGCTCGACCTGGAAATTGAACCAAGCTTCGCAGTCACGTTTACGACCACTAGATTAAATGAGGCAGTTTTGTGTATAAAAAATTCACCAAAATCTCACTCCCAGAGAGAGACGCTGCTCTACAAGATAAATTAGCGCTATCCTTCTCTTACATCTCATACACGTTCTACTGCATCTGTTCTTCTTTTCTTTTTTATTACAAATGGGCTTGTTCTTGCCTCCGGGGCAAAGATGAGATCGACGGCAGAGCGAGCACACACAGAAGATGCCTGTTCACCCTACTTTTGAATAGATTCGGGTTGTACGTGTTCAGAAATACAGACGCAAGAAGGGAGTTACATTCTTTGGCTGTGCGCAATACAAAATATGATTAATAGTAGAAAACTGTATCACTAATCAACCAGCACTTTCGGAGGGTAGACAGCTTATATAGACCGAAAAAATTTCGTCTATAACTTTCGTTTTATTGTAATGAGTGGTTGCCTTATTGTCTTCTACTCGGCTAAGCAGACTTTGGAATACTAATTAGTTTTCTAATTAAGTAATACATCATTATCATAAAGAGCTAGCAGCAGCTAAGTTATATAGGTGCCTACGTTAGTATCTTGAAAAATATTATAGGACATGTACTTATTTGAAACATTTGTCTTCTTGAAGTTCAAATTTTGCCATAAA
This sequence comes from Acronicta alni, assembly GCA_964056405.1. Lineage (NCBI taxonomy): Eukaryota > Metazoa > Arthropoda > Insecta > Lepidoptera > Noctuidae > Acronicta > Acronicta alni. The sequence continues at coordinate 2,652,994 of OZ043939.1, forward strand.
ATATCGCAATTTGTGCCCCCAAACTATGTGCCTAAGATCTGTGCTCTGAGAAGGATCATACCGCAGCGTTACCACTTTAAGAAAACTACGAAAATTAATAAAAATATTGTATTGCACTATTTGGACTATAGCCTAATCCCTCTCGATATGAGAGAAGACCCGTGCCCAGCAGTGGGACAGTATATGGGTTGATGATGATTGCACTATTTTAATGTAATTAATTTGATAATTTTCATTCTTTGGATTGCCTGTATACTCTTATATTTGTGCCAGTTGTGAATACATGTAATTGAGTTTACATTAAGTGAAATTTTATTATTAATAACGATGTACAGACAGCAAGGACAAGCTATCCAAAACTGTAAAATTTTCCCAAATAAATATGTACCTTATTGTTTTGTATTATAGTTGAAAATCAATCAAAATTTGACAGTTTGTGGTAGCTTGATGTGCTGGCCTCTGTACATTAAATCAATGTTAGCTATGGTAATTCGTTGGTATAATCCATAAGTTAATAAATAAATAAAATATAATACGAGTATAAATGCCTAATATTTCAATTACAGATCAGTGGGAATATTTGCTTACTAGAGATATCATTATGACACTACTTGTTTGGAACTTATGTCGAAAATGTATCTTTAGTAAGTAAATGTAGGTACTGAAGATTTGTTATACAAAATAGTCTTTAATCTCTTAGGTTCCGCCGCCCTAAATTTTATCTTCAAGCCACTAATGAAGGATTAAAGATAAAAAGTACCACGAGATCGAAGGAAGATACTCCCGAAAACAACAATTTACAAAATTAAATATAAACAAAGCTTCGTATCTGTTTAATATTTTTGATAATCTTTGTTCACTATCTTTACACAACACGTTCATAAATAGCACATTTTCAAAATAGAACTTCGTAATAGCACAGTAAATACGTAGAGCGGCACGATTATTCACCGAGATCGTAATAGTGCGGAACAGTGAATGCGTGGAGTCGCGCGAACGAAAACATCTGTTGTACTCAATTGGCTGCAGGGAAGTTTATAATATGCATTGACACAATGAGTGTATGGAATATACAGCGTGTTCTGTGTTGTGAAAACTACATGCATAACTATACAAGTACTTTGAAAGTTGTTTTTTTTTTAATAAGATCATTGTTTTTTGTATTACCTTTAAGAAGTGTTACATCATTCGTTATGTTTTTGTTTATACTTATTTTTTATAAAATCAGACACTATGCTATAACTATGACGTTGTATATGATTCGTTTTTTCGCTAATTATTATTATATAGATATAATTTTAAATTGTAACAAAACAATAATTCCAAATTATTCAGCTGTATTTTTTATTATAATTATGTATTTACAGAATAAAACATCAATATTTTTATGAGTTAGTTTATCAATATTTTATTTTTACGAGCAACATATTTATTTATAAGATAAAAAAAAAACCACAAAGGTATCAAAATTAAGTTACTGAAATTCGATAACATTATGTTCATTGAAGTGATAGTTCTTTTAAAAATACGCATCTACTCTTTGATCACAAAACAGAACTTCTATTTCAGTAAATAAGTTCGTTTTTATTTCCGTAACTACGTCCGTGTGTCACTAACATCGTTTTTAACTTTGTAAAGTATCGAATTAAGGTTTAGGGACATTTATTTTAAACTTTTTTATTAGGTATAGGATTTTGGACGGATATAAAGAAAACGTGGGTGAGAAAAGATTTATACATATTTTTTTAAATAAGATAAAATAGTACTGAAGATTTTTAGAGCCCGGAGCAAAGAGGTGAGGTTCTTATTCTTAAAATGCATGCCAAATATTATTTAAATATATGAAAGAAAGATTCTTTACTACAAAATTGTTTACCCATTGTCACGTTAAGAAGAAGAAAATCTGTCAAATTTCTCTGATAAATTTGCAACTTTAACACAAAGTAATAAGGCTCATGTTTAATTGGGAAGATTTGATAGTTTTGGAGAGCTTGACCTGCTGGCGTGTGTACCTAAACTGCGGAATAGCTTTGATCTCTATAAAAGATCAAAGATCTCAGTAAAAGTTTAACCATGAAATATAACCATGATACGTGCAGTATATCTTTGTGAAATCATTCTTCAATACAGTTTATTTAAAAGATCTTTAACATTGCTATTTGTTTGCTCAGTTAATTAAGAAACAGAGAAACAGTTATTTAGAATATTGGATGTAAGACGTCCTTTGTTTAGTCTATGTGTCGGAGTTTCGCTGGCATAAAATACTAGCTTCCGCCTGCAACTGCGTTTGCGTGCATGTGATTACAATAAAACTATATAATAATGTATTTATTTATCAATGAAAGAATTTTGATTCGTTTCGGAGATTACCTCCCCATATAAAAACTCATAAACTAACAAATTTTATGTCTTTATAATATTATTAGCTGGTACTCGCAGCTTCGCGTATGTTGCAAGATAATTATAATAGTCTACTTATTATATCTAAGTGGAATTTTTACCTAGGTATGTACCATTATAATGGTTTTTTTCTATGGGGAATTCTCAGTAGCAGCTCTGTTGGTTTTTTTTCCAGTTATTGGCAATAGGCTCCCCCTATTTCATGGGACCTAAGCATACCAGCGAACTGTACCTACACTTCTGCCTAACCCTTAGGGGCACGCATGTGTTATGTTATATTATACCTTAAATTCCGTCACTGGACTACTTTAATAATAGATCTAAAACAAATTTATGAATGATTCATTAACGACTCATATACTGTCCCACTGCTGGGCACGGGTCTACTCTCAGACTGCGAGGGATTAGGCTATAGTCCACCAAGCTGGCCTAGTGAAGGTTGGCAGACTTCACACACCGTCGAGAAAATTTCTAAGGCATATATTTCCTCACGAAATTTGCGAATTATGATGTTTTGGATTCGAACTCGACATCTTCGGACTACTGCATTCAATTTCACTGCACTCTTTTTATGAATGATTGAATGCATGTAATTATTAGAAATGGATCAGCCTGTATATGTAATGTGTGGCCTAAATACAAGGCGTCCGTGTCGCATACCGAACTCACTTAGCTGTGATTGTCATCAAGAAGCTTCGATCGATACTGCTTATTATAAAATTACTCAGTGGTGGTACTTGTAGGTTTGGACAGAGTCCCCCTTATTGGTTAGTGGAGGTAATTAACACTAATAATAGGTATACAGAAAAAAAAAGAAATAGTAACTGAAATTTTACCCTTCGCTAAAACAACTTTAAAATCTTAGCATGGAAAATGCCAAAAAATATAAAAAGATAGTTAATAGGTAAGGTATGCCACCTTATCTATTAACTATCTTTTTTTGGTTGGTTTGACATTTAATTAACTGTAAAGTAAGTCATGTCAGTTGAGAAGCAAAAACTTGCTTTAATTATATAGGTGTTACTGATGTCAACATAAAGACATAAATTCAGAATGTGAAGGCAAATTTTGACCTGGCCGGTGGGACTCGCGGTGGCTTAATAGTCATTACGCCATGACCATTAAGCCACCGCGAGTCCATAGAGCATAGGTACACCAGATGTACCTAATTGGAGCTGCCTGACTTGGGAAGTACCTCCGCCTTGCAGAAAATCGAAGTGAAATAACACTGCTTTGAGCTGTGTTATGTTCCTTGTGAGCAAGGTTGCCGTGAGGAAATGTCGTGTTGGCAGTGGGGGGATTTTGATCCTTATACTGCCAACCCAACTATTCCTCTTTCATTTTACAGGGTCAGCAACGCACAAGTGATACCCCTGGTCTTTGTAACACCAGGGGTATTCGTTCCGCGTTACATACGTTATCGTAACCGCTTACCATCAGGTGGAGCGACTGATGTTTGCCACCTTAGAGGTATAAAGAACTAGTAATATACTTATATAGAAAAAAAGAAAAGAAATACTAAGTAGGTACTTATATCATTTTTGCCTATGTCCAGGCTCTGCGCACTGTGCTGACTGCACTGTGTACATGACATACAAAACAAAGTGCGTCCATTACTAAAGCAAACACAGTCGGTTTATCTAGACAGCGTCGCCCGGTTGCCTATTTCACTCGCTATCTGTGTCAATAGGTCCACGATACCACGTACTGAGTGATAGCGAATCTCTATACAGATAACAGAAGTACCTTGAGTACCTATCTATCTACTAGTAGTGATTTTATATACCAGGAAATCTGCCAGAATACTGCCTCGTTAGTGTAGTGGTCTTAAGCGCATCTTGGCTCGATTTCCAGGTCGACTAAAGTGTTAAGGGCGTAACAAACGGCTAAGATACTATATTTTATGTTAAGATGCCTGGATATAAAATATTATAGTATGTTAAGGTATCACTCATGATGATGATGATGAAAAGGAGAAATAAACTTTATTATAACTGACAAAAAAAACACATCTCCAATATTATAACACGTTTTATTATGTCTGTGCAAAACTTATAAAAAAAAAGAATAAATACATCGATTCCAAATGAAAAATCGATCGGAAAACCTAATAAATTGTTGTGTTTTGCTTAAATGTATATTAAATTGTTTTAACAAAAAATCGGCACGTGAATCTAATGTTTCTTTTCTCAGTTGAGTCATACGATTTGTGGGTAATGGAAACCAGGTGTAAACCTAGTACTGAAATATGTTACCTATTCGATTCTAGGAATCGATTAAAATAGGAAACAACAAATTAGTCGCTACATCTGGACAAGCGAAATAGGTGTAGATAACATAATTTGTATATAAAAAAAAAACTGACTCATTAGACTTGTGGTCCTAAGAGCGACTGCTACGCTAGAAGTTCCTAAGTTCGATTCCGAGGTCGAGCAAAGTGTTATTAGGTTTTTCTATGAAATCTCAGTAGTAGCTCGGAATTTGGATATGTGTTACATGGGACTTAAACATACCGGCGATTTGTGGGTGTATATTGGTACAACTCTGCTTAACCTTTCAGGGAATACAGGCGTGATGGTATGTTGTGTTGTATGTTAAAAATAGCTAAAATACTTATTAACATTAGGTACGCTCAAAAATTTCAGTCGGATACCTATGTTTTTATTCGAGAAACAATTTATATCGCACTTTTTTGAAACCTAACATTAATAAAGCTTAATAAACAATAGGGTCGCCCCCTATTATAAGGGAACTAAAACATTCCGGCAAAACATCGGCAAAACATGTATATCTCTCGTCTACACTACACCACCAAGACGGAGGACATCGTGGAGTATGTACGCCAAAGGTTGAATGGATCGCAGAGAGTGCAGCTACTGGAATCGCGCCGCAACGTCAACTTCAAGGCGTTTGTAGTGCGAATACCAACTAGTTATTTGCACCTCGTCATGAAAGAGGACTTTTGGCCGGAAGGAGTGGTGTTCCGTCGCTTCCGCGGACAAGTGCCACTAGGACGTACAGAGACTAGTGCTGAGTGAAGTGGTATTGTACTACATACATACCATCACGCCTGTATTCCCCGAAGGGTTAGGCAGAGGTGTACTAATGTACACCCACATTTCGCCAGTATGTTTAGGTCCCATGTAATAGAGGGCGAGCCTATTGCCATTAACCGGGCACAAATCCAGACTCCGAGCTGCTACTGAGAATTTCATTGAAAAACCCAATAACACTTTGCTCGACCTGGGGATCGAACCCAGGACCTCTAGCGTTGCAGTCGCTCTTAGGACGCGCTTGGTATTGTACTAACATAGGCTTATGTTTCTTTATATACTAACACATTGTATATTATATAATATATATGTTAGTCCGTAAGGTATGTATCTATGGGCTAAAGTAGCCTGATAATAAAGAGTTATTATTCTATCAAATCTTCCCAGTTGAAAATGAACCTTATCATCATGTAGCATTAAAGTTGAGGTAGCTTGATGTGCTGGGCTCTGTACAGTGAATACACCTAACCCTTCTACACCCACTAATGAGTGTATTATAATAATAATTATAGCTGCCTCATTAAATGATGTGTAGTGCTCGTAAGTGCGCGATTGTTACGTTAGAGCAGCGATTCCCCATAGCCGTGTCGCGACCCGGTCTGGACCCGCCATCAAAATAAAATACCGGGTCGCGAACTTGGTTTCTTTGGTAAAAAATAAGCAGCAGCTCCATACTTCGCACTAAAATATAGTAACTATACAGGATTTTACAAAACTACCCGTAAAGACGAGAGGTTAAATGGAGGCATAACGAGTCCATTCACAATATTTAAGAACCGTAGTAACGCTGTATTAACATACGGCTTTGATAATTAATTATATTTTTACGGGGTATTTTGTAACACGTTGTATAGGTGATACCAAAATATGGAGTATTAATAAAACATTTTTACTATAAATAAATGTGTATTATTTTACCCAATGGGACCAGCTTGGGTTTAAAAGTGAGTGGGTACCGAAGGGGTAGTGTGAAAATTACAGGGCTATGGCAGAACAATGTTTGGGAAACACTGCGCTAGAGGGCCTGGGTTCGATCTGGTTAGATTGGAAGCCGACCAACATAGCTGAGAACAGTGTAAAACAATCACAAAGCATCATAATACAATTAGGCGTATTATCTTTGGACAGCGCCCCAATTCATATTAATTGTTTAAATGTTTGCGTGACATCAGACTGATAGTGAACTGACTAGACCGGACTATGATCTCATTACTTACTTCATATTTATATTACGTATCATGCGCATCATTTTAAACTCGGAATGTAAGTAACATCATCGTCAACCTATACATATACTGTCCTACTGCTGGGCACGGGTCTCCTCTCATATCGAGAGGGATTAGGCTATAGTCCACCACGCTGGCCTAGTGCGGGTTGGCAGACTTCACAAACCATCGAGAAAAATCTCTAAGGTGTGCAGGTTTCCTCACGATGTTTTCCTTCACCGTTTAAGCGAGTGATAATTAATTTATTAATACGCAAAGAATTCGAAAAGTCAGAGGTGCGTGCCTTGGGTTCGACCTCGAGACCTTCGACTTGGCAGTCCAATGGTCATACCAATAGGTTATCACTGCTTAAGTAACATGTGTCTTTAAATCTCTAGTGAATCGGTTTCTTCTAGGCAAGCGCGCTCCACCGTAGATCGCAGTGTCGCTTAACATCAGGCGAAGTAGTGGTCAAGCGTAGGCCTATCGTGAATAAAAAAAAACATGGCGCCAGTCTTCCGTCTTCCGTCTTCAGAAGTGATGGCCTAAACTACGCCAGTTTAGGCGTGGTTTTGGGCAATCGCTTTTGGAAAACCGGTTGATGAATTAAAAAAAAACACAAACATACTCATTAAAAAGTGAATGTTTGGACGCACCTGGTTTTTTTAAGAGAGCTTTTTTAGAGAGGTAGGCCTAGTGTGAGTAATTCTAGTGGATAGTGGGAGTAATTCTACTCAAATTGGAGCTGCCCAAATGGGTACCTCCGCCTTGCAGAAAATCGAAAATTCTAAGCAAATAAATAAACATCTTTTTGTATATTTTTGGCATTTTCCATGCTAAGATTTTAAAGTTATTTAGAAAAGGAAAAATTGGACCGCGGGCAGGATTCGAACCTGCGTCTTCTGGTACCTAACCAGAAGACGCAGGTTCGAATCCTGCCCGCGGTCCAATTTTTCCTTTTCTAAATAACTTTAAAATAAATAAACATTTAATACTATAGTATTATAGATGCAAAATTAACTCCGTCTGTTACGCTTCCACACCTAAAACGCTGAACCGATTTGGATGAAATTTGGTACAGAGATAGATTAGATTATGGAGACGGACCTAGTCTACCTTTTGTCTCAAAGAGAACTTTGGGATCCGGGTAGAACCACGGGCAATAGCTAGTAAAAAATAAGTGAAAATTATATAGGTACTGTAGCCATCTAGGAGAAGAATACAAGAAACTCTCGGTTAAAAGGTACAGCCAGCAGGTCAAGCTATCCAAAACTGTAAAATTTTCTCAATTGAATATGAACCTTATCGTTTTGTATTAAAGTTGAAAATCAATCAAAGAAATTTGACAGATTGTGGTAGCTTGATGTGCTGGCCAGAATCTACTTCAGAATTATATATTCTTCAAAGGTCAAGGGAAATCTGACACAACCATCAATCACTTTTTCACTAGACATTTTAAATTAAATTCAAATGGTTACTTCTTCTTAAACCAGCCAGTCATATCATCATCATCATCAACCCATATACTGTCCCACTGCTGGGCACGGGTCTCCTCTCAGATTGAGAGGGATTAGGCTATAGTCCACCACGCTGGCCTAGTGCGGGTTGGCAGACTTCACAAACCGTCCAGAAAAATCTCTAAGGTATGCAGGTTTCCTCACGATGTTTTCCTTCACCGTTTAAGCGAGTGATAATTAATTATTAATACGCACATGAATTCGAAAAGTCAGAGGTGCGTGCCTTGGGTTCGAACTCGAGACCTTCGACTTGGCAGTCCAATGATCATACCGCTAGGCTATCACTGCTTTTTTTTTTTGTCAGTCATATGCTGACTCCTTTTAGCGACCTCTACAATATCTGAGACGACGGCTGTGGTCTAGTGGTCCGCGTGTCGGATTGCTGATCACGAGGTCGTGGGTTCGATTCCCACATGACACAAATATTCATGTGATGAACATTAAGTATTTGTGTTTGTCTGGGTGTTTGTTATGTAATTTAAGTATGTATTTACAAATAAAAAGTATGTAAGTATTATCCATTACCTAGTACTCATAGTACAAGCTCTGTTTAGTTTGGGACTAGACGGTGTTGTGTGAATATGTCCAAGAATATAATATGTATATATTTTTTTAAATCTATGTATGCATATTTTCGCTACAACCAACACAAGTAACATAAGCCAGTAAGTATTGTTTTCATTTCTTATCACTGTTGTTTTACGGTTAACGTCTCGTTATGTTGTTATAACTCAAACTAAACTAACTGCCTCGTTAGCCTGGTGGTCAAAAGTGCGACTGCTATGCTAGAGGTCCTGGTTTGGATTCCCAGGTCGAGCAAAGTGGTAGATATTGAGTTTTTCTATGAAATTCTCAGTGGCAGCTCGGAGTTTGGATTTGTACCCGGTTAATGGCAATAGGCTTGCCCCCTATTACATGGGACTTAAACATACCGGCGATCTGTGGGTGTATATTGATACACCTCTGCCTAACCCTTCGGAGAAAACAGGCATGATAGTATGTTGTTTTATGTCAACTATAGCTAAAATATGTCCTTCAGTTGTTCGCATTTTAATTTGATGATCGAATTCCGTGGGACATCTGTGAGTTCACCCGGGATTTAATAAAAAAATAAATATTTGGGACATTTTACAGAGCACCATCTAGTTCCAAACTAAGCAGAGTTTGTACTATGGGTACTAGACAATGGATATAATACTTATATACTTTTTATTTTGTTAATGCATAATTTAGAATATTATATCGCGTCACGTGGTTAGCTTCACTCGAAATTTCCGATCGCAAGATGAGAAGAGAGAAGATTTGAACTCTGTTCTCCGCATCAAGACAATAGGAAGCGGAGAGAAGCGGAGCAGTGAAGTGCTGGCCTATTGGCCTACCACATCAATGCTTTTTTTAAAGGTAGGCAAGGTAAGGTACTTAGTAGTAACTGCATCACCTATTACAAAAGATTGTTTTCGAGTCTGCAAGAAAGAGTACCTGGATGGACTTGCCTAGACCCTTAGACTTGACTTTGCCCAGAGGTAGCACAGCAATTTCCAATAAAAACATTACTAGGCACTCTTAGCTTACGATTTATCAACGTCAAATTGCCGTGAGTGAGGCAGTAAAATCTATGTAAATAATATTAAGAATATTTCCAATGCGTACACAATTCTGTTTCGATAACTTGCCGTTTACACTATACGTTTTTTAGGTAAAAAACGTAATTAAACACGTCGCACTAATTATTAATTGTCGGTTCCGTTTACACGTAACGTTTTGCATTCGGAACGACCGCCTGCGCTCCACACCGCGACATAACTACTTATCTTATCAGCTTACCTACTGCGTGAATCATTACAAGTAAGTGAAGTGGATGTGTTTAATTTCCTTTATGAAAATTCTGGTTATTAACGTATTCTGAAGTGAAGTAATAAGGATACTGCTACAATTGAACTTCTGGGTCCGATTCTAAGGTCGAGCAAAGTGTTGTTAGCTCAGAGATTTGTTCCCGGTTAATGGCATATTTGGCCTCCTATTACATGAGATTTTAAGAGAGGTAGGTAGGGCATAGCAAATTTAAGTTGCCTGATTGGGGATGTACCTCCAACTTTCAGAAAATGGAAGTGAAATAACACAGTTGTGAGCTGTGTTGTGTTCCTAACGGTGAGCAAGGTTGCCAGTGCTTTGCGAGAAAACGTTATGTTGGCAGAGAGGGGACTTTGACTCTTATACTGCCAACCCAACTATTCCTCTTTCGCGGTACAGGGTCGGCAACGCGCTAATGATACTCCTGGTATTGCAAGCGTTTATAGGCTATGGTAACCGATTATCATACGTGGCCCGTAAGCTTGTACCTTAGTAGCATACAAAAACTCTAATCATATAGATAACCTGCGGGTGTGAGCGTCACAATGTTTAATTTACAAATCCTAATAGTACGACGAATCTTACAAAACATGTCCAAACAAGATGTATTAAGCGAAGCATCCTAATATAATTCTCAAGACTTTAAGGCACAACTTACATTGCAACTTTAATCAAATCTCTAACCAGGTAATCTCGTGTCTCTTTCGCACAGTATACATCAAAGTCCTGTGCGAGAGAGAGATGGAAGAATATCGTCGGTAGCTGCGTAGAATCATTATCTAATATAATACTAAAACAAACTTACCTTTCTTCGAAAATGCTAGAATTGGCCATGAAGCTGTCATCGATGAGACTAGACTCTTCCAGGGCACTCCTGTCCAAGCTCCCCTCCTCCTCGCGAGGCAGGAGAGGCGGCAGGCTATGGCATTGCTCCTCCAGCGACTTGCTGTACTCCGAACGGTATTTCTGGTCCCACAGTTTCTTCGTCTCATCCTGCACTCGACGCTTTAGCTCAGATATTTTTTCTCTTTCGTTTTCTATTACTTGGCATCCTAAAATAGAGGAATAACTAAATCAAGACCGATTCGTTTTTATAGCATTATGATAAAGTTGACTGTAAAGCCGATAAATAAACACAAAATTGCTTCAAAAATAGGGAAGAAATATGGAATATTGCTTTTCAATAGGTGTTACTGACGTCACCATATTGATATAAACTCTGAATATGAAGGCAAATATCGAGATGGCGGGTGAGACTCGTGGTGGCTTGTTGATCATAGCGTCTGGTGTATCTAACCAGAAGATGTTCGAATTCTGCCCGCGGTCGATTTTTTCCTTCGCTAAATAACTTTAAAATTTTAGCATGGAAAATGCCGAAAATACAAAAACAAAAATACGGAAGATTTACTTAAGCATTTTAATTTAATGCTAGAGACCGAGAGATGACGGCATGCCGTTGCCAATCAAATTCTACTAAGTACTAACATTAAAAGAAGATGTAGTGACGAGAATTGAGAAGAATATGCTGAGATGGTTTGGGCATGTCGAGAGAATGGATGAAAGGCGACTAAGAAAAGGGATTTACGTGGCGAATGTCAGTGGAACCGCCGAGAGGGAACGCCTTAGCAAAACTTACGCCGACCTTATTGGTGGGTTTCGTTAAAAAGGTCAGGTGCGTAGTACTCGCAACCTGCGTATGTGTATGACAAGATGTATGACTGTGGTCGAAGCAAAAGTAGTACCTATGCATGAATCGTAGTTTCTGCCTACCCCCATCGGAAAAAGGCATGAGTTTATGTATGTACTAACACTCCTTTTAAACGCGGGAAAGAGACAGAGTTACCACCCACCAAGAACTTTAAGCGCTTAGAACTTTATTAGTCGATTTAAAATATTTTTTCAGTACCTACAGACTGCCTCATTAGTCTAGTGGTCCTAAGCGATCGAACCCAGGACCTCTAGCGTAGCAGTCGGCTACGCTAGAGGTCCTGGGTTCGATCCCCAGGTCGAGCAAAGTGTTATTGGGTTTTTCTGAAATTCTCGGAGTCTGGATTTGTGCCCGGTTAATGGCAATAGGCTCGCCCCCTATTACATGGGACCTAAACATACCAGCGAAATGTGGGTGTACATTAGTACACCTCTGCCTAACCCTTCGGGGAATACAGGCGTGATGGTATGTATGTACCTACAGAAAAAAAGAATAAGTACCTTGTTCCTCCAACATTTCAAGCCGTTTCCTCTCAACCTCCATCAGGCTATCCAGAGTCCTCTTCCCCAACGAATTCATATCGGTATCGCTGGGCAGTATCGGAGCATCGATAGTGACCTTCGATATCCTATCTATGTCGTCTTGAGATGGAATTTTATTAGTATCAGTAATTTTCTGGAAGTCTCCACTCTTCTGAAATTCTTTTACACTCGGCTCGTCTCCACAGCTTTTCCTGTGCAGTATTTTCACTGATTGTACCGTATTAACATTTTCAGTTTTAGGGGGAGTATTCTCAAATGTGACTTTAGTTTTCTGTTCGAAATCTGTATCTGTTTCTTCTTGGATATCATCTTCTTTCTTCTCAGGTGATAAAGATTTAGCTTTGATGTATTTATTTTCAGCGTTTACACATTTCGTGTTTTTAATATAACGATTTTTAGAATTATTCTCTTTGTCAGATTCATCGCTTTTAATACTGTTCTCCCTAGATTTCTTTCCAAAGGAATCCTTCTTCATTATCTTCCCTAGAGCTGCAAACGTCGGGATTTTTGATGAAGAACTGCTTTTGACTGGCCCTGTGTTCTTATCCTTCTTCTTAGAATGTCTTAAACTGTTGAATTTGTCCAAACTGACATCAGCCTCAATATTATCGTTGTAGAAGAGATTTTCATTCAAACTTTGGGACATAACATCGACTTTTTCGGGTGATTTCGGTTTCTTACTCTTCCGTTTCAACGAATCGAAATTTCTTTCCCAAAATCCTTTCTTCTCTTTCGAAGAAGTGGACGATTTTGACGGACTTTCACTGTATCTTTCGTCTGTATCTGCTATGTCGGTGATGGCTCGTCTTTCTATGTCTACTGTCATAGATTGTGACATTTGATCTATTGAATTGAATTTGTCTTTTAAATGTTTTGTGTGGTCTTCGAATGTTGACATTTTTAAGTCGATATCATCGCTGTCGGAGCTCTGTGGAGAGTATCCGAATTCTCCAGATTTTGCTCTAGTTTGGTCTGTGTAAAATGCACTGTCAGGAGACTGTGTCCTTTCGTTATCATTAAGTTTGGTTACAATCGGTTTAAGTTCTTTCTCTACAGTTTGTACTTTACCAGTTAATTCTTCGACTAAATTGAGTAGTCTTACGTACTCAGCGTGTAGTATTTTCGTTTCGTCTAAAGCCGATGTTAGATTGTTATTAGCTTCTGATTTTAATGTTAGTATACGAGTTTTTTGCGCTTCAATCTTCTTTGTAAGTAGGATTATATCGTTCTGTATATCTTCTCTGTTTGATAACCTGTGAGACAATGAGTTAATTTTATTACAACAGTAGTAATAACAGAAATATAGGCAGAATCTGTCATAGAATCGCCCGGTGGATGGTGTTGGACTATAAATATAATACATAATATACCTACACCTCTGCTTAATCCTGCTGGAATATCAGTCCATCAATAATTCGTACTTCGACATTTTGTTATACATAATTTTACTATTGAAATCTTTGACATTTTATTTAGGTTTTTATTTAACTACCTATTATTTTCTTCCACTCAATTTAATAATAAGTTAATGTACAGAGGCCAGCACATTAAACTACCACAATCTGTCAAATTTATTTTATAGATTATCAACTTTAATACAAAACTATAAGGTTCAGTTTCAATTGGGCAAATTGGACAGTTTTGTTTAGCTTGACCCGCTAGCGTCTGTACCTAATAATAATAAAAAAAATTATACCCATCGACGGGACATAGAGAGACACAATATTTTTTAATTTAACTTTCTTTGTAACCTGTGTTCATAAAATAAATAGATTTGATAAATTGTATATTTTTTTCTACTCACAATTCTGACTCCTCCTCAAGATGCTGGAACTCCAGGTCCTCAAATATCTTGGTCTCGTTGTCTAGAATATCCTGCGCGTTCTGTAACTCTTCAAGTGTCGCTGCGTTGTTTTTTAAGTCTTTCTCTATCCTGAATAAAAATCAAACAGTATGTAGTAATTTGCTTAAATATATGTATTTTGTTCTATAAGAAAATCAGCTTCAGAAAATTTATAAAAGAGAAGCTAAGCTCCCAGTATAGCAAATCAAACATAGTGTTGAAATGTAAAAAGGGATAATACATTCTACAAGTTTGCTTTTTTTAGTAGCGGTTAGCTGAGGTTCCACCCGCTTTCCAAAAAGCTATTTCAGACACAAAAGTTCTAAGCCTATGTCCTTCTCCATGGTCTAATCTATCTCTGTACCAAAATTAATAAAATTGGTTCAGTGGTTTAGGCATGAACGCGTAACAGACAGACCGACAGAGTAACTTTCGCATTGAAAATATTAGTAAGGCTAATGAGGCAGTTATTCTTTTTTTTAATAATAAAAATTTCTTACCTTTCAACTTTTAACGTAGCGATCTCGACTCTATCTCTCATCTCATTCTGTCTCGTCTCCTGTTTCTCTTTCAGCTGCCGTATCTCTTCTTCTATTCTCTTCGCGGTGTCCACTAAGTCCATTTTCTTCTTCTGTTCTATGTTCAATATCGTTATTTCTGAGTCGTATTCTCCTTTGATTAGGGCTTTCTCCATTTCCAACTGTAAGTTACGATACAATTTATATATATTGGCTGCTAAAATTTAAGAGAATTGCATAATTTTGGGTGGGTAGCTGGTTAGCTATATTTATATTTTATTGGATAGGCTTATCCAATAAAAAAAGGTTTAGGACTTTACAGTATCTCTAGTGTTTGCACTTGCACTTACGACCACTACTACAGAGACAAGATTAATGAAGCTTTTTGATATAAGAGAGAGACTGGATGTGTGGATCACACATGCGTAAATTGTAGTCGAGAAGATACAATCGAACCAATTTAAATAACACTTTCCTCAAACGTAAACTACACCTAAAAACGTAAGGTTCTTTACCAGTCAGCCTTCGGATTAAATCTCAGCGAAATAGGTACGAAAATCATCATCAACCCATACCTACTGTCCTACTGCTGGGCACGGGTCTCCTCTCATATTGAGAGGGGTTAGGCTATAGTCTAATACTATACACATATCGATATACCGAGCAATACAAAATATATTTAAATATAATAAACCCTGTTGGAAACATTAATTAAAAATTAGGGTAGCTCACCTCTCTCAATATATCGTCTTCCTGTGACCTGATTTCTGACATCTTGTATTTAATTTCATGTATCTCTGTGACTAACTTTTTCCTCTCTTCTTTCAATTTCTCATATTTAGTCTTCAGCTCATCTACATTGTCGTCTAGAACAGCACTGTCAATAGAATCAGCTTCAACGTCAATCTTCTTTATATCTTCTGTTATATTCTTGATTATTTTATCTCTCTTGTTCTCTTTCAAGTCTTTCTCAAATTCTTCCAGTTCAGGAATGTCCGCCATCAGTTCTTTTTTCACGTCATCGAAACTTTGGTTTTTAGTCAATATGACATCTGGACTCTTTTCAGGAGTTTCGACCTTTTTGTCATCGTTCATGATTTTGGAGTATCTGAATTCAATGTCGTTTATTAAATCATCATCGATCATTGGTATTTCTTCTTCAAGACTTAATTGCTTTTCTATTCCCTCGAATTTTGGTTTGTCAGTTTGTTTATTTGAATTTTGTTCAGTTGCCTGATCGAAGTTGGGTTTTTTAGAATTATCTACAGGAGGTGGTGTAGGGAAAATGAAGTACTGAGGTGATGTAAGATTTTTATGAGCAAAAGTTGTCTTAATTCTCGTCCTAGGGCTTTGGGTGTTCGGGGACTTGGGTTTCAGGTTACCGTATACATTATTTCTATAGTAAACGTTTTCATAGGGACTTCCTATAGGAGATGAGAGGTTAGGGATGCGATCCCCGCTTTGGTTGTGAAGTTTCCTTATCATAATCGGACTAGACAAATCGTGCATTCTAGGGGAAGGATCATCGAATACTGGGATCCCTATCTCGTCCATCCTGCCTATATTTTCGTAGTTGTTTTGGGGGATGACGACTTCAGGGGTGAGTTCTGTGGGGGAGGTGGACATTTCGAAGTTTTCATAGCTCGAGAGATTCCTTTGCAATGGAAGGGATTGACTTATAGGTGAGTTTTTGTTATGACTAGTTTCGAACCTGAAAGAGAAAAATATACTATTACGACGATAAAAAAGATCTTCCATAAAATTTGTCGAGTATTATGTGGACAAAAAACTCGACGGATATAGGGTTGACACCATACTAAAAGTTCTTCATAATAATGAAAGTATAATTACCGTTTTTGGAGTTTCTACAAAAACTAAGGTTGTCTAAATAGGGTTGTAGTATAGGGCCATATACATATATGTATGTCTAGAAATTAATGAATTAATGTTAATGGAATAAGGTTAGTATATCTAAGCCTGTTTTTCTTTGTTAGGCTTGGCTGGCAGCGTATCAAGATATACTGGTCATTATTATATCATACTAGTTTTCCGCCCGCGGCTTTGCCCGCGTCGAGTTCGGTTATATCGCGTTTCCAAGAGAACTCTTCAAAAGTCCGAGATAAAAACTATCCTATGTTCTTTCTCAAGGTCAACTCTATCTCTGTACCAAATTTCATTAAAATCAGTTCAGTGATTTAGACGTGAAAGCGTAACAGACAGAGTTACTTTCGCATTTATAATATTAGTAGGGATTAGTAGGGATAGGGATGTCTCATTAAACTTAAGAGATGTTTTTAAGTGCGGACCGCGTTCATGTAACTTACTTGTAATAACCATCGCTGGTCTGTACAAAGTTGGGATTGTTCAACGCCACGCTGCGCGGGAGTGAACCGTTCGTTATGATTTTGTTGTGCGGCCTCTTCTCCGTAGGGGTTATCGGGATGCCTGGAAAGTAAGACATGATGGGTTGTTTATAAATTGGTGTTAGGTGGTAGGGAATGCTTGCACAGTAGATTGTTAAGAATCCAGACCATGTACCAAGTTAATATGACAACATGTACTAAAAAATAATATTACATTCTTGTCATTCATGACATTGTCTTAAAAAAATCTATTAATAAGTATTAACAGATGGAGCAAGGAAAACCTTGGTTTCACAAGAAGAGGAAGAGAAATTCGACACGACAACGTCCGGTGTATTTAACCGGAAGAACACAGGTTCAAAACCTTGCCCGAGATCGAATTTTCCTTTCGCTAAAATTTATATATTCAAAAATATTTAGAAAGCAATAAAATATAACCCAAAAAAGTAAGTCTTTAAAGTACAGACGCCAGCAGGTCAAGCTATCCAAAACTGGCAGTTTTTCCCAATTGAACATGAACCTTATTATTTTGTATTAAAGCTGAAAATCTATCAAAGCAATTTAACAGATCAGGGTAACTTGATGTGCTGGCCTTTGTACAAAATATGGGCTCAAAAATGTATGTTACTGTCAATATTTGATAAAAAGTAAGTAACAACATAATTATCAACCACTGATATAATATCAAATGTAACGGAACCTGATATTACATGCAATTTGATACACGACAAGACATTGGTAACCTTGTAGGCCTTCCTTTACGGTGAAGGTTTGATGGTCAAGGGGCATACCTATAATAATTACGTCATAAACGCTTCAATACGAGCTATCTTGAAAGTAGCCACTTCCCGACCATTCCTTTTCCCCACTCGCTTATTGTATGAATGTTGTAATGTACTAACTGTCCGCCAACTTTTCATAATGCACATTGTGGTTAAACAACACGCCGACCTACCATATAATGAATACATTACTAACACGAAGAGACGGAAAGATATTGTGTGTACCTCACTTTCAGAGTCAAGGTTTGTTTTCACAAATAGGTTTTATTCATTCTTAGGCCCTTTCCTGTATAATAGACTTAATAAGAATTTATCCATGTATGCCCTTAATTATCATAATACTAAATCATTAGTGTACAAATATTTACAATCCTTGACTTATGATGAGACCGAAGCCCTAATTAGTATTATAACTTAAGATATCAAATAAATAATTTATCCTTTTATTATTTTTAATCATTATTTTTTTCTAATTTATGTTACTTACTGTTTGGTTTATTAGTTCTTACAAATTGTAATATTTTACTTAGTTATCGGATCAGCACTTGCCGCCTGTGACACAGGTTTACCTAGTACAGGCACCTAACACTGTAATACCTCTTAATTATTTTATAAGTTATCTCTGTATTATATTTTACCTTTGTAATTATGAATAAATATTATTATTATTATTATTATTATAATAGTTTAGGCGTGAAAGCGTAACAGACAAATAAACGTTTGCCTGTCTGTCTGTTACACTTTTCTGTCTAGACAGAGTTACTTTTTTTTATTTTTTTTATTTACTGTTGTCAAAGAGAGATAGTGGGAGTAATTCCACTCAAATTGGAGCTGCCCGACTGGGGAAGTACCTCCGCCTTGCAGCAAATCGAAGTGAAATAACACTGTTTTGAGCCGTGTTGTGTTTCTTACGGTGAGCAAGGGTGCCAGTGCTCCGCGAGGAAACGTTCAAAACGGTCAAAGTCCCCACACTGCCAACAGCAGTGGGGGGACTTTGACCCTTATACTGCCAACCTAACTATTCCTCTTTCGCACAAGTTGCAAGCGTCTATAGGCTACGGTAACCACTTACCATCAGGTGGGCCGTATGCTTGTTTGCCACCTTAGCGGTAAAAAAAAACAAAGAGACGACACCCATTCCCACTCCTTTCCAGTGGGAAAGGAGAGACACGCACAAGGACGGACAGAGAGAAGTGTCTCTCTGTCCGCTGTTATATGTTTTATAATATATTAAATCGACAATCCAAGTTCTTCTACGTACCTGTAGCTATTTGTCTCTCGTACTCGGCGCACATGTTGAGGATCTCTTCCAGACGAGCCGTCTCTGCTTCTTTCTGCTCTTCTTCCTTTATCCTATCCTGGTACGCCTGAAACAAAGAAGACATATAGTCAGTATAATTAATGAAACATACATACCCCTGCAGGTCAAGCTATCCAAAACTGTAAAATTTTCTCAATTGAAAATGAACCTTATATGACAGTTTATGGTAGCTTGATGTGCTCGCCTCTGTACAGATAAGCCTTTTTCACATGAAAGTACCTACTCGGAAAATATAGGAAGTAACTAGCTACGATTTCTTTGCCTTCGTCCACGGTTCATATATCTTGTCATACACACGCGTGAGAACTGCGAGAAACTGTCCGTTTTGAAGGACCATGAGGTCTTATTGAATGAATAAGTTTAATATCTTTAGACAAATTTCCATTTTTTTTTTCATTTAAACGTAACATCATCAGCCTTTATTAGTCCACTGCTGGACGTAGGCCTCCCCTAATGTGCGCCATTTCACCCTGTCCTCGGCTTTTCGCATCCAGCTTCTACCAGCAGCCTTTCGCAAATCATCAGTCCATCTTACCGGATACACTACGTTTGCCGAGTCGCGATCTCCACTCGAGAACATAACGTAACAAATTTACCATAATAATGGTATTATGGTAGATTATGGTTTCTAACTAATTATTTGCCTAACATTTTGCTGTATTTTAATATTTTGTGTAGTACCACCAGTAATTTTTGATCCTTTGACTCATAACACATTAAAAGTTCTGGCAAGAAATGTTGCGACATTGGAGTTGGCCTACCAGTTGGTAACATCATTACTTAGTCGATCGCTTAAAACCCAGAAGGTAGTTAACCCAGAAGATATTGATATGGTAACTCACCATACCACAGAACAGCTTATCAATCTTCTTAATAATAGTGTTATACATCTCGTTTCTGATAGACAGTTGATTAAACTGATTACATTTCAAGTCGTTTCCAACAACAATAACGTTGCTATTCTGTATCGGTGATGAAATATTCTGGTTGGCAACACTGATCGACGCCATCTTTGTGAATTCCAATTTCAAATCGTCGTACGACCGTTTGATTTTCTCTTCTAATTTCAAAATTTTCGTTCCGATACAGTTTTCGTGGTCTCTTGTGACTTTTATGTAATGGTTAGTCAATATAGTGTTGATTGTTTTATAAATTTTGATATCGTTTCTTATTTTATGAACGACATCGAGTTTTTCGTTGACGGAATTCGAGATATCGATTATTTTCTCGTATTCGTTAGGTCGGTTTTGGTTTACGTCGATCGTCAGTTTAAGCTCTTTTAAAGCTAATGTGTTTTTCTTGAGGTTTTGTACAAAAAGTTTTAATAGGTGCTTGTGTGATGGTTCTTTTTTATTTTTTACAGTCATTATCAAAACTGTTTATGCACTTTTATGTTTCAGTAATTTTCAAACAGTTCTAGTTAATTAATTAATTTAATGCACTAATTTAATATACTTAATCAAAAACAAAATTGTAATTTATTAATATGACAATCACTGACACTGTTGCACATAAAACCTATATTTTTTTAACAAAAAAAAAACACTTTTTAAATTAAATTCACTTATTGACCTTTCTGTCTACCCCATTAGGAGTTAACCGTGAATATTCCCCTACATTTTGACCTGAACTATTCGCGGCTCAAACAATACTGACTGGATATAAGTCTAAAAATGAAAGTTGAAATTGAATCTGGCAATGATCGCTTATATCATATGTCATGAATATTAACATAGATATGCAGAGCTCTTATTAGAAAGCAAATAAAGTTCAATTTTATTTGGCCGGCTTGAAATTAGCAATGCAGATAATATTTTATGAATAGACTTTCTGATGTTTTAGTTTGTTTTATCAATTAGAAGATTTTGCTTGTTGGATGTGTGTGTAGATACCGACATCCACGGATAATTATAGACTGTAATGATCCATTTACCAATGTCTCAGAATGGCCAGCCATTATCATCATCATATTGAGAGGGATTAGGCTATAGTCCACCACGCTGGCCTAGTGCGGGTTGGCAGACTTCACAAACCGTCGAGAAAAAATCTCTAACGTATGCAGGTTTCCTCACGATGCTTTCCTTCACCGTGGCATGATTACTTACTGGCCTTTCCTTCAAGGGCCAGTATGTGTCTGTAATTCTGTATACTTACCTACTTAATTTTATGGGTAAATGACACATACATATATGACAATTTCTTAATGTACCTACTTTGAAAAAAGAAATACTTTTTTCATTTGAACTATTATCTTTAACCTAGCATTTTCTTAACGGTGTTGGGGTCGGCTTTCAGTCTAACCAGAAAACGTCAACGAAGTTACAAGTCGTTCGAAAGTTCTCCGAAACTTCGGAATCCGAAAAAACAAGTGTCAAATTCAATTTTTCGAACGGGTAAAAACACATCGATAGTAGGGACAACTGTCAAATTGTGTTGTCATTCATTCTTAGTTCGGACCCCGAACGAATCATCCTTCCGTAGGTGATACGGAGTAGGAAACGCCCGTAACGAAGGTCGAAACTACGGACTTCGTGCTTAGGGAGTAGACCCCCAGATGTGGCCACGAGCCCTGACACGAGCCTAGTAGACAGCTAAATATACCTAAGTTTACTTTTTTTAAAATATGAATGGGCCTGCCTTTGACTGCTACTTCGCCTGATGGTAAGCAAGTAACTTTAACGAGACTTAAGTATTTATAAAAACACGAGTTTATAAATAAGATTCAGGCACATTGAAATTCACAAATTAAGTCGTTTGATTTCAAAACGGTTTTTTTAACAGTTTTAGGTTATTATATATTCATTATATATATTTGATTATAACAGTTATTTTAAGACGGCACACAATACACTTGACATCAAGGGCATTTTAATTCGATACTTGATCAATTATTTTTAATATTTTTTTCCGATAATGTATTCATTCACACCACTTTAAAGCCTAACAAGACACTTGAACACACTAAGATTTTATTGAGAATTATTTCAACAAAATTTTACTCGTTTTTTTTTTTACTTTTTTTAACTAGGTTATAATTATTCTTCATCTATACCACAAAATACACTAACAAATTGTCGCATTGCGATTCCGCAGTTAGCATATCGCTGTTTCAACTCTTATCGTTTGATAAGGCTATTGTTTCTTTAATTTCAATTATAACGGGCTGACTATCACGCGATTATGTGATCTTGTTTGATAATATTTTAATACTAGATTTCCGTTCTTTAATTCACTAAGGTCTTCAATTGAACGCGAGGAGAGGTCTTGCCGTTTGAGGGGGTCCGGTGGTTATACCGGACCATAGTCTGTTATAGTCGTGACGAACGTCAGGAATCCCATGATAACTGATATTTTATTGTCAATTGTGTTTAAAAACACTTTTGACACCGGTTTACTTAACCGGAAGGACGCAGGTTCGTATCCTACCTAAGAACGAAATTTTCCTTCGCTAACGTTTATATCTTTAGTTTAGAACAGTTTCCTTACCTACTTTCTACAATCTATAAATTTTGTATCATTTTAAATAATGTTTACAAAATGTAAAACAAATGAATATGACGCAGTAGGTTATTTGCATATGATTATAATTTCTTGGTATTTTAATCTGTTTATTGACAGAAGCTCTGCTGGCTCTGCCTTCATTTACCATTTAGTTATCACTGTTTATATAAAAGCAACCAATATATGTATGTATTTACAACAAAAAATATACAAGTATGCGGTGGCTTAGTGGTCATAGCGTCTGGTGTACCTAACCAGAAGACGCAGGTGCGAATCCTGCCCGCGGTCGAATTTTTCCTTTTCTAAATAACTTTAAAATCTTAGCATGGAAAATGTCAAAAATATACAAAAAGATATACAAGTATTATTTAACTAATACTAACAAAACTAAGGACTATTTGGTTTGAAAAAAAACTTATTATTATTATTATATTATTATTTCTAGTGTATTGTCTAGTAGCCGTACAAGCGCTGCTTAGTTTGGGACTAGATAGTACTTTGTAAAAATTTCCCAAAATATTTATATTGTTGTATGTAGTATATGTAAGAACGGAACGTATAAAAGGAATGTGAAACGGAGCGTTAAGGTAAGAGTGAGATAAGATAGTAAGAAAGGGAGGAAGGAAGTAAAATGGCAACTCCTACGCACGCCGCGTTAAGAAACTTCGTTCAAATAATAATAAAAAGGTCCTTTAAAAAGTCACGTTTTAAATATAATTATTATAACAGATTACATTGCCTTGTCAAGGACGTGTTGTTTATCACGAAGGTCGTTACCAGCACAGATAAAGCTACACGTTGATGTCAGCGCAAATATTAATATCTTATCTGTTTTTGTGTCATAATTAAACAGTACAGGTATGTTCGTTATAATTATGTTGATATAATTGTGTATGCAAGTGCTAGTACAAAGGCCAGCACATAAAACTACCCCAATCTGTCAAATTTCTTTGATACATTTTCAACTTGAATACAAAACAATAAGGTTCATATTCGATTGGGAAAGTTTGATATGCCTGCTGATACCTTCAGGCGTATGTAGATCCTTTGTGGTGAGAGTGCCGACTGAACATCTGTCGACCTTCATGAAAGAGGAATTTTGGCCAAAAGGGGTAGTGTTCCGGCGTTTCCGAGGCCGGCTACCGGACACCGCGCGACACACGACGTCGACTCTTCGTGTGAATTAGTGCTTAGTTTATTATTTAAGTATCTATGTATAGTATTTTAATAAGGAATATAATAAACTACGCATCAAAAATACAGATTGAGCGACAAAATTACTGATTGAGCAGCAAAATACAGATATCGGTTATGTTAGGTTAGAACTGTGACCACACAACGCACGAGCTGAGCGAGCGAAGCGAGCGGTGCCACGGCAGCTTCCGGCGAGTGCCAGAACCAAATCTGAATGTTTTGAGATGACTATTTTGCTGTGCAAATGAGTATTTTTGCTGTACAATAAGTATTTTTGCTGGGCAATAAGTATTTTTGCTGTGCAATAAGTATTTTTGCTTAGGATTGTTTTGTTATACAAAACGACATTTTTTGATTTGCAGTTAAATACTAGCCTTTTAATATTGTTGTTCAAGCTAAATATGAAGTTTCGTCTACAAAGTTTTTAATGTAAGCGGCGGCACAGTGCTGGCCGAATACATGTCATTTTTCAAATGGTTAATAGGCAAAAGTTCTTGTAATAATAACAAAATAGAGAAACTGTTTTAGGAGAAAAATAATTGTAATGCCTACTTAAGTTCACAAGATCAAATAAATTAGTTCATTAGTTCAACAGCCGTACTTCATTTACCCTGAGATAAGCCTGAGACCACCGCAAACAATTGTTATTGGTTTGTTATATTTTATTGTATTATTGAGATCCTGTACTTTAGAACTAACATACGTCGACATTTCAAACTTCGACATTCAGTGGCGGTGTCTTTTTACCCGACTGCCGAAGGAGGAGGGTTATGTGTTTGACGTGTATGTATATATGTATGTATGTATGTATGTATGTGTGAATGTATGTATGTATGTATGTCCGTTCCTATGTCCGCTCGTAACTATTCAACGGTACAACCGATTTAGATAAATGATACCTCATTAGATTTGTCTTGATGGCACGAGTTTCACTGGGTACATGAAATTAAAAAAAAAACAAAATGGCGGATTTTATGCGCTTTAATGCGTGGGCTGAAAAATATGTTTTGAGCATTCCGTATCATGTATTCTCAAATTTTCGGTAGCAATTAGCGAAAACATTACATTACTTTATTGTTAAGGGACTTGTAGGAAATCATCTACTTTTTCATATAAATAATTTCTTCGTTAATGTCCGTAGGTAGTTTTAGATTGAGGTTAGGAAATACGATTTGTTTGTTATAATTTATTTATCAAGCATTCTGAATTATTTTTACTGTCCTTATGTACCTATTTAGTTTTCTTTACGTAATATGTGGGTGACTCACATACACACATACATACACATAGTAAACCATTACATATCTAAAATAAATGACTTAAATACATAATAAATCAAATATATCAAACAGATTACTTAAATACATATTATAATCAAATATATCAATTCATGCATTCATCACACATTACTTGCACAATCGTTTGCGAAATCTTGCACAAGTAAATAACACACCTTAGTTTTAAATTTAGCGTCTGCAGATTTTTCGTAGTTTTGCACTAAAAATCCGGAAACAAGTTACGTAATTAAAATAACTAAAAAACCCGACTGCATAAAAACACTTTAAAAAAACTAAAAAGACAAAAACAAGTCTAGTAGTCCAGACCTATGTAATATTGAATAACTAAAAATAATAAATTATAACGCAGAATAAAGTCAATCTTGCAGTCGGGACCCATTACTGGGAATTTTAGAGACGGTCACGATTTTGAATGGGTTTGAATGGCAAGTTATTTTAAAGTTAGCAAAGGAGAAATTCGACCGCGGGCAGGATTCGAACCTGTGTCTTCTGGTTAGGTAGGTACACCAGACGCTATGACCAATAAGCCACCGTGATAGGTGTTACTGACGTCACCATAAAGACATAAATTCAGAATGTGAAGGCAAAATTCGACATGGCGGGTAGGTATCGCGGTGGCTTAGTGGTCATAGCGTCTGGTGTAGACGTAGTTCGAGTTTTTCCTTTGCTAAATAACCAAGGAAACAAAATAAAGAAAATACATACCCTCAGTCTTCTAGTTTCAGCTTCTATACTTCTGTCATAGAGGCTGTTGGCGTAAACAGGAGAATACTGAGGATTCCTGTCGAAAGCAGGAGACGGCAAACAAATACCCTTCGATAAATTAACATTCATATCACAGATCTTCCCATACATCTCATTTTTCTCCATCATATTCGAGTTGTACAATTCTAAGTTATTTTTACCGGATTCTAAGCCATTTTTACCGGATTCTAAGTGATTTTTATCGGATTCTAAGCCATTTTGACTCGATTTTTCATCCGGTTTTCTGTCCACATTAATTTTGCCGTAGATATTGTCATTTTGTTGGTCATTATTCACTTTTTTCGGTAACTTATTGTAGTCTTTTGTTGGTTCGTTGAAGTTTTTCACAATATCATCTATTTTCGTCTTGTTTCTTATCGCGACGTTGGCGTACGAACAGTTTTTGGGGTCAATCGCATTGTTCTCGTTTATGGAGACGTTTTTCATTTTGTTCATGTAGTTTGGTAGAGTTTTGCCGCCGAGTACATCTTTAGCTGGAGTGTTGACGGTTAAGGAATTGGAGCTGAACACCTTAGGAGATATTTCGTTTTCGTTCGTCGTGTAAAACTGACTTCTGCCAATTTTCTGCTGTTTCGCGTAATATTCGAATTTAGATACTTTCGCCATAATCCCTGACATTTTTGGCCTGGATTCTTGATCTGAGTTCGAGTCTGATTGGTCGAGGTCTCTGTATGGTTTTTTTGGAGCGACAGGCGGTTTCTTTCTAGACATTTCTTTGAGAGTCATGTCTAGTTCTTGATCTAAATGCGTTAAGGAGTTGTCTTTGTATATTTTCTGCATGTTGGTGGTTTGGTAACTTTCTGTGTGGTGGGTGACGTAGGCTGTGGACGAGGAAATAATATGAGGATATATTATTAACATTCAGTGATAGCTAGTAATATGGTCAGTGGACTGCAAAGTCAAGGGTTTCGAGTTCCAATCTAAGGAACACACCTCTTTTCGAATTCATGTGCGTATTAATACTTAACCTTTTGGCCGCCACGTCAATAACGAAAATCCGTGTTCTCTACGCCAAGCGACAATTTTAGTATCTAATATTAGGTAAAAAAAACAACAAATTTTTGTATAGGTATGTATTTTGAACTAAAAAACGTGCCATGCCGTCGTTGGCGTCGAGATCAAGTTTTCATTTGACGTCTATACACGTCCGTGGCGGTCAAAAGGTTAATAATGAATTATCACTCGCTTAAACGGTGAAGAAAACATCGCGAGGAAATCTGCATGCCTTAGAGATTTTCTCGACGGCGTGTGAAGTCTGCCAACCCGCACTAGGCCAGCGTGGTAGACTATAGCCTAATCCCTCTCAATCTGAGAGGAGACCCGTGCCCAGCAGTGGGACAGTATATAAGTTACATACATACATACATACCATCACGCCTGTATTCCCCGAAGTGTTAGGCAGGGTTGTACTAAGTACACCCACATTTCGCCAGTATATTTTAGGTCCCATGTAATAGGCGGCGCGCTTATTGCCATTAACCGGGCACAAATCCAGACTCCGAGCTGCTACCTACTGAGAATTTCATAGAAAAACCCAATAATACTTTGCTCGACCTGGGGATCGAACCCAGGACCTCTAGCGTAGCAGTCGCGCTTAGGACCACTAGACTAATGAGGCAGTATATAAGTTTTTGATGATTATTGTGCAGCAGTGATAACCTAGTAATATGACCATGGACCTTAGACTTTAGAAAATCATA
The DNA here is from genome assembly GCA_964056405.1 of Acronicta alni. Taxonomy (NCBI): domain Eukaryota; kingdom Metazoa; phylum Arthropoda; class Insecta; order Lepidoptera; family Noctuidae; genus Acronicta; species Acronicta alni. The sequence continues at coordinate 2,680,555 of OZ043939.1, forward strand.
TGACCCGTATGCTTGTTTGCCACTTTAGTGGTATAAAAAAACTTGAGAGGTGTCAAGGGACACCCGGATGGAACGAAGTTCCTTTCATTAAAATTTAATAATTAAAAATAAAAAAACCTGTATACACTCAACAATTCACAACGCGCGAAATTCAAATATTGTCATTCACTCAATAATATTTGAATGCTTGTCAACAATATTAGAATTTCGAAAAAAGTGTCGTGACAACTTTTCTTAAGATTTTTTTCCGTCTAGCCCCCTTTCACAACGCGCGATAAGGAACTTCGTTCCAAAAAAAAGGCTAGTATTTAACTGCAAATCAAAAAATGTTGTTTTGTATAACAAAATAATTCCCAATCCTAAGCAAAAATACTTATTGCACAGCAAAATAGTCACCTCAAAGTATTGTTATTATATACACTTTCTTGGTTTTCAGATTCGGTATCATTCTGATTTGGTTGTGTGGTCACAGTTCTAACCTAACCGATATCTGTATTTGGTGCTCAATCAGTAATTTTGTCGCTCAATCAGTATTTTTGATGCGCGGTTTATTATATTCCTAAAAAAAATACTTTCGTCTTACTTGTGACACATTGGTCGTTGGGCTGGAACTGAACGGGCGCCATGGACACGTGAGCTGAAGGTAGCACCGACTTCATCAGCTTGGCTTCCGCAGGGTGGTTGAAACGGAGATAGTTCGACCTTCCTATTGTCAGCATACTCCCTGAAATAACACAATTTTATTAGTAGAAAGAAAGAAAAAGTATTTATTTTCGCTCAATACGACGCATGACAATAGGCTATTTGACAGTATTAAAAATACATTATTTTTTTGTGTCATCCATTTAGATATAAGGTTTTTGAAGCGATTTACACTAATAAATAATATAAATAATGTATTATTTATTCATACATCGTCGAGAAAAAATCCTTTTTTAAAACTAGTAAGACTAGGGGCCTCATTATCTTCGCGACAGTAATACATAGCAGTTCTCGTGACGCCTTTAGGAAAGCGGACAGATAGGCACAAATGGAGTCTTTAGTGGGTGCGAGCCCCACATAACACATAAGACAACACGTTTGGCGTAGCTGCTGAGCGATCGGCTTCTGCGCCACGGGTTGTGGGTTCGATCCCCATACGGAACAAATATTTGTATGATCTACATGTAGTTGTTTCTGGTCTGGGTGTTTGTGCATGTGACTGTTTGTGTTTGTAAACGCACCTACTATACAGGAGAAATTCCTAGTGTGGAGCAACGTGTCCCGGTTGTCCATATACCCCTATATGTCCCGGTCATGGTATTGAAGGCAAGTGAGGTTTTTAGTCGGTAGGAGTCCAACATACCTTGGCACCTCCCTCATGAGGATTTTCCGTACGATGAAAAAGGGGCCTCATTAGTCTAATGGTTGTAAGCCTACTAGGGGGCGAGCCTATTGCTAGTCTAATGTCAAAAGTGAAATCTAATACTCACACTAGGCCAGCGTGGTGAACTATAGCCTAATCCTTCTCATTCTGGGATGAGACCCGTGCTCAGCAGTGGGACAGTATTTATTTATACGTATATATTAATAGCAAACTTTACAGCTTTTAAATCCGAAAATAATAACCTCTCTAATACAAACTTATGTAGCCCATTACAAAGTTTGACACATTAAAATATATACATATGATGGTGAGGTTGATGATGATGAATATCAATTTTTTTTTATAATACTAAGGTGGCAAACAAGAGTACGGTCCACGTGATGGTAAGCGGCTACCGTATCCTGTAGACGCTTGTAATACCAGGGGTATCACTTGCGCGTTGCCGAATCTCTAAAACGAAAGAGGAATAGTTAGGTTGGCACTATAAGGGTCAAAATCCCCCCACTGCCAACACAACATTTCCTCGTGGAGCAATATTACCTTGCTCACCGTAAGAAACAACACAGCTCAAAGCAGTGTTATTTCACTTCGATTTTCTGCAAGGCGGAGGTAATTCCTCGGTCGGGCAGCTCCAGTTTAAGTGGAATTACTCCCACTATGCCCTACCTCTCTTAATAATCTCTTATCAAAATGACTTTGATTAAGCGTAATTCAACGGCGGCCTGAATGAGCCCGCCTACAAATACTTGGTAAAGGTAGCTGGAAGTCGTTGGATGCTGGCGGCATATGACCGGTTCTTGTGAAAGTCTATGGGGGAGGCCTTCACTCCATCTTGCCGGAGGTTGTCCTACACTACGTTTGCCGAATCGCAATCTCCACTCGAAATAATGAGTATTATGAAGCGTAATTCTTAAACATTGCATGTCTTGTAACTGTCGTGTGCGCATAATTACATGATGAGACGATCATGTATACAGATTATACAGGATGTTAAATTACGTCTGTCACGAAATTACAGTTCACATAGTGTCGCTACTGACAAAATCAAATATTTACGTGTCGAAGTGTTGCAATCGTTGAGTTGTTTGTGATATAGATTTGCAGGAAACGTTTACAACCATACATACATACAATCACGTCTGTACTCCCCGAATGGTTACGCAGAGGTGTACTAATATACACCCACAGTTCGCCATTATGTTTGGAAAGCATGTAGCAATAGGCGGCGAGCCTAATGTCAATAACCGGGCACATAACTAAAATCCGAGCTTTCATAGAAAACAGTGCTTGATCTGGGAATCGAATTTCTTGCCGGTTCCTCTCCATAAGACCCACTTTTTGGAACCGTCAACTAGTTTTGACTTTTCAAAAGTGTTACCAACCCGCACTTGGCTAGCGTGGTGGACTATAGCCTAATCCCTCTCAATCTAAGAGGAGACCCGTGCCCAGCAGTAAGACACTATATGGCTGGATGATGATGGATTGATGGATGAAAATGATGTTAAATTAACTTAAAAAAACAAACTTTTTGTATTTTTTGGCTTATTCCATGCTAAGATTAATAATAATAAATAATAATAAAAAGTTTATTGACCATAAGTTTAGGTTACAGTACACCGGTAATACATATTTACATAGTACATAGTATAGGGCACATTAACTTACGTTCAGCTACACTAAGTTAGAGCTTATCTATAACAATAATGCTATGGTTCACATACTTGATAAAGTATATAAATTTAAAGTTGATTAAAAGATTTTAAAGTTGTTGAAAAATTCAACTGCGGGCAGGATTCGAACCTGCGTCTTCTGGTTTGTTACACCAGACGCTGCATGATGGCACTAAGCCACCACTAAGCAATAGGTGTTACCGACGTCACCATAAAGATGTAAATTCAGAATATGAAAGCAAAATTCGACATGGCGGGTGGAACTCGCGGTGGCTTAGTGGTCATAGCGTCTGGTGTACCTAACCAGAAGATGCAGGTTAGAATCCTGTGTTTTTTCTTCGCTAAAATAACTTTATAGTCCTTATAGTCCTTTAATATTGTCCTATAGTCTTTATAGTCCTTTATAGACTATAGCCTAATCTTTCTCAATATGAGAGGAGACCCGTGCCCAGCAGTGGGACAGTATATGGGTTGATGATGAAAATAACTTTAAAAACAAAGCTTAAAACAAGATGATATATCAAAGGACGAGTTATATTCGCTCTAAAATCTAATCGTGACTAAAAATGGTTATTGATCCGGTAGCAAATGGAACGCATTAGCTTCGGATGACAACTGTAGCGAATTTACCAATTTATTGTCTAGACGGGAATTGTTTTAATGGACACGATCACATCTGATAGAGGTCATGATTTACAGCTATAGGTTACATGTAATGCTTTTTCGTGATTATTTTTTAGAAAAACTTGAGGTGTTTCACCTGTAGATACTAGGTACTTGTATACCTATAGATAATAAGACTTTTTTTTAAATAAAATTAATAATTAATTATCACTCGCTTAAACGGTGAAAGAAAACATCGTGAGGAACCCTACATACCTTACAGATTTTTCAACGGTTTGTGAAGTCTGCCAACCCGCACTAAGCCAGCGTGGTGGACTATAGCCTAATCCCTCACAATATGAGAGGAGACCCGTGCCCAGCAGTGGGACAGTCTATGGGTTGATGATGAATAAGACTGCAGCGTCTGTGGTGATATCCACAGACTCAATAGATTACCTACAAATGTTGATAGCGTGATTCAGAATTTGTCCGTAGTTTCAATGTATGCGCGATAGATGTCGCTAGTTTGTTATGTTGTGTTGGTATGCATTACGAATCTCTGAGGGGTCGTGGGCGCATAGAGTGAGGGCTCTGTGCGGCCAATTAGCGATCTCGGGGATGACGGCCGCACCGCACAGAGATGGGATAGGGAAGCGGCCTTCCCTGGGATAGGCCTTAACAGACATGACACAGGAAGGGTTCCGGAAGAATATGTATTCTCAAAGCACACTATTGGGGGGCTTTGGGAACTAACGTAGTTCCCAGAGCCCCCCATTATTGTGCTGAATATCCACCGGGAGGTTTTAATGCGGTAAAAATCTCACACACCCTGGCCTGTCCCCCAGCAGGCCTGCAACCATTTGAAGGTTTCTAGCAAAAAAAATATATTACAAGTCTCCGCGTCTAGTCGAAAGCAATGACTATCGACCACATACATTTATTGTAAATAAAAAATTATAAAAAAAATGCTGTGCCCTACAGGGTCCATAATTGTTTCTAGCTTTTAAGCAAATAATAATATGTAAACAATCTAATATGACATTGTGGAATGCAAATAAATATGAATTACACACCTTGGGACAATCGCGTCGGCTTGTCGACAGGTAGGCCGTCGAGCAGCGTGCTCCCACTGAGGGGGTACAGCGTCACGACCCCGTGCGAGTTCTCCACGCGACAGTGCACGCTCGCCACGCCCGTGCCCACCACGTAGATGTCGCATGTCGGGTCCGAGCCTATGGTCACGCGACCTGGAAGTGAGAGAGTGGAATCAAATAAGTACATAAATAATAAAAAAAAATGGGACATTTCACAAACTAAGCGGAGCTTGTGCAGATGCGACTGAATATCAGTATTTGACACGACTGCCATCAGACCTCTGCAACCCAATTTCTGGGTAATACCGATACCCTGAGGATAGACTGGTTGTCAGGCTGTTTTCGACTTCTGACTATCAGTAACCGATTGTCATGGGTGTTCGTAAGACAACCTGGACCGACGACTTTACGTGCTCTATGAGGCACGTAGGGGTCTCGATGTGAAATAAGTATGTAGGTAATTACAAAAAAAAAGTACCTATTTAAGTAATCCATTGTCTAGTACCCATAGTACAAGCTCAGCTTAGTTTGGAACTGGATGGTGCGGTGTAAAAAAAAGGACCGAAATTATATTATGCGAATATTTATATAGTAATATGACTGACCTTGCTTGATGGGATGTAGAGTGACGGCGGTGCTGAGCCGTCCAGTCCCGAGGCTCACCAAATGCGGAGTGTTCGTCGCCACCCTGGAAGAAGACAACGAGACAAGTTAGTACAATCTACATAATAATTAGTGGTGTTCAAAGTTGCTATAAATCAATAACTTGCTTAATGCTATATGCTTAATTTTGTAAGCAAGCGATTTTATGTGTTTTATTATAGCATGCTTAATTTATATGCCTACTTGTTATTAGCGCTATACGCGACGCCCGACGGATAGTTGGTTGATAGAGAGAGAGTGCTATGCGTTATAAAGCAAAATAGCTTTATAGCATAAAGTGCGAACCGCGATATCATTTGCTTTATGCTATGTATAATAAGCACGATAACAATACTGATTGCCAAATAAACTTTGGCATTATTCCTATTACGTGCTTGCGTCGTTCCGATTGTCGACAATCATTGAGACGATGCAAGCGCATACGGCGCGGGGGCAAGCAACCTAGACTATAATCTATAGTTCTATACTAATATAACATACAATCGCGACTGTATTCCCCGAAGGGTAAGGCAGAGGCGTACTTATACTTAAGCACCCACTGTTCGGTATGTTTAAGTCCCGCGTAATAGGGCCTGGGGTACAAATCCAACTTCGAGCTGCTACTGAGAATTGCATAGAAAAATCCAATAACACTGCTCGACCTGGGCATCGAGCCTTAGACCTCCAGTGTAGCAGTCGTTCTTACGACCCCTACGCTAATGAGATATTTATTTAATGAGGCGTAATATGTGTAAATACGAAAGTAACTCCTCTGTCTGTTTGTTCCGTTTTCACGCTTAAACGGTTGATTCAATGATGAATTTTTATATAAAGATTCAGTCAGATTGTCCAGACGTCAGCATGTCAAGCTATCCAAAACTGTCAAATTTTCCCAATTGAATATGAACCTAATATTTTTGCATTAAAGTTGAAAATCAATCAATTGACAGATTGTGGTAGCTTGATGTACTGGCCTCTGTACTTTGAATGTTTACAAAACTAGTAGATTCAACAGACTACGTTCCGTGTAAATTATAAAAAAATTTCATCCGCCCTGACTTTTTCCTTTTTGTTCGGTTAACTTACTACTCAAGGATCGGGCTATAAAATGCAAAAATAATTTCTCAATTCCGACTGGTAGTGTCAGTGATTAGCGCTTTCAAACAAACAAACAAAAAAAAACACTTCAACTTTATTAGTATAGTATGTCAAAGAATTCGGGAAGTCTTTAAATCTCGTATTGTTTATGAGTTTATGACGAAACCAAAGTTCAGTAAGGTCTACATCTTTATTTCCTTGTAAATATTTATTAAGGCACTGATATACGACTTTTATAATTATTTGAAATTGGAGATCACTTCTAAACGAGTAGTGTCAATGATATGAAAAAAAATATTTTAAACTACAGCATTTCCTAAACAATTTTATATGTGAATATATTAGATTATTATTATTTTTGTATTTTTTTGGCTTTTTCCATGTTAAGTACTGGTGTATCTGATCTAACCAGAACACGCAGTTTCGAATTCTGCCCGCGGTTGAATTTTTTCTTCGCTAAATAACTATATTAATTAATATGAAGTTGTATAAAACAGGACCGAAATAACGACAATCACACAAAAAGTATCAGACGTAATTTTATGGAATGTTCACAATTTTAAAAAGATCTTATTTATCTATTCAAAGTCAATTTTTTTATTTCATTATGGCCATTAAAATAGCACTTTTGTAAAGTCAAAACTGGTTGCATATTATTTAGAATACATTTTTTTAAACGAAAATAATAACATCTAGCTTTGACTAAACCTGCTCGGATCAGCATAGCTCTTAGCCAGCACTCTTCCAACGAAGGTCGCAAGCGGCTATCGTCCCTTTAAAATTGACTCGTTAATATTGTTTTTATGACGTCCTCAAGCATATTGCGACCTTTAAACCAGATAATATGTTCATAATACGTCATTACTTTAACGGTACTGCGAAAGGTAGTTAGTGTGTTTCGTTGTTTTCGTCATAATTACAGCCTTAATTTTGATGCAACTACACACAGAGACAGTTTGAAGACAATGAAATAAATTTTATACTCATGACATGAAATTTTTCTGAATGCTCTTATTGTCAAATCCTTTCCTATCCTACTATCATACTAATATTATAAATGGGAATGTTTGGATGTTTGTTTGTTTGTTACTCAATCACGCAATAACGGCTGAACCGATATGCATTAAATTTGGTATACTAATAGTATGTGACCGGGAATAAAGTATAGGCTACTTTTTATCCCAGAAAAATGTCGGAATATCCCGGAAATCCCGAAAAACGGATATAGGAGAACTACCAACAGGATATGAATGAAATTTTATACACACATAGTATGTGACCGGGAATAACAAAAAGGATACATTTTATCCCAAAATTATGTGGGATTTTCCCAGAAAACTTATGTAGGAGACCTACTTACGGGATTTTAATAAAATTTCATACACACATAATATCTGACCTTGAATAACAAATAGGATACATTTTTCCCCAAAATTATGCGGGAATTTCCCAGAAAACTTATGTAGGAGGCCTACTCACGGGATTTGAATTAAATTTCATACACAATTAGTATATGACGTGGAATAACTTAAGCTAATTTTTATCCCAGATAAGTGTGTGAATATCCCGGAAATCCCGAAAAACTGTTATCGGAGAACTAGGTACTTACAGGATCTGAATGAAATATTGGTACACGATTATTTTGTGACTACCGCTGGCAAACAAACAAAGCGGAACAAAGCGGGAATTTCCGTAACATTGAATATTTCTTATCCCATGAAATCAATCCTACAACAATTGTGTTACTAAGTCTACGCGTACGAAGTCGCGAGTAAAAGCTAGTAATACATATTACTAGCTGACCCCGCAAACGTTTTGCCATAAAAAAAAAATTGGGGTGGGTCACCCTTATCACTTAGGGATGTGAAAAATAGATATTAGCCGATTCTCAGACCTCCCCGATAAGCACAAAAAATTTCATCAAAATCGGTCAAGCCGTTTCGGAGGAGTATGGCAACGAAAACTGTGACACGAGAATTTTATATATTAGATAAGATATGCATGTTATTAGGTAGGTAGTTCATTGCACTCGTGCGAAGCCGGGTGGTTCGCTAGTACCTATAATATAAAAATAAAAAATACTAATGACAGATGCGTATATTATCAGCGGGTTTTATTTCTAAGTTACGAGTAATACATAAAACGTTGTTTATTGCCGCACCATCTGTTTAGTTCAAGGAGGCCATCAATCGCAGTTGAAAAACTGCGATTGATGGCTGTCGGATATTTCATATATTACATCATACATACATTTATATAGCCAAGGTAATATTTAGAATATATAATCCAAATTTATTTTTATAAATGATTTTTTGAAGTAAGGAATTTATATAAACAAGGTGTTACAAAACTACCCGTAAAGCCGAGAGGAGTTTAAATGGGGCCTTATAACGAGTCCATTCACAATATTTAAGAACCGTGGTAATGCTGTATAACAAACCCCAAGAGAAGGAAAACAACAAATACTTATGAATGAAAAATAGAAAAACTATTAAAGTAGACAATTATTAGGTAAAATAGGTACGTAGGCCTTTCTGTTAAATAATCTGGTTCCCTGACATGACAGCTGACAAAATTTTTGGCTTTGATAATTAATTATATTTATTACGGGGTATTTTGTAACACGTTGTATACAGGGTGTCCCGAAACTCAACGTAAAGCGGGTACGGGGCGATAAGCTAGGTTATACAAGTTCAGGAAAAAATAAATTCAATATCAACCATTTGCAGCATTAAAAAGTCGAACAAAAAGTAACAATCGATTAGTTAATACTTAGCCACGAGCACCTCTAGCTCTAGACATAGACTACACGAATATAGTCGTACATCCTGTTTGTTTTATGGTTTGGCAGAATATTGTAAGCTATAGGAAGTGAAACATATAACATGGTGGATTGGTGGGGTCTCGGGAAGCGACAATCTATTTCGAGTGGCGCCTGCATAGTGCGCAAGAGAATTTGTTTTCGTTGCGAAAATTCTAACATGGAAGGAATTGTATTGATTTCTGACATTTACGCGAATATTATACATTGAAATAAAACTATTTTTTTACGCCCGTGACCACGCTGTAAAGGGTCCGAAACGTCGGGATTATAATATCAATATAACGCGATAAAATCCGTAAAAAGTAGTTTTATTTCAATGGAAGGAGTTGGTTTTTGGTAACTTTAGGTTCAGTTTGACTAAGTTATTCATATATAGACCATAGCCTGTATTCCCCGGAGGGTTAGGCAGAGATTACTAGTAGAATTTCACGGATCCCTTGGCCATGACTATAGGGCAAGTCAAGGCAAGTGTGGTTTTTAGTCGGTATGAGTCCAACATACCCTGCTGCCTCGCTAGGTCAATAGGCCTCGCAGACGATCCATTAGTATTATTAGTATTTCCGTACTATAACAAAAGGCAAAGGTCTACTAAAGTACACCCAAAGTTTGATGGTATGAGTTACGTCCCAAGTAAAAGGGGGCGAGCCTATTTTGGTGACCTGGATATCGAACCCAGAATCTCAAGTGTACCAGTCGAGCTTACGACCACTAGGATAATGAAACTCGTTTTTCAGGCAATGAGGTGTTTGTGTTAGGCTGAGTGTTTCTTATGTATATTATAAGTACCTATGTATTTCCAGAAAAGGTATAAATACTATATCCAGTCTAGTGCTCATAGTACAAGGTCTGCTTAGTTTGGGGTTAGCTTAGCTTACCGGTTCTTCTCCATAAGACCCAATTTTTGGAATCGTGCAAACAGTTTTGACTACTTTGGGACTATATCGTACTGTGGAAAATGTCCCAAATTTAAAAAAAAACAATTTCTTTTTTTTTTTGGATAGGGGGCAAATGAGCAGACGAATCGCCTGATGGTAAGCGATTTCCGCCGCCCATGGACACCCACAACACCAGAGGAGTCACAAGCGCGTTACCGGCCTTTAAAAGGGAGTACGCTATTTTTTTGAAGGTTTGAAGGTTATATTGGTCCGGAAATACTGCAGGGGAGTTCATTCCACAGTTCATTATCGTGAAAGCTTAAACCTTTCAGTCTGTTTTGGATAAAGTCGTTGCCATTCAAGTCTATAAATCTAAGGTCTACAGATTTCGCGTTTCATATCGTTTCAATTTAGGTATCTGACGCTTAAAAAGGAAGGAAAGATCTAGGAGGAACCAACATTCTATTTCGAGTGGCGCCTGCGGTGCGCGCCCGCATTTTGTGCTCGTTTTTCAGTCAAGCCCTCCAGTAGATGTTTATTTCATTCCGCGTTAATTAGCTTTATGCATGTACTTGCTTTATTGGTGACTAACAGTTTAATTGAAATTGAGGGGCTTATGGCTAAGTAATGACAAAAACGATCGTAGTCGTGGCTGCCCGTGGCATCACTGTATAATGGCCCTGTCAGAATACCAGCGCTGTGGCATTGTTCTCTCAATGTCCCAGCATTTTGTTGAGATGGGGAGGACACCATCTCATCGAGGCCAAAAAGGATTCAGGCCTCGTACAGGGTTTCGTAGTAAAAGTAACGTTAATGTAATGTAGTCTTGATCACTGTGCGACTCAAATAAAGTTTCTTTCTTTCACTGGCCAATCGCGAAAGTTAAAGCTGCGCTTGCGGCGGTCAGAAGACTAACCAGTGGGCCTACAAATTACAATGTACCGTTCGAATCAACGAACGATTATAAAGAAAATGTACGTATAATGTAATAATCTACCACCTGAAGAGGAGGCTCTTCAGGTGGTAGATTATTAGAGAAAACTGCACTTGCCTTCCCTAGCCCTTGTGGAGTGGCGAGGTGTGTTGATCCAATGGGAAGATCCTCTGACCAGGCGGGTGTTGTGCCTTGCAGAACACGGCCCAACGCGAAGGTTTATGTTGGGCGTCTGTATTTATGCAACTTGCGAATGAGCTCTCTAAATTATGGTCGAGCTACAAAATGACTGTAGCATGTAGAGGCTGAGACTGGTCTACTCAAAGCCGCTATAGCGGAAAAAGCGCCCAAATGTTATACTTTAAACCTCTCCTACGAAGACAGGATAATTAAAAACATAGCTATAATAGCTAGAGCTCACTAAAGCTATCTGACAGTGCGATGACGAATCCCAGGTTCGAACCCATTTCTGTTCTCCATCAATCACTAAACAAAACCTAATGTTATCCGTCTGTCGCATTAACGGGATCCTGGTGTTAAACTATATTTAGACACATCCTTAACTACATTGCGATAGAGTTTAAATTTCTACGGCAATGCTTTCACTAAGTTGACTTTAAGATGGGTGAGTCAAATGACGTTTGCGGTTGAATTGAGTCTTATTAAGGTGAAGTTAAAGTGAGTTTTTGAGTGCATTGTTAGTTTTATGGGTTGTCAACAGGAATAGCCACAGACAACCCACGTGTCGTTTTGTAAATATAAGTATTTTTTTTCTTGTTTTGATTTTTTGACGGAGAAAGGTAGGAGGAATGCTGTGGTTTTGAAATGAATTCAAAACGTGTTTATTTATGGGCTGAAGACAAAGAGATTAGGATAGAAATACTTCCATAGGTACCTACTTACTTATTGATTTTTGACACTTACGTGAATATATTTTTTTTTTTGTTTATGAAAATTAAAATAAAACTACTTTTTAAGGATTCCATCGCGTTATCATCGCATGCTCGCTCCGACGCTGTAAAGGGTCCGAAATATTGTGATTAATACCTAAAGTAATTTAATACATCATAATTGACACTATCAAAATTCAACAACGTAACCTTGTAACGGCGCGGCGGCGGCGGGCATAAAATATTATATATATTTTCGAATTTAGAACTGCACAATTGCTTAACGTTTTTCAATTACGATTACATTTATAATTATATTTTTTGCAATAATGAGAAAAGAATTGGAATTGGTAATTTGACGATTTCCAGTAATATCATCTTGCTTACCACTTTACGTGCTCTCCGAGGCACGGAGGAGTCTCAATCTGTTAGGAATGGTCACCGATCCGACTGGCCATGACTATTGCAGCTTAACCTTGCAGATCGGTTGATAAGCTTATTAAATAAAAAAAACTTGAGAGGTGTCAAGGGACACCCGGATGGAACGAAGTTCCTTTCATTAAAATTTATCTCTCTGTATACACTCAACAATTCACAACGCGCGAAATTCAAATATTGTCATTCACTCAATAATTCGAAATTCAAATATTGTTGACAAGCAAAAAGTGTCGTGACAACTTTTCGTAAGATTTTTTTCCGTCTAGCCCCCTTTCACAACGCGCGATAAGGAACTTCGTATATATAAGGCAGTGTTGATTTTTAAACGTCCGTCCGTTTTTCCATCAACAACGTAACTTCATCTACTCGGTTACAAGCAGTAACTCACTGTAACTTAACCCTATACCGGCAGGTGTAATACTACCCGCCCATATCTGGTATCAAACAGTAACGTTAGAGGTTTTGTCGTTTAAGCTCCAGTGGTTGCGGTGAGGGTTAACTGGTCGTTAATACAGTATTTGTATTGAGATTAGTTGGGTACGTGATTTATGGGTTAAAGCGATGTCAATACGGTTTGTTAAGGGTTTATTATAACTACTTTCTTCTTCTACATACATACTCAGAAACCCTGATTTAATCGTAGTAGGTATATTTACGGACGGATAAAAACGACATCACTGCCTTAAATAAAAATAAATAAAATATAAAATAGCCTTTATTGCTGTTTCTTTCCTTACAATTGATTAACATACATACCATCACCCTGTATTCCCCTAAGGGTTAGGCAGAGGTGTACTAATGTACACCCACATTTCGCCGACCCTATTGCCATTAACCGGGCACAAATCCAGACTCCGAGCTGCTACTGAGCATTTCATAGAAAAACCCAATAACACTTTGCTCGATCTGGGGATCGAAGCCAGGAGGACCTCTAGCGTAGCAGTCGCGCTTAGGACCACTACACTAATGAAGCAGTCAACTTGATTAATGCTTATCTATTAAAACTAAATTGATTTCTTCATTCTAACTTGCATTTGAATGATCGGCAACTGGATGTTTGTGTGGAACAGCTTGTCTGTCGACAAAGACGTCTTCTGAAGATCTCCACGTATACCTGTCTTTTGCTAAACGGGTCCACCGCTTAACACTGCCTTAAATACCGATGTCTGTGAAGTTACTCGAGGTCCTAGCAGAATACCATCGCCGCATCATTTAACTAGATGAAGTGGCTATATAAAATATTTTTTTTATTTAGTTTTTTTTTTACGTATTTTATCTTTGTTTTACTTATTGTTGTGAGGATAAAATAAATATGTTTCTTTCTTTCTTTCTCTCAAATATTTTTTTTAATTGTAATAAGATGACGAAGTAATAACTACGCTTATCAAACGCTCTGCAAGGTTAAACTGCGGTCAGATTGGTGTCCATTCTTAACCTTTTGACCGCCACGGACGTGTATAGACGTCAAATGAAAACTTGCTCATGACGCCAACGACGGCATAGCACGTCAAAAATACCACTTTTTTTTTAGTTCAAAATACATTCATTAATTTTTTTTTAGCTATTATTAAATACTAGAATTTGTCGCTTGGCGTAGAGAACAAGGATTTTCGTTATTGACGTGACGGTCAAAAGGTTAACACATCGACCCTCTGTGCCTCAGAGAGCACGTATCTAAAGTGGAAAATAAAAACGATGATATTACTGGGCATATGAGATTTAGAACAGGTCTCAATTGAAATAAAACTACTTTTTTACGGATTTTATCGCGTATATTGATATTATTAATCCCGACGTCTACCCGTGACCATGGACGCTGTAAAGGGTCCGAAACTTCGGGATTAATAATATCAATATACGCGATAAAATCCGTAAAAAAGTAGTTTTATTTCAATGTATAATATTCGCGTAAATGTCAGAAATCGATAGGTCTCAATTGGTTAAAAAATGAGCTACCTAAATTATTAATTCCACGCGGACGAAGTCGCGGGCAAAAGCTAGTACCTATTTATTTATTTAGAGTTCGGAAGTTTTACAGACAAATAGAGACAGTAACATTATAAACATAAGTAATCCTGTGCCATTTAAAAATCTTCACAGGTAGCGGATACAAAGTAATACAAAACTGAGAGCGATTAGGTTGAGTACACAGATTACGGAGCCTGTGAAACAATCAGTATGAAATTAGCAGTAACAATTACTATGTAAGTAAATACAACGTGTTACAAAATACCCCGTAAAAAATATAATTTATTATCAAAGCCAAAAATTTTGTCAGCTGTCATGTCAGGGAACCAGATTATTTAACAGAAAGGCCTACGTACCTACTTTACCTAATAATTGTCTACTTTAATAGTTTATCTATTTTTCATTCATAAATTTTGTTGTTTTCCTTTTTTTGGGGTATGTTATACAGCGTTACTACGGTTCTTAAATATTGTGAATGGACATTAAAACTCCTCTCGGCTTTACGGGTAGTTTTGTAACATTCTGTATATGCTAGCATTGACTATTAGGGTCTAATATAAAGAATTTATCGGCTAAGAGTTATGCAAAAAACCTATGCTAAAACGTTTGTAGGAAGTACGTATCAGTCGCAAGCGCATCTCGTAGGTACAGATAAGATAACTGAATGTTTAGCTATTGAGTCATTTCTAACTGGAGCATGTAAATTTACTGAATATAATTATGTTAAGGCCATTTAACGTGGGATACTTCAATGGTGTCGCCATACTGTTCCAAGGTGAACACTTAACAACTTTAATAAAGGTGGGTTTTTAAGATATCAATAGAAGTTAGGACATGGACAAGGATGACAAGGTGAGGAATGTGTATATAAGAGGCAGTTCGAAAGTGGCACCAGTTACAGAAAACCTGTGCAGTAATCGCATGTCGTGGTATGGATATGTGATGCTTAGAAGTGAAGAGGAGGTATTGAGCATGAATGTAAATGGATATAAGGGAGGAGGGAGACCAAAGATGCAATGGACTGTGTGAGAGACGACTGTTAAGTCTCATCCCTGGAGAGACTCAAAAGACCAGAAAGTAAAGGGTCTTGAACCTCTCTGTGCACGGCAGCACGTGGCCAATGTGCTACCGTCTTCTCTGGGAGTCTACAACCTAGAAACGTGTTCTCGTGTATAAAGGGTCAAACTTTTTTTTGGATTCAACTTTTATTTCTCAAAAAAGAACATTATACAGTTCATTTACACAATGAGAAATTTACTAAAAAATATGTATGTATATCACTGTGATCGAGAGAAAAAAAAAATATGGTTACAATTTTTTTTGTGTTCATATTTTTCGGTAATGTACCCTTTTTGAAGTAAGCTATCACTTTTGGTTACTTCGTCAGGTATTTCATGATAAAGTTTTTCTTACCATAATCAGTTCTAGGCTTTGTTTTTGATTCTGATAACGTATGCAAATTACTTGTAAGTATACCGAATTGTTTATACTGATATGTAAACATTCCGACTAATAATTAAACTGATAAATCAATTAAGGTCAGTAGATCGCGTTGTGTTATCGTTCATTGCACTGTAATAAGGACTGCATTTGGCTTACCCTTTTTTATGGAGTGGGGAGAATCCGCATGGATCGTTTGCCACATGGAAAGGCAAGGCAGGGTATGACTCAGTTGTCAGTCGCCCATTGCACATGACCCTCCGGGAGGGTCCATCAATGGACGCCCGCGGTGGGATTGCGGGAAATGCGAGAGCGATTCCCGTGATCCCACCACTATGCGGAAGGTGGTAGTGGAGGTGGTTTTAGTCGGTATGCTGGCCACCTGGCCGGAGATCCCGATTTAACCGTCCCGCATCCTCAAGCATACATAAGGAGCATTACCAACCCGAAAAAAAAAAGAAAAAAAAGGGGCAGGAGTTTGGTGAAAGATAAGCGCTAGCGAATCTGTCAAACATAACATACCATCACGCCTGTATTCCCCGAAGGAGTAGGCAGAGGTGTACTAATGTACTTACACCCACAGTTCACCGATATAATTGGCCCTATGTAATAGGGGGCCTAAAACAGCCATAAACCTATTACCATTATCCGGGTACAAATCCAAAAACCCAACTGCTACTGAGAATTTCATAGAAAACCCCAATAACACTCGCTAGAACTGGGAATCAAATCCAAACGCTAGGGGTAGCGTGGCAATCGCAAATATATCATATAGGATTTGTGACCATTTAATGGAAATAGGCTCGCCCCCACATGGGACCTAAACATACCGGCGAACTGTGGGAGTACATAAGTACACCTCTGCCTAACCTTTCGGGGAATACAGGCTGGTTGGTGGGAAATCCAAACACAGAGCTGCTACTGAGAATTTCATAGAAGAACCCCATAAACACTTTTGCTCGACATTCTAGATCAACAAGCCAGACAATGACTACCATAGTTTCAAAATTCGAGATCATGACCCAGTAACAGTGTGTCTGACATGTCACCGACATATCTCATTGTTCATTCTACTGTTATCTTTGGTGACTCAGTATTCACCTGCGCGTACGCAAGTTACACGTTATTATTTCGAAGTTAGAGTTTAATTTTGAACGGGTATATTGAGCTAGTGGTTTAAATTAGGCTGAATAATCATGAATTGAATGTGGTGGCCGTGATAAAATTAAGTGGCTTTGGTTTTTTTATACCACTAAGGTAAGTTGGCAAACAAGCATACGGCCCAATGGAAAGCGGTTACCGTAGCATATAGACGCTTGCAACACTAGAGGTATCACTTGCGCGTTGCTGATCTTGTAAAACAAAAGAGAAATAGTTGGGTTGGCAGTATAAAGTCAACTGTCGATACAACGTTTCCTCATGGAGCACTTTCTTTGTTGTAAAAATAATAAAGATTAGAAGCATACAGGCCGTCTGATAGTAAGCGGCAGCCGCAGCTTATAGACGCTAGCAACAACAGTGGTATCACTATATATCGCTTGTTAAGTCTCATATGCCCAGTTATGTCACTGGCTACATTGAGCTTCAAACCGGAACACAATAATGTTAATATATTAATGCTCAGCAGGAGAATATTTAGTGGTACCACTATAGGTGGAACATTGCAGCATGAGTACAAATACAAATACAAAATAGTTTATTTCTTTATCCAAGGTTACAAACAAACATTTGTGATTGGAGTCTCCCTTTAAGCAAGTGATGCCTGTGTTAGGAGACTCCGCTCTTTCATACAATAGTAAGAGATAAGAAATAAATACAGCTAATTATATAATTAAACAGAAGTGACAATTTTACAAACTCAAAAGTGTGTGTATGTGTGTGTGTGTGTGTGTGTGTGTGTATGTATGTGTACGTGTGTGTGGGTGTGGCGTATGTATATGAGTACCGCAAACCACCTTAAATTTTATTTAAAACACATTGAATTATTTTTCCAAAAGTACTCATTTGTTTATTGATTAGTGTTATGTTTCGTAGGTAAAGACCTAATATACAGGCTGTTACAAAACTACCCGTAAAGCCGAGAGGAGGTTAAATGGGGCCTTATAACGAGTCCATTCACAATATTTAAGAACCGTAGTAACGCTGTATAACATACCCCAAAAAAAAGAAAACAACAACATTTATGAATGAAAAATAGAAAAACTATTAAAGTAGACAATTATTAGGTAAAATAGGTACGTAGGCCATTCTGTTAAATAATCTGGTTCCCTGACATGACAGCTGACAAAATTTTTGGCTTTGATAATAAATTATATTTTTTAGGGGGTATTTTGTAACACGTTGCATATACGAGTATTACAAAGAGCACCACGGGATCAATAAACAGCTGTATTGTGTAGGTGATCAAATTAATGACTCACAGTCTGACTTAGTTACCGTTTTTATTGTTCTTTTTTGACAAATCACTATGTTTAAGTACATATACATACATGTAGGTAGGTGTTCCTTTGTATGCACTAAACAAATAATTTATTCTATTAAAACGAATAAATGAGAACAGCTTTAAATTGCTCATCATCAGACCATCAAGAGAGGTAGGGCATAATTTCACTCAAATTGGAGCTGCCTGACTGGAGAAGTATCTCCAGCCTTGCAGAAAATCGAAGATAAATAACATTGCTTAGAGCTATGTTGTGTTCCTTACGGAGAGCAAGATTGCCAGTGTTCCGCGAGGAAACGTTGTGTCGGCAGTGGGGGAACTTTGACCCTTACACTGCCAACCCAACTATTCTTCTTTCGTTTTACAGGGTCGGCAACGCGCAAGTGATACCCGTGGTGTTAATTTAAGAGTTAAGAAATTTCCAAAAATCAATCCAAATAAGGTAAACACCCAATAGCCAGTAGGTACTGACTAATAAGGTAAACACACCAAAGCGCTAATCCTACAATTTTTATTAATTCATATAAGGTAACCGCACCAATAACTAGTCATATAATTTTCATGTAACAAAGAAACGTCCAACACTTTATTCAAATAAGGTAAACACACCAATTTGCGGTGATTAAGTTTTTTTTTATTAATCAACTCGGGTTGCAGTGGTTTCCGCTCAGATTAGCATACACTTTCACTGTGACTCAGAAAATAATACTAATATTACCGAGAAAATCTTTTGAAAGTGAAACCCGAAATTGGATGTTGAGCAAGCGATCTATAAACGGCTGGCTTAGGGTCTTACCACACTTATAAAAACGTGAAAACGACGACGTCTCTCGGCTCGGAAGTCGGGCGACGCGACGCGACAACGTCGGCTTCGGAGCAAACACTTATATCATCAAAACAAATATTTTTCCGACCGGCTAATCTCACCCGATTCTGCGATAGGTATGTTGTGGCCAGATTCTTAGTGTAAACACAACACGTCAAGCTGAATAGTTCAGAACAAACCAGTTTGATGTATGCAAGAATAATTAATCCAGTATTAAACAGAAAAAAGATTGCCATTGACAGTAAGAGCTGACCAGCCCCGACAGACGGCACCCGTTCACGAGTATGACGTGCGTATCGGCGTGTTCGACTCAACCGTTTTGCAGAGAATAAAATGTCCATTAGGAAATTCTCAGTATAGCTCGGAGTATGAACTCGCCCCTATTCAGGAAACCTAAAACATACGTACGTGGATGATTTCTTTCTCTGAAAATTATATCTTTAAAAATGTTTATCATTTTTTTTAATTCTTCATTTGAGTGGGTTAGCAGCACTTCACCTGATGGTAAGTGACGATGCTGCCGAGGATGTAGCACGCAAAGTCATGCGTTAATGCAGAATATAATAAGAAATGCTAGTATGCTTTTGCATAACTTCAGCTTCAGGAATACGTGAATGAACTGTAAAGTATGAGAGTCGTGCAGCCATTGATGTTGCATATGTTCATATGCATTATAACGACTTAAAATTACATTGTGCCCTTCAGTTGCCTAGCGGTCTGAGCTTGTCATGCTCACTAAAATGTCCTGCTGATGGTGGCGTTGTGTGTCGGGTCGTTTTATTCCCTACAACATGGTTGAGTCGAACGACGCCGATACGCACGTCATACTCGTGAACGAGTGCCGTCTGTCGGGGCTGGTCAGCTCTTACTGTCAATGGCAACCTCTTTTTTTTTCTGTTTATTATGCTAGATTAATTTAATAGTACACATCAAACTGCATTGTTCTCATGAACTATTCAGATTTAGACTGTAATACTGAACACTGTAATCATATTTTTTTTGTTGAAAAGAGTGTCTATGGAGTTTCTTGCCGGTTCTTCTCCATAAGACCCACTTTTTGGAACCGTGCAACTAGTTTGACTTTTCAAAAGTGCTATTTTAATGGTCTAATTGAAATAAAATATTTGACTTTGACTTGACGTGTGATGATAGTATGAGAAAGAAAGAAAGAAAAATATTTATTGACAGTCTTGGACAAGAACTTAGTTATTGAGGTTAAATAAAAAAGGTTTATTATTTTTTGCTTTCCAGTTTTTTCGGCGGTTTATTTTTTTTGTTACTTATAAAGTTTTTATTTTATAATTCTTTGTGACTAATCTAGGTACTAATAACTACATGCTTATTTTTTGATTACTTTTAATTTAATTGTAATACACAAGTCAGCATTAAAATCTGTGAGTGAACAATAAATCATCCCTATTTTCCCACTCTTAGGATAGGATTTTATTTCCAAATTTATATGGGAACATCTTCGGGATATACCCTTTCCAATAAAAAAAGAATTATCAAAATCGGACTACACTGTAAAAAGTTATGCGTGGTCATACATAAAAATTATAGATACGCTTCGACTTGAAACCTCATCCGTTTGTTTTTCACCTGAAAAAAAAAAAAAAATTGTGTGCCCCACGGTTGCGTCAAAGAGGCTCCAGTTCAGCTAAATACCAGACCACTAGCTAGAGCTGGTTTTCAATGCTCATGTGCTCATCAATAAATAATTCATTTTGGGTATTGTTAGCGTATCTAGGCAACCAGCTTTATGCAATGTAACTATTATGTAGACGCAATTGTTCAGGATGGCCGGTCGCATCCAATCAGTCCATCCAATCAATAAATAGGTCACAATAGAAATGCATGCGCAGTCATGACGTCATACAAATTGTGTACAGGGCCGGACCGTGAGTTTAGGGGGCCTTGGGCTAATACTACTTCCACGCGGACGGAGTCGCGGGCAGAAGCTAGTATTATAATATACATACAGAGTGGAAGGGACATCGACGCGCAACGGCTTACCATGACTTCAGTACATGATTATAGACCCGCCCGCGTTGGAATTTTTCGTCGGCTTTTTCTTAAATTTTACGTATACTTTAAACTGTATAAAATCATTATTTCTATCTAACCCAATAAGAATTTTAATTAAAAAGTAATTAATTCACTTTTTTCACTAAAAACAGAATTGTAAATTAAACTCGAAAGATCTTCTGGTCAGCTGTTTCCTTAGAGTTCACTTGCGAGTTGTAAAATTTAAGAAAAAGCCGACGTAAATTTCCAACGCAGGGGGGTCCAGAATCATGTACTGAAGTCATGTTAAGCCGTTGCGCGTCGATGTCCCTTCCACCCTGTATATTATGCCTTAGTGTTATACAACCGTAAATAAATTGACAAATTATAAAGCAACCTTTCTGCACTCGATCTGTTTAATTTAATAATATTATGTTTTTTTTGCATTATCGTCTATTTTTGGTTTTGACTTGACATAGCTGGGGGCCCCTTGAATCCACGGGGCCCTGGGCTGAAGCCCAAAAAAAGCATATGTTAGATCCGGCCCTGATTGTATGGAAGCTATTCTATTTAATTCTAATTCTATTTTGCCTACATTGTACAACACATCTTAATAAGCATTGAATATTGTTACTGTCTGGACTTTAAAAGAGACCATGATTCTCTGAGTTTGTTTTGGCATTTCTTCTCAGAGGTCGTCAGCTAGGTAATTGGGCCGGCCTTGTAAATGTGTTTAAAAGACCTATTTGCAAATAAATATCATTTATTTAAGTTTAAAGAGGAAGGAGGGGCCCGTGGATAAATAATAACTACGCTGATCAACCGATCTGCAAGGTTAAGCTGCGCAAGCCGCGGTCAGTATGTGGTTGGGTGACCATTCTTCACATATTGAGACTCCTCCGTGCCTTAGTATGCACGTAAAGTCGTCGGTCGCGGTTGACATAAATGACAATCGTTAGTGGTAGTTGGAACACTAAAAAGCCTGACAATCAGTCTATCCTCAGGATATCGGTATTTCCCAGAAATTGGGCGGCGAAGGTCTGATGGCAGTCGCTTCGTGTAAAATGCTGATATTCAGCCGCATCTGGTTAGACTGGAAGCCGACCCCAACTTAGTTGGGAAAAGTCTCGGAGATATTCTTTTGAGTTTAAATGTTATAAGAGATACATAAGGAGTACATAAGAAATACATAATGAGTACATAAGAAGTACATAAGGAGTACCTAAGGAGTACATAAAGAGTACATAAGGAGTAGATAAGCAGTACATAAGGAGTACATAAGAGGTACATAAAAGGTACATGAGTACATAACGATTACATAATGAGTACATAAGGAGTACATCAGCAGTACATGTACATAAATATGGAGTATACATACTCATCTGTCTTTTGCAGTAGAATATCAGTAACTTCGGAGATAATTTGGTGAATTTTATGACAGGATGATGATGTTTTTTGGTAGAAAGCAAAAACAGGGCCTAAGATGAAGTAGATAGGAAGTACTTTGAAATTGTCAAAAACTATGCTCGGCTCCAAATAGTGGGTTGTAATGGAGAATATTAGAGCTGGCAAGATACTCCACATATAAAATACTTCTTTAAAAAAATAATGTTTACATTGTTTTTCTTCTGTTCAACATGTTTTACCGATTCTTTCTTAAATAGATAAGAAAAGAAAATAGATAGATAGATAGCATGTAAGAGCTGATGATGAAGAGTAAAAGCAGTGATAGCCTAGTGATATGATCCACGGACTGCCAAATCAAAGGTCTCGGTTTCGAATCCAAGGCAATACACCTCTGATTTTTCGAAATCATGTGCGTCTTAATAATTAATTATCACTCGCTTAAATAGTGAAGGAAAACATCGTGAGGAAACCTGCATGCCTCAGAGATTCTTCTCGACGGTGTGTGAAGTCTACCAGTTCGCCAGCCAGCGTGGTGGACTGTAGCCTAAACCCTCCCAATCTGAGAGGAGACCCGTGCCCAGCAGTGGGACAGCATAATATCGGTTGATGATGTAAGAGCTGACCAAGCCCGACAGACAGCTCCCATTTCATATCCACATATGGAATGGTACCACACCACATGGTATTATGATGAAGTCAATTAGCGTACTAGACAACAATGGGAACTACAGATGTACGTCTAATTGAAATAGCGTTATTTATTATAATTCGTACAATTGAGATTAATCAAATTGTCGCTGGTACAATAGAGTGCATCGCTGGTGCGGTGATTTGGAAAACACTGACACTGATTCAGATGGGAATTTTATTGGGAATGTTGGTCATTGAATTGCAGAGGGTTTTTAATTCAATTAAATTCTAACTGAATTAAAAACCCTCTGCAATTCAATATAGTCTAGTATTTTCCATGATGGAATATCTAATTATTAGATGTTTCTTCATGGAAAATACTAGACTAAGTATACAATTATGTATCTTTATGAAACTGGGATCATCGTAGTGATATTTTTGATATTTTTTTATTGATAAATGAAACTTACATTATTTTTGTAAATAGATCTTAGAAAGATTTATTTACATAATTATTATTATTCTGGGATAAGCTTACGCTTGACCGCCAGTTCGCCTGATTATAACTGCGATCTACGATGGAGCGCGCTTGCCTAGAAGAAACCGATTCACTCGAGATTTAAAGACACAGATTATAGCTATCGGGGAAGACCCACTCGGGAAGCTCATTCCTAATTTCAGCGGTATGCATGATAAAAGCGGACCTAAAGCGTTTCGTTCGGGTATTTCGTATGTCCACCAAGAATTGACTAAAAAATAAAACACTGAGTAGACTCTCTTGATCCAATAATCCCTACTAATATTATAAATGCGAAGGTAACTCTCGTCTGTCTATCTGTTACGCTTTCACGTTTAAACCGCTGAACCGATTTTGATGAGATTTAGTACAGAGATAGATTATACTTCGGAGAAGGACATAGGCTACTTTTTGTCTCAAAAACCCCATTGGGGATGCGGGTAACAGCTAGTTTAAAATATATTGTCATTATGTATCAAGTTATTTAGCGAAGGAAAAATTCGACCGCGGGCAGGATTCCAACCTGCGTCTTCTGGTAAGGTACACCAGACGCTATGACCGCTAAGCCACCGCGAGTCCCACTCGCCATGACGAATTTTGCCTTCACATTGAGAATTTACGTCTTTATGGTGACGTCAGTAACACCTATTGAAAAGCTTGCTTTTCAACCGACACAACTTACTTTACAGTTAGTTCAATGTCGAACGATGCTACTAACAAAAAGATAAATTATGTATCAATTCATCCATGATACTTAATACATTTCAATTAAACTTCAAACATAAATTACCATCACGCCTGTATTCCCCGAAGGGATAGGCAGAGGTGTCGATCACAATAGACCTACTGCGGTCGCATTGATACTACAGCCGCAAATAATTAATAGGCAGAGCTGTAATAAAGTACAGGGCCGGACCGTCAGTTTAGGGGGCCCAACTAATTACTCAAAGTATAGAAAAAAATGAGACACTAAAATATTTGAATTATATTTGATTTTGACTTGACTTAGCTGGGGGCCCCTTGAATCAACGTGGCCCTGGGCTGAAGCCCAAAAAGCCATATGGTAGATCCGGCTCTGCTAAAGTGGGTAATCACACATTGCGTAGGTATGTTTAGGTCCCATGTAATAGGGACTGAGAATTGCCATTAACCAGACACAAATCCAAACTCCGAACTGCTATTAAAAATCTCATAGAAAAATCAAATAACACTTACCTATCTACATTACACTATAATAATTACGTATGTAGGTGCTACAATATGTGTATATAATGTTCAAAAATAAGCCTAAACCTCCGAAACGCTCCGACACACAGCTCATCTGAATGAATCACTCTACGCAGCTCGCTAATATAAAATTAGACGCTATTCCGTATAAAATACGAGTCAAACACACACATACTATCATTCCTTCGTCACGCCTCTTACTCTAGCACAAAGATTATGTACGTAGAACAGAGGCGTTAATCGATATTTAGGCAACATAAAAACAAACAATACAATCTTGGTCCTTCAAGCTTAAATATTAGAATCTATATATAAACACGTAAGCTTGGATCCCCTGAAGGGTGCAGAGGTGTACTTCTGATGTAGGTACATACATCCACAGGTCCCAATACTTACCTATAAAAGGGGCTGACCCTATTGCTATTAACAAATCCAAACTCCGGGCTGCCACTGAGAATTTTATAATAAAAAAAAATCTAATAACGCTGCTCAACCTGAGAGTTGAACCCAGCACCTCACGCAGTCACGCCAAGCATATCACATCACATCACACTTCACACTAATATAAGTATAAAGGCGAAAGTTTGTGAGTGTGTATGTTTGTTACCCTTTCACGCTAAAACTACTGAACGGATTTTGATAAAACTTTACATTATTATTATTTATACATTAGAATAACATATAGGCTATAATTTATAACGGTTTTGAGTTAATTAGCCAAATTACAACGATTAATTAAAAGTAACTTTTCCACGCGGACGAAGTCGCGGGCAGAGTCTAGTAGTATTATATTAGTAGAAAGGAAATAGGGTTTTGTTACACATACTATATGCAATGTTGCAATAATAAAAACATACAAAACCAATTGCTTAGTAATTAATCTAAAGCGATTAAAAGCTTTTGTGTGTCGAAACATATTCAGCACTTAATTTACTAATAACTATCTAATCGAGTGATTATATCTAAGATTTATTGAATATTATATATCTAAAAGCGTTATTGGATTTCATAGAAAATAATATAGTTACGCTCTTTATGAGATGAAAGATATTAAAAAATATTCTTTTACTAAATCAACAAACTATCAGAGTGGAAAATAGACCTTCAATGGTTTTCAAAATCTGTCATTACACCCTCCAATGCTCTCAAAGTTTGTCTTAATACACGATCGACTCATCTATGTTCAAATGCCTTATAGAGTTACCCGTCTCGTAGGCACAAAACATCATTATATTACATCACTCACTACACAGCTGAATCTTTGACAGGAACCAGGAATATACAACTGACGGTTCATCGACCTTTCATAGTTGCATCAATTTAGCTTAATTATTGTTCGTGTAGTAGGGTTGTGTTTCTCGTTAACGCTGATTAACGTTTGATTAATGATGAACTATTTTAAGATAAAGGCCGGATCAACTTCGAAACGTTGTGTCGGAAAGCGGAAACTGAGAACGGTCAGTGTTAGTCATGCTATGCCACGCGAATATAGAGTTATGTCATAGGGCTGGCAATCTCGTTAGCGATGTAACTATGACGTATTACTTTGAACGGTATACTGTTTAAACTTTTTTATAGCACGGAAATTCCTCATGGATTATCCGCTACGTGGGGAAGTGGCAGGGTATGGACTCGTACCGACTAAAAACTGTACTTGCCTTCACTCGCCCGATAGTCACGGCCATGGGATCCGAGAAACTCGCCACAACCATGACAGCTGTACCTAAGTACTTACGGCTGCTAAGTGGGAGTTCGCATAATTGCTATGATAGACACATTAGTGAAAACATTTTTCTAAGCTAATAGGTATTATAAAGAGAAAACATTTTTTTTGTATGTTTGTTTGTTATGGACGAACTCAAAAAATAAGTAGCCGATTTTAAAAATGATTTCACCTACCGCTACATTAAGTGTCAGCGAGTTACAAGAGCTGCATTTTATTTAAAAAAAAAATTGAAATTTCTGTGATAATTATATCCCATATAAACCACAGGTATCAAAAAAATAGTTTCTATCTATATACCTATGCGATGCCGCGGCGGATCGCTAATACATATTAAATAGATTAATTATGTGTAGGTTGAATCTGTACATACATATATTACAAAAACAATCCCTGCAAACGCCGAGCAATTATGAAACTAAGAAATTAAATGCAAACGCCATAAAAACATTATCATAAAACCATAAATGTATTTATTGACAAAGAAACCCGAACATCATCACAACGTGTTAAAGAAAATAAATAACGCGTTAATCGTTACGTTATCATTTAGTTTAATCCCCGCGACAGCCCTGAAATAAATTGTTTATTTAATTCTCCACCATACTGTTTGATGTTGTCACTGAGAAATTACTTCCTGACACATAAATATTGGAGAGTTTCAAGAGTTTACCGTTTTTTAATACTATGTCAGCATCGTATCCAATTCGTTCGTCCGTTTGTTCGGTAATAACTGGAGAACCGCTGGTCTGTTTGTGGCGAAACTTGTCACGCTTTATTAGATCAGTGAATTGGAAACTGATGGGGTACGAAACTGGATTTCTTCCGGAAGATAAAGTTTGTTATTCAAAACTTTTAACTTTTAATTACGAATATAGACAGGAGCTCGAGCTGAGGGGCACATGGCTATGTGATAACTAGGCTGATCAACCGACCTCCAAGGTTAAGCAGACGTGATACTTACATCTAATTCCGTAAATCTTGGTGACTAATAAACTATATAAAGCAACTGACTAGTATCAGTTGCTTTATATAGTTTATTAGTTACTACTATTTGTAAATGGGAGAACTGTTTAGAACTTTCTTTGATGCCTAGCTGTATTTTATTTAATTGCAATCTTCGCAACATTCCTAAATTGTCCTCTCATGTAAGTATCCAATTTATTATTATTATTGTATCGAACATCATGTTGTAACAAATGATAATTTTAAAGAGTAACCATGGAGTTTCTTGCCGGTTCTTCTCCATAGGAAAACGACTACTTTGTAACCGTGCAACTAGACTCGACTTTTCATAAATGCCTGTGTATGGTTTATATGAAACCCTTGCTCGATCTGAACCAGGACCTTTGACCTCTAGCATAGCTGTCGCACTTAAGGATTTATTCCCTTGACGTCGAGTCCTCCACGTCTACTTTGAAAACTCCCGCTTTTATTCCCGACGTTTTCAAAGTAGACGTGGAGGAAACGACGTGGCGGGACTCGACGTCAAGGTAACAAATCCGCTTAAGACCACTAGACTAGCGAGAGAGTAGTTGTTGGATATTTTAATTGTATAATTACAACACCAAAATTCACCACACTCCTGCTTTTATTCCCGACGTTTTCAAAGTAGACGTGGAGGAGACTCGACGTGGCAGGCGACGTCAAGGGAACAAAGACCACTAGACTAGCGGGAGAGTTGTTGAATATTTTAATTGTATAATGGCAACACCGACATTATAATGCAAATTATTGTTTTTCTGTGGCAACATTCTTCCCTTCCAACTGCGACAGTGGTCCAATACACACGTGAAAATTAACTTCTCTGCCGTTTCATTTATTCTCAAAGTACCAGGACCTCATCAGCACCCAAGAACACAACAATACACCGCGGCACAGTAGTGTGTATGTTATAATTATCCTTAATCTCCATTCATGCTCACTCGGAATCCGTTATCCAATAAACGACAATAGCCAACCCTCCAAGGTTAAGAATCTGAAGCCCCACGACTCGAGGCACAGTCACTCAGTCACGTATGCCAGTGATTGGATTGAGGGTTAAGTAATTAGTGTCTATAAATGTACTTTGGCGAACAAAGATGAAATCTCCAACGTGATAAATCTTCGCAATTTTTTTAATATACCTGCTTCATTATCCTGCCGGTGGTAAGCGAGGTTGCTAGTGCTCAACGAGGAAACGTTGCGTTGGCAGTGGGGGGACTTTGACCCTTATGCTGCCATTATAGTCCTCTTTTGTTGAAATAAAACTACTTTTTACCGCGTTATATTGATATTGTTAATCCCCACGTTTCGGATAGCTGGGGTGGTACGCTGAGGGCGGACGCTGTAAAGCATTTCAATGTATAATATTAGCGTGTCAGAAATCAATATACTCTTTTGTTTTACAAGGTCGGCAATGCGCAAGTAATATCCCTGGTGTTGCAAGCGTCTATAGGCTACGGTAACCACTTACCATCAGGTGGGCCGTATGCTTGTTTGCCACCATAGTGGTAAAACATTATTAAAAAACATCAACATAACGATGATAATGATATTACACATATGTTTACTAGGTTACCAGGAAATATGGAATATTTTGAAGGTAACAAAGTACTTCTAAAAACATTACTTCTAAAATTACCTTATAATGTTATAAAGATTACGTGTCATAAAAAAACATAATTGCTTCTCTATTGCGTTGCTCTAATCGGTTTATAACGATACATTACAAAGATAATTACTGAAAATAACCATTGTCTATCTTGGATTGTGTGGTTTTTTCAGTTTCTAAAATACAGCTTCTGCTGGTACAGTACAAGTACCTACTCTGGTACAAGCCCTCCTGTCCTGCCTAATGTCTCTAACCTCATGGACATGACTATACGCCAAGTGCTTTTAGTCGGATTGGTTGAGTGCCAAAGGAGGTCATCAAAAGTCCATACAACTCACCCCAAATTTGTACCTGAGGTACATGACAGCTGTCAACTTGACAGTTTTTAGTATGTTATCACTATGAAACTGTTAATATTGTGGCAAAATGGCGTGGGTTTGACGTTTCAAAACTGACACTGACAGCAGATAGCTACCAAGTTGACAGTTTTTACAATAAAAACACTATGAAACTGATACTAGTGATACTTATAAGCAAAATCTGAGGTTGGAAAATGCCAAAAAAAAATACAAAAAGATTGATACTAGTGTGTTATAATGGCGTGCGTTTTTTCAAATTTAAAGTTATTTTTTTCTCATCCCCTAGTGAGCATAAAAAAAGTATGACTAGAGTTATAACCAGCGTAATACACGGTATTTTGGTGACATCCTTTTACTGTTAGAGGGCTGGAAAGGGGAAAGGTATAACTTCTACTTTTACCTCGAAGTGAATAACAAGGAGGTTTAAATATGGTGGGTATTTATAAATTTAATATCAGCCTTGTGACCTTTGTTATTTATCTATCGAGTTAACAGCTTTATGACGAAATGAACGGTTCTACTTTGTTCATACCATTTCAGTCATTTAGTGGGTGTAAAATAAATACATATTTAATAGATGCCCACACTTTATGCGCAAGAGTATCCACCACGCTGGTCTAGTGTGGGTTTGGAGATTTCGATTCTGTTAAAAAAATCCGTGAGGTATGAAAGAATGAAAGAAAAATCATTTATTTAGCACAATACAATACACAATACTATAAACTGTGTGCTCCACGATTGCGCTGAAACGCTGCTGGTTTAGCGTATGTCAGATGGAATTCTTGGCGTTGGTTTTCAACCAGAACCTAGTGGCTCAGGCAGCCTGTATACTTTCTTGTCATGTGATTACATAAAAAATAATACAATAGGTCCAAATTTCCTTTAGCGTCGCTTTAAAATACAATCACAGTAACCAACCCTGAGAAAGGTCCTTGGAATTTAGGATCTATGTCGTTCATGGTCATAATATAGGGTATCATTACTCTGTAAACACGATCTGAATAAAGTAAGACAATCAAACGTTACTCAAGAACTGTTTATAATATTTATGTCATTGACCTGAATGATATAACAGCGTGGGACATAGATAAAGCGATCTATATCTGAATGAGTCGAACTATAAACAATGTTAGCGATAAATATTAATTATGTGTCTTATCTATATTATTAGTTGTAATATTGAGAAACGATTGTGTATACAGTGTAATAGCGAATAGTGGATTTTTGCAATAATTAAATTTGAGCCTAAATTGGACTCAAAATCAAAATAGTTTTATTTTCATATAAACCATATACTGGCATATAAAACTACTTTTTACGGATTTTATCGCGTTATATTGATATTATTAATCCCGACGTTTCGGACCCTTTACAGCTTCCATGATATACTGGCATATAAAACTACTTTTTACGGATTTTATCGCGTCATATTGATATTATTAATCTCGACGTTTCGGACCCTTTACAGCGTCCATGGCATGTCACGGGTAGACTGAACAGTCTACTCGTGACCATGGACGCTATATAACGTGATAAAATCCGCAAAAAGTTGTTTTATTTCAATGTATAATATTCGCGTAAATGTCAGAAATCAACATATACAGGCACTTATGAAATGTCGAGTCTAGGTGCACGGTTCCAAATTAGTCGTTTCTTATGAAGAAGAACCGGCAAGAAACTCCATGGTTACTCTGGATAAATTATCGACTAAAAGGGCTTTACAGGTCATGTCAGGGTCGTTGTAAATCCCATGGCCATGACTATAGTGGCACGACCTCAACATACCTGTTGCGCTGGAAATGCTGCAGAGTTCATCTGGGGTATCAAAATATCCTGCCGTTAAGAGATAACGTGCTAACATTATTGTGTTCTGGTTTGTGGATATGAAGCCAAAAATTGCTCGGCAACTAAGATCTCAAGAGATGACAACGCGCGAGTGTTACCACTGGTGTTGCTGGGTCTATAGGCTTCAGTTGCATCAGGAGGCACGCATGTTTTTTATTTCAATAAAAAAAAACACTGAAATAAAACTACTTTTTACGGATTTTATCGCGTATATTGATATTATTAATCCCGACGTTTCGGACCCTTTACAGCGTCCATGGTCACGGGTAGACTGAGGTGGTGGGCGTCTTGATGATATAATTACTGACAGCTACCCTACATTTTTTATTGTTACATGATCAATGACATTTATTACTAATTATTAATTAAAACTAGATGGAGCCGGCATTTCCTAGCTGACGACCTCTGAGAAGAAACGCCGAAACAAACTCAGAGAATCATGGTCTCTTTTAAAGTAACAATATTCAATGATCATTTTAATTAATCAGTCTACCGGTGACCATCGACGCTGTACAGGGTCCGAAACGTCGGAATATACTATAATATAAATATACGCGATAAAATCCGTAAAAAGTAGTTTTATTTCAATGTATAATATTCGCGTAAATGTCAGAAATCAATAAAAAAAAACACGTCAAAAAGTACTCGGTAAGTAGAGAGAATGGTTTCTTATGCTGCGATGCATTAACGAGATAGATATCGGTTTTTTTTTAATTCAGGAACAATAATTATGCGCCTGTTAAACTCGTATAAGCAGTGATAACCTAGTGGTATGACCATTGGACTGCCAAGTCGAAGGTCTCGAGTTCGAAACCAAGGCACGCACCTCTGGCTTTTCGAATTCATGTGCGTTATTAATATAATTAATTATCACTCGCTTAAACAGTGAAGGAAAACATAGTGAGGAAACCCGCATACCTTAGATTTTTCTCGACAGTTTGTGAAGTCTGCTAACCCGCACTAGGCCAGCGTGGTGGACTATAGCCTAACCCCTCTCCATATGAGAGGAGACCCGTGCCCAGAAGTGGGACAGTACTTAAGTATACGGGTTGATGATGATGAAACTCGTATTCTTCTTCATTTGTGCTCTGGTGTCATCGGTTCTGCTAATTCTGCTATTAAGATAAAACAGTTCTTTGAAACATAGCATGTAATCATTTTCCCTGAATAAGATTGATGCTAATCTGGAGATAGTATTGAATCATGATACTACACATATGTATATTATTATTGCGCATGAGTTTTTTTGTAGGACGTTTCGAAATAAAATATTGAAAGATTTCATGCGTCAACTGACATTGCGAGAAATTTCTTTGATGTGCACAAAATGTTCTCATTTCAAAGTTATTTAGAAAAGGAAAAATTCGACCGCGGGCATGATTCGAACCTGCGTCTTCTGGGTAAGTACACCAGACGCTATAACCACTAAGCCACCGCGATACCTACCCGTCATGTCGAATTTTTCCTTCACATACTGAATTTACGTCTTTATGGTGACGTCAGTAACACCTATTGAAAAGCAAGTTTTTGCTTTTCAAGTTGAAAAGCAAAAACTTGCTTACTTTAATCTTTTCTTATTTGTTCTCATTTCATTAATGAAATTGCAAAATATTTGGAAAAAACCGAACATTTATTTTAAAATATGGACTGTTTTTTTTTATTTATGTTTTGTTTTGAAAATCATCGAGTCATAACTAATACGATTGTACACTTGGAGTAGTGATCAAGGTGGTCACCGCACCGCGCCGCGTGTCGTGACTTCCCACCTGAAGCAAATATTTGTGTTGATCTGTGGATCACATATGTTTAAAGTCTAAGTAATTATACCCATACTTTGTGTCCGTTAATTATATACTTGTGAAGGCCCTCGCGACATAGAACCTGTTCTCAAGTTTTTTTTTTTTATATTATAGGGTGGGCAAACGAGCAAACGGATCCCCTGATGGTAAGCGATTACCGCCGCCCATGGACACCCGCAACACCAGAGGTGTTTCAGGTGCGTTGCCGCCCTTTTAAGAGGTTTGGGCCTCCGGTATCCTCACTCACTCGACGAAACACAACTAAAACGTTATTTCACGCCGGTTTTCTGTGAGGCCGTGGTATCAAGTCCGGTCGAGCCGGCCCATTCGTGCCAAAGCATGGCTCTCCCACGGTAAAAGTGCGGGAGCTGTCTTTTAAAAGAGAGGTAGGGCATAGTGGGAGTAATTCCACTCAAATTGGAGCTGCCCGAACGGGGAAGTAGCTCTGCCTTGCAGAAAATCGAAGTGAAATAACACTGCTTTGAGCTGTGTTGTGTTCCTTACGGTGAGCTTGACAGTGCTCGACGAAGAAACGTTGTGTTGGCAGTGGGGGGACTTTGACTCTGCCAACCCAACTATTCCTCTTTCGTTTTACAGGGTCGGCAACGCGCAAGTGATACACCTGGTGTTGCAAGCGTCTACAGACTACGGTAAGCTTACCATCAGGTGGGCCGTATGCTTGTTTGCCACCTTAGTGGTATAAAAAGAAAGATAATTTCATTAAATTATATATTTACTATGATAAATTCACAGCATTAAAAAAAAATAACACAACGGAACGAAATACTTAAGTACCGTTACACCACTTAATCCTATCATCAGTAATGGTATACAAATGTACTCCAAACTGGTACAAACATAACCGCAATAATATATTCATGTGGGTAGTAGGTAATTTTTCGCTCTACTGACTACCCTCATACGGCGCAAGATTGCACTGCACGCCTACCACGCCAAACTCATACTTATGCTAATGTGGTATGGACTGAAATTGCGTGGTATATACTTAATCGAGTTATCTAATCTATAAGATAGAAAATAAAATGTTTTCCAAACAACTATTGCGGTTTGTAAAGGAAAAAACAATAAATTGTTTTTAATGTTGTAAGTCTAGTGGTATGACCATTGACTGCCAAGTCGAAGGTTTCGAGTTCGAATCCAAGGAACGCACCTCTAACTTTCCAAATCATGTGCGTATTAATAAAAAAACCACTAGCTGAAATGGTGAAGTAAAACATCGTGAGGAAATAGGGTGAATATCAAAATCCCATGGTCATAATCACAATCCCGTGGCCGTGAATATAGAGCAGAGGAAGGAAAGTGTGGTTTTTAGTCGCTACGAGTCCAATACCCTGCCTAGTAGGAATTTCCGCAAAAGAAAAAGGGCTAAGTATGTTTCCATAAATACCGTTGCGCTACTGTACTTAAGTAACAGCAAATGTTTAAAAGAAATCCTTATTTTTTTTCCGCAAAGCTCAAAATTTTTCAACAACGTGCGTGTATTACACTGGTAAATCCTTAACCGTGAAACACCGTTAATTCAGTTGATTATAATACAAAATGAAAGTAAAAACTGACCTCAAAGCGCTGCCCTGCTCCCTCACGTCGACTCCATTGATCGGCTCCTCAGTCCTCGCCTGCAGTCCAGACATTTTCCACCAATCACAGCTCGGCAACAATCAGCTCCGCTAATCACAGCGAAGCTCGCGTCATCACGTCGAGGTGTCCGCCAATCGCATCACCAATCGGATCATCTGTAAAGGATATTTAAATTGAAATTCGGCGCGTGCGCGGGCTTATCTTATAAGGAGGCAGGAAGTTATGTTCGTAATATAAGACAGTTATGTAACTGTAAAATGGACTAGTTGGCGAGAGGATATGGTTATAATTTATTTTAATTAGCTGCAGGTGTTTGAGTTGCTGTTGCGTCGGTGACGAATTCTTTAAGGAAAGTAGAACTCTGTGTATATGTAGTTAATATAACTTAACCTCCTGTCATCTTTTATTTTAAGACAATATTTTTATCATCATAAAGACTACGGATGAACGGTACGAGACATGAAACGACTAAATTAATTTATGTTGCGGATTTTTATTTATTTGTTGTATTTCTGTGGATTAATTTCAGAGGTGACGATTTTGACAATCGACGACTGAGAAAGAAAATCATTTGATTTCTGACACTTACGAATATTGCGAATGATAACGCGGACATTGTTATTATTAAAATGGGGGAATCCGTAAAAAGTAGTTTTATTTCAAGAATGATTTAGACGAAGAATAAATAAAAAAAAACTTCTAACTTCTTCTTCTGCTGCAATTTCCACGAAGCTTTTCAAAAGTTCCACTTTCAACATCATTCTAATAGCATTGAATATTCAAATATCTTTAAAAGTGGCTGCCGACCGCCTACCACGAACAGCTTTATGGTTCTGAAGATTTTGTGATAAATAATTTGCAATTTTAAAGATATTTTAGCGAAGGAAAAATTCGACCGCGGGCATGATTCTAACCTGCGCCTGTAGACAAATTGCAATCTGACAATCGAATCGACGAACGAATAGAAACAAAATGTATGGGAATGACATCTATAATCGCCCGATTTGTCGAAAGCTTATGTCATTTCCATACTTTTTTTTTCTATTCGTTCGTCGATTCGATTGTCAGATTGCAACTTGTCTAAGCCCGCTGCGTCGACTCCTACCTATGTCGAATTTTGCCTTCACATTCTGAATTTGTGACTTATATAATTATACCTTACATACTGGTGTTGCCTCTATAGGTTGCAGTTGGCCGTATGCATTTTTGTCATTTTATTACAATGAAACAACACTAAAACTCGCTATAAAGACTAAATAAAACTAGAGAATGAAATAACCAAGAATCAAATAGAGGTGTGTCATCCATGATGTCATAATCCTAATAGGCCAGCTAGTAATACAAATACATTTAGTATACAAAGCCGTAAGGTCGATGCACCATCAATTAGGTCTCGCAACTAGTGGGTAGGTACAAACGGCAAAATGGTACAGTATGCAGGCAAAAAACCAGTGATAGCTTATGTTACGACCATTAGACTGCCAAGTCAAAGATCTCTAATTCGAATCCAAGGCATGCACATCTGACTTCAAAATCATTATCACTCGCTTAAATGGTGAAGGAAAATATAGTGAGGAAACCTGTATGCCTGAGATCTTCTCGCCGGCGTGTGAAGTTTTAATACCAACCCGCATTAGGCCAGCATGATCGATAAAGCCTAGTCTCTGTTGACGATGCGGCCAAATATTCACGCATGCAGTAAGACTACGTTCAAGGGTCAAATGACAAGCAAACAGATTCCAGAGGTATCTGCCGTTTGATGGTTCATCGATAGTATGAATGGAAGAAGAGGATATGCTGCGCCGACCACAAAAGAATTTGAGTGTTGTCACTTTTCAAACTATCCTTTTTGTCCCTTTTTTCCTTATTATGTTAGTCAATGTATGGTTTCACTGTTGTTGGCCAAATAACGTATTCATTTGAAAAATAAAAGAAGAATGCCAACTCGCTTTAGACCAGCGTCCTGGACTGTAACTTTATCATTCTGAGAGGAGACCCGTGCCCAGCAGTGGGCCGGTATATGGGTTGATAATAATATATTTATATCGTACGAGGAGACCTTTGTGAATGTACAAGATGTGCTCAGATAATAGTCAGCAAAGAATATTAGGAAGTTAGTAGCCTGAATACTAATATTTCTTGCGCACTGTACACACGCTGATTCAATAAAGTATCAAGTTTTATGACGACGTCCTGGTTATCATAGAATGTTCTAAATTACAGATTTACGACATGTCATGGAGATACTGGGTCGAGAGTAGCCGTTGGATGCAGATGACCTACTTTAGATCTAACGGCATATTGTTTAGGGCCCAATATACCGACCCTAATATGGTTTAATATCATCTAGCACTCTGTCAGTGGTGAATGGTATAAGATATCGATATTTAAATAAGAACTGACAGGTATTTAAAAATCGAATTGTTATTTGCTTTTCCAATATAAATAATAGAAGGTACAACCTAAATAATACTAAATATTATATCATCCATCACTCAGCCCTGTATGTACATTTTTATTTTTAAAAGGGTTGTGCAAAGTACCAATATGTCGTTCGTAAATATAAAAATATATCGAAATCGAGTCCAGGATAGTACAGCGTGAAAATGGAAGGGGGGAGGTGGTGATAAGTTAAAAAAAAACAATGCATCCTTGAAGTTTTTACGTCACATTCGACGCAAGGAAACGGGTCATTTAGATGCGTAGGCGTCGGTTATCAACCTGCTACTACTGGTCTAGTATAGTGACCTTTACACCTAATTTGTTATTATGTGTGTCACTCTTCAATAGCTTCCTGTTTTTTGGACACTGTTACATAAGATCTACTGTCAAATTTACTGTCAAAATAGTGATTTAATGGCTGTCAAAAATTTGATTCTGATTTTTGGCAGTTATTTCTACAATATTTGTCAGTCCTTGTGTCATGAATTCTGTTACAACTCCAAATCAAAATACACTCCGCAATATGAAAGATTGTAAGCAGAGCAATTACTCAATAAACAATTAACTTCAAATAAAACTCTCGAAATAATCAAACAACATCAAAATTACCTTTAATGCGAATCTAAACAAAATCTAAAAGCATTTCCTTACTTCCAAAGTCCCATTTCATCACACTGACACCACTTCAGATGCCAACTTCCTACATTTCATCGGCGCGGGCGCATCGGCGGGCTAATATTAGCGCAGCGATAGAAAGCGCAGATATATGGCGACTTAATTAGCTGGATGCTGGTCGACATTATCGAGAATATTTACTTAAGGGTTTTATATTCCCGTTGGATTTCCTAATGAGGTATTAATAAAGAGGTCCTGCATTATGTAGACCCCTTAACACTATGTGGGGCCGACAGCCTTACGTGCTGCCCGAGGCACGGCGGAATCTAACCAGATGGGCTGAATATAAATAAATAAATAAAAATATCAGTATTTTCACAAAGCGACTGCCATCAGACCTGCGCAACACAACTTTCTGGGTAATACCGATATCCTGAGGATAGACAGGCTTCTTAGGCAAAAATACTTACCTCAAAATATTGTTAAATACACTATCTTAGCCACTAGTTAACCCTTTGGGCTCAAAACATTCAGATTTGGTTCTGGCGATGTGTGGTCACAGTTCTAACCTGACCTAACCGATATCTGTATTTAGAATTTTGCTGCTCAATCAGTATTTTTGATGCGCGTTTTATTATATTCCTTTATGAATTAAGCTGAACCGGCCATTTTGCAAAATGATATATAAATAATGCGTTTCATACTTTCAGCACTTTCTAAACAATTAACTTAAACTTTAGTTGCATAACTGGAGTTAAGTAATTAGTAAATAGCACCGTTACTTAGGTAACAAAAGATACGAACACTTTATGTAGTAAAACACTATTTAACTATTGTGAAGCTATTTTTATATTGACGTACGGAGCGTACGCTAGCATTTTCTCCTGAATCGGGGCTTCGGATTCTTTGATGTGTGATACATCGAAAAATCCTTGTTATAGAGACAATGAATTCTACAACGAAGTGCGAGGAGTGGTGGTGTTACGTGAGGGAGTGAGGAAGAGTGGTCATTCTATGCGGAGTAGGTCCGAAGTCCCTTATGCAAATCCTGAAGTTTACAGTAACCGCAAGATTTAGCGGTGAACTCTAATTCAGCAAGTGGCGATCACAATAGTCCGATTACACCGCAAATAATTAAAATAAAAAACCTTTTTCGTTGAAAATCTGACCTGTAGCCGTACCATAATGTGCGATCGTGTTCCGATGGAGAGTCTATAAATTAAATAGCACCATCCCTTTCTCACAACTTAAAAATGATCGCATTAACACGTTGTGGTATGGCCTCTGTTTCCAACTACATTGGTTTCCAGTCTGTTCAGACGCTGAATATCTAAGTATACATATTTTTCAAGATGCCTTCTGATTGCAGTTATCAGATCTCCACAACCCCATCTCAGTTTATGGGCAATACCGATATCCCAAGAATAATCTGATTGTCAGATTTTCCAGCTTAAATCTACTGACGTAGAGAATTAAGGCTTTGAAAAAAACAAAAGAGCGCTTAAAAGCACCTATTTTGAATCAATCCCATGACACTTTAGTTAACATGATCTTCATTTCTCCACCAGAACTGGGTAGCCAAGCTCTCCTTCCACGCACAGCTGCCTCCAGAGTTGCAGCTGACTCCCTACTCCGCCGTACCTCCGGGAAATAGTCAGTCGAAGTTTTTGGGTTAATATGTTTTTTGGGTTATGGTTCACAACCAAAATTGTAAACCAAGATTAACATTGTAATCATGTTTTTTTTGTCTTGTGTCTATGGAGTTGCCGGTTCTTCTCCATAAGACCCACTTTTTAGAACCGTGCAACTAGTTTTGACTTTTCAAAGTTGCTATTTTAGTGGTCTAATTGAAATAAAACATTTGAGTTTAACTAAAAATATTTACCCTCATACTTGGAAGCCAAACAGTGTTCGTTTGGGGTTAAGTTTCACAAATTATGCATATCACTGCATAATTTGTGAAACTTAACCCCAAATTTGTATAAAA
This sequence comes from Acronicta alni, assembly GCA_964056405.1. Classification (NCBI taxonomy): domain Eukaryota; kingdom Metazoa; phylum Arthropoda; class Insecta; order Lepidoptera; family Noctuidae; genus Acronicta; species Acronicta alni. The sequence continues at coordinate 2,720,410 of OZ043939.1, forward strand.
CCCGCTGCAGCTTGGAAGGGCAGGTGCTATAATATGGCTGCTAAGGTAACCACACACTAAACAAAAAACCGAACGGCCATAAGCAGTATTCATGTAACTTAAAAAATACACACATCAAAAAAGTTTGCAATCACTAGCATAAGCTGATATAATTTTTTAAATTGAACTTCATCAAGAAAAATACTTTGTTGTGTGTTTTTTTTTAAATAGAAATACCCTGTTTGAAAGAATCTAAAAAGAAGAAGAAATCATACTATAATATAATAATAATAATATAATATTTTTGGGATATTTGAAACAACACCATCTCCAACTAAGCAGAGTTTGTACTATGGGTACCTACTAGACAATGGATATAATACTTATATACTTTTTTTTGTGAATACATACTTATAATACATAAGAAACACCCAGACAAACACAAATACTAATGTTTTATCCACACAAATATTTGTGTCCTGTGGGAATCGAACCCACGACACCATGATCAGCAGTCCCGGCACTCGAACCGCTAGACCACAGAGGTCGTCAGGTCGTAATCTACCGTAACAAAAAAGATTTCCATTTTTCAAAGTGATGGCAAACTTTTTTTGATGTGTGTATCTCATTCATGAAATCATGAGCATGACAGAGAAGTAAAAATATTATTACTGAATAAATAATAGATATGACATGACGAGTAAACCACAGAATAGCATTTTTCCTCGTGTTTTGTTGGGAAAAACACTAGGAAAGCATTTTTAAGGAAAGAGCGCGTTTTGGAAAGAAATAAAGAAAGAAAATATTCTCTGGCAGTCACAACACAAGACAAAATACAAAACAACAAAACAAGTCTTAATCTAAGAAAGTACGTACGGGAAGCTGGAATTCCTCGCAGTCAGGATTAGCGCCTAGTATACGGAGACTCAAAATCTGGATGAGATAGGGAAGAAGGGCTCGTGGCTAAGTGATAACTAAGTTAATCAACCGATCTGCAAGGTACACTAGTCGCGGTCAGTCTGTGGATGGGTGACCATTTTTAACACATCCAGACCCCTCCGTGCCTCGGAGAGTACGAAAAGCCGTCAGTCCCGGTTGTCATACGAACACCTATGACAATCGTTAGTGTTAGTCAGAAGCCCAAAAAGTCTATCCTCACAGTATCGGAATTACCAACAAAATTGGGTTGCTGATGGCAGTCGCTTCGTGTAAAATACTGATATTCAGCCGCACCTGGTTAGACTGAAAGCCGACCACAATATAGTTGGGAAAAGGCTCGGAGAAAGAAAGATGGAGACTCAAGATCCCATAGTCAAACTGATATATATCACGGTTTTGTGGGGCATAGGGATATTTCTAAACTATATACCTATATGCTAATATAATAAATAAAAAAAAAAAATCTAAAGATTCATATCACACCAGAATACCAACATCGTCTATCAAATTAAATTGTTATAATTCCAGTCTGATAACTAGGTTAAACACTTTACAAAACAAAAAAAAAATGCTACAAACCGCATCACATATCAAACCACGTCACACACCGCCTACTAATTCCTAGCAAACGTTTCAACAATTCAAAAAACGAACAGCGTTTAAAATAAATCACGTCAGCGCGTGCGCATGTTACGTCACCGATCTAAAATACTCGTCGTGTTTACACACGCGATAGCGACCTCGCTCGGGGTCAGGCCGAATGTTTTAATTGAAATAGCCTAAACTACGATAAAAATCGAAACAATATATCGTATTGTGTTTCGATTTTTATCGAAGTTTTGAAGCATGAGATTGATTATTCAAATCAGCTGTTTCTGGATTGTAGTCGCAGCTAATTCGACGTTTGCGCAGTTCAGTATTTGGCGGTTGAGCATTTGAACATGACATTTCTAAGTCAACCGTAATTTATTCCTTGATTATAAATTATTTTATTAGAGTTATAAATTACGACGTAAAGAAAAACTAAGTAGGTTTTAATTCGGAAATTGATCAGGTTTCCGAAGCTCTATAAAATTAGGTTTCTATACTGAAAAAATGCATCATGGTCGTATGAAATAAAAATATTAAAAAAAACCCTGATTTAACTGGAGTTTAAATAACTTGATTATTTTTAATTAAGATGTGCAGAAAAGAAAGGGAAGCAAGTAAGCTTGAAAGAAGGTTTCAGGGATTCCACGCTTTATGATACCTTTAAACACTGATAGAGGAAGCCTAGGCAAGTTTCCTCAGAATAATTAAACAGAAATTGTAACTGAATTGCAATTCAAAACTGTAATTAACGGTCATAAAACTCATATCGTAACGGTGTTCTTTACCAGCCGCCATCGTTGATTGGCTAACAACTGTTAGTGATTGTAACGACATATTTTTGCTTCGTGGGCCAAGAGGTCATAATGTCAAGTTTCATGCTTTTGGCTGTACAAAGGGAAAGTTTATCAACATCTTAAAAACGAGACATTATTGCATTTTAGCTTATGGATTGATGTTGGATATTTTTTCTTATAGCTGGTAATGACTGTGTGTCCTCCTTCTCCGTGCTTTTAACCAACAATATTGGGGTCGGCTTCCAGTCTAACCAGATGCGGCTGAATATCAGTATTTTACACGAAGCGACTGCTATCAGACCACCGCAACCCAATTTATAGGTACTACCGATACCGATGAGGATAGACTGGTTGTCAGGGTTTTTGGGCTTCTGACTACCACTAACGATTGTCATAGGTGTTCGTATGACAACCGGGACCGACAGCTATACGTGCTCTCCGAGGCACGGTCATGGCGCTTACTTTGAGAGGATAGATCCAGCAATGGATTACGAAAATGGTCCAGTGCGAGTGCCTTCGATTAGGATGCGAGGAAAGGTCTCGTGCTTAAAAGGTTTAGCAACCGCTAGAGCACAGCCTGTCATATTCGTGGCGAATTTCACAGATCGCATAGCCTAGCTCTGGGGGTACTGAAGGCAAGCACTGTATTTAGTATGTACGAAGTCCAACATACCCTGACGCCTCCACCAGGTGGCAGACGACCTATGCGAATTTTCCGCAACACAAAAAGTGACTGATAGCTTCTAATGTCGCAGAGGTTAACGGAACCTCATTCCTAGATAATTTTTGGTCGATCAAGGATACTATTATGGCCCATAATGTTCTTCATTGTAATAATTAATTACCAGATACCTGAATATTGATGGTCCTAAATTGCAATTGTATAAGCAAGCAGTCTTCATCTTCTCCTCTCCACAAAAGACCTCTGCCAGGACGCATGCCGTCTGCAGATTAACGGTCACAGACCAGTGTTATTACTGTGATTCGACGCCCTTTAAATCGAATTTGGAATGATTAAATGATAAATGATATTTATTTCTGTAAGTAGATCTTTTAATGACACTTTTACAAGTCAATGTTTTACATTTTTTTAAGATTAATGACACCGGCATTTCTTAACTGACGACCTCTGAGAAGAAACAGCGAAACAAACTGATTACCATCAACAATGCCACAAGAAACCTAAATGAACTTTAGGTAATCAAAACGTATTTTGTTACGTCTGAGGTTAAAACAGACAAACTAAAAGCGATACAACCTATCAAGTTCGTAATAAATAAAGAGATTAACTTATTGAGTAAGGTATGCCAAGGTCGCGAGCTATAATTTGTATAAATAAGTTATGGGGACCAGTTTGGCAAATTCCTCTTCGAGTATAACAGATTGGGCCACCGGTGTAGAGGCTTAATTACATATTTTTTATCCAACCTCCACCTGGATACAGTTTTTTTTATTATAAAAAAGAAAAATAGTAAAAGATTTTTGACACTTGCGTGTTACAAAGAAATAAAACTACTTTGACGAAGTTTTTCGCGGTTTAATAAACGCGAAGTTTCAAACTACACGAGATTTAGTGAGTTTTGTTATTAAAGAGTAGTTAGTTACTTAATTATTATTAAAATAATGAGGTGAGGTGGTTGGCGCAGTGGACGGCAACAGGCTGATATGATTATGATGGTGGTGAATGAAGTGACAGTAGACAGGAATAAATAGAACAAAACATCTGGATCTGATCCTATCCTAAATTTCGACAAGCTCACGAGGATGATGACGATGATGATATCTATCTGGATCAGCATAACCTGTTCTATATGTAGCTTAGACATTCCGATCCATTTTTGTGAAATTTCTGGCGATACTTGACCAACAGATCTGATTGTTTCACAATAAGAAATTTTTTTAACAGGCGATATGACCACTTTGTGCCAATTAATTAGTATAATTATAATAGTATAAGGCTACTATCAACTTTACAATAACTATTCAAACGCGAGGCAGTTCCCTATTTCACTCTCATTATTTTATGTCTTTCCTCAGGATGCATAATTTATCTTCATGCCAAATTTTATTGCAATATGTATAGCGGTTCTGGCATTAATTGGTCTCAGAAAAACAGACAGAAACTAATACGGATTTAGACCAAAGCCAAGCATGTATTTTTTAATGCTATGTGTGCAATTTCTATTGAGGTCTATATTTACTATTTTATCTAAGTAGGGCAATTAGCACTAGAGGCGGGATGCTAATAAACAAAGATACTGCGGTTCAGAGAGAAGTGGTACCCAGGTAGAGGCTCGTAAAATTGCAGTCTGATTGAAGAAAGTTACTAATTAAAAATTATTGCAACCCACTAAATCAATGCCACTACTAATTAATGTCACTAGTCTTAGATAGATCGTACATTTTGTCAGAAATAAAATAGGTAGTGACATAAATTCGGTTGATTGAAATTCAGTTCTTGGGGAGACGGCGTTGGAGGCGGCCTTTCGGGATCCATTAGCCCTACTCTCTGCGGACTACAGGACAGCAGAACTTCTCAGTCCTATCAACGGCTTGTGGTTCAAACCTTAATAGCGCTTTTATTGCAATCTTGTCAAGAAAACTGGCCAGCGTATCTTGGAGCAGTGAATATCGGTAGCAGAAGAAAGGTGCATCGTTTGTTAGCCAGACACGGTCCGATATAAGCCATCTCATCTTCTTCGGCCGCAACTATCCAAATTAGATCTATAACGACTATAAACTAATCACTGTTGGCAGGACGTGAGTATAATCGAAACAGGGGCACCGGCGCGTTTATTGAAGAACTTAGAATCCCTCCTCAGTTTACTAGGGATGTTCGTGTGTTTTTAGTTGGTAGAAGTCCGACATAACCCTCCGTATTTCCAACATATAAAGGACATGAATTTTCACACGAAATTAAGATTCAAAACTTCGTATTTTCCCTTATTTTTTAACAAGACCAGCCGAAAAGATCCATTACGCGTAAGCAATCGTCCCACAGAGTAGTGCATTGCGCAGTCGCTAACAAATTTCACAATACTCACACAGCCCGAACTATTTTATTAAAACCTTCGCGCTTAGTTCTTACTGTTTTACAGGGCCTACGAAATACCAATTATGACTTGATAGGTACGTGTTAATTGAACTTACATATTGCGTCTTGCATCACGAAATAGGGAAGAAAGGAAGGTTGTTACTCATTGTCGTCTTTTAAATTTGTGGGACAGTGCTGGTCCCATTGGTGGTACCTACTTTGTATCATTAAAATCGCCCTCATAATATCAGACAGTTTTGTTTTTGTCATAGTTCTGGAGAACTTTAATTGGTCTTGGTGGCGAGGTACCGTATGCCTCCAGCCAGAAAATCAGACGAAGTATGTTCACTGGTGAACAAGTCTCCCACAGAAGAGATTTCCACACAGCAACAAACAGTGCTGTAGTTCTATACGACCCTGATTTAGGGATCTGAGGTCTTTACCATTATATTTTGTGGTAAAAACTCCGAATCGTATATCAGACGAATACTAATAATCTTATGTCATAAGGTGGCTGTGTTCTGGCTGCAAAATCCATCTGGGTTGGTACCACCGCATTGCTTATTACATTCTTCCGCTAAGTAATAGTGCCAAATAATGTTCTTGTTTACGGGCAATGTACTAAGCATATATTAGGACAACGAATGAGGTCTCATGATAACACCACTAGTGTTGCTGGCGTCTATAGGCAGTGGTTGCCGCTTACGATCAGGCTGCTTGCCATGGTGGAATGCTTGTTTGACCATCTTATGATAACAAAGAAGTCTATGTTAACACAGCACAGTCACAATTTTTGTCAAGGCATCAATGTTGTTGATCACAATTCAGCTTCTCTTCAGAGTGTGCCAATAATGTAGTAGCTATAATAGCCAATACGAGTTTTATTGAAAGAACCTTTGTATTCTCATGTTATGAAAGGGAAATCGATAAGTAACTGTTGATATTGTATGATCGATAAGGTTTCATTCAAGACCATTCAATTCTTGCTCTGAGAAATTGTTTATCCGGTATAAACCGTTAAGTAAGTAGACACTAGATAAGAACTAGGACGGCGAAGTTATATATTTTTTTAATCTTAAAAGAAAACTAAAAAGTTTGCAATGATGCATTCAATATAGCTTATAGCTAACTTATTTCTTTTTCTTTATATTGTAATTTTTCGTTGAACAAAGAGGTATAGATACAAATAATGTCTATTCGACCGTTTACCGAAAAACGTTAGGGCTGGAAAACGGCCCCGCCAACCTCTCCTGCCCGTATCTTCTATGAAATGCTGTCCCTGCCACGCCAGCTCTTCCTATGATGCTCATCACCTGTGTGTTTTGACGTTTAAAACATTCTTTAGCAAAAAATGATTTACTACTTAATCATTTTACATATGACATAGGAATGGAAGCACTAAACTACACGCCAACTTGTCTTTCTCCTTTGCTTTATTATGAAATGAGGAAATTGAATTCAAGAAAAATCTATTGGTAACAATATTTGGCTCGACTCTCAATATTACCATGTAGTTGTTTAGCAATTTAAATGGCGTGTTTTATGTGCAAACACGGTATTGTCCTCGTGTCATGAGTTTGTCATGTTGTTTTGCCTTTAATGGTGTAGCCGAGGCAGGAGCTTTAGCGGTTAGAATTATAGGCCACTTGATTTCTCAGACGCGATCATCATCATATTATTAGCCACAAGAGCTTAACTGCAAAGGTTTCCCTCTTAGACTTCCACAAGTTATATACCAACTGCATCTAACGACTCCAGGCAAAAAACAAGATACAAATTTTGCTGAATAAAATGGGAGCTAATGAAGACAGCAAACTGTTGCAGATCAATATTTAAACAAGAAGAAATTGGCATACTTACTTCAGGATGATAGGTTATTTCTCCATGCTAAAATCAATAATGATAGGCTGATCAGTGCCCAGCTGAATCTAGGAGACGCTCCCTCCAATATCCTCAGAATTGGAAACTGAACCGAATCTGATAGAAGCAGGATTTGCCGATTAATTTTTGGGGGAACTTCTCGGATGTGGAGCAAGATATACTAAACCTACGGACACGCAGACAGCGGTGTGTTAAAAGAAAGTTGTTTTTCTCGCTAACCGCTCACAACTTACGACCCCACAAAATACGTGATTTGACTGTCAATCCGACTCGGTACACTCGACACTGCGTCTGTTTTACTTTACGATATGACCTAAAATGGATGTTTTCGCTAGACTGTATTCCTTGCTTATAACCCTAGCACGTTCCTGGCACTTGTTGATACGTGTGAGAATAATGATTCTCTTGTTATGTTGTAAGAATTAATTACGTCACTATGAAATTCTTGAAGTTAGCAATGACGTCATTCAAAGATGACCTCTGAGAAAATTTTGAGGTACACACCTTTATTTAGTGTTCATAGACAAACACGAATTGCTTGAGGCGATGGTAAATATGTCCGAAAAAGAATTAGACGAACCACCACTAATTTCGATCGTGGACTGCATCGTCGATTATCATCAGGAGCGATTGAGGTCATAGCCAGCCTACTTAGCATCAAAGGAACTATTGAATATCAAAAGGCCAACTATTCAGTTCAGACAATTTAATAAAAAAAGACGAATATAAGATCATTCATAGCCATAACTACTGAACTAGTATTCATTATAGAAACGACTTCCGTATGTAATTGACAGTGTGTTACTAATGAGAGCATAGGCGGATGTTAACAGCTGTTGTGATCATGATTACTCCCTATTATGACCAAAGTGGACGCCTCTGCGTGAATTGATTAACCTAATAGGTCACTTATTTAATTCAGACAGGAATCCTAGGCTAATCAGTAGGCCAGCGCGTTGGGCTGTCGCCTGTTCCAACTTTATGAGAGAATGCCCAAATTACCAGAACAATCAGGTCGAATTGAAGAATTCCTTGTAGTTTAAAAATATCGATTTCTGATTACCAGGGTTCGAATCCTGGTCGGTGATGGTTTCTTTAATATCCTACGACTCCATTTCAAACACAATTGAATGACGGTGAAAGTTTACATTGTAAGGAACTCGGAACCAGTCTTAAAACACCAAGGCGATATACGAGACGAGTTGATTTGGATTGCAGATAAGTAAAAATCCAAATACCTCAGCATTACATTTAAAAAAAACTGCGATCTTATATATAAACTGTAAGCACTTTCGAAAAAGACAAACGAAAGAGGTTACAAGTCATTATATCAAGTATCCTGTGTTGCCAAAGTTAAAAATTCAAACGAGAATAAATCCTCTATCTACCGACAGTGTCTGTTTACCCTGATGATCTATCAGATGCTACTTTAAATTACATCAGAGTAACAAAGCCTTGTTAGTCGATCTGCTATATTTTCGCAACATTCATTGTTGCATTTAAACATCTGGTGAACTTGAAAAGTCAATCATGTAATAAATGGAGTTCATCTGTCTGTGTGTTCATGTTATCTTAAGTGTTGTGTTAATTGTCTATTTATTGTTGCAATGGCTGGCATATCTGGTTAGCTTTTAAAGTGTAAATGCGGTATTGGTTGTTAAAGAGATATTGTTTGGATAAAGGTCGAAGTTTATTTAGTTATTCAACTGCTTTGTTACTCAAGTTCTTAAGAGCGATTGTCTTATCAATGTCAACCTTAGAGCCTGAGGTCCAGAGACAATAATGTTAGCAAATTGTTTTAAAATATTATAGTATGTATAACTATCTAACTTTGTTCCACATGTAAGTGTGTGTGTGTTATTTTTATTCCTGAAAAATTTTTCGGGTTTTCGTTTTATGTTTATTTTTTATGGAGTTAATTTTTTTAAATTTGTTATTTCCTGCCACCTAATTACATTTGGCTAGAGGAGCTAGAGGTCCTGGCTTTATTTCCTAGGTCAAGCAGTGTTATTTATAATATTCTCAGTTGCAGCTCGGAGTTTGGATTTCGCCCCCTATAACATGTGACCTAAAACATTGAACTGTGGGTGCACAATGATGCACCCCTGCCTAATCCTACGGGGAATACAGGCGTGATGGTGTGTTATGTTGGTGTTTAGAACAATATTGTTTGGATAAAGGTCAAAGTTTAGTTCTAATGTTGCTTATCGACGTGCGTTATATGTTTTTTTTCTATTAGCTTTCTTTTGGAGCCTTTTGCCATATGGTCCTTATTTATCCTATGTTGCTATATACATATAACTACTGCTATATGTTACTACAAAACTAACTAATAACGCTGAGACACCGATCTGCAAGGTTAAGTTGTGCTAGCTGCGGCTAGTCTTTCGATGGGTGATCATTCGTAACACACCGCGACCTCTCCGTGTCTTCAAGCCTTGCATGATCAGCGTAATTATTACTTTGCCACGAGCCCCTCTCCCTAGATCAGGATTAAGTTAATTTTTTGTGTGTTACACAACTGCCTCTACCGATCAAATCAAGACAGCAATCAGAACAACACACACTTTAACCTTCCAAACAACCAACGCATGCGCAGCCAACTCACACCCAATCACTTGCAACCAGTGTATTCAAATTAAGGTCAATTCTCTATGATCTATCGCTAAATTAATTACCATGGTGGTGACGTCATGGGCACTTTGTGGGTCAATGTTGTGTAACAGACGTAAGCAACGTAATGTTTTTATGTGAATGTTTTGCGAAGGCGATGAGGGTAGGGTTACCAATCGGCCCAACTTAAAAAAGTTCCGTTGTATACTTTATGAGCATGACAATACAAGACATGTCATGTTTCCCGAATATGGAAGAATAAAAAACAACTGAATTCTTATTGATTAATGGACTAAATTGCGTAAATTATGATTATATGTATAACTACTCCCCTTAAATACGTCAATTGACCTCAGTAAATGAATACAACACTGTTTTGTAGTAATATTATCTTATTATTTTATTTTCACATTATTATTTTCTCTTATTATTTTTCCGTATTTTTGTATGATCTACAAGATATAGTGCTCACTATTACGATGATTCGTTTGCTAGATGTTTTAGGAGTGCGGCAGTAAGGGTCTATGCAGTTTTACGAAAGTTGAAGACGCTGTACAGATATTAAAAAAATGCTAAGAAAAAACTTCGAAAGAATGAGAAGAGCATACTGAATCTTATTTTTATATTAACCTGACAACCCTACACATGATAATAGTGTACAGTTGATATCGTGGTTGATGCAGACTAACAACTTACGAAACTCATGCGCATACTTGAGTTAAACACGTCATTAATGTGGGTAGTAGCTAGCATAAGTATGTATTGTGAATTAAGACCTCCGCTCGAATAACTGAACTTGTCGTTTTAATGGAAATCCGGGAGCGATCAAGTAACTGTACATAGAATTGAAATTGGTTGATTATCCTTTAAGTGCCTTAAATGGGATTGGGCTGGTCTTGGTCTGGACAAGTTTCCACACAATGGATGCCTGGAGGCGGTAGGCGTCGTCGAGGCCGGCCCAGATAGCGGTGGCGGGACGACTTGGATGTGTACCGCGAGGGCTTGTTCGAGGCAGCTTCAGTGCAGGAAAAGAGTACCTGGAAGGACCTGGGGGAGGCCTTTGCTCAGCAGTGGGACAGTAATGGCTAACAGAAAAAAAAAGTATGCCTTTGTTTTATTGAACGGATAGGTATTTAGGTTTGATGGTCACAATCTAGGCATTGTAGTTTAGCCAGATGACGTCGATCCTCTAAAAAACCCTGTCGAGTCAAGTGAGTTCAACAACAGGATAATTTAAAACGAAATTCAGTACAATAAAGACATTAACCTACATTGTCCTCGCACATCTAGTTATGGCCATGTTATAAGTCTGTAATACTTTTTTAAGAATGACCATGGACTTTCTTGCCGGATTCTTCTCCATAGGATCAACTTTTTGGAACTGTGCAACTAGACTCATTAGAAAGAAAGAAAGAAACATTTTATTGCCATAAAAACAGCGACTAGTACTACATGCCAAGAAAGTTTTACATTTCCTAAATGTCCTTATTTGAAATAGAAACTTTTGAATTTCAACAAAATGTTATTTTTACCTGTCACCTTTGCTCTCATATCCAACAATGGTCTTTGGGAGATACTGAAGCATAATGCAATCATGAAGAGTGCTTCTTCTGTAATTTAAGAGCTCAGCCCTTCGGTGGAGCCATCACTACTGTTCTGTATCCTCTGGCTTCTGTTTGATCATAAAGAGTGCCAAGGAGAACACTTAAAATATCAACATAGATAACACAAAGATAGGTAGGGCATAGTGGGAGTAATTGCATTGAAATTGGATCTGCCCCACTGGGGAAGTAAGTTCCGTCTTGCAAAAAGTGAAATAACACTGCTTTGAGCTGTGTTGTATTCCTAACGGTGAGCAAGGTTGCCAGTGCGCCGCGAGGACGTTGTGTTAAGAATGAGGGGACTTTGAACCTTATACTGCCAACCTATTCCTTTTTCGTTTTACAGGGTCGCCAACGCGCAAGTCGTACCCCTAGCAAGCGTCTATATGCTTATTTGTCACCTTGGTGGTATAAAAAAACAGGTATCTTTATTAATGCTGGAGATTCAATAATCATAGTCCAATTTGAACATTGATTTTCAAAATTAAATTTTCAGATGATTGAAATGGTGCTGCCGGAACCAGATAAAAATTCTTGAGCACTGCTTACGACATGCACTTCAAAGCTAGACCTCACACACCATCACCACATAAATCGATAACCATTAAAATGCACCTCAAATCAGATCAAACCTCAACCTCCTACGAAGATTTTAAAAAATATACTAACAAAAACCACGCTATAAAGCATTAAAAAGTGTACGGTAACCGAATGAACCCACATTCAACTACCCATAACAAGAGAGCCGGTTCGAAACCACGTTACGAAAGAAAAAAGATAGACCAAACCTTAATCGATTAAAGACTTCTTTTGTAATTATGTGCAAGTTACATTATTGATATTGGCGATGGTTAAAATAGTTTAAAATGTTTGTTTATGCTTTTGATATGATTACGGAGAAGTTATTCTTATAGCTCAGGATTAACTTAGTCATTATTGTTACAAACGACAGATTACATCTTGTATTTATCAATCCTTTAAATGATATTTCTTCTCTGCTCAAAATCCAAGAGGAATAAAGTGGCTTCCTTACAACATTTTTTCGACACGTTTGACTGTGCGAACAGCTTCTCCACCACGTATTGAAGGATCGATCACCGCACGGAACAAATATTTGTATGACTTACATGTAGTTGTTTTGGGGTGTATTATACAATTTGTGTTTGTAAATGGACCCATGATACAGAAGAAAACCCTAGAGTGAGACAATGTTTCAAAAAAATGAGGTACATGAGAGAGAGAAAGTAAAAGAAGATTATTTTCTGAGTATAACAGAAAACATGACACAGGATAAAAAAATGAAAAGGCTTATATTCAGAATTAAGTAAATATAAATTATGAGACAACGAGGCTTACATTTATTTTGATTCTAAAAACCGTTATCCAGATTATCCTCAATCAGCCAATAGCATAACTAATTCCAAGAATATTGAAACAGTTTTTGCATTAAATTGTTTCCGACATCGATTCATAAAGTTAACTCAAGCATAACTTGGAAGTTGATAATAAAACAAAAGACGTTACATAAAACGGACTTGAAAGAAACAACTAAGTGTTAGTTTTAGTACTGTTTAAGTTTTATTATTGACATTTCACCATCCACTATGGAAGTATTAGTTTTGCAACTAGGCAATATTTTCGCAATAAAATATTGAATAATCCATCCAAACTACGAGTAATATTATAAATGCGAAAGTAAGTCTGTCAGTCTGACACGATTAAAGCCTAAGCCGCTGATCCAATATTTATGAATTTTGGTATAGGGAGAGACTGGACTTTGGAGAAGGATCTAGGGACCTTTTGGTTCAAAAAGATCATTTGGATGCCAGAGAAACCGCATGCAAATAGCCTTAAATATACTTTCAAATCATCAAGGAACACTAAGAAATCAATTGTTTTGACCCTTAAGAGGGTTTTTCTGAGGTTTTCTTGAATGAATATCACTATTATTAAGCAGCTACTTTATCATTATTTTGGACCTAAAGGTGAACAGCATTACACAGCCCTTACCTTACATAGCCGTGTAAAAAAGGTTGACCGAGGTGATTATTGCAGTGCAATGTCCTACGCCTACACTCGTTCTCCTCCGGGACCAATCTGGCAAGGTACTGCAGCGCGACATATGTTTGAAATTGGATCCAAAAAAATTATACACATAGCTACGGATACCCTGTGGTTTCACTAGCATCTCAAAGGCTTTTTTGAGTCTATTTTCTTCCCCAGGATGCAGTCTATCTCTTTGCTTGAAAATTTGACAAGCAGACAGAGCTACTTTCGCATTTAAAACATTTATATTATGTTTATGTCTGGCCATTTACATGTCTATCGTCTATACATCTTGCTTGGGAAGATGTATAGACGATAGAAGCAGTGACATTTAGATTTAAAGAAACTTTATTCGTAATAAAAACATAGTGTCACTTACTTGAGAACAATATTAAAATCTAAAACTACCGTAAGTTTGTCGTCGACAATTACAAATTAATTATTTAGTTACCCATCCAATGCATTAATTTCTTCACATTTAATAAGTTATTGGCTCCAAAAAACATATTTTTGCTTTGAGCTGTTTTCTAACAAGGTGCAGCTTAATTTCTTTCCATTCACCTAAATTACCATATTAGACATCTTGATAGGGACGATGTATAGACGATAGAAGCAGTGACATTTAATAAGTTTTTGTCTCGAACAAAACACATATTTTTGCTTTTAGCGATTTTCTAACAAGAAGCAGCTTAATTTCTTCTCATATACCTTAATGACCTTATTAATGATCGTGCGAATTCGCTGAATCCGATATATTTTCGGAAGAAAACTCATCAGGGGCACCTAAAATCCTAGATGTCAGGTCATAGGCCTCGTAAATCTCATTCAGTACTCGTAAAACAACTGTTAAGAAAGTAATTAGGCGGTACAGCGATACAAAGTCTTGTTTATGGTGGTCCTAACGCATAGATTATGAGTGTGCTGGTTGTGAATTATGTGAGGCCCCTTGCTATATTTTCTTCTGTTGTCATCCTTGGAACCTTTTCCCAATTATGTTGGGGTCGGCAGAATATCAGTATTTTACATGAAGCTACTTCCATCAGACCTCCGCAACCCAATTTCTGAGCAATACCGATATCTTGAAGATAAGTTGTCAGGCCTTTTGGGCTTCTGACTAACACTATAATAATAATAATAATAATAATTTATTTTAGCATAGCCGTACAATATACAATATTATTAGGTAAACTTATCTAAAACTATACAAGGCAAATTTTAATGTACATTATTATGGATCTGCTGACTCCCAAACTAGGAAATACCTGTATCTTGGGAGTCAGTAGGGTTCCTTTTTATAGGCACAGCCCGTGTATATCATGGTTAATATGTATATCTAAGTTTAGTGTGTAACAAACATTTTGATACATGGCTATTAACCATTAAGAAATAACTACGACTTAATACGAGTAATATCAAATGCAAAAGTATAGAAATTATAAACTAACACGAACTATACTATAGCCATATGTATTAGTATGACAAACAGGATCGCCATCTTTATGTGCTCTTCGAGGCACGGAGGGGTCTCAGGTTAGGAAAGGTCACCATCCAGACTGACCGCGGCTAGCGCAGTTTAACCTTGCAAATCGGTTGGCGTAGTTATTACTTTGCCAAATCTTCTTCCGTTGAATTACATTTGAAATTTTTATTATCACGAAACGTAATGTAAAAGCCGCTTAAAACTACAGAAGAAACAGTTTTATTCTCTTTTTGTTCCCCAACAGAGCCATTTCAAAAGATCAAGGAAATATGTATGCTATCCTTTGCCATGATTCCACTCCTTTGGAAATTCTTCTGTATTCTTGCACTCGAGGATGGCGGAGGGTTGGCACACCAGCTTTTAACTGAGTAATTATCGCTATGAAAGGTTTTGACTGTGGGAGGATGGCTAATTATACCAAATTATCTACGCACGCTGTGAAGAAACATCTGTTGAAAAATCAATAAAGGTTGGCAGTAAAGGTCATTCAAATCACACAAATGTTTTATTGGCCCATCCGGGTGTTGACACTGGGCCAAAGAATTGGGGAGACTGTATGTAATGCGATCTTTCCCGTTCCTAACAAGTGAGAATTTCAATTTGGCATTGGAAAAAATAACATTCTTGAAATTCAAGGTCTACTCATAAATTCGTAGATACCATCGAAGAAGTTCTACTTGGACCTTGAATTCTTGCAAATCAGTTTTGAAAGATATCACCTGGAGGGCTTCTTAAGTTATGTTAGCCGATTCGCGCAGTTCCCGTCCGTCAATCTTTTAGCTTATTGCCACTCCAACTTGCTGATCCATGATTCTGCGATTGTAGAGCTTTGCAGCAGTCCTTTCTCGGAGCTAAATCTGCTTTAGGTTGATTTTCCACCCAATCTCTGATCATAAAAATATAATATGCTGTTGCAATCGGATGTCACCAACCCACCCAGTATACAACTTAATCCTTTAACTAACAATCTTTTACTTAATTTACGACGTACAAAATATTTACCTCGTTATTAGGTCAGTGAATTTGTAAACATTACGGAACTTGAGCAATGTCGGTAAACACAGAACGTCAATTTTATCAGCACTCATCTTATCCGAAGCGATCCGACGTTCAACTGAGAGATAACAGATTTCTGATGGAAGATTCGTGAAGTTACCACACTTATGGCGGGTTAGTTGAAAGTGTTTTTGGAGACACAAGCGTGCATTCGATGACGTCATAACCAGCTCCTGATTACCCCAATTATAGCACTACATCCAATAGCGCCTGCATTCCATAAAAGTTTAGAGTTTAGGGGTATTAATGTACTCCAACAGTTCGCCGGTATGTTTAGGTCCCATGTAGGGAGCGACTTTATTGCCATTAGCCAGGAAATCCAAACTCCGAGCATTGCATAGAAAACCCCAGTAATACTTTATTGAAACCCAGGACTTCTAACACAGCGAGTTTTAGTCTAGCTTTGGCTAAGACTTAGCCTTAACTAGCTTTTACTCTTCTCTATAGGACCAAATTCTCAGAACCGACGACGTGAGTTTGAAAGTGTTGAGGAAAAGGCTGCTTGAAATTAAAAAAATAAAACATTAAATGAGTTTTGGAGATGGCAAAACTAGCTCCCAACTAAATCACTTCAGTGTTGCCGCTCTACAAACAATATGTCATTGTAATTTGACCTTGAGAGGTACAATTTCGGTGGGAACTCCATTAAAATCGTTAGTAGACACTTATGTGGTTCGTTCTAAAGACATGGAGATCTGCTTATCTTATTAGCGATAAATATTGAGTTACCTAAGGAAAACAACAATGATAATATTTTGTTGTCCGTCAAAATGTCCGTTTAAACTATGCTAAAGTAATATGTAGTCAATGTAAAACTTCTGCGTAAACAGAACTTAAGGTATGAAAGTACAAAGGCCAGCACACCAAGCTACCATAAACTGTCAAATTTCTTTGATTGATTTTCGACTTTAATACAAAACAGTAAGTAAGGTGCACATTCAATTGGATTTTTTTTAGAGTTTTGGATAGCTTGAACTGCTGATGTCTGTACATCAAAGTAGAAATAAAGAAAATCAGCAATGATATAATTTAATGAGGGCAAACTGAGTTCGTCAGTTGAACAATGGTCTAAATATCGCTGAGTCACGGTATTCATTGTTAGCTTGTGGTCCAAGTTATAAGATTATGGGTTTATAAGCTGTTGCCCGAGTCTCATTCTTATTCCAAAGGACTTGGAGACAAAAGGTGGTATATGTCCTTCTTCAAAGTTCAAACTATCTCTATACTTAGGTACCAAAATCTATTATTACTAGCTATTGCCCGTGGTTACAACCGTAAAACCCAAGGGGTTTTTGTGACAAAGGGTAGCCTCTGTCTTTCTCCAAGTTCTAATCTATGTCTGTACCAAATTTCATCAGAATCGGTTCATCGGTTAAGGCGTGAAAGCGTAAGAGACAGAGTTACTTTCGCATTCCTAATATTAGTATCTAGGGATAGTAGGGAATAGTAAGGATTATAGTATTGATCAGCCATGGTCACAGAAAAAACTCAATAAAACTGCACCACCCAGGACCTTTAGCGTAGCCGCGCTTAGGATCACTAAGCCAATGAGGCAGTCATTACGTAGGTTGATCTCGACAATAGTACAAATATCTTCTTCAAACTCCTTTTCAAGCTTTCTTAGTTGATGATGTGTAAACAGCCTATTCTTATCTCAAAAGCCGGCAACGTACTTGCAACCCCTCTGGTGTTGTGGGTGGGGGTGATCACTTACCATCAGGTGACCCGCTTGCTAACTTGCCTCCCTCTTCCATAAAAAAAACACAGACAAAAGCTATCCTGTTTTAACTTAAACCAAACATCCGTCACGTACATTAGAAAGTGTCTGACGACCACAATATGGTCAATTTAGGCAATTTATACATTATACATGTTGTATTATTGATACAATCGAGCCGTTAGATGCGTGCGTGATGTGGTTGGTACTTATATTATAATATGTAGGTACTTGCTTTTCAATGTTTGTCGAAGGTTACTGCAGTTGGTAACTCTTGGAGATGTCAGGAAAAAGCCAAATTATGTAAGAGATAGATAGATAAGAGATGGAGAAATATTAGAACGTCAACCGACTTCAATCAATAGGATGATATTATTCTCCTTTGTTATTTTTTGCATGTTACGCGATAACTTGGCCGATCGTATAGTGATTTCAACTAATCTATTAAGTATATTCTTACTAAATACATGGTTCCATATAAATTTGGTTATTCATATGTCAATGATTTCGTTTTCAATAACTAATGAAAAGCAAAATGAAGGAGGTTGGACTGTCATCAAAGTTGCCAATTATCCAGTTGTCAAAGCAGTAAATTAACAGCATGACTTCAGGTTTAAACCTAAGGAATACGCAACTTATCTTACGTCTCCTTGTCCTCATTAGAGTACCATTTCAAACATAGATTATGTATGCAATATAATACAATTTATTGACAGTTTTGAATGAAGGATGTCCTGAGCATGTGCGTTATTGACCTGTGAACCTGAGAATGGCATACTGCAAGATTAATAAACTACCTATCATATCCATAATTTAAGGGTCCGGCGGAGCGTGAATTGCCCATACAAACGTAATATCCATATAATTCATAATTCAAACACAATTTTATTAACTTGTGCTATTATTTGGATTCGGATACCTTTAATCTAGGTTCCTACGGTACCATTTTGTCCAAAATACTTCAATGGAAATAAATATAGGCGAATGTAAATCTTGATATTTTTACGATTTTTCGTCCGGTCTTCCGCTCATTGATTTAATACTAAAAACAACAATATTTGAACTCTTTTCATCTCTTGAACACAGATTATATTATAAATAATCATTAAAACATCAGAAAATTATTATACTATGAACTTTTAACTTATAAAATGTTCAATTACGGCACGCCACGCAATATAGCCCAAATTTTGAAGGAAAATATTGCTCTCTCGTGCGTTCTAAGCGGGGGGTGTGGCCTGCTGCCCGTCGGGCGATGCAGTTCGTTAGTGTTCGTGTTTGACGAAGACGTAACGTGAATTTTATTACGAGTTGGATTGTTTGCCGTTAGTATATTTTTTTAATAATGTTTTCCCAAAGGTTGAATGAATCCAAGAGTAAGTACCTAACTACAATAAGGCACCGGACTCGATCGTTATGGTACAGAATGATTATAGTTCAACTTTTTTGTATAGACTATATATAAGTCTACTCGTCAAATATTTGAATATTTGTTTGTAGTCCTTACTGTTACCGGCCAATGTAGATATTATTATAATGGCCTTGTAGATACCTACAAGGCTATTACTAGGTAACTATACATACGTATATAGTAATGCAATCTCCTTGCAACGGTCTCTACAGTGCCTAGGTGCTTACTAAGATAGGTAGGTACTAGTTTATCTTTGTGGAAAAACAGGGATTTTACACAGTAGATACTTCCTTACCCGAGTAGCTATGATCTACATAGGTAGGTAGGTACTTACCTACACCCATATACAGCTTCACTAAACGTAGGTGCACGACTGTGATAGCTAGGCCACAGAATAGGAATAATAATAATAATAAATATTATATTATATATTTATTATTTCATAAAAAACTGACTCGGCTTCATCAAAGCAGAGCTATCATATTTTAAACTTCTTGCTGATTTTGAAAGGTTAGAATGATTTAGTTATTGTTTGTCAAAATGGCGGCTGCAGTAAATTACAACTTTTTCGTCATGGGTGTCATTTTCATAGTTTTCGAGGGTGTTGAAGCCGATAGTGCGGTCAAAATGTAAATCCAAGATAGCGGTTCGAATAAATTATCAACTTTTTCGTCATGGGTGTCGTTTTCATGGTTTTCGCGGGTGTTGAAACCGATAGTGCTGTCAAAATGTCAATCCATGATGGCAGCTGCCATAAATTATCAACTTTTTCGTTATGGGTGTCGTTTTCATGGTTTTCGAGGGTGATGAAACCGATAGTACGGGCAAAATGGCGGTTGGAATAAATTTTCAACTTTTTCGTCATGGGTGTCGTTTTCATGGTTTTCTAGGGTGTTAAAACCCATAGTGCTGTCAAAATGTCAATCCAAGATGGCGGCTGCAATAAATTATCAACTTTTTCGTTATGGGTGTCGTTTTCATGGTTTTTGAGAGTGTTGAAACAGATAGTTCTGTCCAAATGTCAATCCAAGATGGCGGTTGCAATAAATTATCAACTTTTTGTTATGGGTGTCGTTTTCATGGTTTTTAAGGGTGTTGAAACTGATAGTGCTGTCAAAATGTTAATCCAAGATGGTGGCTACAATTGATTATCATCTTTTTTATCATGGTTTTCGAGGGTGTTGAAGCCGACAATGCGGTTAAAATGTAAATCCAAGATAGCGGCTGCAGTAAATTGCAACTTTTTAGTCATGGGTATCGTTTTCATGGTTTTCGAGGGTGTTGAAGCCGATAGTGCTGTCAAAATGTAAAAAACATAGGACACTTTTTTTTTATAAAAGTTGATGTTTACCTTCCTCCCGAGTAGTAAAAGTGGCGTGTCGTAGCAGATGAAAGTATTTTTCTGTAAATAGTTTGTAATACATAAATAACACGCATTTTTTATTGAATTTAAATTTAAAAATTTAATTTTAAATTGAAATTGTATGTGTTTTTATTACTTTTAGATTAGTGGAATGTTTTAATAATAACTATGATCAATCGGCGTGTTATGATGATGAAGAAATACTCCTCGAATTAAATACCTACTAGTTCACATAATGCACCAACACGTCACGATGATGGAATACCTACTTATAGAATCAAATACCTACTGATAATATAATAAATACTTAGGTACTCAAAAAGTTGACAGTAGGTAAGTATCTTTTCGGGCCCTCTCAGATCGATATTATAATGCATAATAGATAGATAAGTTATTAGGTAGGTAACCGCGCAATTGCCAAGGCATTATTTTAATTACAGATATAAAAATGTCTAATATAAATTGATACAGTTACTATAGTACATAGGTAAGTACCTAATTAGTAAGGACATAATTAATATCAAAATTAACTAACTCGCAGCCCACAATGGATGTAAGTGTACTTAATAAATTTATAAGTACATCCATTTTGGGCTGCGAGTGAAACTGTGGGCATCAGCTAGCTTATTTTAAATTAGTGTCCACGGAGTTCCTTAGCGGATTCTTTTTCATCGCTCACATTGTAAAATTTAAAATAGGTACTTACCTACTTATCGATAAAATAATATATGGTCACCGTCACACACACGACATGATTTGTTTTTATATTTTTGTAGTTTAGTAATAAGTATGAATAAAGTATAAATAGTTACGAAATTGTATCAATGAACTCATAAGTAAGTACCTAGGTATATTTCCCTATCCACTATCTTTCTTTTTCTTGAAGTTAGAAACATTACAATGACCTACCAATTGGCATGTTAGTCAAGGTGTTTGGGAAATTGGTTGGTATTGAGAAAAACTAACACGAAATAGGTAACTAAGCCGCTGGCTAGCACCGATCTACCCACCTTGGTCCTCGAACGTGATCGCGAAATCCGCGGAAATAAGCAGGTAGGTATGTGATATCTGACGATGTAACCCTCGTAAAGAAATTTCTTTAAAATGCATTCTAGTTCTCGACATTACCTACCGATTAACCAAAAAAAAATTAAAAAATATCACATTTATTGAACACGTCATAAATTGTTACAAATATTAGAGAATTAAATTCTCAGCTAAAAGCCACATGTTTCCCTATCTACTATCTTTCTTTTTCTTGAAGTTAGAAACATTACAATGACCTACCAATTGGCATGTCAGTCAAGGTGTTTGGGAAATTGGTTGGTATTGAGAAAAACTAACACGAAATAGGTAACTAAGCCGCTGGCTAGCACCGATCTACCCACCTTGGCCCTCGAACGTGATCGCGAAATCCGCGGAAATAAGCCGGTAGGTATGTGATATCTGACGATGTAACCCTCGTAAAGAAATTTCTTTAAAATGCATTCTAGTTCTCGACATTACCTACCGATTAACCAAAAAAAAATTAAAAAATATCACATTTATTGAACACGTCATAAATTGTTAGAGAAATATTAGAGAATTAAATTCTCAGCTAAAAGCCACATGTCACTAGGTATGAATATTTTGGCTACGCCCACTTTAGTCCGACAGAGAAAACAATATTTAGACGTATTTTTGCAATCGCCTCGTGTCGAAGTTGCGCGCTCGGCCCGGCGGCCTCTTAAGATGAGAATTTAATTTGAGGGTCGATTTCAAACATAGCTAAAAATGTTGTCATCTCTAATAACTTTGTTTTTTTATTGCGATTGTTTTTGTTTTTTTTTTAATATTTTAGTCTTCGTTTACCTTTATACGTTCCAAAACAAAACAATACCCAAAAGTGTACCATTTGCGAGAAAACTAAAACTATAACATTTAGTCCCTTAAGAAAATATTACTCATTTTCCGTTAACGTTGAAATAAAGTCGAATAAAAACGAAATTACTCGTAGAAATTTTATTTATTTAATATTTCATATCATGACGATGTGCAAGCATTCAAAAATAGTATAAATTTTTCATTGGAGAATAATAGAATACTCTTATCCTAGTGTTTCAAACATTGATCATGGTTTATCTATCATTAGTGTAGCGTAAGTTAATACCGTCATAATATTAAATCCACGGAGCTCCCGGGCCCCCGCCTCACCCCACCCGACAGCACATCGTCAGTGGACTTGCAGCGTTTATTCAGAGCAGTGGTGCGTTTAGTGTTTTTTGCGAGATATTCACATTTCTACCGATTTCAGTGCCGTGGACGAAACTCGACTCATTCGTCTCTTAACCATAATTGCAAAAGGTATTGTAATCAAATTTTTATAACACAGTGTTTCTTATAGCTAACAAGAACATGGATATTTTAAATGTATTCGATTGCCGTCTAGAAAGCTCACAAGCTTAAAAATTATATGTGCGTTCCAAATATCATTAGTGTTACTGTCATTTGTGTCACTTTTTCAAGTCACGCTAATGATATTGAACGGAACACTAATGAAATATTATAATAATGAATTATTAGCTAGAGCTTATTGGCTGTTTTTTATTAAATTATTGTTTTAGGACATTATGCCGAATAAGAAAAGGATGAGTGAAGATGAGTTAGAAAGAAGAAGAATAGCAAGGAGATAAAAATATAAACAAATTAAAAACGACCCGGAAAAATATGCCGCTGAAAGAGCTAAAAAAAAGAGCAGCTTATCTAAAACGAAAAGAGAGTAAGAAGGTGAAAATCATTAACCAAATGTCTCCAAGAGAGCGAAGATATAATATTCGCTCTCTTGGATCTTTAATTTATATTAAAAAGGGAAGGGAAATCATTAACTATTCTTTATGCACAGTTAGTGAATGCACTCGACACGATTCACCAGCAGTGTGGGCTCATTTGCAGAAAGCACTGGAGTTTGTATTTGAAAAATCTCCTAATATTACTACTGTGCATATACTAACAGATAGCCCTTCGAGTCAATATAGCAACAAGTTTATATATTACATTATGACACAGCTGCAAAATGTCTTCTCATCATTAAAGTCAGTAACTTGGAACTATCAGGAAGCCGGCCACGGTAAAGGTGCTCCAGATGGTGTTGGCGCCGTAGTTAAAAGGACGGCTGACTACCAAGTAAAATGCGGGCGTGATGTGGGGGGACTTCTCAACATTTGTTGGTATTGTGCGGGAAAACATAAAAAATGTCGAGATTAGGGTTGTAGAAGAACATGAGATTAGAGAAAAAGAAATTCTTCTTCCCAAAAACATAGTTCCTTTTAAAGGAACTATGTTAGTCCATCAGGTGCTTTGGAACTCCGAATCGGAGTCCCTTGAGTTTAGAAAATTGAGTTATTACGAGTGTGTTGACACCATTTGTAAGCACGATAAGCACATGCAATTGCATAAAATTTACAAAAGTGCAATAGATTCAGAAGTCGGTAATGTTAAAATTATACCTCCTAGTAAGAAGATTAAAATATTGAGCGATATCACCATCAAACACGCCAATAAGCCTAATAAAGCTCCAACTTCTCGAATTCGCAAAGAGCAGAATGTTACACCACTTGCTAAAGTTAAAAGTACTTGGGAAAATGAGTCATTCATGGTATCTCAAACAGAAACAATGGCGTTTGGATTTGGGCAAAAACATCAACAAGAATTTCTTACGTTTTTGAATCAACATCAAGCAACCAAAGATTGATTGAACGATTAAGATAGAATATTTCTGTTGAAGATATGATTGAGGAAAGCAGAAGCAGAAATCAAGAAGAAAATTTTATATACATAATGATTACAACCAAAGAAAAACAAGACGAAAATCAGCAAAATTATGGATAGATAAATAAAACAAAAATATTGATTGTAAAATGGAAGACTTCAAAATTTAATCAATACTTGAGTACTATTAAGTTTAAAGAAAACTACGGGTTTTATTTATATGGATAATTTTAGTTTGTGTGTTTAGACTGTGATTAGTTGTTATAATTACTATATTTGTTTGAAGATTGTGCTTAAACGAATATATTAAATTTTAATCCTAAAGTTCCTCTAAGAAGACTGAAAAATTATGTGCATCCAAATAATATTTCTATGATTGATATCAGACATTAAACTGATTTAATCCATTTGGGTTTGTTTTATTTTAATTTTCTGATAAAGAGTACATCGCAAAATTATTAAAATGAGTGATTACAGTTGTTTTTCTTTTAATTGTCATTAGTAGGCATCTAATCTCATTAGTGTTTAAGATAATTTCATTAGTGGAACAACATCACTCATTCGTGTCACTCTGATTTTAATTTTTCAATAGTTTTCATTAAAAAATCTTTAATTTTTTATTTACCTTATATTAATATAACCTCATGTAGTACGGATATACCATTAATAACCCAAAAAACGGGTATTTATAAAATCAAACAAAAAAGTATCATTTTAATTCGAAATTTGAAATCGACCCTTGAGATGAGTAGGTATTGAGAACTACACTAAAAGAAGTGATAGCCTAATAATAATATGACCACTGGACTGGCAAGTCAAAGGTTTCGAGTTCGTATCCATGGCATCTCTGAAATATAACGATCTGCCAACCCGCACTAGGCCAGCGTGGTGGACTATAGCCTAACCCCTCTCAATCTGAGAGGAGACCTGTGCCTAGTAGTGGGACGGTATATCGGTTGATGATGAGGTACTGAGAACTGAGAAGAGATCCGTTCTTAGCAGTGGGATTGACTTATGTCTTTCTTGGGTACGGACCCGTTAGGAGCATACAACCCTCAATACGCGTCCGATATTTTGAGATATTGCCCCTACACCAGCCCATTGTTGCCATGTGGAATTGATCATAAAATTAATTACTTAAATAACATTCTACTATTTACAGCCGATAATAGCAGCTGTCTATCCTGATACCATCATCATTTATATCTCATTTAGCACTTGAAACTCAAAGTCCAAACATATTAGGTATCGATTAAAATCGATTGCACTGCAACTCGATTCTCGGAATCAGCTCCGGTACACAAACGATTGTTTACATTAGCATTCCATCGAGATGTTCTAGGAAGTAGTTAGGTCGATCGTACAATTTAATTATACGGATACGAATCAAATTTTATGTCCTGTCCTGGTAGATAGATTTATGTGGTAGTGACCGCCGTATCAAATTTGTAACATACCATCACGCCTGTATTCCCCAAAGGGTTAGACAGAGCTGTACTAATGTTCACCCACTACGCCGATTTGTTTAGCTCCGACGTAGGCGAACCTATTGCTTAACCAAGCACAATTCCAAACCAAACCCAGGATTTTCAGTGGAAAATCTTTGAAGTGGTTTGTTTATCTATATTATGCTGTGCAACTCATTGGTTACTATTTGTTACTTTATGTTATTGGCGGCATGGATGCGATCATTCAACAAAGAGTAACAAGCAGTCGCAACAGTTGAAGAATGTTGCCTAATGTTATCGTGTTGCATTCTGTTGCTCCACAAAAAGCAACTGCAGTGTGGGTGCTTTATTTGGATTGATTTACAGAGGCTGTCAGTAATATCAGCTTCAAGGGCAAAGTTAAGAGGTAAGTTGGTTATTGTTTATTGTTTAGAAACTGCGATGTCCACTTACACTGTATTAAATCAATGAAATGAAATGAAATGAAATTTTGAAATGAAATGAAATGTATTTGCATCAAACATGGTACAAAAATGATGTTACTTATTATATAGTGGCATGATGTTTCGCCAGGATTTGGCATGCAAAATATTTAATAATATAATTCTCTATATTATAATTCTCTATAATATAATTTTATAATCAGTCACTCAAAAACGAAATTGAAGGTTACACCTTAAATGTTAACAGCACCCCTTCTATCTTGAACACGGCAAAGCTTTTAGCAGCAGGTAGTATTCTCCATTAACTTCTTTACAGGAAAATAATAAAAAAACGGAGGTATTCCATGAAGCACACCCAAACGAAGCACACCCAGACGAAGCACACCTAAAGTATTCCACTTAGCACACCCGTAGGTGGGCTTCAAATAAAAAATTATAATAATTAATTTCCTATTCCACGAAGCACACCCACGAATATCACTCGCATAGTGCGGAGACTAAGAAATAAAAATGTCGATAGAAGAAAATATTGATTATTTAAAAGACTAACTTAAATATCTAACATCTTTCAGTTTCATTATAATAATGTGATACAATACTTGTAATTTTCATAATTATATAAATGCCATGGATAAGATAAGATACATTTCCGGAACTTGTTTACATGCTTAGTTCTCATTACACTATCGCAACGTCACGGGCTGAGTGTATGCAATTGTGCGCCGGTCTTATTATTGTTATTTTTTCTGTTTTAACCCATCTATTAATTACGTACTTGGCCGGAAGGGGACACAAGTGTTAGTGTATAATAACAAACAATTTATAGTAAACACAAAATTTATAAAAATGGGAATGCCTTGTGGCGTTGTATTAAAAAAGGGTGTAATGGCTTACTCACATTAAGTAGCATGGAAGAAGTTGTTAAAATAAAGTAACATAAATGTGCCTCAAACGTTTTGGAGACCCAAATTAAGGAAGCAATGCATGAACTCGAGCAGCAAGTAGTTTCCACAATGGAGCCCATTCCTACAATCTACAAGCAAAAACTTAGTGATACATTGGCTCGAGGATTAAATTTAATCAGTGATATGCCACAATTTAAAAATGTTAAGTCCGGCCTCTATAATAAGAGAAACAAATCTCTTGGTGTAAACAGATTGTTTGCGAAGTCACCTACAGATGTACAAGTATGTAGAGTTAATATTTCCTTATAATATTATCAAAATATTGAGACATGGAATCTATGTATTTATTTTTAATTTGAACGTTATTGTAATAAAATAAATCTCTTGTAAGAGTTTGCTAATATCTTAGCAAAGAAATTCGTGCATGCCATTTTCAATAATATTTGATTTCGCTTTGAAAAGACTTTTGTTTTGTTAATGTCCAGTTTTTCAGTCGCAGATATTGAACGATTTATGGAGTAACTATCTAACATGGCTGCTTATATTTAAGTCATTTACTTTACCTTACTTTCTTCAATATGTGCACATCCTATGTATTCACATGTAAATATTTGTGACAATAAACAATTTTTTTTTTATTTATTTTAGTACAAATGATTTGAGAGAAGTATTTATTTGATATCCAGGTACCTCAACCGTTTCAAGATTTTGTACTTGCTGACTATAACGACGGAAAAACGAGAATACTTTTATTTTCTACACAGAAGGATCTTGAAAGCTGCGATCATATATACGGAACTTTTAAAGCGCGCCCATTTCTTCAAATTTACAGCATCCACGGTGAGGTTGAAAATATCGTTAAACCTTTAGCCTATGCTTAATTACATAACAAAAAAATCTACCTATAAAATAGTATATCAATTATTAAAAACAACAATACCCAAAATGCAAGTCAATGTTTTCACAAGCGATTTTGAGGAAGCTGCCGTCAGGAGTTTTACAGCAGTATTTCCTAACGCACATGCTAAGATGTAAGATTACAAAAATGACAAATATTGTGTCACATTATTATAATGAAACTGAATGATTTTAGAAATTTAAGTTAGTCTTTTAAATAATAAATATTTTCTTCTATCGACATTTTTATTTCTTAGTCTCCCCACTATGCGAATGATATTCATAGGTGTGCTTCGTGGAATAGGAAATTAATTATTTAATTTTTTTATTTGAAGCCCACCTATGGGTGTGCTAAGTGGAATACTTTAGGTGTGCTTCGTCTGGGTGGGCTTCGTTTGGGTGTGCTTCGTGGAATACCTCAAAAAACGATCTCATACTCTTGCTGTCTGTACAAAATTTGTAGTAACGAATCAGGCAAATAATTTACGTACAAAATAATTTCTTCCAGTTTTTTAATTAATATGTTCTCAGCCAGTGTTCCTCAAGGAAACATTGTGTGGCCTTTATAATAGTAGTGTAGAAGACATCTTTACACTTGTAGATCATTTTAAAGGCATAGGTAAAACTGCGAACAAAAATTTTTGGTATATGGGTGTTTCTTATGTATTATAAGTATGTATTTACAAAACAAAGTATATAGGTAAGTAGTTATATCCATAGTACAAGCTCTGCTTAGTTTGGGACTAGATGGTGCTGTTTAAAATTGTCCAAGAATATTTATTGATTATTTAGATTTATAATCCTAGTTTTTTCCTGATTATATTGGCGTTGGCTTCCATTCTAACCAGATGCGGCTGAATATCAGTATTACACAAAACTACTGCCATCAGACCTCCATAGCCCAATTTCTGGATTACACCGATGTCCTAATGATGAACTGGTTGTCTATATCCGTCTTCTATTAACGATAGTTGACGAATAAACGCGAGAAAGTAAGTTAAGCTTCTAGGCGTGTATACCCGACTCATGCGCATGATTGTGAACGACAAGTGCTGTTGCCTTGGCGGGTAGCTAAAAAAATTTTTTTGCATAATCCAGGTACAGTTTAGATCTTAATTAACTCCGAATGATTATAGCTCAGTTGATTTGAAGGGTCGTGAACTCGTGACTAAGTAATAACTACGCTGATCAGCCGATCTGCAAGGTTAAGATGTGATAGCGCGGGCAGTCTGTGGATGGGTGACCATCGAGACATTTACGTGAATATACATTGAAATAAAACTACTTACATCGAGACCACTCCTTGCCGAAAGCACGTAGAGCCGTCGGTCCCGGCTTTCATCTATGACATGCGGTAATGATAGTCAGGAGCCCAGACAGCCTGAAAACCAGTCTATACTCTGGATATCGGTATTACCTATTCAGAAATTGGTTTGCAGAGGTCTGATAGCAGTCATCATCAACCCATATACTATACCACTGCTGGGCACAGGTTTCCTCTCATATTGAGAGGGATTAGGCTATAGTCCACCACGCTAGCCTAGTGCGGGGTTGGCAGACTTCACAAACCGTCGAGAAAAATCTCTAAGGTATGCAGGTTTCCTCACGATGTTTTCCTTCACCGTTTAAGCGAGTGATAATTAATTATTAATACGCACATGAATTCGAAAAGTCAGAGGTGCGTGCCTTGGGTTTGAACTCGAAACCTTCGACTTGGCAGTCCAAGTGCCTAGCCGCTTCCTGTAAAATACTAATTTTCAGCCGCACCTGGTTACACCGGGAGCCGAGTCCATCATGTTCGGGAAAGGGCTCGGATATAGCTTAGTTGATTTCGCGAAATTATTGATAGACAATATCGCATTAATCAAAGTTATAAATAACTCAGATAAATGAGTAATACACATAAAACAGAATGGAATTCTGATTGAAACACTAATCCTCATGGAATTTTGTTGAGATAGGAATTTATTGACTGCGATTAGGACAGTAAGGTATTCTATTCCGTTGTTGAGAATATCCTAACAACAGTCCTAAGTCCTACCGCAAAATTCATCATCAACCCATATACTGTCCCACTGCTGGGCACGGGTCTCCTCTCATATTGTGAGGGATAGGCTGTAGTCCACCGCAAAATTACCTATGTGCAATTAGCATAAGATTTTGTCATTTGGAAAGATGATGAGGAGGTACTTATTTACTCAGCTTTGCCCTTATGACAATCTCCCGATTTCATCCGTGAGTGTTTTTCTTCAGTTTCCAATTTTGACCTACCGATGTGAGAGTTACCGCAGTTGTAGTTTGTGTTAGTAATGTTTTCCATTACACAATCGTGACCCTCCAGAGGGTCGTAGCAATTGTTTTTCTATTGTGTTTGCTAATTGTTCTTTGACAGGTTAATGGATTTTTTCCTCAGGCTTGGCTACACCGCACTGCTTAAGGAGCAGAGGAAACAAAATCTTAGTGGCCTTGTCTTAAAGCGCAAACCACCCGGGCATCTCATTTTTTCCGACTGACGTTAAACCGCTACAAAATATATTCAAACAAAACGCTACATATTCGTACTTGAATATTTTAGAACCGGTTTTTTCCACTCGACAAAGTACAGAATCGTTATCTAAGAAGGCACAAACGACTTATTATCTGCGAAATTGTATCTGCTTCTGCTAATGCAATGTACACTTTGAGATTATGGACTAAGGTTGTATATAGATCGCATTTACATTTCATAGTGGTGAGTGTACTGGCTGATAGTAATGCAGATTATGTAAAAGTAGTTCTAATTGAGACGAACTGTTTGTAAAGAACTACAGTATTCCTTGCTTGTCTAGTTACTTCTGTAAATGAATGATGCACCATCATTGTTGGGTTTGGACATTTACGGCCGTTTTCAATATCAAATCCGTCGGTAGATTAGCTTACTAGAGATAGGATTTTGACATTACTGGTATGGACGTTATGTCAAAATCCTATCCATAGTAAGGAAATCTACTGATAGATTCGTTATTGAAACTGGCCATTAGACGAGATTGGCAGGAGTGAACCAGGTAATTCATTCAGACCTATCCTGGACAAGTGAAATTCTGTTGGAGTAAGATGGAAATATAAGAAAGAAGAAAAGAAAGTAGTACTCGCAACCGGCGTGTGTGTATGACAAGATGTATGAATGTAGTCGAAGCAAAAGAAGTATGCAATAATAGTAGCAAGTGGCGTTCTGTAGTTTCCATAAGAAAAAGGCGTGAGTGTATGTATGTAAGAAAAGAAAGAGGAAAGAAAGAAAAAAAAACACATATTTTCGACCAAAACGACGCACGATAAAATACATTACATAAGAAGGCAGTTTGACGTGTGACGAGACAATTTCTGCAAAATAATTGCTCCAAGTGGGTATTTTGAGCCCCCAATTTTGTTGGGGTCACCGCATGTCCTCTTTATCCATTCATCCCTATTAGCTGTCACCTCATCCGTATTCAAGACAACCGTCCTTCAAAAAATCCATCCATCTTTTCTAGCTAAAGAAAAAACTTGGACACAATACAGATGTGTACTTCTGAGTTCTCACTGTACATTGTAATGTTAGTATTAATAAGTGCGAGACAGAACGAAAGTGAATTTGGTATCAAGAGCAAGGAAAGTCTCTCCGCGAGACGATGCTTATCTTAAGAGCATTGTTTTGATTAGCTGTACAATACACTGACCTCCAAAATGCATTATGGATATTGGAGCAGAGTTTAAAAGTCCGAGCGAGAACGAGCTCTCAAATACGATGCGAGGCGAGCGCCCTAAATATTATTAAAACAGTAAACAAAGAAATAATGAAAAGGATTTATTGACAATTAAAGATATAATTAAAAAAAAAACAAATAATAAATGTGTGCACATAGGAGTTCACCTAAATGCGAGACCTGGATCAGCTGCCTGGCGCTGGTTTTCAACTGGACTTTTAAACAGGTCGATAAATAAAAATCAACTCAAAATGGCTCCAGAGAGAGATAATCAGTATACTCCATCTGTACAACCCAGGAGTACGAGTCTCCGCAGGGAGTTGAAGACGTGGTGTTCTTATCGACGGAATAAACAGGACTCTAAAAACATTGCTTATTAATTGAAATTATCAACATCCGTCTATATGTTAATTCTTAGTAATACTTAGAAGCACATTATACTTGTAGATAAAGCCAGAATGACGTCACGCCGCTTTTAGTGACAGTTATGTTGGGTGATACAAAGCTTACTGGTTTGGTTTACTGGTTTAAATTACATTGGTTTACGGGTCTCTTCTCAGAATGAGAGGGATTAGGTTATAGTCCACCACGCTGGCCTCATATGGCAGACTTCACATACCATCGAGAAAAATATCTAAGGCATGTTTCCTCACGATGTTTTCCTTCACCGTTTCTGTGAAATTAAAAAAAGTAAAAAAAAGCGGTGCGAACAAGGTCAAATAATTTGGGCCAAGTGGGTAGCAGATGACACCAACTAAGCACCATTTTCGATGTCAACGTTCTACCAAACACCCTGTATTATAACTAATCTAGATATTTTTCAACTACAGATCTTTGAAAAAGGTGGTGCCAATTTGTGGATAGTCGAAACAGTATTCTACTTACGTTTGAATTGGGTTACCTAGACGTGGAGCCAAGCTTCGACGATCTACTCAGATTTTCCCTGGTTCCAACTTCTGCAATGAGGAGTTGGGATAAAATGGGACTGTCTGAACAGTGGCGGCTGCAGAATTTATTTTTGGAAAGGGTTATGGTTATAGGTAACGTGACCAGACGTCCCGTTTTGAACGGGACTGTCCCTTTTTATAGTTACAAGTCCCGGTGTCCCCGAAATTAACTCTGGGACGCGAAATTGTCCCGTTTTTAGAAACGTGCCAGGAGTTTCATTCTTACTTAAAATCATCACCAGCTATATTAAAGCCATTTTGTTCCTCTGATAAATATAAATATAACTAAACGTTTCGGGTTATTTTTTAATTCGTAACTTTTAAGCTAACTAACTTTTTCTGAATAAATAACTTTAAAGAAGTGTTTTTTTTTTTATTGACTACCTGTTAATTAGTTATTTAGAAAAGGAAAAATTCGACCGCGGGCAGGATTCGAACCTGCGTCTTCTGGTTAGGTACACCAGACGCTATGTTCGCGGTGGCTTAGTGGTCATAGCGTCTGGTGTACCTAACCAGAAGATGCAGGTTCGAATCCTGCCCGCGGTCGAATTTTTCCTTTTCTAAATAACTTTAAAATCTTAGCATGGAAAATGCCAAAAATATACAAAAAGATAGTTAGAAGGTAAGGTGGCATCGTTCGACATTGAACTAACTGTAAAGTAAGTTGTGTCGGTTGAAAAGCAAAAACTTGCATTTCAATAGGTGTTACTGACGTCACCATAAAGACGTAAATTCAGTATGTGAAGGAAAAATTCGACATGACGGGTAGGCATCGCGGTGGCTTAGTGGTCATAGCGTCTGGTGTACCTAACCAGAAGACGCAGGTTCGAATCCTGCCCGCGGTCGAATTTTTCCTTTTCTAAATAACTTTAAAATCTTAGCATGGAAAATGCCAAAAATATACAAAAAGATACCTGTTAATTAACCTAAATAAACCAGTGTCCGGTTTTGAGTCAAAAAATAAATGGTC
Source organism: Acronicta alni (assembly GCA_964056405.1). Taxonomy (NCBI): domain Eukaryota; kingdom Metazoa; phylum Arthropoda; class Insecta; order Lepidoptera; family Noctuidae; genus Acronicta; species Acronicta alni. The sequence continues at coordinate 2,753,994 of OZ043939.1, forward strand.
GCGTTAGTTATAGGGCAAGTGAAGGCAAGTATATGTTACAACCTTATTCTCAGCAAAGTTTTTTAAAGTGTGTGATTATTTTTTCTCAAGGCAGTACGAAAAATCGTGCACTTTATGTTTGTATTTTATGAAAATAATGTCAGTTCACGCCATTGTGTATTTTTGAAATCACGAAGTTCAAATTAGGAACAAGAATGCCCCTCGTACTCCTTTCATTCAGCCTGGGAAAAACTTTATGATTCGATCCGACCGTCAACTAAGCAGAATGGCATCAGAACACTCGTGCAATGCAATTAAAAAAAAACAACCGTGGCTACCAGTTGCGTTGTTGTGACGTCATTGATCATGACGCTATATTTGTCACAAAAAAGTATCTTTGTTGTACAAATCGCTCCTACAGTCGCGGACAGCAATTGAAATCTGCAACGGTGAAGGGTTAATAATACCCAAGCCATTTTAAATAGCCTATTAAGAAATTAGCGATTAAAATTGTTGGGAAAATCTTTTTCTTATTTATATAAAACTACGTTTTAGCCTACGCTGGAATATAGACCTTGTAAAGGTAGAGATAGGGTAGCGAGCCAGCTATTCCCGTAGCCCCCGACGCAGCAGGTGCGCGAAGGAACACCGTGTGGTTTTTAGTCGGTAGGTCACCCACTCTGGGTGGAGTCCGACACGCCCCGGGCGGCGGAAGTCCATGATGGATTTTCCACACGCTAAGCAAAAAAAAAAAAAAAGGGTAGCGAGCCAGCGCTCCGCGAGGAAACGTTGTGTTGGCAGTCGGGACTTTGATCCTTATACTGCCAACCGAACTATTACTCTTTCGTTTTACAGGGTCGGCAACGTGCAAGTGATACCCCTGGTGATACAAGCGTCTATAGGCTACGGTAACCGCTTACGATCAGGTGGGCCGTATGCTTGTTTGTCACCTAAGTACTACTTTTTATTTATTTACGGATAATCCTCATGGATCTTCTTCCACATGGGGAAGTGCTCGGGCTCCTACCGCCTAAAACCGCACGCAAAATTTCTGTTTTGCTCTATTTTAATCAAAAGAAAAATGACTTTCAGTTCTTGGCTTCAGTCAAGTAACTACCTATTCTATAAAATATGGGGCTGGTGCGTAAAATAATTAACAAGCAGTTTGCAATATAACAAAATTAATGTTTTTAATTGCAACATTGGCCGTAACTATAATTAACAGTCGCACAAGTATGTCAGATGGTAGATAGTACACTAAGGTATTGTTTAAAATTATCTTTTTTTGCAAAATATTCACTGTGAAAATACATTGCTAACTATTTGAATGATAATATCAGGATTTAAGACACACGAATTAGTAGCAAGAAGTTTTTAGCCATCAGACTTAATTAAATGTTTTTTTTATTGTAATGGATGCATCAACAAAGCAGTTACTTTTTGTGGAGCAACAGAATGCAACACGATAACATTCTTTAATTTTCACGGCAACATAATACTAACAACAAATAACTTTTTATCGGATGTTGGCCACTAGAGAAGGTGAATATTGAACGGGTGTAGTTTTATTTTTATTTTTTATTTATTCATTTATTTCAGGCAACAAGGCCCATATAAAAATATAATAATACAATATAAAATAGGACAAAAAATAAATACTATAAAATATATACAACAATAACAAAACTAAAAATTACTATTCCACACGTAAATTCGTCCTGCGTCACTCGGTGTTAGGTATCCGGCCTCGGAACCGCCGGAATAGTACACCTTTCGGCCAAAACTCTTCCTTCATGAAAGTCGACAGATGTTCGGTCGGTACTCTAATCACAAAAGAACTGAAATTCACATTGTGACTAGAGTCTAACCGTTCGACCCTCAGAGTGAGATTGCTCTTAATTGCAATATACTCTACAATCTCCTCGGTTTTTGTAGAGTAATGCAGCCTGGACATGTAGAGAGAGTTTTAGCACTATGAGGCAGAATTGGACATACAAGGTAAGAAGGCAGCTATAGTGAAGTTTTTTTGCGAAAAATCAGGTGGAATGCGGCAGGTATGCCTATATTCAGCCGTGGACAATAACAGCAAAAATCACATGAATTACTTATACGTAAAATTAAAAATTTGTTCAACACACTTGATGACTTTACCGAAAGAAATGACAGACTTAAAACTTTAGTATCATTATCTACCTACCAATAAGGAAAATAAATTAGATAAAAATGCTTTTCTCTTCAAATTAACTAACACCACGCTGACTCTAATGAAAACAACTACCTACGTTTTTTGTTTTACAAATGGCGGTCTAATTGTAAATAAAATGTTTGGGATACACACCAGTTATTTAATAAGTTGCATTTGGCAAGCGTTTGTTATTCCATTACAGTTTTATGTTACCAAACCACCGATTGGAATATGTTTCAGTGCCAAAAATAGATTTCGAAGTAAAGAAATAACTATTATGTGTTCTCGAAATTCTGGGTGATTGATTACGTCAGGCATTTTGTAAATTAAAACTAGAACATAACAGAAGAGACTGGTACTAGCAAATACTGTTGCCCAGAGCATAATTATGTCCTGTTCATGCAGCTCAGTTTGTCCAGGATGGTACAATCAGCAATGAAAATCGCTGAATAAGTTGCAATCTTCAATACGATTTTTTATATGAAGTTACTGACCTGTTACGGTTGTGCGAAATCATGGCATATATAATGACCATTAGATATTTACCGTACCTTCAAATAAAAAAAATATCTTGACAAGTTTAGGAGCTGTCATGTTTTCCAAATTTTGCTGTATTCAGCTACTTTGCTGGCCGTACCACAGGAGTATCGAATATTCTGCAGCTTAGTAATAATGTGTTAATGTTACTGTGTTCCGGTTTGATGGGCAATGTAGCTACTGAAAATGCTGGGCAAATGAGACCTAAGAAAGTAACAAATGAAGTATCAAGTGTCGCTGGCGTCCTACGGCTGCCGCTTACTATATAAAAAATAAGTTATTTTTTAAAAAGGACTCTGTCCCGCTTTCTGTCACCATCATCATTAAGTATCTTTCTTTTGATTAAAGACTAATCTACAGCGTAATTTCACCAACTGCAAGAAGTGGTGAGGGTTCCATACAACTCTATCCTTTTGAAAAGTCCCTGTGTCCACTATAATTCATCATCAACCCATATACTGTCCCACTGCTGGGCACGGGTCTCCTCTCATATTGAGAGATATTAGGCTATAGTCCACCACGCTGGCCGGGTGCGGGTTGGCAGACTTCACAAACCATCGAGAAAAACCTCTAAGGTATGCAGGTTTCCTCACGATGTTTTCCTTCACCGTTTAAGCGAGTGATAATTAATTCGAAAAGCCAGAGGAATTGAACTCGAGACCTTCAACTTGGCAGTCTAATAGTCATACCACTAGGCTACCACTGTATTATAATCCACTATAATTGCCAAATAGTAAGTATTGTTATGATTTTAACTTTGAGAAATTTTCCACGTATTTTACGCTAGTTTCCTTCTAGACGCGGGAAATTTCGATGCTCTAATAATTTGAACCATTAACCAGCTTGTTCCCTCCTTGTTACTAATGGATCGATATTATCTTTTAAAGACAGATGGCTGCCATTTAATTATCAAGTCACCGACTTTAGAAAGCCAAAGTAAATCTTTTCGTTTCACCTGACAACAATAGCACCCGCGTCAAGTATTTGGGCCACCTATCTTTAAAGACAATGACGATTTATTCAACGTTGAATATGCAGTTATTTTCTTTGTTTTACGAGCTTCTGTTGTAAAAGGCAGAGATGGATAGGTCGTTTAAAGAAGAATTGAGTAGCCGGATGTTATGCTGTGAACTCCAAATCAGGCTAGAAGACAGGTCTCCATAGTATAAAAAATTTAGGCTTGGCTAGCAATGTATTCCTAAGACAAAATGATCTAGATTTCATTTTAAGACTTTTTCTGTAGCCCAGTTAGGATTTGCGCTTGACAAATGGCATTCGACTCACCCCCTAATTAAATAGGACCTAAACTTAATTTCTTATCAGTGGCGTGTAAATTGTGGGTTTCCATCAGCCTAACTCCTCATAATTACAAAAGCGTGGTGTAGTGTACTATAAAGTCGGAGTATATAGTGTTGACGTCAAATTACTGTTGGGGCGCCGGCTTTTGCAAGGGTTATCATGTGCCAAACGAACTTGTTTTGCATACAAGTCCGATAAGTTTGGCAATGCTTTGCGTAATAATTGTTAATTGGTACGAAATTCGCGTGCAAGTTGCTTTTATTAGTGAATTAAAGCCATCGACACAAAAAACTCATGAACAATTTTCTATGGACTATATTACCTGTCCAGAGCCTACCCTGGGAGTCTAGGAGTCTGGGAGATGACGAGACGGCATCCCGCGTGTTACTGTCACTACATACTTCAACAACCCGAGTACCTACTATAAAAGATCAACAGCAATATAAGAAGTTTCCTGACCTCTCTCGAGGAGTTAGGGTGGTTCGAATCATACTAATATTATAAATATAAAAGTAACTCTGTTATCTGTCTGTTACGCTTTACTTTTTCTGATATTTTATTCCCGCTATCTATTGGAATATATATATGCGTCCATTTTATCTGCCAGCTGTTTCCACCGACAAGCTATTTAGTCAATAGAAAGATTGATTGATATTACACAACCTAAAGCTCTTGAATTTCAATTCGCATAATAACATCAATGCCAGTTGTAACAATCTATATTACTGATGTTTTTATTGTCTATTGTAAAGGTTTTCAACCTACCACGCTCTTGGAATACGTAATAGGATTGATACAATTGCTTGACATTGCTTGTAATTTCCTTGACAAAAGGGAAAATTATGTATTTTCTTTGAACACTAAGCGCAATATTATAAGACAAGGTTGCTGGTAGCTTATTAGTTTTAGACCAGTTTTTTTGCAGATATACTTTAACGAAGTGTAAACTGTCTTTAGGAAGAGGAACTGGCCTTAATTCCTTATTAAAACGGGTAAGAAATACAATTCAATAATGCAACAAAATAGGAATTTCTGGTTTCTCACTCGCCAGTCAGACTTCTCTGTCATTGAAAAGTACACATAGAAGAAGACACATAGAAGACTGACCTTTTTAAAAAAACTGACAAGTTTTTCAAACAGTCAAAGGTAATTGAAATAAAACTACTTTTTACGGATTTTATCGCGTATATTGATATTATTAATCCCGACGTTTCGGACCCTTTACAGCGTCCATGGTCACGGATAGACTCAACAACAACTCAACAGTCAAAGGTAAGTTAAGTTAACTATTGTCGAGGACTTGATAAATATGAAAGGATAATACAAATCCCTTAAATATTGATTTCTGACATTTACGCGAATATTATACATTGAAATAAAACTACTTTTTACGGATTTTATCGCGTATATAATCGGTCACGGGTAGACTCGAGTGTAACGGGTACAGAGTGACCATGGACGCTGTAGAGGGTCCGAAACGTCGGGATTAATAATATCAATATACGCGATAACATCTGTAAAAAGTAGTTTTATTTCAAAATACCTTAAATTAAACTTCGTCGTCTTAAAAATACATGCTATAGTATAGCGTTAAACATATTCATATAGCCTACTATATGAATATGTTTAACGAAGCAACGATGAACTTAATGCAACGAGAAACCTACATTACACCGCAACGCAAAACAAGAATGAAGCTAATGTAGATTAATAGCAAGAACTCCACTTATCCATCATTACGTCAAGATTATGCCCCTGATCTTCCTCGGAAACCATCACTGTACGGTTTTAACTTTCTAACGCCTACTGCGATAAAGGCTGAACCTTTTAAGTCATAATACACCTTGTCTTAAGAGCCAAATTAGCTTGTAGTGTGTGCTCAAATAACACAGGGTCTCAATATATCTGCGTGCAAGCAATTATACGATGACATCATGGCTCGTCTAGACTCTACGGCTTGCAAGTTTAAACGTGTCAAAGTATTTAGGGCTGCGGTTTAAGGAATTGGGAACAAAGACGTTGACAAAGTAATTTTTGAAAGCATTTAATGAGAAGTTAAGGCACACGACTATTCAGTTTAGATAACCTTAAATAGAACTTTAGAAAAGAAATGTTTAAGGAATGGAATTCATGATTTGGATATCTCTACTGCCAAAATGCTCGAATTGGAAGTATGCGAAGTTTTTCAAACAACCGTTATTTTTGTTCCGTTTCAAATTTTCCTGAGAGTCAATTTACCGCGGACAATATTTTAGTACTGCCAGAGGATGTCAGGAATGACTTAAACATGCTTACATCACTCATCAATAAGGAAGGAAACATTAAAAGAAACCAACCTGTTTTTTATTTAACGCAATTACAATTTTACTTTCCTACAAACAACATTTAAAACAGTCAAACATAGAAATACCAAACTGTACTCAAATATTACATAAGTAGCTACCTGTTCCGAAGCCCGATAATCTTTTCTAACATGAAGTCATAAAGGAACAGCTAAAACAATTAGCTTAAACGCCATTCCATATGGAAACGTGACTAGTTTAAATTCAAATTTATGCTAATCATCGCAAAAACTGTATCGACTGAATACATTGAAGCGTTTTCTTACTTGTTACATGTTTCTTGTGAATATTGTTTGTATGTTATTAGTTTCTTACAGGTGTGGTAGCATATTGTGTCTTTAAGTTCGACCTGTCTTGGAGATGTCAAAGATTAGGCTAAATTGAGTAAAATCAGCTGAGAATTTTTAAATACAGTTATGCTGTTATTCATGAAGTTCCTTCAATAGGAGCTGTGGGAAAATAAACAAATGGTCGTACATATAATAATAAGGCAATAATATTAAAAATATTACACTCTTATCCAATTCTCCGAACTCCAATTTAATTCGTAACTGTCCGTTGGTAATTCATCCCGCGATAAGTCGTCAAAGCATCTTCAGTCAGGGCAGTGAGATTTGCGTTTTTGGATACTACATTGTGTACACTTTCTCTTAAATTTTCAAAAAAATCTCTAGACACATCCCTTAGCTTGTCCTTATGGGAAATACGAAAGAGAAAAGGAAACATTCGAAAAAAATATATGTACATGAAAATAAATATAAATATTCTTGGACAATTTTACACAGCACCATCTAGTCCCAAAAGTATGGGTGCTAGACAATGGTTATAATACTTATGTGTAGGTATACTTACTTTTTACCACTAGACCACAGACGCTTGCTGAATGCTTACGACACATTATATTACATTTATTTCTGCAAATAGATGCTTTAAAGACACTTTTAGCAGTCAATGTTTTAGATTTACAGTAAGTGTTAGATGGTGGCAACATTCCCTAACAACTGACAACCTCTGATAAAAAACGTTGAAACAAACTCAGAGAATCATGAACTTAATAATAAAAACGAGTCACAGCCAATAAAATATCCATGAGTCCAATGCATTTTCTCACATTAAACGAACAGTGCTCAATTGAGAACGATTTGATATCTTAAACATGTGTGAAACTAGGACGCGGCTGCAGGATGCGTCGGGACCCAATTCCGTTAATTATAGACTTGCAGAGCAGGAAGATGTCAGCTGTCATCTAGGATGAAGCAATATTAAAGTTTGAAATACTCGTGTGAACTACTATTTTATCAAAAAACGGAAAAGGATGGTATAGCTATTAGAGTTCTTCCCATTTTTAAACCAATTTGAGTAACTTTTGGTTATTATTTCTTTTACCTGTGGGATATTTTTGTTTACTTGTGGGAATTTTAGCGAAATCGAGTGGTCTCCAAATTTATTATAACACAAGAAGAACAAAGAGATTCAACATTATGTGGAAGTAAGATAAATCATTACTGCTCTAGAAATCTTCTAATCTCGTAAAGGAGGAGTTATAACATTTATTAGACATGCAATTAGCATATTACCAGTTTCTTTTTCTGGTCTTTTAATAAGTTTCTCAGATCACAGTTGCGCAAAAAAGAGAGCTAATGTCTTTATTTATACACATTTGCAAGCTTTATCGCTTATGCTGGAGTTATTATAATATACACAGTAAGTTATTGCGTAGGACGAGACGATAGCCTGCTAGCTGATAATTATGTTGATGATGTTATTATAGTATGGAAAATATTCTATTAATAAATCATAGTTTATATTTTATGTTAAATGGATGGGCTGGATGAATAAAAATGTTATTCAGATTGTATTTATAAGACGTATTAATTAATGTAAATTGCCTTACTTTTTTATATGAGGACATTGGCATTACTGGTAATGATTGTAGACGGTGCTGTGTTTAATTTCTTTGATTAAAGGATGGTTAATTGGCAATATACCTTTGATAAAATACATATTCAAGCAAGAAACCGGTATCTCAGGGTAGTTAGGTCTGCCGACTGACAAGAATTTATTGAAGAGTATAAGGTACAGACGTCAGCAGGTCAAGTTATTCAAACCTGTCAAACTTTCCCAATTGAATATGAACTTTATTGGTTTGTGTTAAAGTTGAAAATCAATCACAGAAATTTGACAGTTTGTGGTGGCTTGATGTGCTGGCCTCTGTACTATCGCATTGCCAAATATTCTGCCGGTAAGCTATAATGAGACCTTCGACTGCAGTCGAAGGTCTCGAGGTAGAAATCTAAGGCACGCACCTCTGACTTTTCGAAATCATGTACGTATTAATATATTTATCACTCGCTTAAACGGTGAAGGAAAATATAGTGAGGAAACCTGCATGCCTTAGAGATTTTTCTCGATGGTTCGTGAAGTCGGCCAACCTATACTAGGTAGACTATAGCCTAAGCCCTCTCAATCTGAGAGGAGACCCGTGACCTGTATGGCTGTTTGTATATACAGAATAATGTATCTTCTCTATATTTTTTTATAGTACAGAATTTCCTCATGGATGGTCCGCTACCTAGGGATGCATGTCTGACTCGTACCGACTTAAAAAAGCACTTACCTTCACTTACCCTAGTCACTTGATGTGTAAATACAATTGATAGTTAAATATGTTAGGTACATCGTTAAGGAAATACCGATTAGCAACGCTAATCATTGTCACGAACACTATTAAATATACAAGAGTCGGAAACTAAAGAAAGCAGGTCTGATGTGCACGTTATTACTTTTTAATTGGAGGGAAGGTCGGTAGCATGCGATATCCGGGGAGTTCCGGACTTTAAGTATTACTAGCGACCCGTCTCAGCTTTGCATGGATATCTGCCCCTATGATTAAATGATATTTATTTCTGTAAATAGATCTTTTAAAGACACTTTTACAAGTCAATGTTTTACATATTTTTTTTAAGCTAGATGGCTCCGGCACTTCCTAGCTGACGACCTCTGAGAAGAAACGCCGAAACAAACTCAGAGAATCATAGTCTCTTTTAAAGTCCAGACAATGTATAGTAACAAATATGTGTCTTACAATGTAGGGCAAAGTCTGAAATGGCCTTTTGAAGAAAGAGCCATAGCGTAGCATAGCCATAGCGCAGATGAGCATAGTCTGTATGCTTTAAAACTACGCAACGGATTTTGATGCTTTTTTTTTTAATAGATAAAGTGATTCAAGAGGAAGGTTTATATATACATATAATACATGTATATTATAAGTATATTGCACCTGTGCGAAGCCAGGGCGGGTCGCTGGTAAATTTTAGTCAATATTTTTCCTAGATGATCCCTCTTTCTATTGGTGAAATTATCTTATGAAAATTCGTACAGTAGTTTAAGAGTTTAGCCTTAACAAACACAAAACTGTTGCCCGCGATTTCACCTGCATCCCAAAAGATTTTTTAAGACAAAACGTAGCCTATCCTTCTTCAAGGTCTAATCTATTTCTGTATAGAAATTTTATCAAAATCAGTTCAGCGGTTTAGGTATGAAAGCGAAACAGACAGACAGAACAGATATACTTTCGCATTTATAATATCAGTAGGGATATCATGATGAAGGTCGTTGCTACAACTATCATTATCATAATGTACCTAACGTAAGTATCATTTATGTAAATCATTAATTAGTATTTATTTACTTTTCTTATAAGAGAGGTAGGGCATAGTGGGAGTAATTCCCCTCAAATTGGAGCTGCCCGACTGGGGAAGTACCTCCACCTTGCAGAAAATCGAAATAAAATAACACTCCTTTGAGCTATGTTGTGTTCCTTACGGTAAACGAGGTTGCCAGTGCTCCGCGAGGAAACGTTGTGTTGGCAGTGGGGGGGACTTTGACCCTTATACTGCCAACCCAACTATTGCTCTTTTGTTTAACAGGGTCGGCAAAGCGCAAGTGATACAAGTGTTACAAGCGTCTATAGGCTACGGTAACCGCTTACCATCAGGTGGGCCGTATGCTTGTTTGCCACCTTAGTGGTATAAAAAAAGCCAAGTGGTCGTTAGCGCGACTAATAATTAATAATCTCCGAGCTGCTCCTGAAAATTTCGTAGAAATATCCAATAACACTGCTCGAGCCGGGACCACAACCACGCTCAGCAACTGCGCTTGCGACTACTAGACTAATGACGTAACTGAAATGTCATGCATATCGTGGAAACTGTTGGTACATTTGTCCTGAGGGCATCATAAACAGCTTTCTACGTAAATAGCGGTAATGCTGTATTATACAACCGTTCATTTCTATTTTGCCCGTGTGCACTTTGCTTTACTGCATAATTTCTATTGGAAAAGGAAATGACATAATTATCATTACCCCTGTACTCCCTGAAGGGTTAGACAGAGGTGTACTACACCCACAGTTCGCCGCTATGTTTATGTCCCACTAGCTTCCACCCGCGACTTCGTCAGCAGGAAAAGTTACTTTTAATTATCGTTGTAATTTGGCTAATTAACTCAAAATCGTTATAAATTATAGCCTATATGTTATTCTGATGTATAAATAATAATACTGTAAAGTTTCATAAAAATCCGTTCAGTAGTTTTAGCGTGAAAGAGTATAACAAACATCCACCCATCCATCCTCACAAACTTTCACATTTATATTATTAGTAGGATAGGATAGTAGGGTAGGATGTAACGAGGGCGAGCTAATTGCCATTAAATGGCCACAAATTCAAACTCTGAGAATCACAAACACTGCCACATAGACATAGTCCAGGGATTGATTCCCAGGTCAACCTGGGAATCAAACCCTGGACATCTAATGTAGCAGTCACTCTAGACTAATGAGTTAACCAACTCACTTGCATAATAAATTATAATTGAGTGTAATTTTTATTACAGAAAATGAAAACACATATTATTAAAAAATAAATAAACTAGTATAACTGTATTATTTAATTAATTAATTTAAAGTAACTTACTATCATACTAATACTAATATTATAAATGTGAAAGTTTGGATGTTTGTTTGTTTGTTTATTTGTTACTCATTCACGCAAAAACGGCAGGACCGATTTGCATGAAATTTGGTACCCTAATAGTATGTGACTGGGAAAAAAGTATAGGCTACTTTTTATCCCAGAAAAAAGTTGGGAATATCCCGGAAATCCCGAAAAACGGATATAGTAGAACTACTTACGGGATTTGAATGAAATTTCATACACACATAGTATGTGACCGGGAATAACACATAGGATATATTGAAATAAAACTACTTTTTACGGATTTTATCGCGTATATTGATATTATTAATCCCGACGTTTCGGACCCTTTACAGCGTCCATGGTCACGGGTAGACTGAGGTGGTGGGCGTCTTGATGATATAATTACTGACAGCTACCCTACATTTTTTATTGTTACATGATCAATGACATTTATTACTAATTATTAATTAAAACTAGATGGATGATCAACACCTGGCTGCTGAGCTTCAACATGTCAAGCAAGTCCTGCATGACAACAAGCTCCGAATACCGCGCCCTTGCCACAGAAACCGTGTGAAACGTGCCACAGTTGAGCGCTTACCTGCCGTACTACCATATGTTAGAGGAGTCACCGACAAAATTGGCTACATCTTGAAGCGTGCTTCAATTAAAACATACTTCAAGCCGCTGAAGAAGATCAGTCAGTTCTTACCATCTGTCAAGTGCCATATACCTCTACAAGATGCGGGCGTATACAAGCTTGATTGTGATTGCGGTCTCTCATATATAGGCCAAACTAAAAGAAGCATAGGGACCCGCGTAAAAGAACACATCGCCGATGTCAAACACCGCCGTTCCAAGAAGTCAGCAGTTTGTGAACATACTCTTGACAAGGCCCAGCATTATATCAGATTTGATAAACCACAAATACTTGCGAAGGAAAGTCGATACCTACCCAGGATGATTCGTGAGGCTATTGAAATTAAAAAACATCCAAATTTCAATAGAGAAGATGGCTGGGTCTTACCACCTGCTTGGAATCCTGTTATAGATTCTATTAAACCAAAATCCAGGCCTACAACTGCAAGACCAAAGGATACTGTGAGCTCGTTCTGCGTGAATCGGATTGCCAATAATTAACAACTAAAACATGATCATTGAATATTTTTACTTTAAAAGAGACCATGATTCTCTGAGTTTGTTTCGGCGTTTCTTCTCAGAGGTCGTCAGCTAGGAAATGCCGGCTCCATCTAGTTTTAATTAATAATTAGTAATAAATGTCATTGATCATGTAACAATAAAAAATGTAGGGTAGCTGTCAGTAATTATATCATCAAGACGCCCACCACCTCAGTCTACCCGTGACCATGGACGCTGTAAAGGGTCCGAAACGTCGGGATTAATAATATCAATATACGCGATAAAATCCGTAAAAAGTAGTTTTATTTCAATGTATAATATTCGCGTAAATGTTAGAAATCAATACATAGGATATATTTTACCCCAGAAAAATGTGGGAATATCCCGAAAAACGAATGTCTTACGGGATTTGAATGAAATTTCATACACACATAGTATGTGACCGGGAATAACACATATGATATATATTTTACCCCAGAAAAATGTGGGAATATCCCGGAAATCCCGAAAAACTAATATCTTACGGGATTCGAATGAATTTTATACACATATAGTATGTGACCGGGAATAACACATAGGATATATTTTACCCCAGAAAAATGTGGGAATATCCCGAAAATCGCGAAAAACGAATGTCTTACGGGATTTGAATGAAATTTCATAAACACAGTATGTGACCGGGAATAACAAAAATAGGATATATTTTACCCCAGAAAAATTTGGGAGTATCCCGGAAATCCCGAAAAACGACTAGCTTACGGGATTTGAATGAAATTTCATACACACATAGTATGTGACTGAGAATAACAAATAGGATATATTTTACCCCAGAAAAATGTGAGAATATCTCGGAAATTCCGAAATACGAATATCTTACGGGATTTGAATGAAAATTCATACACAGATAGTATGTGACTGGGAATAACAAATAGGATATATTTTACCCCAAAATTATGTGGGAATTCCCAGAAAACTTGTGTAGGAGACCTACTTGTGGTATTTAAATGAAAAGTCAATTGGTACTAATAGTTTGTAATTGGCGCTGGCATATTGAATACTTCTTTTCTCAGAACAAAGCGGGAATTTCCCTAACATTGAGTACTTCTTATCCCATGAATACAATCCGACAACAATTGCGTTACTAAGTCTAGGCGTACGAAGTCGCGGGTAAAGCTAGTTTGTTTATACGCGTACAGTCAACAGCAAATTTTCTAATTGGATTTTCAACTTAACAGTCAATATTTTAAGGTATAAAATCATTTGGAGAAATTTTACATTTTTGTATTTAATAACATGATGTGCACTTGACTACAATAATAAACATTATCAATGAGTGATTCACCATTTGTTATTTAATACCTACTTGCAGCTAAGCATTATTGTTAAATAAATACAATATTGTATAAGGTCATGAATGTTTTGAAATTACCAATAGATAACATTGTACGTAATATGTTCCATGAACCCAAACAAAAGCATATTTTTGTATAAGTATTATTAATAACTAACTGCCTCATCAGCTTTAGAATAGAATAGAATAGAATACATTTATTTGCATAAAATGTAGGTTACATTATAGATGGAAATTACAAACAGTGCCATATACATTTTATCGCTTTGCGATATGCAAATATAAAATTAAAATTAACTACTTAATACAACAGTGAAACTTATTTAATTAGCTTAATGGTTCATAGAGCAAGCGACTGCTACCCTTGAGGTCTTGGGTTTCCAGGGATGAACTGTATTGAATTGAGTTTTTCTATAAAATTCTCAATAGCAGTTTGGAATGTGGAGTTGTTGAGGTTGAACACAATAGGTTTGGACCCTATTACATGATTCCTAAGCATACCGAGGAATTGTGGGTGAATGTTAGTACATCTCTACCTGACCCGTTAGGGAATACAGGCATGATATGTCATGTTATTAAACCGCAAGTGGAGATCCAAGTATGCGGTTCTGGATTCAATTGCAAAGTGGTAGAAATGACTTTTAACTCTAAGCAGTAGACCTAAGTTTGGAATAATGTTTAGTCAATGACACAAATCTACAGTATTTCTTTTTTTTCCGTTAAAAGAAATTCGAATTTAAGGCAATAATGAACACAATATATTAAGTATTCATATTTCCTAAGAGTTAATAAAAATGTATGTGTATGGTGTGTGGTGCATTAACTACCCACATTGACAAAAAAATTGTGTCAAAGCTTGAGTCGTATTTTTAAACGACTTCAAAAAAGGAGGAGGTTATATTATATTCAACTAGGTATGTTTTTTTTGTGTATGTTCACCGATTTCTCCCCCATTTGTGGACCGATTCTCAAAATTCTTTTATTTTTTGAAAGAGTATACTCCTGAGGTGGTCCCATTGGTACCAAGTCAGGGTCTGATGATGGAATCCCATGGAAATCGATATATATATCTATGTTTTTCATATATTTTCTAAAGCTAATGAAACATTTTTTAACTGTCTATTACATTCTTTATAAAGTGTAAGTTTTTAGTCTAATAAATCTGATTTGGGTGGTGAGTCTTTAAGACACACAAGTCTGTAACAACACTCAGGTGTTATACACTTTTCATTAAAATTCATGCCCGAATTAGGAAATTCCTTTATTCTCAAGGAGACTAAACTCCCACAAGATGCATAAAATTAATACAGTTATAAAAAATTCAACCATACAATAACCAACGTAAAAATTTGAAGCAACTGTACACAACAGGTTTGGTTTAATGGAAATCCAACCGAACTCAAATTTCAAAAGATTAAAAACTGTGCATCTCAGGATCTATGGCAATAATATAGTAATAATTGGATAATTCAAAGAATATTTCTCCAAGAACAACTCTCACTTTCAATAGGTACAAGCACATACAAAAAATGGAGTTGAATGTCGCAGGGCAGATTGCAGGATAAGAGAGAGATACAAAATAACAGATATGGTTATAGGACACCAAAAAGTACATAATATACCATCATGCTTCTATTCCAGGAGGGGTTAAGCGGATAACTTATATATTATATAAGTGCACCAATATACACCCCCAGCAACAGTTGTGCCCACTAAAAAGTGATCTCAGTTGAGTAAAGAGTCTGGTGAACCAAACCAGAGGATGCATGTTCCAATCCTGCCTGAGGTTAATTTTCTTTTACTTAGGTACATACATTTATATTTATACATAAATAATGTTCACCCATCCATAAATATACTATAGTTGCCTTTTAAATAAAATTATCTATTTAATTATCTACATTAAATGTTCACTGGCCACTCCTTTATTGAAATGCATTTGAAATTCTTAGTCTGCAATGGTTGACCTTATTAGGCTGATAATGCCAAGTGTGGGTGTTTATTAGTGCCCCACACTGCACACAAACAAACAGAATAAAATCCATATACACAGAGAAATAAGTTTTCTTCAAAGTATCGTACCAAATAAGGCGCGCGCGCATTTTCAAGATCAGGTTTAAAAAATATTAACATAAATACATTCATACCTCTTCCTAATAGGTACCCCTATTGACAGACAGTAATCAGTTCACATTCAAATCATGTATACTTAAATGTATACTTTTTAGAGGATCTAGACAGAAATAATTTGCATGAGTTTACATTAGGTTACAAAACCATTTTTTACATTTTGATATATAGTTACTATGTAGGTATTCCAATACTTGTTAAGATTTTTTGATCGTAATCACCATATCAGATAAGATAACTTTATAAAAAGAGAATTGAGGTCACCCGCGCCGACAGAACAGAAAAAATGCATTGACATAAAACAAAAAAGGCAAAAACAAGAATCTCGATGTCTTACGTTTTATCAATACCAGATACCGTAAAATCAATAAAAAATAACACTAACCTCTGCCCACTGATGGATCGATGCGGAAATCTCATATTATTGCTAAAGTCACGAAAAAAATCACAAAAACAGAAAACCAAAACTTCGAAATCACGAGCCGATGACTAAACTCATGCAAATATTTGCAATTCAACTATGTAAGTTATCACAGATATGCACAACACTTGACAGTTTCTTTACTTGTGTTAATTAGTGTACTAATGTAAACAATGGACGGTGGCGGTTAGAAAAGTTTTTATGGAAATAAAACGTAAACAAAACAAACAAGCAAGACGCACCGAATAGTACCGAATAGCCGAACTTCAACGAACGAATTGGAATGACAAAACAATTGACAATGACGTAAGGCTAATGGGTTGCCATAAACTGAATTAAAATAGTGACCACTATTTTAGGTTTTTAGATAAAGTTATGAGGTCAAATACACTATTGCAGGATGTTACATTATTTTATTATTAAAAATGTGCTGTGAGCAAAGTATTGTGACTATTGATTAACCATATTTTTTTAAGGTTGGAATAATTATAAATATTTAGATATCATAATTGTAAGAAACGGCTACTGTACTCTACAAATAGAAACAGAATAATACTTCTTATTTGTAAAAAGTTTAAAATAAATTGATTTTATTTGTATGTATGGTATGTAACATACTATTTCTACCTGCTACCCACTTTGCTACACCTTGACGAAAGCTAGGCATTATTCATACAATGGCAACACAAAATTGACAGGCCAGCCAACTTTCAACGTTTAAAATGTGTACAAGGAATTTTATTATTCTGCCCCCTTTTTTGTTATATTTTATTTACATACCTACATACATTATTTTGATTTCATTGAGAATATGATAATATAGAATCTTTACTTATGTTTATTGAATTGATATTTATTGCTTAGTTCGATGATTCTGTCTGATTTGTTTTACAGTATAAATTCAACTGATCAACTTTTCTCAAAATCAATAACATCAATTCAGAATACCTGATAATAATATCACCTAATAATATCAGAATAATAATAATAATACCTAATAATATCAGAATACCAATATCTCAGAATACCATGATAGTTATGTAGAACAACGACATCTGTTACTGTAAACGGTATTAACGCAAACAGTTGACAGTTATAGCTCTATGTAAGAGATGGCGCTTTACAAAAACATTAGATGGCAATTAAGTGAAAATTTAAATTCAGTCCGAGTCCGTAGATAATGAAGCCGTGAAAAACCCACGATGATGAGAAGGTGGCAATTAGATACGAAGTCCCCTGCATATGCAGATGAGTCTTAAATACTAGTGATAAACGAGGCATCCGTCTGGCGCGAGCGTGTTTAAATATCTTAATACTTATTATTTACCTTTTCATTAATATTTCGCTCGTAAATTATCGCGAGATTACTGTGTTCAAAGATGATATTGAGTAGTAGGTACTTATAGACAACCGCGACTTAATATTAATGCATTAGATTTGATTTGACAATCTTGTACAGATTTTTTTATTCATGTTAGAAGATTGTTGTGTCACCCCAGCTTAGATGCGTTCCTAAGAAAGTGATAAGATATGAATAATAATTATGATAATGATAATAAATAGATTCGGGAGTATTTTCATGAATGAAAATGTGAGATCATTTCCAATTTAAATAATAATTGCTGTATTAAAGTATGTCCATTTTTATAATATACACGGTATAAATACTGGAAGTTTGTTTTCTACGGCACATTGAGTGAAAAGCTTTCAGTTTGGCAACACCATGGATTCATTTACCCTTATATCGAATTTCTTCGTGATCGCCGTTCTGTTTATAATGTAAGTATCTCTAAAAGCACATATTTAATTTTAGTACCTTTCTTCAAATTTATTTTTGTCAATATTTTATTTTTAAAGATGGATTCGATATTAAAGCACCAAGGGCTCCTAAGTATATTACTCCTAATAATGGATATATTTTTTTATTAGGTTTTCTTTTTACAAAGTGAGCTTTCTCGCTGCGTGTCACAGGTTCAGTTCCCAGACGGAACAAATATTACTGTATTTCTTTAATATAGTTTTACGTGAACATAGCCTTACTTATGACATATGACATGTCACAGAAGAGCTTTCGTAGGATTTGACGTGTCGGAGATTTTTATCAGACTTAAAAAAGGAATAAGTTTTGTCTATTTATTTTTGGGTGTGACCTTGATTCTTTTTGCATGCAATTCTGATTAGATTTTCTTGATTTGATTTTTGATTGATTGACATTTCTGATTAGAAAGTTATTTTTTTCATTAACGTTTAGATTTATGAATGAAATCTTTATTTGTCAGAAATATTAGGTACCTATCTTAGATAGAAAGAGAATACTCCGCAAGTTCGGCAAGTAAATTAAAAATTAACTGTTAGTGAAAATAACATTAACAATAATGCTTCAGATTGTTCCCTGTTGCATATCACCGGCGTTCTATTAATATCTAAGTACTTACTTAAAAAAAAAAAACTAAAAAGATAATTAAAAAGTTCAGTCACGTAACTTATGCGTCTATTTAAATATTGCAATAAGGCAATTTATTTAGAATAGTGTCATCAAAGCTTTCACTAAGCTGAGAATTGACAAAGCAAACAGGAAGTGCTTTCGAAAGTAGCTAAAGTAAGTAACTTCGGTGACAAGAGACTATTTTGTTGTATAGAGGTCAGCACATTAAGCTACCACAATCTGTAAAATTTGTTTGATTGATTTACAACTTTAATACTTAAACAAAATAAGGTTCATATTCAATTGGGAAAATTTTATAGTTTTAAATAGCTTGACCTGCTGGCATTTGTACCTACGTATTGCAGGGCCTATCAGACTCGTAGATACTGACGGAAAAGCACACTTTTTTTATACCACTAAGGTGGCAAACAAGCGTGCGGCCCACCTGATGATAAGCGGTTACCGTAGCCTATAGGCGCTTGTAACACAAAGGGTATCTATCACACTTGCGCGTTGCTGACCCTGTAAAACGAAAGAGGAATAGTTGGGTTGGTAGTTTATGGGTCAATGTCTTTCCACTGCCGACACAACTTGCCATCCCTTGCCCTTTAGTCACGACTATGTTATTCGTGGCAAGGACCACGACCGTAGCGGGCTTTTGGCCTCTGAATTGAGGAGGTTGATTCCACTAACAGAATTGTCTGTCTATCAAACGTTATCATCGCAGCATAATGACAGTTTTTAACTACTAGCTATTTTACTAAAGATCAGTTAACGAAACACTTGGGTGTCTAATTAGAGCTTCAAAGTGGGCTTTGTCTCCGAAACCAGAGTTCATAATCCTTCTTATTACAAAAAAATCCCTCAGCCCTAGGTCTTTAAGTTTTTGTTATGAAATGATATTTGAAAATGATGAATATATAAATTAGTTTGGATTTCATGCGCACCCCAGATTATTATATAATTATATATTGAGGGAATTTTAAAAACCAGAACTTTTGAAAATTACTTTGAGCACGCCAGCCCCATTCCGCAGAAAAAGCTACATTTAATTACTTAGGTAATACTAATAATGTACAAAATAAAGCTACCTTTTGCCATCATAATATTGCAATACTACCTAATAATGTCAACTCTCTGTTCTGTTCCAATTCTCGCCAGTCTTGTCCAGTGACTTGTTGAATTTTATTCAAATCAGGCTTCAACTATTTTTCTCCAAAGATATTGAGTTGAAGCGAACCAGAGACACTGAGCATTATCTTCTTTATTTATGTAACTTACCTAACTATCATCACGCCTGTACCTGTTCTGCGAAGGGCTCGGCAGAGGTGTATGTAGACTGTTCGCCGGTATGATTAAGGCACATGTTATAAGGACTATGTATAAAAAAGCAAAATACCCATCACTCACTGATTAAATAATAAATCTGTCTTGGCATCCGCTCAGACATGATTTTGGGCAATTCCCACAGAATTGGGAATTATAAAATGAACGAGATATAGAGCTATGAAGAATAGATTTGGATTACTTAATTTCAAAGCAGATACAAAAAGGACACCAAATTGTCCGGCAATATTGACGCAAACCGCAAAATATAACTTCAAAGAAAATAGTTGCGATTCGTTGCACAATCACCCGGAAAATGATCGCAAAGATACGGGAGTCATTGTTATGCAAATTTTCCCAATTCATTTTGTTAGTAGAAACATGATTCACAAGTGGCGATGGACCAAGCAATGCTTCAATTCATTCTCATAACGCAGTCATTTGTAGGTTGCGAGAAAAGGATGGCGGTATTAAATGTATAGAGCGACATCCCTCTCTCAATCGCAAGACGATGGCAATATCACCCTATGGTACCGCCTCTCGACGTCTGGAATAGTAGTCGTTTTATTTTTAATTTTAGAGACTAAAATTGCTGCTGAGTTGTTTCATGGGGTAAAGGACTCATTATTGAAGGACCAATGCGATAGGAAGTTTGATACAAATCTGATTCATATTTCTGATTAATAGCACACTTGTACATTGTGTAGTACGGTTTGCCTAAATGACGCATCAAGGACTATTTTATATAAAAGGACAAGTAGAATTGTAATGAGTACGTTACAATTAGACAATGTAGGGTTAACCCAAAGACAAAGTTAATTAAAATACGCAATGTCACGTCGATTTAGTGACTCACACAGAAATTGGCAAAAATAAATTACTTATGTACTTTGAAACTTTCCACTGGGTAATGGAATGTCATATCATTGGCCCTAGTGTCAGTTTATTTTAACTTTTTCTAGTCTAGTTAAAGTCAAATTAATTTATTCTGCCCGCGACTTCATCCGCGTGGAAAAGTTACTTTTAATTATCGTTTGAATTTGGCTAATTAACTCAATATAAATTATCATCATCAACCCATATACTGTCCCACTGCTGGCCACGGGTCTCCTCTCATATTGAGAGGGATTAGGCTACCACCACGCTGGCCTAGTGCGGGTTGGCAGACTTCACAAACCGTCGAGAAAAATCTCTAAGGTATGCAGGTTTCCTCACGATGTTTTCCTTCACCGTTTCAGCTAGTGATAATTAATTATTAATACGCACATGAATTCGAAAAGTCAGAGGTGCCTTGGGTTCGAACTCGAGACCTTCGAGCTGCTTAATTAGTGTTTTAGTTATTATAAATTATAGCCTTTGTTATTATGATGTATAAATAATAATAAAGTAAAGTTGCTGCTAAGTTTGCTAAAGCTGTAAAGTTTCAACAAAATCCGTTCAGTAGTTTTAGCCTGAAAGAGTAAAAAACATCCATCCATCCTCACAAACTTTCACATATATAATATAAATAGTAGTATAGACTATACTAGGTAGTACTTTTTGAATGCAATTTTTACATTTAAGACAGCTGCCAAAATGCCCGCCCTCCACCGTCTCCTAGTGTTATAGCTAGGAAGAAGAAATGCAACAAACTCCCCAGCAAAACAGATAAAAAAGCTCCTATCCATGGGAAGCAGTGATAGCCTAGTGGTATGACCATTGGACTGCCAAGTCGAAGGTCTCGAGTTCGAACCCAAGGCACGCACCTCTGACTTTTCGAATTCATGTGCGTATTAATAATTAATTATCACTCGCTTAAACGGTGAAAGAAAACATCGTGAGGAAACCTGCATACCTTAGAGATTTTTCTCGACGGTTTGTGAAGTCTGCCAACCCGCACTAGGCTAGCGTGGTAGACTATAGCCTTATCCCTATCAATATGAGAGGAGACCCGTGCCCAGCAGTGGGACAGTATATGGGTTGATGATGATCCATGGGCTCTCTGGGGTAAATACTACTCGATCGATGCAATCTGCCCCAGTGAGTGCGGTCACCGACGCTACCAGGGCAGATGCAACTATTTTTCCCATCTGCTTCGTTCATGGAACAAAGCCATGCCCGTTAATAGGAAGCAAGTCGTTTTGGGGGTTAAAATCCCATACTCTCCGGCGTTGTCGACGAAGATCGATCTCGTTTTGAAGGTTTCCCTCCCTTAAACAAAAAAGTCACCCTGATTCCACAAGAACATGACAGACACCCTCATCACTATGCAGGTTGTAATATTTAGGTCGCCTACATAACTATCCATCAGATATAATGTAGCTTAACGTTGAAGTATAATTATTATTACTTATCTCTTCCCACGTCAAATATTGTTGGGGTGGGTACACACTGAGCGATTGTGCGTTAAATCTTTTTCATCTTACTGTCACTCGCAGAGTTTTATGTATGTATTAGATAGACAGGGATCAGGTTATACTGACTTCATCGTTATTCTATATCCTACCACTTCTGGACAGCCTCTCCTAGTGAACGTCACACAGCCCGCTCTTCGGTATTCTCCTATTTTTTTCATATACTATACCACCCCCGCGAGGAAACGTTGTGTTGGCAGTGGCGGGACTTTGACGCTTATACTGCCAACCTAACTATTCCTCTTTCGATATTCACTCTTCTTTTAGAGGGTCCGCAAACGCGCAAGTGATACGCCTGGTTTTGCAGACCTAATCGCTTATTACCAGGTGGGCCATACGATTGTTTGGCACCTTAGTGGTATAAACAAAACTAACTATATCGTAAAAATATCGGAACTATATCTGAAGATACTTTTCTTTTACTTGACTTTACTATAATTCATGACTCATTATTCATTCATAATAAATGTGCTATTTTGATCTGCTTGTTTATAATTAAACATTTTACTGTAGGTTTGAATCACAATTTGAGATAAATATACATTACCTAAGTCTGATAATTTTATTATGAACGTTAAGTTGCCTATTAAAAATTTGTGAGAGCGTAATAAGTAATTCAAATTTGGGGCACAGATCCTTGAATTTACAGATCTTGAACCTGATCGTATCTAAGTATCTATTATAGTTGAAAATCTATCAAAGAAATTTGACAGATTGGGTTAGCTTGATGTGCTGGCTGTACATCTTTATAAATCACATAATAATATACTTAATCACATCGATGTATTCAGCAGCAATCAAAAATCTTATATTAATTCAATAATTTTTTTTTCTTTTTTAAACAGTATTTTTAGTCAGTACGAGTACGACATACCCTGTAAATCCATTAGGTATTTCCGCATGACAAAAAATTATAATTAATGTTTTAAAAAACCCGACTGAAACGAAAAAACAAGACGTCAGGAACATAGCGACATTAAAACTTCTAGACGGGATCTCCGAATAATGGGTCCCGACTGTTAATATAATAATTTATGTTTAATTATTTATATTCTTGTTGTATGTACAACTTATGATTAAGTTGTACAACAGTGAACATTTTAAGTCGGACGTTTGACTCCTAAACTAGGCAAAAAGCCTGTGCCTTAGAAGAGCAATCAAAAATCAAAAAATCAAAAAGCAAAGAGAATATCAGCGCTGCAGCTTGATTTGCTTGCTGCAGCACAGTGCTGAGATAGGGACCTATTCTGACATCGCACAGGATAACGTACTTCCTTAGTTTTAAGACTTATTAAATTGTTTTGTTAAATTGTATTTTGCCCTGTGTTGTGGCTGTCAGAATAAAATTTCTTTCTTTCTTTCTTGCTTTCAAACATACATGAAACATAGACTGATAAACACGGGGACTGTGTTTATCAGTCTATGTTTCATGTCCTTTGCGTCGCTCAGTCGTGGAAAAAGGCTTAAAAAAAAGAAATGAAACCAAATCGGGATGTACAAATGTACTCTGTATGAAAATTTTCCATAGTCCGCTCTGTAACTCCTTGAAATTCTCTTTGGCATCTGAAGGTCTCAGCACTCACAAACTTGCAATCGACAAACGAATGGAAACATGGTTGGTAATGGAAACATTTTCTGAAGTCCGCTTTGTCGAAATCTTACGCCTGCCACAACATTTTGTATGATCTACGGTAGCTCTTTGTCTTTATGTGAAAATGTTGAGTGTTTGTGTATGAAAAATTGTGTTTGTAAATCCTAGTTTCAGTAAAAAAAGTAGTTTCTTTAATTCGTTTTTTTTTTCTGTTCGCTGTTAGCGACGAGACTGCCCTGAATAACTGATTGTATTGATTGATTCAAACATTCATTTATGGTGTGTTATAAAGAATTATTTCTATTATTCTATTCTTTAATATATTTATTTTTTCTATTCTATTCTACTTTTCGTTACTATGCTGATCTGATACCATCACGCCTGTATTCTGTGTAAGGGTTAGGCAGAGTTAGACACTAATTGAACACTCACACATAGCTCGCATGTTTAGGTCCCGTTGTAATAGGGGGTGAACCTGTTGCCGATTAATGGTAAAATTCAAACTCAGAGTTGCTACTGAAATTTCATAGAAAAACCCAATAACACTGTTCACCCTGGGATCGAAGGACCAGGACCACTAGCGTAGCTGAAGCTCTTAGGACCACTACATTAATGAGTCATTCGTCACCATGCAAGTGTGGAAAATGGTGGAAACATAGTGTCTTATGACTAAAGATTTTCTTGAAAACCATTAGGAAAACAGTAAATAAGTACGTTACATACTTACAAGTTATTGCTTTTAGGAGTATGAGTTAGTGCCAATATATAGTTTCGAAGAAGTCGTATTGTAAATACAATAGTAAATAGTACGGTAGTAAACATTCTTTCATTACTCTTGTGGCGTGTGTATCATACATTTTTATTCAATCCACTTTATTATCACTGCTGGGCAAGGGTCTCCTCTCGCGCTTCGAGGCTATAGACAGTATTCTATTAGTAGGTATAGGTTCCATTTATTGTCGTAAGGTCATTTACCCTGTATGTATTAATTATCATCATCAACCCGTATACAGTCAGTGCTGGGCGCGGGTCTCCTCTCAGAATGAGAGGGGATAGGCTATAGTCCACCACGCTGGCCTAGTGGGGGTTGGCAGACTTCCCACACCGTCGAGGTATCTCTAAGGCATGCAGGTTTCGCCACGATGTTTTACTTCACAGTTTAAGCGAGTGATAATTAATTATTAATAGGCACATGATTTCGAAAAGGTGTATTGGATGTGAATTCGAAACCTTTGACTTGGCAGTCCAATTAGTCATATCGCTAGGCTATCCCTGCTACTATGTATATATTAATAATATATCATATATTTGGGAATTTTTACACAGCACCATCTAGTCCCTAGTCTAAGTATATAAATCCCTTTTGTTAGTCGCCTTTCATCCATTCTCTCAACATGCCCAAACCATGTCAGCATATTCATTTCAATTCTTGTCAGTACATCGTCTTTTATACCGAAACGTTGCCTTATTGGTGAGGTTTTTCAAAAACGTTAGGTAGGCATAGTACTCACAACCGGCGTGTGTATGACATGATGTATGAATGTGGACGAAGAGAAAGAAGTATGCAAGATACTATTAAATTTCTGCCTACCCCAATGGGAAAAAAGGCGTGAGTGTATGTATGGTATGTTTTATAATATCTAGTTGTCTTTTCACGTTTGGAGTTCCCTCAGTGACTAAAGCAGACACTTAATGGATTCAATCATTACCATTGAATGAAGTAGTATTTCCAATCATACAATCATGATACATAAATATCTTCAGTGAATACCGGATGCTGTAAATGATAACTGGAACATCAATTACAATTCTATCAGCGTCATACTTATTACGGTCCCTAGATCAATTCGTATGGATACGTCATCTTCAACCCATACACTGTTCCACTGCTGGGCACGGGTCTCCTCTCACAGAATGAGACGGATTAGGGGCTACAGTCCATCACCACGCTGGCCTTTTTTCTTGTTTACGGGTGAAAACCTTCAAAAGGCTACCGATCTACGGGGGTTAGACCGGGAGTGTGGGATTCTTACCCACTAAAACTACCCCGGTGGCCACCGTCAGCACATGGAAGGAGGCATTATGTACTCTTAATAGAACAACCCGGATCCCCCCCTGTGCAACGCCTGTTAAAGCACATTTCTGGGGAGACTGTAAATGGGTCTCCCCCGAATCTGTCCCTGTGAACGGCAGCACGTGACCAGTGTGACCACTGTGCTACCGTCTTCTCTGGGATCGTATGATAATGGGCGAACAGAGTCCCTCTCTAAGCGTCCCACCACGCTGGACTAGTGCGGATTGGTAGACTTCACACACCGTCGTGAAAATCTCCAAGGCATGCACGTTTCCTCACGATGTTTTACTATACCGTTTCAGACGCACATGATTTCGAAAAATCAGAGGTGCGTGCCTTGGATTTGAAGTCGAAACCTTCGACTTGGTAGTCCAATGGCTATCATACTGCTACGTTCTCACTGATATTGGCCCACGTCATCAATCATTCATAAGGAAAACGTATGAATGACGACATGTGTTTTGGATATTCGTCATTCATTTGTGGGTCATACATCACTAACTGCCTCGTTATTCTAGTGGTCCTAAGTGCGACTTCTACGCTAGAGATCCTTCGATTTCCAGGTCAAGTAAATTCTCAGTAACAGCTCGGAGTTTAGATTTGTAGCTAATGGCAACAGTACCTAGACACACGGTGAATTGTGGATGTATACATTATTAGTATACCTTCCTCTGTTTAATTTTTCAAGGCGTGATGGTATGATTTAATAAAAATGCGATGGCCAGTTGTATTTTCGATGGGAAATTTAAATCTCTATTAATTTGTAACTTCGAAGTAGGCCGATTAAGAATTTGTGCACTGTGCACTTCCTTCTCCACTTCGAAGTCTTTTGCAATTTGAAAATGTATAAAATGTAAAACAGGGCCGAAGGACACATCCTTAAATATGGACATGGATAAAAGTCCACATCTTGTAGAGCTGTTTAAACCTTACATCATGGTGATAAAGTTCAAAATTACTAGTTTCAACGGTACAGATAATTTGGTAACAGTATACCTCAATAATACACCGTTTGTGGTGAATTCTTGTGACGACAAAATGTTCAATTATTGTTCCATATTTGGCTTTAATTAATAACAGGTATAAACTACGACACAGTCTATGAATCAGAGGTGTGTCCAGATAGCACGACTTTGAGGGAATTCCACCCACGGTGTTTCAGGATTTAGTATGAAATGTGATGATTATGAGCTTACCGTGAGACTATCTACCATCTGCCTACGTAGGATTCCAGAGTACTTTGGCCATACAACAAGAAAAACAGATGACAATTTAGAAACACTGATTGTCACTGGCAAAGTGGAAGGAAGAAGACTATGAGGCCGCAGTCCTACAAGATGGACAGACCAGATCCGTAGCTCACTCTCCATCACCGTTCACGACGTCCAGGCAGCGGGTGACCGAAACAGATGGCGAAAAATCATCCGCGATAAAGTAATTCCTAAGGAAGGTCACGACCCTCAATATTTAGGGAGGGCATGATGATTATAAAACCAGTGACAGGTTAATAGTGGTAAGACCTGACTGGCAATTTCTCTCAAGTTCGAATCAAAGGCACGCCTCTAACTTTTCGCAATCATGTGCGTATAAGAGATCATTCCCTTAAACGGTGATGTGAGGATACCTGGATACCTGAAAGATTTTCTCGACAGTGTATGAAGTCCGCCAACCCAGCGTGGTGAACTATAGCCTAAATCTATCATTCTGAGACCCGTGCTCAGCAGTAGGACAGTAATTGGATTGATAGTAATGATACCTAGGTATTTGCTTGTTATCTTAAGGTGGACGTAATACTCGTGCTGCAGAGATTGTCTGGGGTGTAAACACTGCTTTGCTAATAATGATTGTGTTGTATGTTGAAATTGAAAAATCCTTAAAGGTTGCCTGGAAGAAATCGCTGTTCGCGATAAGGCCGCCCATTGTATGTTTTAAATTAAGTTGTGTCCTGATGTATTGTATAGTGTACAATAAAGTAGAGAGCTCATTGAGTGATCCGTGATCAAATATGTTGGCAACTACTGCAGTTGGATACCTGGTGCTGCCAGGATAGTAAAAAAAAGCGCTAATAGACTCTGTGATACAAAAAAATGCCTGATGATATTGAGATCCACGTAACATTGTCAACCTTGTACTATCTCACACAAGGTGCAGTGTGTCAAATTTCGGAACGAAAGGTTCAAAACAAAATAAAACAGATTTTTGTGAAACAACATTTAACTATTTCAATCGGATGGTCTTTTTTTTCTCTTAATACACCACCCTAGAACCCCCTTGCGCAGTACCTGTTAAAGCACAAACCTGAGGCCTACGATGGTACCATACGTCACGTATAGTGCGGTCTGAGGATTAACGCTTGTAACGTCACAGGCGACTCATTACCTATACTAATTATTCAATATCCTTAATTGGAAGTAGAGGTTAACCGCAGTTTATACGGAAGTTAGGTAACTTATATTACAAACATGACAAAGCCACTGAGGTTAATGTTCTCCTCTCATTCATAATTGCTTGAATGGTCAGTGGTCCCATGCGCGGAGTGCCGGGTTCGATTCTCAAGTCGAGATTGGGTTTTTCTCTTTGAAATTCTTAGTAGCAACAGTCTGTATGAGTTGATTCGTTTTTTAATTAGATGGCTTGCGATTGACCACTAGGTAGGTACCTCACATGATGTTAAGTGATAGAGAAAAGTTGCAATAAAACTACTTTTTACGGATTTTATCGCGTTATATTGATATTATTAATCCCGTTTCGGACCGATAAAATCCGTAAAAAGTAGTTTAATACAATGTACTCATAATATTCGCGTAAATGTCAGAAATCAATGAGAAATGTGTTTCTGGGGAGTGTTGCTCGGTTTCTTCTTCCCAGCTAATCCACTAAGAGGTGGTGAAGGGCAGGCATTTTGGGGGTTGTCTTAATAAATAATATAAAAGTAACGTTAAAAAATGAGTACCTAGTAGTCTGTCTTGAATAACTTATTCTGACTTTGAATTTGAGAGGGTCTCGTGGCTAATAATAACTACGCTGATCAACCGATCTGCAAGGTTAAGGTGCGTTAGCTGCGGTCAGTCTATGGATGGGTGACCATTCTTAACATATCTAGACCCTTAGTACCTCGACGAGCACGTAAAGCTACAGGTCCCAGTTGTTATACGAACATCTGTGACATTTGTGACAATCGTTAGTTGTAGTGAAAAGCCTAAAAAGTGTGACAACCAGTTTATCCTCAGGGTATGGGTATTACCCAAATGGATTTTGGAGGTTTGATGGCAGTCGCTTCGTGTACAATACTGATTTCAGCCGCATCAGGGGGTCTACTCCCTAAGCACGAAGTCCGTAGTTTCGACCTTCATTACGGGCGTTTCATAAGATGAATGAAGGATGATTTGATCATTATTGATCTTTTTTTTTATCATTTTGTCAATGCCGTCGACGATGGAGCACTCTTGCCTAGAAGTAACCCATTAATTTGTGCCGGATAGTAGCACTAGGCAATAGGCTCGTTCAAATAGGACCTAAAAACATACTACATTTCTGCGTAACGATTCCAGGAATGCAATCATGATCCATATACTGTCCCACTGCTGGGCACGGGTCTCCTCTCATATTGATAGGGATTAGGCTATAGTCCACCACGCTAGCCTACTGCGGGTTGGCAAACTTCACAAACCGTCGAGAAAAATCTCTAAGGTATGCAGGTTTCCTCACGATGTTTTCCTTCACCGTTTAAGCGAGTGATAATTAATTATTAATACGCACATGAATTCGAAAAGTCAGAGGTGCGTGCCTTGGGTTCGAACTCGAGACCTTCGACTTGGCAGTCCAATGGTCATACCACTAGGCTATCACTGCTTCCCATGGATAGGAGCTTTTTTATCTGAGGTGAAGTCAGAGGTGCGTGCCTTGGTTTTTTTTTTATTGACTAATACCGCCAACGGAATTGGCGCCTTTGATTATTTTATTCTTATCCATACTAGTTCTCGCATTTTTGTCTCTCGCACTTTTATTCTTCATACCGTATCTTTCTCTTATTCATCACCATTCTCTCTTTTTATGGGTGGGATTCCCGTTTCTAAGCTATCTGCTCTATCCTATCTTACATCGTTTGTGTGACTTATTGGGGTGAGTGAGTCTACAGTTTTTTATCTTTATTTTCAATTTACACTTTATATCTATTTATTATATTTACATTGTTAACTCATAATTTCTAAACGCGTGCCTTGGATTCGAACTCGAGACCTTCGACTTGGCAGTCCAATGGTCATACCACTAGGCTATCACTGCTCCTGATCATGAATCATAATCAGGATAGGTCAACTCAACTCAAAGCTGTAACGTCTGTTTCTGCAAAAGTCCGTTTCAGACATCTACAATATGTATGACACACACATATGATAAGACGTTCCATGACATCAGCCTCGGGTCGACGGAAATAACCGAATGTTGTCGAAGCTGATTGGATGGCAAAGAGCAAGTGCATCTCACTTCACTGCTGACTTCTAAACTTAGAGCACGACTTTTCATTTGTCATTCAGTTCAGTGACCGAGAGTAGTCATTGTATTTTTTTAATTATTTCTCGTGAAAATAATTCGTAATTATATTTTTGTTATTGTTTTTATTTGAGTTAAGTGATTGATTTATTGAGAGTGTACACTGAGAGACTGTAATTTGACGTAAATACAGGCGTCAAGTTGGTAATGTAGCGTTTTTGTTTTTATTTTTGAACAAATTTAGTTTCTGTTTTTTTTTTACTAATGTAGTGTAGTTTTGGCGTTCCAGTCTATGGTATTTAAAGATTTTTTTTAACATCTTGTGCCGTTTTAACCGAATCTAAGTACGCCAAACTGCCTAATTGTCGAATTTTCGTTTCTTTTGAATCCATTCAAAGGTTGTCTGGAAGAGATCGCTTAGCGATAAGATCGCCCACTGTACCATTCTATGATTTATTATAAACCTGTATGCAGTTTGCATTTGTTTATGGTGTGAAATGTCAATAAGTAAAGAATATTGTATTCCATTACGTGCGAAACCTACAACTTGCTTTTAACCATTGTAATGTGTTTTATATTTTAGTATCTACCCAAATTTATACACTGTATGTTCGTAATGTATGATTGATGTTTTGAACGAAATAGACAATTAGTACCTACATGCTATACCTAGATACAGTACCTATGTATGTTACACTAATTCCAATTCAAATTGTCGCTTCAGTCAAGTAGATAAGGTAGGTGCATAGTAAAAATGGCTACTTACATAAGTAACTATTATTATTCAATAATACACAAATACAAAATGTAAACTGAAATTACAATATTTACATAAATTACACGTGTTCGTATAAAGAGGGGCTCGTGCATAAGTAATTACTAAGCTGATCAATAGATCTGCAAGGTTGAGCTGCTCTAGCCGCGGTCTGTCTGTGGATGGGTAGGTTATCGTTCATAACATATCGAGACCCCTCCCTGCCTCGGAGAGCACGTAAAGCTGTTGGTCCTGGTTGTTATAAACACCTATGATAATCGCTAGTGGTAGTCAGAAGCCTCAAAAAGCTTGACAACCACTCTACCCTAACTATCTATTGCCCAGAAACTGAGTTGCACCAGACCTCAGTCTGATAGCAGTTGCTTCGTGTAAAATACTGATATTCAGCCACATCTGGTAAGACTGGAAGACCCCGATACAATTCAGTAAAGGGTTGGAGGATGACGACATTTTATATAAAAACAATGGTGCAACTAAGCGTCATAGTATTCCTCGGTATCGTCATCTGGCAACGAGCCCAGAAGACTGGCAATATTTCCACGTTGAATGGCAATACTTATCATCATCAATCAACCCATATACTGTCCCACTGCTGGGTATCCTCTTAGAATGAGAAGGGTTAGGCTATAGTCCACAACACTGGCCTAATGCGGGTTGGCAGATTACACGCGCCGTCGAGAAAGTCTCTTAGGCATGCAGGTTTCCTCGCGAAGTTGTACTTATTTATTATTATATAATTTCGAAAAGTTTGAGGTATGAGCTTTGGATTTGAATTCCAGATGTAAGGATAATATAATAATAATAATATTTTTGGGACATTTTACACAGCACCATCTAGTCCCAAACTAAACAGAGCTTGTACTATGGGTACTAGACAATGGATATAATACTTATATACTTTTTTTTGTAAATACATACTTATAATACATAAGAAACACCCAGCCAAACACAAATACTCATGTTTTATCCACACAAATATTTGTGTCCTGTGGGAATCGAACCCAAGACCCCATGATCAGCAGTCCGGCACTCGAACCGCTACACAGAGGTCGTCGTCGTCGTCAGGATCTATTTGTAAAACACATACTTACTTATATCTCTTAATCAAGAATACTGTTATCGTCTGGACCTTTTTTCTGGCTTTTCGACGTTCCAGTGGCCCGCATTAACAAAGGCAAATTTGCGGTGGTAAGAGCCATACGGTTAGCGCCCCACAAAGGCATGACATTTTTACTTGTTCATTGGCGGAATTCGTGAAGATGATTCTCGATGATCGCATTGGGTGTAAACCTGTTATGATAGTGTTACATTGTAAATAAATAAAAAAATAAAAGAGACTAGTATGATTCTCTGAGTTTGTTTCGGCGTTTCTTCTCAAAGGTCGTCAGATAGGCAATGGCGGCGCCATCAATATATTGACTGGTCTTCTTGATCTATTTACATTCTAAATAAATGCCTGGGTGTTCCTTATGTATTATAAGTATGTATTTACAAAAAATATAAGTATATAAGTATTATATTTATTGTCTAGTACCCATAGTACAAGATCTGCTTAGTTTGGAACTAGATGGTGCTGTGTGAAATTGTCCAAGCATATTTATTATTATTAATACTGTTTCAAGGCACGCACCTCTGACTTTTCGAATTCATGTGCGTATTAATAACTGATTATCACTCGCTTAAACGGTGAAGGAAAACATCGTGAGGAAACCTGCATACCTTAGAGATTTTTCTCGACGGTTTGTGAAGTCTGCCAACCCGCACTAGGCCAGCGTGGTGGACTATAGCCTAATCTCTCTCAATATGAGAAGAGACCCGTGCCCAGCAGTGGGACAGTGTATGGGTTGATGATGAATATTGTTTGTCACTTACAACTTGGAGTACCAAGTTGTAAGTGACAAACAATATTCATCATCAATAGCCTAGTGATGTGACCAAGTATGGAGTACCATACTTGGTCACATCACTAGGCTATTACAGCTTCTTGCGCTGCTAGAGAGAATAATATACTTAAGACTTTTTGGATTTCCATCACACTGTCCCAAACTTCACTGACGTAATGTTTTTATTAATAGAAGAGTACGGCGTACCTATTGGCAACTCCATTATCACCTTTAAGGCAAGCCTACTCATTCCGGATAAAATTACATTATGACTAACCTAAAACATTTTCACTCTCTGCCTGCTTCATTGGTCTAGTGGCTGAAAATGCGACTGCTACATGATCAAGTACTGGCTTCTATCAAAAAGCAAAATGTTATTGAGTTTTTCTATGAAATTCTCAGTAGCAGCTCGGAGTTTTTGTACATTAGATCATATCTGCCTAACCCTTCGGGAAATACAGGCGTGATATTATGTTATGTTTTTTTTAAATCTTCTTTGGCTGGAAAGCTAATAATGTAGGTATCTTTTTGTATTTTAAGCTAAGATTTTAAAGCTATTTTAGCGAAGGAAAAAAAATTCGACCGCGGGCAGGATTCGAATGAATGTGAAGGCAAAATTCGACATGGCTGGTGGGAGTTACAGTGGCTTAGTGGTCATAGCGTCTGGTGTACCTAACTAGAAGACGCAGGTTCGAATCCTGCCCGCGGTCGATTTTTTCCTTCGCTAAAATAGTTTTAAAAGCTAATAATGTATTAAGCTACCACTTTTCGCGGTCAGTCTTTCGATGGGAAACCATGCCATGCCTTGTAGAGCTCGTTAAGATGTCCCAGTTTTTTATACGTACACGTTTAAGAACCATAGGTACGTTGGTTATTTTTGATACTTACGCGAATAATGAAATAAACAAGACTGAATTAAAACTGATTTTTATGGATTTTATCGCGCTATATTGATATTATTAATCCTGTTTCGGTTATCCGTATTGCCCAGAAATTAGGTTGGGTAGGAAGGTATGTCCGTTGGAAGTTATTTCGTGTAAAATACTGATAGTCAGCCACATCCGGTTAGCTGGGTAAGGCTAGGATGAGGAGAAGGTACAGAGGCCAGCAAATCAAGTTACCACAAACTGTCAAATTTCTTTGATTGTTTTTCAACTTTAATACAAACCAATAAGGTTCATATTCAATTGGGAAAATTTGACAGTTTTGGATAGCTTGACCTTCTGGCGTCTGTATATTAAAAAGTTAGAGTGTAAATGAAGAGGTACCTAGTATACTTACTTATTATGTTTTTTTTTTGTTTTAGTACATGTCCTGATGAAGGCAAGGGCTATGTAAGAGTGGACTGGTCTGACCTGAACAGAAAAGCGCTTGAATCTTCGATCAATCGCTTCAATCAATTGAGAGAAGCAGCCAACCGAGGCAAAAGAATGGAAGATGATAATGACGATGGTAGAACAACTCCATATAATCAGAAGTTCCCTGGGTAAGTCCCATATCATATTAAACGGGTTGTTGAGCTCCCTCTAATATGGTTGAGCTACACAATGACTGATGCATGCGTGCCGTCGGCTGGAATTAACCTACTCAAAGCCGCTGTGGCTCTTTCTTCAAAGGGCCATTTCAGATATACCCTATATTATGAAACTCACATATTTGATATTATTATGTCTGGACTTTAAAAGAGACCACGATTCTCTGAGTTTGTTTCAGTGTTTCTTCTCAGAGGTCGTCAGCTAGGAAATGCCGGCGCCTTCTAGCATAATAAAAACAAAACATTGACTTGTAAAAGTGTCTTTAAAAGATATATTTACAGAAAATAAATATCATTTCATAAATTATAATATTTTGGTTTCAATCTCGTAAAGGTCGGTCTTCATCAATTACAATTCTATCCGCGTCATACTTATTACGGTCCCTAGATCAATTCGTATGGATACGTCATCTTCAACCCATAGGTATACTGTTCCATTATTGGGCACGGGTCTTCTCTCACAGAATGAGATAGATTAGGGCTATAGTCCACGTTGGCCTTTTTTTGTTTACGGGGGGAAACCTTCAAAAGGCTACCGGTTTACGGGGGTGAGACCGGGTAGTGTGGGATTCTTACCCACTAAAACTACCCCGGTGGCCATGGAGGGGAGCACTGTTTTCTCACCCCAGAACCCCTGTGCAACGCCTATTAAGGCACATCCCTGGGCATTACGAGCACCTATGACAATCGATAGTGGTAGTCAGAAGCCCGAAAAGTCTGACAACCAGTCTATCTTCAGAATATCGGTATTACCCTGAAACTGGATTGCGGAGTTCTGGTTCGTTTCGTTTCAAATACTGATATTCAGCCGCATCTGCGCCTGTAGACAAGTTGCAATCTGACAATTGAATCGACGAACGAATAGAAACAAAATGTATGGGAATGACATCTATGATCGCCCGATTTGTCGAAAGCTTATGTCATTTCCATACTTTTTGTTTCTATTCGTTCGTCGATTCGATTATCAGATTGCAACTTGTCTAAGCCCGCTGGTTAGACTAGAGGCCGACCCAACATGGTTGAGAAAAAAACCTTCGAAGATCATCCATTTGAGCTTATTTATTCTCTTTGTCAGTGCAGCACCTTCCACAACTCTCTGTCGAGAATTAAATATTGGTCTTCCTTTTACGTCCTGACCTTCAGTTTCTCCTTGATTTGTGCAATGTGGCTCTGTCTAGGCCTACACCTTGTCCCCCCTGTATCTTTCTCATTTCTATAATGTTAAAAGTATTTATTTATATTATTGGGATGAGCTCGGAGTTTGGATGTATTTGTGCCCGGCCCCTAAACATGAACTGTAGGTGTAACTT
This sequence comes from Acronicta alni, assembly GCA_964056405.1. Taxonomy (NCBI): domain Eukaryota; kingdom Metazoa; phylum Arthropoda; class Insecta; order Lepidoptera; family Noctuidae; genus Acronicta; species Acronicta alni. The sequence continues at coordinate 2,790,159 of OZ043939.1, forward strand.
CGGTAAAACTTCGGGAATACTAGCGTGATGATTTCGTGTTATGTTATTTAATATTTTAATTAAAATAATTACATTACTGTTATCAGGACTTTTCAAGACAACAGCCCAATAATTTTACCTCAAAATGGGGAAGACAAAAATGAAGTCAGCTCTGAAGAATCATATGAAGATGTCAAGGATGACGTTACGAAGAAAATGGATTCATATGATGAGCTCAGAGTTATTCCTCTCAACAAAAGCCCTGTGGTAAGTAAGCCTTTAATGAAGTATAATTTAACGTTCATCATTCATGTTGTATCGCAAAACATCAATAGACACAGGACAATATGACACATGCATACTAATATATATTTTATGTTAACCACTATATAATTTTATACTATGCTCAAATCACACATTTGTAAGTAGTAGGTAATTCCAGCCATTTATTTGCAAAGCCAAAATTTCTTGATTTAAAATTGAATTCCGTTTGGATGTCGTCTCTCGTTGTATTACTAAACAAATTAAAAAGCACGTAACTTTCCATTTTGTCAAGATTTGTTATAATTAAATTTAACAACGAAATGGACGTCGCGAATATGATATCAGTAGCCTTGTTACTAGTTGGCGGGAATATTTCCATTCACAATAAAATTGACAGACGTGCAAGCTATTTAAAATTATTTTAAGGTTAGTATTAATAGCTTTTATCCTGTCTCTCCGCATGACGGGCAACATAGGATTATATGGCACTATATCCTTTACGTTGGCACTGTTAACTTATTAACAGTGCCAACGTTTAACTTAATTACTTATAATAAAGTAATTAAGTTAAAATAATTAAGTTGTATAAATGGACATTAAAAGACTAAACATCTGGATAACTGCACAATTCAAAAGTATCTATATGTATACCATCTTACAGTTCTAATAGGTCTCCAATCTTTCCAATCTGTTATGCCCAAGGGTCCCTGGATAGCCTAACGTGGCCCTATTTGAATTCATTTTACGTAGTAGTATCATCATCAGTTTCATTTCATTCTTTACAAACACGATTCTTCGCTTTTCTCTTTAACCTTCTTTGTAACCTGCTCTTCATTATTCATCATCATACGTTTTATTCTTGAAATAACACTTGAATACCGCGGTTCATTATCACGACACAGAGCAAGCGGGTTGATCACCGCTCGGCTCCGGTGACTCTCTCCGTCACCAGATGCTATTCCGGGCGGTTCCCTCTTCTGTGTGTCGCCAGAACTTCTCCACCCACTGTCAGGCACACCTTGATGGAGGTAACAAACCCAAAGCTTACCTTGGTGTGTGTGCCTAGCCTTTTCATTATTGCTTTTAAGGTGATGACCTAGATGCTGTTGAGCAGTACTAGTTTTATATAGTATTTCGGAGCGAGAGTTTATAAGACAACTGAGACTTAACAGATTTTAGGACGGTTGTTAAGAATTAAGTAAGAGAAGTTAAGTGAGTGATAGGTAATATCGAATTTGTAAAATATTTTGTATATGAACACTTGGAATCAGCCTCAGAGGAACTAGTTTTTTTTTCAACCGAAGAAACAAAAAACGGAGGAGGTTCTCAAGTCGACGCGTTTTTTTTTATGTATGACCACGCATAACTTTTTACAGTGTACTTAGTCCGATTTTGATTTCTTTTTTATTGGAAAGGGCCCCCGAAATTGGACCTATATAAATAAGCAGATAAAACCTATCCAAAACTGTCAAATTTTCCCAATCGAATATGAACCTTATTGTTTTGTACTAAAGTTGCAAATCTATCAAAGAAATTTGGCAGATTGGGGTAGCTTGATGTGCTGGCCTCTGTACTTTAGTGATCTTTGTTCATTGATTTTTTGGCGCCGATTCAAAATTTAGGAATACTAATACAATAGTGAAACAGATCCGTTGTTGCATCCTGATAGAGAAATGGTCTAATATTTTGTTGTTGTTTTGTACTTGTATCACGTGGCGTGCGTAATGTTGATATTTCCACTCTTTTTACTGTTGTAATGTTTTTTTTTCAGAAGCACGAAAAAACTGCCAACTTCAAACGATCCGCTAACAACCCTTCTGGGCTTATAATCTTGCCATCAAGACTATAATTTGGAGTGGTATATCTTCTGGAAATCGAGCCGTAACATAACTAATCAAATTGAAATGTACCTAGAAAGTATTTCGTATCTCATTTAAGCGATAAAGACAAAATGATATAACATTAGCTTAATTAATTATTTAATGGATGTATGTATGGAGATGAATCCTAGATTTCTTCTTCATTAATTATACTAAATTTTATTAATTTCGAAGTCCATCGCATCAGATTACGGGGTCATTAAACAACAGCACGAAGTTATTCGACAACAGTTATTCAGTTCGAAGTCGTTCAAAATCATGCTAAGAGCTGAACTCAACTTAACCAGTATAATGTGAGCCGTGACAAAATCCTGGCATTATCTCGTCTCCAGACGTTGTTTTAGAACGAGATATGTGACGACAAAAGTATCTCGTGGTGCCTAATTGGGTTAGTCTAGCAGGTTACTCCTGTCGATGTTCGATGCTGATCTTAGTTGAGCTGAGCCGTAGATGAAGCTTCTCTGGAATTAACCACCAATGGACTTGTAGATAGTAGTAGAAATGATCTCAATTGATCACTCCTTGTTTTAATTATATTTTGCAGTATAGTCACTCTGTCTCACGAAGACCTATCCAATGACTATGTCATTAAGATATAGTTCAAAGGAGGTCATCAAAAGTCCATACAACTCAGCCCAAATTTGTATCTGAGGTACATGACAGCTGTCAAGTTGACAGTTTTTACTTTGAAATCACTATGAAACTGATACTAGTGTGTTAAAATGGCGTTTTTTCAAATTTAAAGTTATTTTTTCTCATCCTTTATTGAGCATAAAAAAAAAGTAAGACTAGAGTTTTAACCAGCGTAATACAGGGTATCTTTTCCAAAAAGTGTACCCTCAGTACATCAATTGGGCAGATTTTGGTGACATCCTTTCAATTAACTAATGAACTTCGTGAGATGAACGTCTATGCAGCATCCAGCCTAGTCAATTTATACATTTAAGTTTTTGAAATATATTTTTCTTATTTTTCAATCAGATTGTACAGAAGCCAGCAAGTCAAGCCCAAAATTGACAAATTTTCCCGAGACTTTGTGTCAAAGTTGAAAATCTATGAAAGAAATTTGACAGATTGGTGTAGCTCGATGTGCTGGCCTCTTTACAACACTTATATGCTCTTAGGCGCTTAGTCGCAAGTTCGCAACATGTTTTTTTTATATTGTAAAAGAGCGCTTATTTAAAAGAGTTTTTGTGTAGTTTTTTTTATATAACATATTATTTTATTTTGTATAATTTTACAAGTGAAATTACATGAAAGTTAACTAAATATTTTGTATTCCAAAGATGATAATTAATTATTACTTTAGTCACAAATTGTAGTCTGTAATTTATTTATGTAAAATGTTTTGTCCGACCACTTATTTTTTAAGTAGTTTTAGTTATTTATAAAAAACAGTAAACTTATCGAGTCGTTAAATTCATTTACTATTATGTATTAACAAAAATTATATTATTTATTTTTCTTTTTTTATATTATATAAATAAAAAAAACAAGCCTGCATAATACAATTGTTAAAAACAGCAGCTATACACTTATACAGGTATTAACAATTATACATGAAAACCTTATTAAAATCTGTTATATATTAAATGATTAAATGATATTTATTTCTGTAAATATATGTATTACTTGCTGCTAGGTCTTAGACTGAGAAAAATTATAACTAAACTTTTTGAATATTACCTACACTGTAAAATCGGCATTGAATATCATGCCTGGAATGTCATTTGCACATTTTTTTTAATATTTATCTATACTTGCAAGACAAGAAATTTTATTTTACTAGTATTTTATGAAAACGGCTAGGTCTACTTTCTAGCCGATGTTAGGTAGATAGGCACAGTGTTAACTAAATGTCTAGGAATTTATTGAATTTTAATCTGTCAGTATTACAAAATGTATGCGTCAAGTATTATTTTTAGTATAGTTATTCAAATTAAAAAGAATAATGATGATATTAAAAATATATATCCTTGTAATGAATATTGCTTTTTATTCTTCACGTTTGTGACCATTCAAGTACCTTTGTTGTCAATCACTGTATTCAAATTGACATGTGTCGTGTGTGGGGACTTTGACCCTTATACTGCCAACCCAACTCTTTCGTTTTACAGGGTCGGTACCGCGCAAGTATTACCCCTGGTATTAGATACAAGCGTCTATAGGCTACGGTAACCGATTACCATCAGGTGGGCCGTATGCTTGTTTGCCACCTTAGTGGTATAAAAAAAAGCTGCACTAGTCGCGGTTAGTTTACGGATGAGTGACAAATCTGACCATTCATAACACATCGAGACCTTAACCTCCAAGCCTAGGAGAGCACGTTAAGACGTTGTTCTCGGTTGTCATACGACAATCGTTAATGGTGGTAGTCGGAAGCCCAAAAACTCGACTAGTCTATCCGACTGAATCTGAAATTGGGTTGCAAAGGTCTATTGGCAGTCGCAGAAGCCCAAAAAGCCTGACAACCACTCTACCCTCAGAATAACGGTATTGCTCAGAAACTGAGTTGCATCACACCATTTGATGGCAGTCGCTTCGTGTAAAATACTGATATTCAGCCGCATCTGGTTACAATTTAAGCCGACCCCAACATTGGGAAAGGCTAGCTAAGAATACAGTTCATTTAGGTAGGTAATTCGTATTCTTCAACAAGTTATAGACAAAACAGCGGTTAATAAAATAATACAATAGGAGTTGAAATCAAATAAATTCATTTATTTATTCACAATTATCACATTTATTTTTCTTAGTTGATTACATAATGTTATTAGATAACATTTAAATAAAGTATACATATTTTTGAGAGTAGGTATAATTATTGCAAAAAGATTACATAGGTAATGTATTTACATTTTTTTGTCACTTTTTATGCCATTTTTTTCTTTATAAAATACATTTTGGACGTCACTGATGGCAAAAAGTAGTTTTTTTAATTGCTTATTTTAAAGTAAGGGTAGCCTATAATGTTCATTTTGCTTTTAATAGTGATCGTTGTCAGTCTGTAGTTGGCCTCAGTGTTTCTTGTTTGACCTAAAACATAAAAAAAAACAACTTTAACCTCTGATTATGAACGAATTTAGTGAGGTGCAGGTGATCAATGTAGCCTTGGCAATACACCATACTTAGTATTGGTTTTTTTGGGAATCTTTGTTAATTTTTCATTACGATTCCCAATAGAATAGGAGAGAGTGATTAATGGATTATTTCTCACTGCTACAAAAAACAACTACAGAATGAAATTCGAACAAAAGAGCAGTTAAAATACATAAAAAAAAATATTCATAAACAGTTTCTTTTATGACATATTCATACGATATTTTACTCGCATCCTAAAGGAATTTGAGAAAAAACTAACGAATCTATCTCTGTGCCAAATTTCATCAAAATCTGTTCAGTGGTTTAGGCGGGAAAGCATAACAGACAGTCAGACGGACAGAGTTACTTTCGCGTAATATCAGGGACTAGGAGTAGGGATAAAATTCTTTCTATATTAAACTTTCTTGAAACTGGGTATTCTTCTATTATACTGTAACTGAGTAACGACGTTTACATTGCAATTGCTCTTTAAAAAGATTAGTTTTAGTTTTTTGCCAGAGAGATGGATTAATTAAATTGGTAATTATATCGGGTAAAATATTTACTTGAATTTGGGAGAGAACCGCCGCCTTCTTACTTCATTGTTCTCAAAAGCACTGGTAGAAACCACCTGTAAGAAATATTCTCATTTATTCTTGTATTTTAATTTATATCATTCGATATACGATGACATGTTAATAAAAATTCAGCCTATTACCCACAGGTAATAACCATAGTATGTACTCCTTCTCTTATATCTTCTCTTTTATTAAAAAAAGGATACTCAAATCATTATTTATATTATTGTAACCCAATACGTGGGAATTAGAGCGAATAAAAAACTTTACAAGTGCGGGATTAGCGTTGATTAATGTTGTAAAACCTTCGCAAATTATCCTTATGAAGATATTAAGCGTTATATAATTATTGTTGTCAGCAAAGATTTAATCTTTGGTTGTCAGAGCTGAAGAGAAGAGAGATGTGTACAAATTATATAATTGAATTGTGAAACAGGAGCTATACAAGATTAGCTTAATATTTTAGATTTTATAAGTATGCTAAGTTCTTTATTTCTTCCTTTTCTACTATCGTGTGAGCCAGGTTACTCAATGAAAGTTTATGCTGTAATAAAAAGATTAGCAACTGTTGAAAAAAACTGACTCATCCAACTGGTTAATAATAATAGCGTTGTACCTCAACAGCAGCAGGCCTTACGAGCGCCTCCTCTTTAGGGGGTCCGTACTCCCTGAAGCCAGGGGGACCGTATTCCAAGAAGCCTTCTGGGGCTTGTTCCAAGGATCTGAAAACATTTATTACAATATTGTATGTTCATTAAAAATACAGATAAATATAAACGTATTATCACTAACGTGACCAGACGTCCCGTTTTGAACGGGACTGTCCCTTTTTATATTTGAGTCCCGGTGTCCCCGAAATTAACTCTGGGACGCGAAATTGTCCCATTTTTCGAAACGTGCCAAGAGTTTCATTCTTACTTAAAATCATCACCAGCTATATTAAAGCCATTTTGTTCCTCTGATAAATATAAATATAAATATGTATAACTAAACGTTTCGGGTACCTATATATATTTTTTAATTCGTAACTATTAAGCTAACTAACTTTTTCTGAATAAATAACTTTAAAAAAGTGTTTTTTTTATTTACTACCTGTTAATTAACCTAAATAAACCAATGTCCCGTTTTGAGTCAAAAAATAAATGGTCACGTTAATTATCACTTACCCTGTAATCTCTTGCTTTATTTCGACAGCGGTTTCAAGAGCCTGTAGGTAATGTTTCATGTTATTACTTATTATACAGGAAAAAGGTAATTTTAAAAGTTTTTTTTGGGTTTTTAAACGACTTCAAAAAAGGACGAGGAACATAGAACACCGACTTCAAACAGATCAGTATACCTACTGACTATATGCTAGGTACCCCTAGCAGGTTTAATTTAGTATTTACGTAGGTAGGTAAGTTCTTTTAAACGAAATTGGAAATCTGTAAATGAGAATTGTTACACATTTCTATCCTGTGAATTAAATGTTTCATTAAGTTTATCTTTCGCTTTTTAGTGCTGATGTTTTTTTTGAAGTTGGTGTTACTTTTTCTTAATAATAAAAAATTATGAATAAAACCGACATAATTGGAAATTTGATATCTATGAGGGGTATGTGCAGTAGGTTAATTAAGAGTTACTTTTAAAATTTCTATTATAAAATCATATAACCACCATGTTTTATTATAATATATATGTCTTATTCTTAATTGTTATTCTCACCTCAGCAGCCTTAACTTCCTTCTCCAAATTAACCAAAGCTTCAGCTATGTTGTTCACTCCTTCTGCTACTTTCTCAACAACAATTTGTTCTACCACAGCTGTAGGAACAACGATCTCTTCCTGAACAACTACAGTGGGTACCACAGCCTCTTCTACTGCTGCGGTAGGTACAACTGCTTCTTCTACCACAGCATCGGAAACAGTCGTATCTACTTGAATTGAACCAGCAGTAGGAGCAACGATTTCTTCTTGTGCTACTCCTTCTGTGGTTTGCTCGGCTTGGGCAGCTTCAGAAGATTGTTCAACAATCTCTGCTTTCGCTTCGAAGGTGGGCTGGGCATCAGAAAGAATTTCAGTGGTTTGTTCTTCAATTGAAATTTGAGCAAGTTGTGCCTCGGTTGCGGTTGATACTTCTTCCACAATGGCGGCAATTTGTTCTGTGTTTGCTGTAAAAAAGCAACAGACTTAATGGATCATATAAATAAGAGGTCGTTCTATAGATTGAATCGAGGGAATTTCTATAATATTTTGTACTAAAGCTTTTATTTTCGGTAGTTCGCTTCATTCAAGAAAAAGCTAAGTCAGTCAGAAAATATACCTTCAACACCAACAGCTTCTTGTGCAGCGGAAACTACATCTTGGTTAACTTGAGCTTCAACGAAGAAGGTCTGTTCCGTAGCTACGTCAGGCAGACCTTGGCTAGCAACCTGCACTACTTCATCGAGTTTTGGAGGTCCGTACTCCCTGAGAGCGTCTGAACCAGAAGCTTCAGTCTCTTGAAACAGGTTCTCTTTGACAGGACTGTCTGATTTCTGCGGAGATATATAATTATTTTTACATATAAGTTAGATACTAGAGGTAACAGTTTTAGACTAAAATACGAACTTAGTTATATTTTAGTCTGTAATTGCACGTCACAAACGAGATGCACCTGTACTTATCTTGGTTACATTTCGTCAACTTTAACCAGGTGATCAAAGCCATTGCATAGTTTACACCATTAATTTAATTATGGTTGTACTTTCAAATTTTAAAATAATCACGTTTAGTGGAGAGGCGAATATGGTTAGACTGTAGGCTTAAACTCTAATTTACAATTTGTTTTTATAGTTACTATTGAATCAAAATTCATAAATTTATTCAATGAACAATTCATACATTTTGATATAGTCAATTAAAGTAGATTGTATGCTAATGTTTTGAGTGCTGATTTATTATGAATCGAATGATTAGCAAAATCCTTATACGTTTAGAGATTAATACAGTTTTATGTACTAACTCCCGTACTATGATCAGGATTATGTTCTGAGATTACTTACCGAGACTTCAGAAGGCAGGTAGAAGCTGGGACCTTGAGGCCTCCACCCACTCGGCAGGTAGGGTCCGGACCCCAACGCCGACACGGAACCGATGACGAACACGATAGCGACGAAAACCTGGAGGCAAGAGGTGATAATGCTTAAATTATTAAAACAATAGATAAACTAGAAACAGGCAGGCTGATTAAATTTATCGAAATTTTATTTGATAAGACCATATAAGGCTAAGCTAATCATGATCGTAATAGCTAAAAGGAACAAGTAGATTGTCTTTTAAAAGTAAAACCTTTTTTCTTAAAAAAAAAATATTGGAAGAACCTTTAAATAAAGATTGGAAGAAGCCATTAAACAACAAATTAAAGTAAAAACTACTGTATTGTAAAGAATTGATGATTATTTGTTTTAGAGCGTACCGCTTTTGATTAAAACAATTTAAATGACTTTCAAAAAATATAAAAAGGTGATTATTATATATTCAAGGAATTCCTTACCTTCATGTTGAATGAGATCGAATGAATTGATTATTCGAATGATGCTCCATCCATAGAAGATCCCATTTTTATACTCAAAACAAGTCAAACAATTATTTAGGCCTTGATTAACTTGTGCCAATATTGGCTGAACGGATTTTGATTGATATTGAATTGTGCAATTTTTAATGTGGAATCATTGTTGGGATTACTTGTCAAGGTCAAGATTCATTTATTTGATGATACTATAAAGGATCAGCAGCGTAGAACGTAGTGTTGAGGAAATAATTTAGTTTTAATAGATTGTTCGCAAGAGTCAGAGTGCCGTAAGTAGCTTCTTGTCGTTATACTAATTTGTGTCTAACATTATTTTTTATTGATATTTCGTACTTAACGTCTTTTGATGGATGAAAGTGATACGTTTTATAGTTTAATCAATAGTATTCGCTTTATAAAATAGAATATTCTTTATTGTAAACCATAAACAAATGCCAAGTACATGTTTATAAATTATAGAATGGTACAATGGGCGGTCTTATCGCTAAAAGCGATCTCTTACGGAGGACCTTTGGATGGATTTAAGATAAATGGAGAGGTGACAATTAGGTAGTTTGATATGATAATTGATAATTATAAGACGCAGTGATAGCCTAGTAGTGTGACCATTGGACTGCCAATTCAAAGGTCTCGAGTTCGAATTCAAGACACGCACCTCTGACTTTTCGAATTCATGTGCGTATTAATAATTAATTATCACTCGCTTATACAGTGAAGGAAAACATCGTGAGGAAACCTGCACGCCTTACGAGATTTTTCTCGACGGTGTGTGAAATCTGCCAACCTGCACTAGGCTAGCGTGGTGGACTATAGCCTAATTCCTCTCAATCTGGGAGGAGATCCGTGTCCAGCAATGGGACAGTATATGGGTTGATGATGATTCGCCTTATACCTCTAACCTTTCTAATGCATCTAGATTCATCGTCTCTCCATCACCTCACACCTAAAAAAGGTTGTCTGGTAGAGAATGCTTAAAGCATTAAAATTTAAGACTTCCTTTGTACACTTTGTACATTAAGTATAAATAAAAGGAAAAGGGCCTCAATATTAGCTATGTTTTGACGATAATTTTGTTGTACTGATTTGTATGTTTCTTTTGAGGTCATTTATGGCCTACCTTTTGTTAGTGTTTGACCATCTACTCCAAAAAAAGTGAATGATGAGACAACGGCTAATAGAGACATATGGAAAAAAAATTTACTGCGCTTTGGGGTCACCCAAGTAACTTGGGATAAGGGTAGAGAGATCTGCGGACGAATGCTACAGCGCTCCCGTAGCCCCGGCACTCGGTGTGACGTAAAATGCCGAGGTTGGTTTTAGTCGGTAGCTCGCTCTTTTCAGAGCGGAGTCCGACACACTCCACCGCTCTCCCCGGTCCAGCGGTAGGTAGTGCATAAAGTATTTCTAACCCCGTCAACAAAAAAAAAGGGTAGAAGAATGATCCATAGGTACTAATATTGATATAACTTTTTGATTTTGATTTCTTAATTTTAATTTTATTATATTATTGTATCAAAAGTAGTCTCATCATTGTTTTGCTACCATAAATGGGAAGTAGCGAGACAGCTCCAACACAAGTGCATATGTAACTTAAAGGGGCTGCCTCAAACAATGTAAAAAATAACAATGTTTTTAGAAATGAAATATTATAAAGTTGAAGAGTTTGTTTGTTTTGTTGAACGTGCTAATCTCAGGAACTACTAGTTTGAATTGAAAAAATATTTTTGTGTTGGATAGTCCATTTATCGAGGAAGGTTATAGGATACATAACATCACGCTACGACCAAAAGGAGCAGAGCAGAAAGGAAAAAAGGTGGTGACACCACAGTGGGTAATAAATCGGAAGTCGGGAACATTTTTTTAAATAAGCTTTGGTTCTATTTGGATCTGATTTGGATTAAGGGTATATTTTATAATTTAAGAAAAATGTATTGTGTATGTATTTTTTCAATAGGTATTGATTAAGTAATGTTATTCTTGGTTTATTATTCTTTGTTATATTCAGGTTGTTATAATTCTACCATGGTTTGTTAACTATTTTGCCTGCTTAACCTACTAGGTGTTAAATTTTGGTTAACACCTAGTAGGAGTTCGATTTGGTTGATAATGTTCCGTCAAACGTTCGTAATATTTTTATAAGTAGGGAGGACCAAACAATTTGCAGAAATGGTATCCGTTCATCTCATTTTATGACGTCACTACAAACTGTCATGTTACTATGCCTAATTAAGGAAATCGAATTAAAACAAATAAAACGATTCTATTTCCAAGGCCATTACAGTACATATTTAAATATTTAGTCGTTTTCCGCTCCGTTTACTATATTAACAATAAATATACTGAGGTAAGGCAAACATTGGCTTATTGGTGACATGAAGTTATCCAGTAATAGTTTTTTTTTTATCGTCTTAGTAATTCGGTACTGAGGGTCTACTCCCTATCTCCGTCAACGAAGTTACGAGCCGTTCGAAAGTTCTCCGAAACTTCGGAATCCGATAAAACGAGTGTTAAATTCAATTTTTCTAACGGGTAAAAACACATCGGGAGTAGGGACAACTGTCAAATGGTGTTGTCATTCATTCTTAGTTCCGGAACCGAACGAATCATCCGTCCGTAGGTGATACGGAGTAGGAAACGCCCGTAACTAAGGTCGAAACTACGGACTTCGTGCTTAGGGAGTAGACCCCCTGGTACTATAATAATATATTATAAAGAGGTAAAGTTTGTGAGTTTGTAGGGGGTAATCTCTGGATCTACTGAACCAATTTTGAAAATTGTTTTACCAATTTCCGCTGACAGTATCGTCGTGCAAAGGGTTGTTGAGCTCCCTCTAAAATGGTCGAGCTACACAATGACTGATCCATGCGTGCCGTCGGCTGGGATTGGCCTACTCAAAGCCGCTGTGGCTCTTTTTTCAAAAAGCCATACCAGACATAAGGAGTACCTACATAAAAAGTACATAAGGAGTATATAAGGAGTACATAAGAAGTACATAAGGAGTATATAAGGAGTACATAAGGAGTACATAAGGAGTACATAAGGAGTACATAAGGAGTACATAAGGAGTACATAAGGAGTACATAAGGAGTACATAAGGAGTACATAAGGAGTACATAAGGAGTACATAAGGAGTACATAAGGAGTACATAAGGAGTACATAAGGAGTACATAAGGAGTACATAAGGAGTACATAAGGAGTACATAAGGAGTACATAAGGAGTACATAAGGAGTACATAAGGAGTACATAAGGAGTACATAAGGAGTACATAAGGAGTACATAAGGAGTACATAAGGAGTACATAAGGAGTACATAAGGAGTACATAAGGAGTACATAAGGAGTACATAAGGAGTACATAAGGAGTACATAAGGAGTACATAAGGAGTACATAAGCAGTATGTAGGTTCGAGCCCCGGTTGTGATGCCAAAATAAAAGTCTTTCACCAAAATAAATTGTCTGCTATAATATCACATACGTAGAACACCCACAACAAATAAAATACGTAACAATTTTGATACAAATTGGTGGAAACGTCTGACGTATTTCCTAATGGAATAGTGTGTAGCCACCACACATCACAGCACGTTTTGACAGCAATGAGACAGCGACTAGTTCTGATAAGAACTTTTTTACGTTTTTGACCATCCACCAAGTCAGAGACAGGACGCAACACTGGGACATCCTTTTCCGCCGCCGGCCGTCGACGAGTCAAGATGTCCCAGTGTTCCGTCCGCGATGGTTGGACTTGTGTTCGTGCTCGTCGATCAGCGGGGCTCCTGTCCTGTCTCTGACTTGGTGGATGGTCAAAAACGTAAAAAAGTTCTTATCAGAACTGCTGCTTCAACGCCGTGAGTGCCCGTGCTGCTGTGAACTGCTTTCCTGTCTCTGACGTCAAAACGTAAAAGTTCTTATCAGAACTAGTCGCTGTCTCATTGCTGTCAAAACGTGCTGTGATGTGTGGTGGCTACAAGTGCAACCGGACTGCATTATCCAGTACATAGGAATCGGTGCAAAGCGACACCCCACACTTTTTTAAATAAAAATAAAAACTAATTAAAATACCTATAATTTAAAATTTAAAAACTTACATAGCCATGATTACATAGCAATGAAAAAAATATATATATGTATTATAATGATGTAACTAAAAATTACGGTTTTCGCATTTTTTCCTTTATCTGTGCTTTATGACGTTGCTTCTTACCAAATTTCAAGATTCTGAATTCACGGGAAGTACGTAGGTTTTGATTCCCTTGCGAGTTTCGAAAATTTGCGGAAATTTGCGGCATAAACGGCTGTATCTTTTGATTGCGTTGGCTTAGAAGTTTGGTTTTTTCGCAGCTCCAAGGGACAGTAGACTTAAGTATTTGATATAAATTTCAGCTTGATACCTCCACGCTTTCCTGAGAAAAAGGGTCTTAACAAACGGACGGACGGCCATACGGACGGACGGACGGACAAAAAAGTGATCCTATAATAATAATAATAATAACACACTGAAATACACTCTTGCGGCATCGGAGGTACCGTACTACAGGTATGTGCCCGACCCAGTTCTCGAAAATGGCAATATCACATTGTACTGGGATCGGTCCATCATCACTGACAGGACTATTGTAGCCAATAAACCTGATATTGTGGTGGTGGACCGAATCGAGAGGCGTGCAATGATTGTTGACATAACCGTCCCGCATGACGGGAACCTCGTGAAAGCCGAGAAAGATAAGCAAATCAAGTATCTTGACTTGGCTCGCGAGGTTGTCGACATGTGGGATGTGGACACAGCGATCATTGTACCGATAGTCGTATCAGCTAATGGCTTAATAGCCACGAGCCTCGACCAACACCTCAGGAGGCTCTCGTTAGGCGGCTGGGTCAAGGGCCTGATCCAGAAAGCAGTACTGCTGGACACGGCCCGTATTGTTAGGAGGTTCCTCTCTCTGGAGCCCTGACCGCCGGTAGCTTGGACCCTGTTCCCGATACCGGTGGGCCTCTATTTTTATATTTTTAAATGTTTTTGTTTTTTAATTTATTTTATAAAAATATTTAAAAATGTAATAAATAAGAATTTAAAGACGAATAAAGGAGATAATAATAATATCTCTTTATTATCAGGCTACTTTGGCCCATAGATACATACCTTACAGACTAACATATAAAGAAACTTAAGCCTATGTTAGTAGAATATCACTTCACTTAGCACTAGTCTCTGTGCGTTCTAGTGGCACTTGTCCGCGGAAACGACGGAACACCACTCCTTCCGGCCAAAAGTCTTCTTTCATGACGAGGTACAAACAACTAGTTGGTATTCGCACTACAAACGCCTTGAAGTTGACATTGCGGCGCGATTCCAGTAGTTGCACTCTCGGCGATCCATTCAACCTTTGGCGTACATACTCCACGATGTCCTCCGCCTTAGTGGTGTAGTGTAGACGGGAGATGTATACCGGAGTGTTCGGCTTCGCGGCACGTATAGTTACCATCGGCTCAGCAGGAGCCGTGCCGCAGCGGTTCTTGTTGGTTCGTTGACGGCGCTTCCTCCTTTGCACCATCACGAAACCATCATCATCTCATCAGTTTTGGGATGCATCTAACCTCTTCTACACATCCACCAGGCTTGCCTTTAGAAAAACGATGTCTTTCAGAAGGCTCGTAACATCGACGTGGTCGAAGGTGATGGGAGGAAGCTTATACAGATCCTTCGCCACGAACGTCGGCACGTCGTCAGAGTCGGTCTCTTTTAGCAGCGTTATGATGTCCTGCACGCTTTTCTTTGTTCCGTCACGTCTACGGGACACCATCTTGTCGGTCTTGTTCAATAGCGTGAACAAGAGCAGCTTGGAAGCAGCGATGTCATCCTCACTGAAGCTAGTTGAGCAGATTTGGACTGCGGACACCTCGTCCATCATGTCCAACTTCTGCTGCAAAAACGCTAGTAGTTCGTTCGCCACAAGTTGTTGACTCATGGCGAATAAAAAATTACGAGCGACGGCTTTCGCCGCGCTACACGACTTATAAAAATAATAAGCAGTCAGCAACACGTCCGCATCGAAACGCGACTAATGCGAGACTTAATGGTTCAGTTTTTTCCTTTTGAGGAACGGAAGCCTAAAAAAGTACTTAAGTATTGACATTCAATGTGGCAATGCTGGCCGTCTTCTGGGAACGTTGTCGGACGACAGCGACGCCGAGGAATACTTTGGCGCTTACTATGCGTTTCAAATAAGAATAGGAGCATCGATGACCTCGAATGACCCCGATCTGTCAAAAAAGTACAGCTCGCAAAGAAAATTAATTTTATTCTTTTGAATTTTTAAAACTAACTATAATATATTTATAAGCAGTAATACCAAATCCAGAACTTTGCGAGTTAATAAAAAGGCACTCAACCGCCAAAAAACTACAGTATAGACAATATGATAGACTCCCGTGGCTTTGAAGTTTTGAAGCTGCCGCCCTAGAATTCTGATTTAATAAATCCAGTTGAATATTTGGACTTGTATAGGGTAGCTGACAATAATGTTCAACAATTAGAAAGACAAATTGAGAATCTAACACTGGAAACTATTGATTAAATTACCAGTGACGATTGGCAAAAAGAAATTAACCACGTCAAATGAATCAAAAATAAATACCAAATAAGGAGTTTTCTTTTTCCAGGCGACGATAGCTAGTTTTATTAAAAACACAAGGTATAAAATATCTAATTTTCTTCTAAATAACAGTCGGTGGGATATTTTAAATACCTATAAAATATTATGTCAAAAATATCTGTTTTTCTCATCCTACCTAGCTGGTTTGAATTGACAGCTATGACGTCACAAGATCTTGAAACGCATAGTAGTAACATTTTATAAATATTGTATATTATATTTAAGCAGGTATACAGTACAGACGCCTGCACTGCCGTCCTTACGAAAAGTGCAATAACTAGGTTAAACATGATTTCGAGAAAAGCGCGGGTAATGATTTTATTTTTTGTTTTGTTTTTATCTCCGTCACTATACACGGTATCGAGTTGAAACTTCACTACATGTTATATAATAATGTAGAGTATATTATGTGGTACTTAATGTTTGTTCCCGCATTTATTCGCGCTATAAAAATCAATAAATACTATAATGTTAAGTAAGTACTATTACTATGTAGAAAGAATGTTTACTAGTCATAATCGCATTATGTAACCTATTTATTGCATTATTGGTTAGGAAACCAACATGATGCATTTTTGAGTAACAATTAGTATTTTTTATGAACTGTTTCCTAACCAAAGGTGCATTAAGTTTCTTATTTATTGCGGTTTTCATTAGTAAGAGACAAGTTTAAATATAAGTATTGTTATTCCTATGTATAGTTATATCGTTCTTGATATGTACATCTTAAAGCACCGACCTAGATATTGCAGATAATCTTATTGTATTAAAACCAGCTTCGTCATAGATACGTAAAAACTGTCTAAGAAGAATATTTATAGATGTCGTTCTGCAAATTCCTAATACGTACTTAACTCAATTCGGCGCAAAACTCGAGTTATTGCACTTTTCGTAAGGACGGCAGTGCAGGTCAAGCTATCCAAAACTGTCACATTTTCCCAATTGAATAAGAACCTTATCGTTTTGTGTTAAAGTTGAAAATCAATCAAAGAAATTTGACAGATTGTGGTAGCTTGATGTGCTGGCTGGCCTCTGAATATTTTGTAAATACATAATGTAACTATTATTTTGATGAGTCTATAGTAAATAATGTAAATAAATCAATCAAAAGAAATCGAAATAAAATACAAAATTACAGTAAATAAATTTTATTACATTGAAAAAGTACTTACAACAATTTCGAAAAGCTCGCTGCTGCTTTAAATTTAAATAAAAACTAAATACGATTTTTTTTTTACATTTTCTATGTTCATCAAAAAAGAAATTAAAAATTAAAATCCATTGCCAATATCACAAAAATACTAAATAAATACATTTCAAAAATAGAACTATGTTTATAATGCGACCATCTTTGAGTCAGTAGCCGTTGGAGCGCGCGTTGCCGTTGCCATGGTTGCCGTGGTTGGAATAGCCGTTGTCATGGCTGCCGTGGCTGGAATAGCCGTTTTCGTGGCCGCTGTAGCCTTGGTTGCCACTGCGAACATTGTTGGCGTTGCTGTCATATCCCGAACGGTCTCCTGATTCCTGGTAGGAGATTTGTGGCTTGAATCCACGCTCATCAGCTTCGTAGCTCACGGTCTGAATTTAGAATAAGTAATAAATTATATTATAGAATGGAATAGAATAGAGGCAGTTTGTTTCATCACTACATATTATAAAACAAAGTCGCTTCCCGCTTAGATCTTTAAAACTACGCAACGGATTTTGATGCGGTTTTTTAATAGATAGAGCGATTCAAGAGGAAGGTTTATATTATACATGTATGTTATTAGTACATTGCGCCCGTGCGGAGCGGGGGCTCGTCGCTAGTTGTTTTTATATGTGTCTTTTTGGTGGTATCCTCGCCACTACCGTTGTGCCTAGTACGACACTAGGCACAACGGGTTCGATTGCCATCAGAGACGAATATTTGTGTGATCCAAAGCTATTAGTTTCAAGTCTGTGTGTATTTTGCGTTAATTTTAGGTTCCTAAAGATCTTGCGACACATGGTTTGTTCTTTAGCACGAGCGTCTGGTCGAACAGTGTTCTTGGGTATTTCTATAAAATTCAACTGAACTACCTCGTTAGCCTAGTGGTCCTAAGTGCGACTGCTACGCTAGAGGTTCTGGTTGCAATCTCAGTAACAGCTCAGAGGTTCGATTTGTGCCCGGTTAATGGCAATTACTAGGCTATTACTGGCATGATATTTGTTATTTATATTTAAAAACCTACAAGAAGGTAATTAGTGTGGGACGTCGGCCGGCCAGGTCCAGGAGTCACGGCATGCGGAACGCAGCTGACAGCTGACAGTTGAGGATCGAGCTTAGCGGCGTTCACTAAATGAGGCCTATATCCAGCAGAAGACCAATAAGGTCTGATTGTGAAGAAGGTAATATACTGACCTGTTTTCTGCCATCAGGCAACACAACGTGGTACTCTCCTTGAGCTCTCTCCTCCTGCCTCTCCTCGTGGTGTCCGAAGTCCGTACCTTCCTGGTAATCATTTACCATGTAGCCAAAGTTGTAGTTTGCTGGCTCCTACAAAGCACAATGATTAAATGGACAATCCGAAGATTTAGGCAGAGGTTTCCTAATGTTTAGGTTCCATGTAATAGAGGGCGAGCCTATGGCCACTAGTTGGACATAAATCCAAATACCGAGCCTCTACTGAGAACTTAGATCTATTTAGAAAACCCAACAACACTATTTCTGGCTACTACGAATCGAAACTTGGAACGCTAGGATATCAGTCGTGCTTACGTTTACTAAGCTGATAAGGTAGTTTTGCTTAATCACACTAATATTATAAAGGCGAAAGTTTGTGAGTGTGTATGTTTGTTAGTCTTTCACGCTAAAACTACTGAACGGATTTTGATGAAACTTTACAGTATTATTATTTATACACCAGAATAACATATAGGCTATAATTTATAACGATTTTGAGTTCATTAGCCAAATTACAACGATAATTAAAAGTAACTTTTCCACACGGACGAAGTTGCGGGCAGAAGCTAGTAATCAAAATAAAGACCAAATTCAACTCACAGCATTGATTTCCTCAAGCGCATTCCTGGCGAAAGCTGCAGCGTTGCGGTCGTATCCTGCTGGTTCTTCACCAAGACGCCCATGAGCACCAGAGCCATGTTCCTGAGGAGCGGATCTAAGGACCAGAATAATACACATATCATCATCAACCATTAAACTGTCCCACTGCTGGGTACGGGTCTCCTCTCAGAATAAGAGGGATGTATAGGATATATATTTAAATATATATCGTAATAGGAGCAAATGCGCATTCGTTCTAAATGGGATACGTATCTAGTGTTAAACCATCATCTTTAACCCATATACTGTCCCACAGCTGGGCACGGGTCTCCTCTCAGAATTAGAAGAATTAGGCTATTAAGCAAATCGAAGTCTGCCAACCCGCAATAGACCAGCGCGGTGGACACGCTCGCCTATTGCGGGTTGGCAGACTTCACACACTGTCGAGAAAATCTCTAAGGTATGCAAGTTTCCTAACGATGTTTTTCCTTCCGCGTTTAAGAGAGTGATAAATAATGATTTCTAACACGCAAATATATACATTGAAATAAAACTACTTTTTACGGATTTTATAGAGTTATTTTGATAATACCGACGTTACGAACCCTTTCCAGCGTCTCTAATTTATTATTAATACGCAGACGATTTCGAAAAGTCAGAGGTACGTGCCTCGGATTCGAACTCGAGACCTTTGATTTGGCAGTCCAATATTCATCCCACTAGGCTATCACTGATTGTTCTATGTATCTTTACATCAAAAAAATTTAAAATTGGTGTTGCTGTTTAGGCGTAACGCAACAAACAGACAGTCAGAGTTACCTTCTTATAATGGATATGGAAAAATTAATATCCTGCTCACCTTCCGAAGGAGTTTCCTTGTGATACATGAGCGCCATGTCCACCATGAGAGCCTTGCCCAGCATGGCCCTGAGGCCCATCTAAGCTTCGCGCCGCTACGATCTGAGGTACGAAGTTCTGGTTCGAGGGCCCTTGAGGATATCCGGGGCCGCGGCCTGATGATGGAGGAGGCAGGTAGCTGGAATTTGGTATAATGACTTTAGTATTTCAATATACAAGTTGAAGTTTTATTACATAGTTACTATCTGACCCGACAGACGTGGTGCTGTCCAAATTAAAGTATTTAAGTATTATAGGTACCCATCGTCTAGTACCCATAGTACAAGCTCTGTTTAGTTCTAGGGATTAGATATTGTTGTGTGAAATTGTCCAGAAATATTTATTTATTTAAATTTCATATAAAAATCTCACAAATAAAAAACTTTCAGATGTTTCCATTTTCAATGCAATTTCCCCAGTTTTTCTTTCCCTAAAAACCTTATTCAGACTAATTACGAACATTTTATATACATTAGATAATACAATTATGAAGATGCTTGTTTGAATGCAATAAAGTAGTTTTGATATAGCAACTTAGTATTTACATGCAACATATAACTTAGCAATTGTATATTTATATTTTATATCCATTTATGTATAATTGATTAAATCAGTCACCTGTTTGAAGGAGGAGGCTCGGCACAAACGAATGTAACAATTAACACGACAGCGGCGATTGTCTGAAAAAAATAGTTCATAAGTTTTTAAGCTACTTAATTTGATTTAATCAACTTCAAGTTACAATAATGTTGTTCATTTAAGGAAGAGTGGCTCAAATTGTTCTAGTGTTTCTAGCTAAGAACAATTTGAGCCAGTCTTCGGCTGAAAGAACATGAATCAAGACCACACAGCATAAAGAGACTGCACATTACAACTTAGTAACTAAGACGACTTGCACAGTAGCTTAGTTAGTGTAAAACCTTTTCTGTTCTACCACATGTCTCGTCAATGAAATTGGTAAGAATTCAAAATTTCGGTGTGGGTTACATTATTCATATTTCCAAAATTTATAGAAAAGCTAGTTCTGTAAGGTTCAATATGTACTATTTTTTATTCCAAATAAAATAAATAAACAAAAGCTGTATTTGTAATTTTTTTTTGTCCATGTTAAAGATAATTTTGTGTGGCATAGACATAACATTATATCATAGTAGTTTATATATCAGTAACACCGATTCTCTTCAAGTTCTAATAGTTAAAAAAATTGGTCTTTTTACACCTAACCAACACTGCAATCCAAAATATAATTCAAAAAAGCTACAATTGTAAATAATACCTTCATTTTGTAGTTGTTATTTATTATTTTATAACAAAACTAACTTCGAAACTTGTCTGAGAAAAGATCTCGTTGAAATGATACAGTCGCCATTTTGTGTTAAGCTTTTATACGAGGTGTCTTCAAAAGGTTGGGGGGTGAAAAATTGACACTCATTAGCAACATAAAAGATGAGCTTTCAAGGTGTACCGTGATTTGGGACAGAGGATGGTATGGAGTTGACTTAGTCTAGTTAAACTTTTGTACATTTCTAATTACCTATCTGTTTGATTTTGAAACAAACATGAAAGGTACTTTTATAGAAAGGTTTGCTAAGGCAAATTTAATAAAATAAATCTTACGATCGACGCCTTAAGCTGTGAGTTGTCAGTCAGCCAGTAGTGTTATTTTTATTAAGTAGATTGTTGGGTTCCGCAGCCGTAAAGATTCCCGGTACAGATACTATCTGTACCGGGAATCTTTACGTTTAATGTGGAAGAGAATCACTGATGCGTGTGAACAGCTTTATTGTTCAGAACTAAAATTACTTACAACAGTCAGATCAAATATTAAATTGTGGGCGTGATCGCAAGCACCAGAATAAAATTGTCGAGCGTGCCCGTACGATTCTTTTTTTAATTAAGTATCTACAACGTTAATTAATTTAGGTAATGAGAACAAAATTTTATATCCTTATTATGTTTGTTATCTAATCAGTAGAACAAATTTTATCTGGTAATGTCATACCTGCCAAAAGTTTTATATCTAACGCGTCTCAATAGCTTTTTTAACCTACCAATATGTCACTCAAGGATGTACCCACGACAAATAGACTTCCTAATACTACGCACTTGCATTATTTGCAACTTGACCTTACTCGAGATTAACAAGGTAAAGTAATTAGTTATGGGCTTAAGGGTTTAGGAAACTAGGACCAGTTTTGTTTCATCGACAGGAGCAGTAGCATCTCAGTATCGAAACCAGTTCAGTGAGCAATACCCTCGCGCCTTCGACATTTTATTTATTTATTGGTATACCAACAGCAATACATATCTTCTTCTTCTTCAATTTAAGAGCTCAGCTCTTGTTGGTGGAGCAATCGCCACTGTTCTCTAGCAATACATATAGGGTACTTAATTAATAAAAATAAATAAATAAGGGTGCTGATATGTATGCCCATTACAGGTACACGTAGCATTCACAATATTACCTTAATTAATAGTATAGTAAGAACTGAAAGGAAAGCGAAAAAAGGAAGTTACACAACAAAAATAAAAAAGAACTTTTAACTAAAACAATTAGAACCATTATATGTCATCATCATAATCAACCCATATACTGTCCCACTGCTGGGCACGGGTAGACCACTCATATTGAGAGGGATTAGGCTACAGTCCACCACGCTGGCCCAGTGCGGGTTGGCAGACTTCACAAACCGTCGAGAAAAATCTCTGAGGTATGCAGGTTTTCTTACGATGTTTTCCTTCACCGTTTAAGCGAGTGATAATTAATTATTAATACGCACATGAATTCGAAAAGTCAAGCGTGCGTGCCTTGGCTTTGATCTCGAGACCTTCGACTTGGCAGACATATAAATTACACAATGCACTATTGCCATGTCCCCAAACCAACCCCAAAAATATGTTCAGAGAAACACTACTTATGTAAATTAGTATTTTTTACGGGTATAATGCGAGTGTAATTCTCTACTACTTAACATACCATCACGCCTGTGTTCAACGAAAGGTTTGGCAGAGGCGTACTAATTGTACAAAACAGTTCGCTAGTTTGTTTTGGTCCCATGTTAGCCAGCCTATTAACCGGGCACAACTTTGAGCTGCTACTAATCATTTCGACGAAAAACCCAATAACAATTTGCTCCACCTGGGAGTCGAACCCAGGATCTCTACCGCTGCAGTCGCGCTTACGACCACTAGGTTAATGGGACAGTCGTAGTCACTTAAGGAGCGAATCTAGACACGTGGCAGCGTGTCCAGCCAAGTTCAAAGAAAAAGAGACTCGGGAGACATCAACCGGGTGTAAATTTTTTTTGTAATATTTTTGGAATGGCGTCAGAGGCCTTTGAGCCATACCGTGTGTATGACTTATTATGAATACTCCAAGTTGTTGTATTTTTCAAACACATATGTGACTCAAGGATAAAGTTTAATTTCGTTTATTGCACGCGCAATACCTAGTTAATTTAGACATGTTAAATCTTTTAATAACTAAATGTCTAGCTAATGTAGTCATAAGCCTAATGTTTAATGTACTTTTTTTTCTGTTGTTCAGAATGATGGATCAGGTATGTATAATTATATTTTTATCATACACTATGACCACAGAATAAAATATGTATTTTTATTCTGTGCTGTTACTTTTGACCCCTTATGATTACCGTCGGCTCGAGTCGGCGTCGATCAAGTTTTTGAATGGGACCATTCGCACCGTAGTGGTTGAAGCGGTGTGAATGGTCCCATTTAAAAAAGGATTCGCAGCGCGGTTCGAATCGCTCGTGGTGCGAAACACCTAAAGATTCTCACAACTCGAAACCTATTATTTGATTTGCTCATATTTGATCATAAGTTATTTGCTTTGTGTAAATAATTCAACCATTCAAATTTAAAGTCTTATTTTTAAATACCAAATATTGTTGTAGGAAAAAATAAACAAGAAATTGTGTTTTATTAATAGTAATAAAATGTAAGTACCTACTTTTTATTTTCAGACAAAAATGCTATAAGATGCTAAAAATAACTTACTGTTTAGTAGAAGACCTGAAGTTATTCGCTACAGTTTTCAGGATACCGTTGTAACTGTCCCGCACTCTCCTCAGAAGCAAAGCAGTTTTCTTGCGAATAACCGCTTAAAACGGTTATGTGCAGATCTCTGAAGCACTGCAGTAACGAGGCAGGAATTAGGCAGTAGATTCCCCGTGTACAGACTCTGGCAGTAAGCGTTGAATAGCGTAGTTTTTACAAGGTTGATACACCGCGAAAATCTACGGGCCAACGTGTTACACCGGACCGCTAGAGCCCTGCGTTCCCTCTCAAAATGCCCTACACAAGGGCGTAGTAAGGTATGGGCGCACATCTGACTTTTCGAATTCATGTGCGTATTAATAATTATCTTTCGCTAACGGTGAGGGAAAACATCGTGAGGAAACCTGCATACGTTAGAGATTTTTCTCGACGGTTTGTGAAGTCTGCTAACCCGTAGTGATGGTTAATATAGCATATAGTATTATAAAGAAGCATGCTTAATAAATATAGCATAAAGCAAATGATATCGCGGTTCGCACTTTATGCTATAATGCTATTGTTGGTGACCCACCCCGGGTCACCAACAATGGTGTGTTGTGTGTGTGGACGGAAACACCCTGGTACCCCGGGTCACCAACACTATAAAGTTATTTTGCTTTATATCGCATAACACTCTCTCTCTCTATATAGCAACTGTCCGTCGGGCGCGGCCCGCTCGTTTTGCCGTAACATAACAAGTAGGCATATAAATTAAGCATGCTATAATATAGCACATAAAATCGCATGCTTAAAAAAATAAACATATATAGCATTAAGCATGTTATTGATTTATAGCAACTACAAACACCACTACTAACCCGTACTAGGCCAGCGCGTTGGACTATAGCCTAATCCCTCTCAATTTGAGAGGAGACCCGTGCCCAGCAGTGGGACCGTATATGGGTTGATGATGATGAAGTTCCCTTTTTTTGTACATGTATGATTTCATTTACTGTTGTATAATGCCCTAAGTAAAATTATAGTATAATGAATGCAGACTAGTCAGTGTCTGTATTAATAATAAGAAAAAGGAAAAAGAAGAAGAGGGCGCCCTAGAAAAAGGCGGATAGAAGATATAACAGCGATAGCAGGAAGCGATTGGAGAAAGAAAGCCATGGACAGAGAGGTTTGGAAGAAGCTGGAGGAGGCCTTTACCCTAGAAGGGGTTCCGATCAATGGTACTGAAGTGTCTGTATTAATTATACTATAATTTATAATAAATAATATTTTATTATTATATTGACGACGTCTGTGGTCTAGTGGTGCGCGTGTCAGACTGCTGATCACGAGGTCGTGGGTTCGATTCCCACAGAACATATATATATTTATGTGATAAACCTAAGTGTTTGTGTTTGTCTGGGTGTTTCTTATGTATTATAAGTATGTATTTACAAAAAAAAAGGGTTTAAGTATTATATCCATTGTCTAGTACCCATAGTACAAGCTCTGCTTAGTTTGGGACTAGATGGTGTTGTGTAAAATTGTCCAAGAGTATTTATTTATTATTTATTATATTTTTGAGACTGTTACAGGCTGTTAAGTATTTGTAGTGAGATCATTAATATAAATAAATATATAAATTTATTTCTCAGAAAACTTAGTACTATTTTTACAAAAAAAAGCTTGGCAGTAATAATTTCAAATAAATGGATTTAGCTACTGTAGTATATTGACTAAATAAAGTGTTGCTTGGTTGGTTGTCTCATGCGCCTACGTCACGTGACAGTCGTAAACTGACACTCGAGCGGAGCGGTTGTTTGTAGGACGATTGTACAGGTGTTGTGGTGTTGGTGAGCCGTAAAACACTCCAAGAAGCAGGACATTACAGCTACTGTATCCGAACTAGGCAAAGCCTGTATTTCGGTTATCAGTACCATTTCCCTCGAATTGTTAGTAATAACAAATGCCAACAAAGCGAATATGATGGGTTGAACTACTTAACAATTTTAATTAAGTATACTATCTAATAGAACTATGATACACTATTCATATAATATTATAATAATATTATCACTTATTAATATAAATAAGTAAACTCACGCATGCATTTTATCTAACTTGAATTGTTCTGTTCATTTAATGGTCAGTAATAGGTGCCACAAAAACGATAATAGGAACACACTCATCGTTTGATCATTCATCTTTTTTAAACATTTTTGTTTCATTTTTTGCTAATTGTTTCAACATATATGTGACTAAAAATTCGTGGGTTGAATTCCCAGGTTGAGCAGTGTTATTAGGTTTTTTATTAAATTCTCAGTAGCAGCTCGGAGTTTGGTATTGTGCCCGGTTAATGGCAATAGGCTCGCCTGTTACATAGGACCTAAAGATACCGGCGAACCGTGGGTGTAGGTACATTAGTGCACCTCTGCCTAACCCTTCGGGGAATACAGGCGTGATGGTATGTTATATTTTAAAATAATTATGATATTTAAAATCATCCTCCAATAATGACCCATAAAAAGGATAGGCGATTAAAAATAAGTAAGTACTTAAATTGATTTTGCAGAAATAATGTATATTATTTTCCTACATTTTGCACTAAATCACTACATCACAAGCATCTTAAAAACTATGAGGTACATTTTACATAATGTATATTTTTTTTACACTTTTTTTACATTTGCTAGGAATAAAAATAAATAGTTGAGTATTTTAGAGACATCATCCATTTCCAAAGCTGATCTAAAATTGAATTTCGTCTACCAGACAAAATGAGAAGTAGTTCAATACACTGCCGCTAGAGGCGTTGGTGAGACAACATATTTTTAAATAATCACAAATAACACTCTCAAGCCCTTTTCTACAAATAATATTTTCTTGAAATAGACTAAGCATAATATTTTAATTTTTTTAATATAAATAAACCAATCTTAATTTTTTTATTTATTATTTTATCTTGCATCTTTTCTAATTTATTAAAATGTAGCATTGATTGACTGACTTGAATCTATCATTCTATAATTATTTGTACTTCTGGTGCTCCCCAAAAAAACAAAAGGACCAAATACGACTGATTCTGCGGACCTTAGGAATACGCAGACTGGATGAGATGAATGAGAGGCAAGATGAAGCCAAATAATCTTAATAATGGTCCTTTTGATATTTCCACA
The DNA here is from genome assembly GCA_964056405.1 of Acronicta alni. Classification (NCBI taxonomy): domain Eukaryota; kingdom Metazoa; phylum Arthropoda; class Insecta; order Lepidoptera; family Noctuidae; genus Acronicta; species Acronicta alni. Next base: position 2,817,236 of record OZ043939.1, read on the forward strand.
ATCAATACCATCTAACTCACTGTAACTAAGGTGGCTGATAGTTTTTATTAACCTACCACCGCAAACCTTCAAAAGATAAGCCAATCTCTCAATACCTACACTTAAACATTTTTTAATAAATTGACTTCAATATTTTTGACACTAGGCCTTATGGAAAACATAAATCATCTAAGATGGAACATGCAACTCTACTAAGTTATTACTACGTAAATATTTATCTATAATGGTAGAAACTACTTCTCATTTCCCCATTACAAAATCATCCTTATTTCATAATCAGTAAGGTCCATCGCCAGATCGGGCCAGGTCAGCCGCGTTGTCATCGTAGCCACCGGAGCGACCCAAATCTGCTGGCTCCACCGAGATCCTGGGCTTGAAACCACGCTCGTCAGCTTCATACTCAACGATCTAAAAATAGAGAGAATGTAAGGAGGTATAGACAATTAAAATCGCTGTGTACAATCGGCATAATAGTGAATAACCCCTGCGTTTTGACACATATATTGCGTTATACATTATACAGTTGTAACAACAGATGTCGTTTACCGTACTTGGTTAGGGTGGTACCACTTACAGAAGTGGTACCACCTTAGCTGAACATAGCAGCATGAGTATGTAGATGAAATTCTTTGCGTGCCTACCTGTTTGGTTCCATCAGGTAATACAACAAAGTAGGAACCCTCGGCCCTGTTCTCCTGCCTCGTCTCCGTGTGTCCGAAGTCGCTACCAGACTCGTAGTCGTTCACTTTGTAGGCAAAGTCGTAGTTGGCTGGCTCCTGAAAATGACGAACAGATTACATTATTTCGACATTTCTTAAAAACAAAACAAAATGGAGTTGTTCCATAGATAATTTTGTGCTTATAATTAGTGGTAAGATGTAGTAAAAAAGTAGAAGTAAATGGATTGACTTCATAAGGATGCTAACAGTAAAAAAAATTGCAAAATTCCACTCAAATTGGAGCTGCTTGACTGGGGAAGTAAAATTGCCTGCCAGAAAATCGAAGTGGAATAACACTGCTTTGTGTTCCTTACTGTTGAGATGTGGATAGACTAATCCTATTATGTAGTACTTATAGATTACTTATATTGTTTCTTATTATTAAATATATTCAGTATTTACTCAGCATTCGCTCGTTTCACTTGTCTCCTAAGTCACAACCTTACATGGCGACCCTGCCATCTCTGTCGCGCCGCACGCGCCGTGGTGAATATGATTCCTTAGCTACCAAATAAGGACTGTGCTTCATAAACATTAATGTGTTCGTGCACTAAGTAATCATGTTTAAAATTAATATAATTACGACTAGTTGCGATACTCGTATTCAAGAAGAAGAAAAATGGGAAAGCCACAAAGCAAAGAAGTTGTAATTGCCCAAAATGCGGCAGCAGGAGGAAATCAATTAAACTTGGAGGACTTGAATTTCCATGTAACTTCTACAAATATAATACTGACGATTTTCGTGCTAATTGTGGGATTTGGCATGATCTACTTGGCATTTCGTATGTACCGGAGATGTCACATGCAATGGATTCGAGAGGAGTTTCAGAGTAACGCAAACAGAGGCTCGTTCTTGCGGCGACGTCAGATTCATCCCGAGGTGAAGAATGAAGAATCCAGAGTGTAAAAGCGATAAAAAGTGCTTCTAAAGTAAATGAAAGTATGCATAAATTGGTCTTATGATTTATTTTGTGTTATGAAAACGGTGAAATTCGGCATCTGTACAACGGACATTGGACTTCATCTAAGAGTATTTGGTAAAAAGTGGAGTTACTGAGGTACTTATAATGTTTATTATACCTAAGTTACAATAGTAATGCAAACAATATGTATTACGTTTAATGGCAGGATTTTTGAAAAAATTATATGATGAGTTATTAGAGGTAAGAAAATATTTAGTTAAAATTGGCCCTTCTCGTAGGCAAGGTGATATTTTGGAGAAAAAGTTAAAGGAGGCTAAGATAATTATTAATCAATATAACACTTATTTAGAAAATATAACTAAGGTTAAGAGGACAAGTGTAGAGGAAGAAAATGTTATAACGGAATATTGTGAAAAGTTTAATAACTTGTATTCAGAAATATTAACATTGTGTCAATATAAAGATACCTTAAGTTATACCGTAAAAATGGATTTTGACCTTAAAGTTGCTTTGAACTTATTACCTGTCATGACTGATGAAATTGCCAATACAAGACAGTTAATTGATGGAATTGACTATTATAGTTCAGTTCTTGACACTAAACATCATACCAAGTTGATTAACTTAGTTTTAAAAAGCAGGTTGTCCCAAGGCGCGAAATTAAAGCTTGCGTCAAATTATGACAGTATTTCTATGCTATTGACCGAAATGAGACGGATTTTATTACCACAAAAATCTGCAAACTCTTTGCAAAAACAATTGCTCAACTTAAGACAAAACGATTTAACGATTGATGATTTCGGTAAAAAATTGTCCGAAATGTTTGTCGATCTTACTATTTCACAATCTGAGGGAAATTCTACAAAATATGATATTTTAAAATCAATAAATGAGAAACAAGCAATAAAACAATTTAGCGACGGATTGAGAAATCGCAGGATCAGCACAATCATTTCTGCCCAGAAATTTGAGTGTCTCAAGGACGCTATTCAGGCTGCAGTAGATGAGGATAGCTCAACATCAAGCTCAAATGCTCAAATTCTTTCAATGAAGCGTAACACCTATTATAAAAACAATTCCAGAGTACCGTTCCAGCAAACCAATCATAGAGGCTACAACAGAGGTGTGTATAATCACGGATTCCAGCAACGTGGATACAGCCGTGGCTACCAATACCGTGGCCGAGGTTCACAGCTGAGCAGGCCCGACTGTCAGCAGGTTCGATTTAGAGGAAAATATCGAGGTAACTCTTTTAATAATAACTACAGAGGTAATAAATTGTTTCGGGGACATGTATGTGCACTAACCGACGATGCACAGGCTCAACCTAGAACATCCGCACAGCAAAGTACGCAGGATGATGAAGAAAATGAGTTTTTTCGTGTCTAAAAGTTATAATATTTTAGCCAGTGAAAGTAGTTATTTCGTAGAATTATATGTAAACAATATTCAGTCACTTAGTTGGTTAATTGATACAGGCGCATCCATATCTGCATTAAAGTATAAACATGTGGTAGAGCTCAACATCCCGATTTGTAAAGAAAACATAATCATAAATGGAATTGGTGGCAAAGTCCAAGCTATTGGATACGTATATTTACAGTTATTGGCACATGAACAAAACATTGTCCATAAGTTTTATGTATTTGATTCACTGCCTTGTAAGGCTCATGGAATTCTAGGACAGGACTTTTTAAGCAAGTTCGGATCGGTTATCGACTTTAATCATAATACGTTATCGTTACGTTATAATGAGAATGAAATTATTTTTAAGTTATTTAAGTTTAAAGATTATTTAATGACATTACCCGCTAGGTCAGAGTCGATACACTATATAAACACGAACTTCACAGAGGAATGTGTAGTATGTACGAAGGAAATTTGTGAGGGAATTTTTGTCGCAAGTAGTTTAGCCGTTCCGGTCAATGGTAAAATACCAATACGTATTTTAAATACAACAACGAAGGATGTCACATTGTCAGAAATAAATCTAGAGATAGAAAGTTCAAAAGAATATGATATATGTTTATTTGAGAAAAATAGTAGGGACGCAGACCGAGTTAGGCGGCTATTAACTAAATTAAACTTGAGTCGTTTAAACAAGGAAGAAAAAGATAATATAGTAAGTTTATGCGCTAAATATTCTGATATATTTTACTTGGAAGGAGATCGTTTATCGACTACAAATATTTATAATCATTCCATTAAATTAAAACAGGATACTCAACCCTTATATTCAAAACCGTATCGATTACCTCATTCTTTAAAAAGTGAAATAAACAATCAAATTGATAATCTGTTAAAAGAAGGTATTATAGAACCATGTCAAAGTGAATGGTCTAGTCCATTATTACTTGTACCAAAGAAGTCTGACAGCAATGGGAATAAAAAATGGCGTTTAGTCATCGATTATAGGAAACTGAATAATATTATACAAGATGATAAATTTCCTCTTCCAAATATTGTAGAAATATTAGATTCTTTGTCTGGTTGCATGTACTTTTCACACTTGGATTTATATCAGGGTTACTATAATGTTAATTTAGACGCAGAAAGTCGTAAGTACACAGCATTTGATTCGGGAAGATTTCAAATGACCAGAATGCCCATGGGACTGAAGACTAGCCCTAGTTCCTTTGCAAGGATGATGACGATTGCTATGACAGGTTTGACGTATGAAAAGTGTTTGGTCTATCAAGATGATCTGGTTTGTTTCAGTAGAGATTTGCCATCACATATTAAAAATCTTCAGGATATTTTTGAACGTTTTCGTAAAGTCAAATTAAAACTAAATCCACAAAAATGTGATTTCTTACAAAAAGAGCTGCTCTTTCTGGGGCATATTGTGTCATCAGAAGGGGTTGTACCTGACCCTAATAAAATAAATGTTGTAAAGAACTATCCAGTTCCCACAAAAATTGACGAAATTAAGCGATTTGTAGCTTTCGTAAATTATTATAGAAAGTTTATTCCAAATTTTGCAGCGAAAGCTTATCCACTTAATAGTTTATGTAGGAAAAATGCAACGTTTAAATGGGACGATGAATGTCAAAAGTCATTTAACTTATTAAAACAGAGTATTATTTCTCATCCTGTATTACAATATCCTAATTTTTCAGAAAGTAACCAGTTCATTTTGCAAACTGACGCATCCGGGTATGCTATCGGCGCAGTGTTGTGTAATGATGATGGGAGACCGGTGGCATATGCCAGTAGGAGCTTGAATAAAGCAGAGAAAAGGTATCCAACAATAGAAAAGGAGTTGCTTGCAATTGTTTGGGGGGTTAAACATTTTAGACCGTATTTGTATGGTCGTAGGTTCAAAGTTCAAACAGACCATAAACCGCTCATAGCTTTGTTTGGAATGCGCGATCCCTCGAGTAGATTAACGAAATTTAGAATGATTTTGGAGGAGTATGACTTTATAGTAGAATATCTGAAAGGTGAAAATAATTCTGTAGCTGACGCACTATCACGTTTGTATATTACATCGGAGGATTTGAAGGAGATGAATGAGAGAGTTGTTAATGTAATGACGCGACGTCAAAAGGCAAAACAAGCACAAGATGTTATAATTTCTCACGACGATCGGCCTGATCAACCGAAAGTTGTGGATATGTTAAGTAAGCCTAAATATTTCACGGAATTACGTTTTATTACTAATAACGAACTGAAACGGTATCGTGACTTAAGGGAAATAAAATATGGAAATGAATGTTTTTGTTTTGTACCATCAATTAATACAATTTTTATTAACCCAGCATCCCGATCGCAACTATCGCCAGGCGAATTTGTGAGGGAGCTGAATAAATTTTGCGAAAAATGTGAGATAAAAGAAATATATTTCATTAAGAATAAGAATAATCATATTTTTATAGAAAAGATGATAAAAGAGATACAAAATATAGGTACATGGTCCGGACCACGATTGTGTATATTGAGAGATGTAAAGAGAATTGATAATAAAGATGACCAACGTGTAATTATAAATGACTTCCATCTTTTGCCCACAAGTGGCCACGCGGGCATAAGACGGATGGTAAATAATATTAAAAAATATTATTTTTGGCCGGGTCTAGAACTGGATGTTACGGAGTTTGTCAAAAGATGTGACAAATGTCAAAAACAAAAACATTCGACACATCATACAAAAGAACCAATGGTAATTACCACTACAGCAACGTCAGCATTTGATAAGGTTTATTTAGATATAGTAGGACCATTGGAAAAAGATTATAATAATTACACATATATTTTGACAATACAATGTGAACTAAGTAAATACATAGAAGCATATCCTTTACTTTCCAAAACGTCAAATGAGGTAGCTAGAAATTTTGTTACTAATTTTATTCTCAGATACGGAATTCCACGTGCTATTGCATCCGATAGGGGAGCAGAATTTATATCTACTACTATGAAAGAGGTATGTAAACTTTTACACATAAGTCAATTACAGTCGACGGCGTACCATCACCAGAGCATCGGTGCATTGGAAAACTCACACAAACATTTGGGTAATTATTTAAGAATTCAAACTGAAAATCACCCAGAAGCATGGAGCACATGGCTTCCCTTTTGGTGTTTTTCCTATAACACTTCAGTGCATACTGAGACTAAATTTACTCCCTTTGAGCTTGTTTTTGGAAAAAAGTGTATTTTACCATCAAATTTAAATTCAAATCAAATTGATCCTTTATACAACTTCGACAACTATCCTCTAGAACTAAAATTTAGAATACAGACATCAGAAAAAGAGGCGCGAGATAATCTTATTGCTAGCAAGGTTAACAGAAAAATTAGGTATGATCATAACATTAACCCAGTATCGTATAAACCCAACGATTTAATTTTATTAAAAAACGAGACAGGCAATAAGTTCCAAAGCATTTACTCAGGTCCATACACTGTAATTAGAGAATGTTCACCAAACGTGGAAATTATGAAAAATAATAAATCCTACTTAGTACATAAAAACAGGACAAAAATGTATTTACCACCTGTATCTTCATGACAATGATAGTATCTGTGTAGTATGTTTAGTTATTTTATAAACAAGTATGTACCGAATTAATTATACTTAGATAAGTAAATGTAAGCAAAATATATTATAATTTAAAGTGAGGCGGTGTCTATTTAACCAATTTAATCTAATAATTATAATTATTTTATGCTTGGATCAGGTCTAAATGACTTATACTTAAAATAAAATAAAATTGTCATTTATTTTATTTTCTATTCGCGGTAGAGATGAGATGTGGATAGACTAATCCTATTATGTAGTACTTATAGATTACTTATATTGTTTCTTATTATTAAATATATTCAGTATTTACTCAGCATTCGCTCGTTTCACTTGTCTCCTAAGTCACAACCTTACACTGTGAGCGTACGGGAAACGCTGTGTTGGCAGTGGGGTGACTTTGAACTTTATACTACCAACCCAACTATTCATCTTTTATTTTACAGGGGTGGCAACGCGCAAGTGGTACCCCTGGTGTTGCAAACGTCTATAGGCTGCGGTAACCGCTTACCATCAGGTGGGCCGTCTGGTTGTTTGCAACCAGTGTTATAAAAATACACTACACACTAGATTTTAACTAGTCTATGATATCGCTTCTTACTACGCGCAGTTGCCAGTGACATCTAGCGCCAGCGTAAGCTAAACAAAACAGCTCGAATACCCTAAGTTATGCTGGTCCCGTTTCTTTGTATTTGATGACGTGTCTGTACTATTATAGTGATTTAATATCTGTGTGGGGCAAAAGCGGAATAATATAAAGTAAAACCGGCCAAGTGCGAGTCGGACTCGCGCACGAAGGGTTCCGTACGAATATTTGGCAAAACAACTTGTTTTTGAGGTAACTCCTCACTTTTGGTTGTGATTTATTGCCGTTATCAATATCAAGCAAAAAACTACGAAAAATCAGGTTTGTTGTATGATAATATAAATATTTATTTTATTCTGTTTTTAGTAGGTATTTGTTGATAACAGTGACAACAGAAGTACATCATTTGAGAAAATTTCAACTGTCTAGCTATCACGGTTCATGAGATAAAGTGACAGACAGACAGACGGACGGACAGACAGACAGACAGACGGACAGTGGAGTCTTAGTAATAGGGTCCCGTTTTTACCCTTTGGGTACGGAACCCTAATAAGTAATCATATTTTTTATTTGTGTGTCGCCATTCCGTCTGGAGCTATGACTCACTTGGTATCAATCTTCGTTGCATATAACACAATACACCATAATCATAAATTATTTTCTCATCATCTACACTATCAACTGCCTCGTCGTTTGCGTGACTGCTACTGTTGAGGTCCTGGGTTTGATTCCAGAGTCGATCAGAGGTTATAATGGCTCTTGCCATTCCGAGCTTATGTAATTACCTCTTGGTGAGCCCCCTATTACATGAGATCGGAACATTAAGAGAGGTAGGGCATAGTGGGAATAATTTCACTCAAATTGGAGCTGCCCGACTGGGGAAATACTTCTGCCTTGCAAAAAATATAAGTGAAATAACACTGCTCTGAACTGTTTTGTGTTCCTAACAGTGAGCAAGGTTGCCAGTGCTCCGCAAGGAAACTTTGTGTTGGCAATGGGGGGACTTTGACCCTTATACTGCCAACCCAACTATTCCTCTTTCGTTTTACAGGATTGGCAACGCGCAAGTGATACCCCTGGTGCTGTAATCGTTTTTCTATGACATTCTCAATAACAACTTATAGTTGTACCTAGTTAATGACGACAGGCTCGTCCCCTATTACATGGGACCTAAACATACCAGCGAACTGTGGGTGTACATTGGTACACCTCTGCCTAACCCTTCGGGGAATACAGGTGTGATGGAATGTTATGTGTTTTTCTTATTATATATAATACATAGAGAGAGAGCTATGGAGAGAACTATGCTTGGTATTTCTCTACGCAATCAAATTAGAAATGAGGAGATCCGTAGAAGAACAAAATTTGCCGACATAGTTGAAAGACTTAGCAAGCTTAAGTGGCAATGGGCGGGACACATAGCTCGTAGAACTGATGGCCGCTGGGGCAAAAAAGGTTCTCTAGTGGAGACCACGCACCGGAAAGTGCAGCGTGGGACGGCCTCCAACGAGATGGACGGACGACCTGGTAAAGGTCTCTGGGAGTCGTTGGATGCAGGCGGCTTATAACCGGTTTTTGTGGAAGTCTATAGAGGAGGTCTTTGTTCAGCAGTGGACCTCCTGTGGCTGATATAATGATGATACAAACCTGGTTAAGCAATTCATTGAGGGCATCTCTGGCGTAGGAGTATCCTTGGCTGTTGAGGTTGCTGTACTGGTCAGGTACTCCGTACTGGTCCGAGGGCATGGCGTCGCGGGCTGAGGGGACTCCGTATGTGTCTGATGGAGATGACCTGGAAACAGGATGAAAGTAATTCCATGACATATTTTCTGCTAAATTTGAAAATATAATTAAGTAATAGTAAAAAATCTTGAAGTACAGACAAACTCATAATACAAAATGTCAATCCTGTGTATGAAAGAGAACTGAGCAAGTAGGTACTGAGTAGTGTTTTTTTATGATAAAAGGCAGGATGTGGCAATATTACCGTTTGGACCTACTTACTTTTTTGTAATTGTGTCATTAGTATGCAATGTAGTGTATCATCATCAACCCATATACTGTACCACTGCTGGCTACGGGTCTCCTCTCAGGATGAGAGGGATGAGGCTATAGTCCACCACGCTGGCCTAGTGCGGGTTGGCAGACTTCACACGCCTTCGAGAAAATCAGACATGCAGGTTTCTTCACGATGTTTACCTTCACCGTTGAGCGAGTGATAATTAATTATTAATACGCACATGATTTCGACTTGACAGTCCAATGGTCATACTACTAGGCTACCACTGCTTTTTGAAGTGCATATTAAACGAAAGTTATTAAATGGTATAGTTTATGAATACGTCACATATTTTAATACGTGATGTATTCATAAAGGTGGCGTGCGCGCACAAAACAAATTAAGAATATATATATAATATAATGCACAAACCTGGCACTAGCTGGTGAATAAGATGAGGCGACAGCACTGGTCTTCTGATTGGCAGCACGGCTCGAAGGTACACCGTACTCCTGAGACAAATCCCTCGCGCTCGGCACTCCATAGGTGTCCGACAAATCACGCTGCGCTGGCGCACCGTAAGTCTGAGACAGAGCTTGGGTATCTTGGGAATAAGAACCAGAATTCCTTGCACTGGGAGCACTATAACTGTTTGAGGGAGAATGAGAACTGAAAGACGAACGGGCTTGCGCTTGTGGTTTGAATGAGCGAGCTGAATTGCTGGCGAACGACTTGGCAATGCTTCTGGGAGTTGTGTAGCTTTGGGCGTCGGCATTCCTGGATGAAGGTACGCTGTAGTCTTGAGACAAAGAGTTGGATGAGAATGGAGAGTTGCGGGAACTGGGGGGACCATATTTTTGAGAAGGGGTGCGTGCCCCGAAGCCTTTTTGCGATGGTGCTCCATATTCCTCTGAGGGTGCTGAACGAAATTCCGGTGTACCGTACTGGGTGGATAGAGTCCTTGATGCAGTATCGGATCTTGAGGAAGGAACGCCGTATTCTTGAGATAAACCGTTTCTACCAACAGATGGAACACCGTATTCTTCAGACAGACCATTTCTGCTGGCTGGGACACCATACTCCTGGGATAAGCCGCTTCTACCAGCTGGAGGTACTCCATACTCTTGGGATAAACCATTTCTGGTAGCTGGGGCACCATACTGCTCAGAAGGACCGCTTCGGGCATTAGGAACGCCATACTCAGTCGAAGGTGCACTGCGCGCATTTGGGAGTCCGTACTCAGTCGAAAGACTCCGAGAAGAAGAAAACTGACTCCTAGAACTCGGAGCACCATACTCCTGAGAAGGACTGCTGCGGGCATTCGGAGCTCCATAAGTTTGAGAAGGACCAGATCTAGGATTGGTCCTTGCGTTCGGAGGGCCGTACTCGGTTGAGAGGGCGTTGCGAGAGGCTCCGAAGGATCTGGTGGTGGGAGGTCCGTATTCCTGGGAGAGAGATCTTTGGGAGTCGTAACCATGGTCGTGATCATGATCATGGTGGTGGCTGGACCGCGCTGATGCGTAACCGTCGCTGGAATTTGAAAATTTAATATTTAATGTGAGTATTTTTTTAACATATTTAAACTTAATATGAAATCTAATTATTAGTTCACAAATTATTCTGATAATCAAGAACTGCCCCAATAGTTTAGTGTTAACAAGTGCAGATGCTGAGCGCGAGGTTTTGGATTCGATTTCCAGATTAAGTAATTTGGTTGTTCTATGAAATTAACAATAGCGGCTCGGAGTTCAAGATATGTGCCCGACTTCTGACATTAGGCTCGCTCTCTAGGTACAACATGGGATCAAAAAACACACCATCCAACTGTATAGTGCCATTGATGACTTCTGTGGTCTAGGGTTCGAGTGTAGGACTGCTGAACACGAGGTTTAGATTCCCACAAGACACAAATATTTAAGTGATGAAAATAAGTGTTTTATTAGTACACCTCTGCTTAACCCTTTCGGGAATAAAGGCGTGAAGGTATTTGTTTCAAGTCTGGGTATAGATAGAGGCGCTATCAGGTCAACCTATCCAAAACTGTCAAATTTTCTCAATTGAACATGAACCTTATTGTTTTCTATTAAAGTTGAAAATTTATCAAAGAAATTTGACAGATTGGTGTAGCCTCTGTACATTGTGTCCGTTAATTGTATATTTGTTAAGTGAAACAGAGAACTTGTTCCTTAGTCGAGACATGTTTTTTTAAGATATTATTTGACTGACTTACCCGACGGGAGGTTCGGCCACAACCAGGGACGCGATACATAACAGTGGTATAAACACCTGTAAAAAAAAAACTTAAGTAACTATGACAACTATGTGAGATATTTCTTTTTATTCAATTCAGAAACTAAAATTTAGTTTCTGAATTGAATAAAAAGAAATTTAATGTATATGAATATAAAATAAACATAGAACTTTAAAAAAAAACATAATTTTGTCAGTACAAATTAAATTACCAATGCAACTAAATTTAGATTAAATAAAAAAAAAATTGAATAATAATTAATAAATAAAGTTATTTTAGCGCAGCAAAAATTCGACTGTGAGCAGGATTCGAACCGGCGACTAGCGCAATCTTTCAGATCGGTTGATCATAGTTATTACTTAGCCACGAGACCCTCAAATATAGGTTAAATAGAAAATCTATAAGAAACATTGATATTTCAAAATCATTATTCTTACCTTCATTTTCCTAGTTTGAGTATTGAGATCAAATAACAAATACAAAACTGAAACAAAAGAAAGTATTGCATTCATAAAATAATAAAAATAAATATTTGCGACATCATCTACCCATGCACTATCCCACTGCTGGGCACAAGTCTCCTCTCAGAATGCGAGGGATAAGGCTATAAGTTCACATACCGTCGAGAAAAATATCTAGGTATGCGGCTTTCCTAACGATGTTTTCTTTCACCGTTTATGCGAGTGATAATTAATTATTAATACGCACATGAATTCGAAAAGTCAGAGGTGCGTACCTTGGGTTCGAACTCGAGATTTTGACTTAGCATATTTGGGACATTTTACATGAATTATTTTAAACTTTTAACTATTATTGATACATTTTCAGCAAACTTTGATATTAAATATATTAAAGCTTTCGGATTGTTTGTAAAATTTAATATTCTAATGATTTTTCTATAAATATAAAGTTATAAGAATCAGATTTAAAAGAAACCCTGGCCAGATCACTGAATTTCCAAAGATTATGATGTTATATTAAGTATCGACGATTAATTAATAAACAAAAATCGGTTTATTACGTAAATAAATCCTTCTCTTTTTGAAAGTGATTCAATTTAAGGTCCATGCACCGCTTCCAAATTTAATTTAATCAAACACGTTTTTTTTTACTGTGAATGTGTACCTTTAAATTCAACCTACCTTTTAGTTAAGATCGAGATGTTACGACTCGAAATGAGATGAACTTCGAATGGTAACATCTTAAACTCTCCAACTATTTATACTGGATAATCTTGACAATGCTATCCAATATACCAAGATACATTTACACCGATAACTATGTTGTACCATTCGATTTTAAGATCTATCTCTTTGTGATAAAGCTGTGGTGTGGTTTTGAGAAGTATGTCGTTAGGTTGGTGTATTGTTACATTGTGTATTGATAGTATGCGTGTGACAACACTTACGGAGGACATTGTAGGTTCGTCTTCACGCTGCACCGCATTCGGGATTTGAAAATAGAAAACTAGAACTGGTCCTTAGTTCCTAATTTAAAATCATAAAAAATATAATATCGATTCTGATTTTGTTGCACTACATCGCTTCAAACCTACCTATTGTTTACTTTTCTTACGCGTGTTATTGAAAAATTACAGTATTTTTTTAGGTCTGTTATTTAAGTCTGTGCCATTGTTATCTACGGGAATTCTTATGTCCTACCTATATGGTGACAATTAATCAGTTCACCGGTATGTTTTTTAGTCCTATTGCAATTACCCGGGTAAAAATCCAAACTACAAACCGAAACTAAGAATTTTATTAAAAAGCATAACACTATCTGACCTGGAAATCAAACCCAGCTTCAAATTGACTTACAGTTTCTTACCTACTCACTTTGCATGGAAGTTAGTACACAATAATACTGCAATGAAGATCGAGTGCGCCGGTTCCTGTTTATCGAGCAATGCTGCCTTCACCGGAAAGGAAAAGTTCTATTTGTACTTAAGGACCAAAAAATTTGATTTGCCAAATAAGTGACTTAGAATTTTACAACATGACTACTACACTGCGATTGTGCTCTTGATCCATTATACAAAAATGGTGTAAATGATGATAATTATATATTTTTAAATTTTAGGTATATTTACTAAGTGTACTACATAGTTTCAGAAGCCACCGAAATTTCATCTTTCCTCTATAAACTCAATTTAGTACATAATCAACATAATTTTATTATCATACCAACTTTACGCTGGGTTAGGGTGAGGTTTTCATAGAACAGCAAATTATATTCTATTATTTCATTTTCAAGAATATGGTAACACACAGGTGTTATCGTGTTTACCATAATTCATACATAATTATTATTCATAATTTTAAATAAATAAATAATACAATTGAAAAACTATTTCTTTGGGATCAACTAGGAAGTGTATTCTATCAAAAATGAATTGCTTGTATGATTTTTGACTACTAAATTTGTAAATTCATTCCACGTTATTTTTAACTCCATAATATTACTAAATTGTTTCTAACTTAAAAAAAAATGTAATAAATAATTATTTAGCTTAGTTGTATTCAATAATGTTATTTTGCATGCTGTGGTCTCCAGTAATTGAGGGAGTACACGTGATATTTTAAAATTAATTTGCTATGTAAATTGTGAATGTTTGTGTATATCCCTTGTTGGAGATCCTTATTAAATAAATAAATAAATCAGATAAAAAAGGAACATCAAAATCGGTTCACGATCAGTCAAAATATGACGTAACCTGAAAACAAAAAAACATACATGCATTCGAATTGAGAAAAAGAGGCGGTTGAAAATAAGTTTGTATATAATGTATAGGAGTATGTTTTACCCAACGTTAGTGTAACCAAAGCCAATGCATTTTATGTGTGTCGCAACACGAAATTGGTTGAACATAGATGGCGTTTATACTCGTACATTTATGGGACACGGTATTAAATCGTGAGACATCTAGATTAGGTTTATTATTAGGTCAAATAATATGTATGTAGCAACACATTTGTATCAGACATTTTGAATGTGTCCCAAGTTTCTGCACATATGCCCTTTTGATTCGATCGTCTTTACAACTATGACAGTCGTTAGTACTTAGTAGCCAGAAGACTAAAAAGCCTGACAACCAGTCTATCCTCAGTTAAGTCAATAATCCCCTTTTTTATTGTTGATTTGCGGCTATAGTATCACTACGAACGTAGCCGGTCTATTGTGATCGCCACTCGTTGAGTTAGAGTTCACCGCTAAAACCTTCGGCTACTATAAACTGCAGGATTTGCTTAGGTATCAGCTCTTTTATTTCAGATGAAATTTCCAGGGAAACGTATCCTAAGCCCAAATGGGCTTACGATAATGTTTCCCTAGATGAACACTGCGCTTGTGTATTAGCGACCCGCATTCCCCCAGGAGGTGAAGTGGCGTTTCGTCAGCCTCTTCACAACGCTTCGTTGCAGGCATCGTTCGTGGCAGGTTCGTGTGTCGCTCAGTCTTAGTTTGAACATGTCCTCTTAAGACTAATTGTTCCTATTCAGCCCAAGGAATAGGTTTGTACCTATGCCTTTTATTATACCTAGGATTTAATTACTTAAAGCTTTAGAGTGCAACATGCTTAGCGATTCTGTCTAGAGTTTGATGGCAGTCTCAAAGCTTAAATTCGTAATAGTTTTTATAGTAAGGATTTTTGGTATTCCACAGAAGGGCTCGGATCCCTGCTGCGTACCACTAGCCCCCGCTCTAGCGAGTTCATCGGTACGTTCATTGCCAATGATGCCCGCATGACCTGGAATCCATCTTAAAATCACTCTAAGTACCTAATCCCCTAACTTAAAATGTCAAATTTTATAAGAGAACGTTTTATAAGTAATACCTAATAATAATAATAATATTTATTTTCATATTAAAGTACACTATAGAAACAAAAACACTACCTATCCACTAATACAGGTTATATAGGTACAAAATAGTTGAACACACTGGTACCCAAGGTAAGATTTAACTTGAGTTTTAGGCACCAGGGCCCTCACAATTAAATGATGAAACATAATGCGGTGCAACTCGTGTGAGTTTCTACGAAGTTATTTTTATGGTGGTATGCTATAAATGTGAAATATAGTTTATTACAAAATTAAAAAAATAAAAAGTTAAATGTTTGGTTAAACCTAGTCAGCGTCAAATAGTTAGTGACACTCAGGGTATTCAAATAAATAGACGCAGCCAAAAAGTCAATAATATCGGTACAAACAAAGTTTCCATATTGTTGTCAACATTATAGTCGCTCAAAAGGTCGAGACGTTTAAAACGTCATAAAGATAGGTTCAGTCAAACCGTCATAAATATGGTAACAGTCATCCCGCCAATGGTATCCAAGCATTCTAAGTGTTCAAAAATATGGAACACATTAGAAAAATAAACCAGCATGTTATAGAAATAAACGGTTTCCCAAAGATGAAAACCTCTTTAGGCAATCTAGTGTTATTTGCATGTCATTCTATTTATCTATCATTAATATAAATGTCAATTGCAAAACTAAAGCAAGCTAGAAATATGGCTACGCATTAGTGACACCACAAAACATCGAATTATATATTTGAGGGAGGAAGGTGTCTCCTTATCAGATATTTCAAATGAACTGGGAATATCCTTATGTACCTATCGTTTTAGATGTTACGTGTAGTTACCTATCGAATTATTCTCATCTCTCTAGATTCTCATTGAACTCTCTAGACTCTATATATTCGCACATATATGTATACACAAGCACACAGCCCGCCTGATGGTAAGCAGTCGAAAACTAGAGAAAATTGAAAAGATGCAAGCGATTATCGACCTTATTGACATTATTTTATTGCTTATTTTTAGTTATTCATCCACTCTATTACCTTGTTTATGTTTAAAATAGCAGTTTTTGAATAATAGTCAATAAGGTTGAAAACTTTGCACCTCTTTTTTGCAAGCACTATCGAGTCTAGTTTTGTCGACGTTCATTGTTAAAATAAAATAAAATGATCATGATATTGAATCATATATTTTAATTATGCACTCTTGCTCTATGAGATATATAGTCATACTCATTATCAAAGAGGTTTAGGTACATCTATTTTCAGTCAGCTGTATATTGCTAAGTATCGTAAACGGCTATGCACGAAATTCTTTACAAAACAAAAGACATGTCTATGACGTCATGCTTAAAATGAAAAGGACAACAGTAGTTTCTATTCCTTTCATTTTTGTGTATAAATGTTTTCACATTAATTGATGTGAGAAATAATATTTAAAATGTATAGCAGTAAAGTTTATTTTTCTAATGTGTTCCATATTTTTGACGGGATGACTGTTACCATATTTATGACGGTTTGACTGAACCTATCTATATGACTTTTTAAACGTCTCGACTTTTTGAGCGACTATAATGTTGACAACATTAAGGAAACTTTGTTTGTACCGATATTATTGACTTTTTGGTTGCGTCTATTTATTTGAATACTCTGAGTGTCACTAACTATTTGACGCTGACTGTACAATGAGTTGTACAGAATAAATTTCTTGTGTGGTTTTTTAATGTTCAATTTGATAACTTATTTTTTTTAAACTAAACGATAGTTTAAGGTTTCTGTAACATCATCCTAAGCGACTGCCATCAGACCTCCGAAATCCAATTTCTGGGCAATACCGATATCCTGAAGACAGACTGGTTGTCAGGCTTTTTGGGCGACGACTAACGAAGTAACGACTATCATAGGTGTTCGTATGATAACCGGGACCGACGGCTTTACTTGCTCTCCGAGGCACGGAGGGGTCTCGGAGAATGGTCACCCATCTACAGACTGACCGCGGCTAGCGCAACTTAACCTTGGTTGCAGTTGATCAGCGTCACTACTTAGCCAGGATATCATCATCAGCAAATCATGTCTACTATTTCTGGGATCGTACGTTGAGACCGTCGGTATAGGTACCTATGTTTTACAGAAATAAATGGATTTAATTTTATTCTTGGACAATTTTCTACAACACCGTCTAGTGGGACTAGACGGTGCACTAAGCATAGCTTGTACTATGGGTACTAGACAATGGATATTATTTCGTTTGTAAATACTTTTGTCTTTTTTGTAAATACATACTTATAAATATAAGAAACACCCAGACAAACAAACACTTATGTTCATGACATAAATATTTCTGTGGGAATCGAACCCACGACCACGTGATCAGCAGTCCGATACGCGAACCACTAGACCACATACGTCGAATGAACTCTGCAGCAGAGATCTACCTCTCCCAAAACTTCAACTTCCAAGCTTCTAATTACAATAGGAACCGTCGATTGTTTTCAAAACCTGCCCAACGCTCGTATCATCACGACTTGGACAAAAGGAGGCGGTCTATTAAGGGCAAGGCCACACTTGATTAAGAGGGAGGCAAACAAAAGACAGAATTGTGTGACGCGTTCAAACAAATCACAATTCGTTGCACAGACAATGTTAAGAAACCTTTTGTGTTTAAAAGCTCCACTCAATATTGATCTTCGATGTAATTCTGCTAACCTCCACTTCACTTTATACAAGCGTGACGATAATTTAAATAAATAGAATAGAATTCTAGAGAATAATACTATTTTAATTTTAAAATCTTAATTTCATCGGAATATGTTTAGTAGTTTTGGAGAAATATAGTCTTTAACTTTCGGGAGTTAATAAAATTCTGTTTCAATTAGTAAAGTCATATTGTGCTATTACATGTTTTATTTCGTCTAGTAGAAAGTTAATTTTCATTTGATCAAAGTCAAAAAGTGAACTCGTGTGTTGTATTGTTTAAAAAAGTCGTTTAAAAATCTTACTGTGTCCAATCATACGATGAAATGAAACACTCGATATGTTGGTGACATTGTAGGCTTAACTGTAGTTAAGTTAACCAACAATTAAGTGAAACATAATGTTGTGCGAGTTGATAAAAAGACACAAACATAATCAAACTTATTTAGGTATTTAAACGTTGATTTAGACTGGAAAGATGAAACGACGTAACCCACTCCGAAGCTTCCTCACTCAAGTTCCTCACTCAACTCACCCCTTTTTTGTACCACTGCTAGGCACAGGTATTCTCTCAGAATTAAAGAAGTTAGACTATAGTCCACCACACTAGCCCAGTGCGGCTTGGCAGGCTGCACGTAATGCCGTTGAGAAAATCTCTCAGAAAATTCTAATGAAAATATTTTGATCCGCAAAAAGTTCGAATAATTAAAATTCAAATTCCGAGCTGCTACTGAAACTTTCCTGTAAAGAAACACCTCTTTAGCAGTAGAGTCTTCTGTCTGACATACATTTTAACCACAGTTAAACCGTTTGCTGAATTCGTTAACATTAGTCGGTGCAATCAGACCTCATTAAGCTCTAGGACACAGAATGAAAGGTTGTCACTTGTATCAAATGATCGCTATTTTATTAGTCTAATCTAAGATGAGCTGTGGTTACGAAATATCACTTAAGAAACGTGGGTCAGGCGCACGATATAACCATCTAACAAATGACCTTTGATCATTGAATTTCCAATGATAATCCGGGGATATATGGATGAATGAATGACGAGAAATGACGGGGATGAATGGAACCTTAATAGGTTAATACGTAGCGTTTTTGTAAGAATTAAAATAGACTAACGGAGGGCATCTATGTTCATGTTCATCTACTTCTTCAATTTAAGAGCTCAGTTCTTATCGGTGGAGCAATCGCCACTGTTCTCTATTTTCTGCTTTCCGTTTTACCTCTTGATACGACTATATCCCCACCGTTTCCTTCACTCTTTCCACAAAATTTCACCTTCTTCGTTTTCCGTGAATCTTATCTTCAAAATTATCTATACATACATAAATATATATATGTTAGGGCTAAAAGCCGAAGTGCGGTTACATCTAGTTTTAGCCGGCTAGAGCTAAGCCTTGCTATAGCACCTGCAGTCGATCACAGAATAAAGGGGATTAGGCTGTTGTCCACCACGCTGGCCTAGTGCGAGCTGCCAGACTTCACACACCGTCAAGAAAATCTGTAAGGTATGCAGGTTTCCTCACGATATTTTCCTTCATCGTTTAAGCTTAAGAGAGGTAGGGCATAGTGGGAGTACCTAATTCCACTCAAATTGAAGCTGCCCGACTGGGGAAATACCTCCGCCTTGCAGAAAATTGATGTAAATAACACTGTTTTGAGCTGTGTTGTGTTCCTTACGGTGAGCAAGGTTGTCAGTGCTCCGCGAGGAAACGTTCTGTTGGCAGTGGGGGGATTTTGGCCCTTGTACTGGCAACCCAACTATTCCTCTTTCGTTTTACAGGGTCGGCAACGCGCAAGTGATACCCTTAGTGTTGCAAGCGTCTATACGCTACGGTAACCGCTTACGATCAGGTAGGCCGTATGCTTGTTTGCCACCTTAGTGCTATAAAAAAACGTTATAGCGGCAGAATACTTGGCTCTACAGTGGTGGCAAAAAACACAAGCGGTATCCTACCACCTAAACCTGCTTACTGCTTGTGCTTCGTTGGTCTCGTGAATCAAGTCATATTGTGGTTTCCTATTGTTAAGCTGAGAGCTTAAACGCGTTTGGATAATAAAGTGCTCACTTAATTGCAATAGGCGGCACGCATTACATGAAATCCGTGTAAAATTTTTCTTATTGATTTTGAACTTAAGCTGCAACATTTTATGGTTTAAAATAATAATAAAAAGGAAAATCCTCATGGATCGTTCGCCACCATGAGCTCCGAACTACTTCTGAGAATTACGTACTTCAGAAAAACCCAATAACATTTTACTTGACCGGAATCATCGAACTCAAGCGTAGGGGACGATGCGCGACTGCTAGTCGCGCATCGTCCCCTACGCTAATGAGGTTGTTATTTTGAAATATAGTAATATTAATCCAGTAAAAATTTACAACTACGATATTGCAACTACTTACCGCAGTCCTAGAATAAAAATAATCAATGAAATCAATTGAGATCAAGAATAAAACAACATAACACCATCGAAGAATTAAAACCCACCACATTTTTTAAGTTAATTATAAATAAACAATGACAATGAAATACAACTATTTTAATTTATATT
Source organism: Acronicta alni (assembly GCA_964056405.1). NCBI lineage: Eukaryota > Metazoa > Arthropoda > Insecta > Lepidoptera > Noctuidae > Acronicta > Acronicta alni. The sequence continues at coordinate 2,837,793 of OZ043939.1, forward strand.
ATATAGGTTTTCCAGTCGCCTTATCGTACACTTTCAATGACGCATCAACATGAAAACCAAATCGTATTGTTTCTGTCGTTATTATTTCATTACTGATACCTCCTGTCTGCATAACATCCTGGATCAGTGGTCCCCAAAAATGATGACCACTGTACGCCTTCCTAAAGTTCACTGCTAAATTTCCTCTCAAAGATGCTTTATAGATTACTTCTATATCCAAGTAACCAGCACTTGCTGACAATACTGCTGTGACTGCCTGCCCTGGCTGCAGTTCCGTTTCAACACCAGTGGATGCACCAATCGTTTCGGTTTCCGATCTCTCTTCGGCGATTCCCCACTTCGTAGTGTAAGTAAAACCAGTGGTACCCGAAACTTTTTCGAAAGCTACATTGAAGTCGTATTCGATTTCTTGGGACACTGTAAATTCTTTATCTTTGGTCCAACTTGTTGTTAGTGTGTTTTCTATCGTGTGTGTTATGCCTGTATTTACTTTTATTGGATGATTGGATGCGTTCTCGAAGTCCTGTGACAACACTACCGTTGGTTTCTTAGTGAGGTTCTTTACTCTGGCAGATTTTATCGATAATACTCTTTTCACTTGCTCCCATTTATATGTCTTGTACAGATCACCCCAAGGCGTCGGGCTTCTGAGGTATATATCTCTTGGTGTTTTTCCTAAGTGTTGTCTTAACGCTTCTTGTAAATTTTCTTCTTGGATTTTAAATGTTTTTACGTCATCTTCTGTGATTAAATTAGCTTCGATTCCCGAATAAGATATGAATATATTCTTATCCTGATCCACTCTCACATCGATCGTTATTCTTGCTGTGACTATTTCTATTAAAAATATCAACAAGAACAATTTTAACTCCATTTTTCATATCAATTTGTGACACTGTATTTAGTGGAAATTTTATTGTAATACTGACTGATTGACTTAAAAAAATTTGATTACAATCATGACCCTGTAATCTTAATTCTTTGTTTTGAAACTTCACAGAACCACTCATATATTTCAGACCGGTTTCGTTTTACTTCTAATAAATTTTATCGTAAGTAGGTAGGTTAGTTTTCTTATTTCTTAGGATTTTCCCCAAATTTTCTTATGCTTTCAAAAGTATACAGTACAATACAAAACGATATTTTAAAAAGAGTAACCATGGAGTTTCTTGCCGGTTCTTCTCCATAGGAAACGACTAATTTGGAACCGTGCGCCTAGACTTGACATTTCATAAGTGCCTGTATATGGTTTAAATGAAAATAAAACTATTTTGATTTTGTATGATTGATGAAATTATAGTACGGAGTAATTACGCCGAACTGTAGGTGTACAATAGTACACTTCCATCTAATCCTTCGGGGAATACAGGCATGATGATGATGGAACCCAACGAAACCCAATATTTACTATTGAGTATTCAAAAATAGAGGGAAAGCCAAGCTTGGAGTGGTTGCTCAAATTCTCTGAATGAAAACACGAAGAATCATGCCTCATTGGTATAGCGCGACTGCTACACTAGAGATAAGGTTCCATTCCCAGGTAGAGGAAAGTGTTATTGGGTGTTTCTATGAAATTCTCAATAGCAGCTCGGAGTTTCATAGGCCCCCTACTAAGGATTATGGAACCTAAATATACCGGCCTAAGTATATCGACCTAATTTTAACTATGGAACACGGTTTAGGTACATTAGTACTCCTCTGCCTAACCTAAAATAGGCGTGATGGTTTATTTATCTGCACTACTATTATAAAGAGGAAAGATTTGTATTTTTGTGTTTGTGTTTGTAATTAATAAACTCAAAAACTACTGTGCCGATTTCAAAAATTCTTTCTCCATTGGAAAGCTACATTCACCCTGAGTAACATAGGCTATATTTATTGCTAGAAAAGATTAGGGAATCTTATGTCCACCCGTGCGAAGCCGGGAGGGGCCGCTAGTTATTACAATAAAGATAGTGTTTATAGGATATCGAATTAGGGATATCGTTTATTTGCAGTTACTAACAATAAATATGATTAAGTATTCTAGGTATTCAATTTCTCATGCTGAAAAGAAATATGTCTTACACTCTTGTGTGAAACCAATTCGAATAACAATTAATTTTCTATTTTATTTATGTGCCTGTATCTAATTGGTAATTGTAATTAGTAATTAGCTGTCTGACAGGTTGCTTTCAAGATAAACGGACGAGACGATTTTATTTATAAGTAATGACATTGTTTACATTTTACATGTATACTTACTACGCTAATGTCTACAAACGATAAAAAGGTCAAGTACGAGTTAAATACTTATTATAAACAGTTTTATTATTACGTATACGGTATAACTTCTAAAGTTTTGCTGTTATGTAGGAAGTAAATATACAGCGCAGGTTATTATAAAATATTAAAAACACAGACTAAAAAAATATTAACAGTGATTTCTAAAAAAAGTTGTTCAAAGTTCGCCGGCGTAAAATAAGAAGCAAGTGTAGATAAAAAAATATAAATTCCGAAAGTGTAAAAATGAGTTTAGTTATTTTTTTCATAATGTTACCATTATTCGTGGACGCAAGAATTACAGTGAATATAACAGTAAATTCAAATAAAACTGACATACTCGTTAATGTAAGTTATTCTGGAAATGACCTTAAGGTTGTTACAGATAAAGAATTGAAAGTTTTTGATATAACAAATGGAAGATTGAATAAAGGGATGAGGGTTGAACTTGGGAAAGTACCGAATGACATATATTTAAAAGATCCTACGCCATATGGAGAATTATTTAAAAAATATAAATGGCCAGAAATGAAAAGGCGATTGACGCTTAAAAGGGCTAAAGTTATAGACATTTTAAATGAAGATATCGTTTTAGATTCACACGAGCATATTAATAATACACCAAATAATATAACATCGAAAAGGAGTATGTACGAAGTCATTGAAAACAGAGTAACCTCGACATGGTCCAAAGATGGCCTGCCACCTGATGATATTTATAGCAATTTCAGCATAAATTTTGGTTATGGAGTATTTAAATATGAAAACAATTGGAGAAATGGAAGTATAAGAATGATTCGCATGCCTATCGGTAATACTAAAGATGGATTAATTACAATAAAACCAGAACAAACCGTTGTAACTAAATTAACTGCTTCTAAAACTATTTTGCTTATAGAATTGGTGTATGAAGCAAAACTCATTGGTAGTATCGTCGCTAATTTTGCAGAACTATACGGAAAATATCATTTTTGGGCACCATCAGTCGAAAGTATAATGAAAGCTGGTAATATGACAAATAAAGTTATAACTAAAGAAATAATTGAAATAAGGTGTTTCACTAACCCAAAGTTGGAAGTTTATGACAAATTGACTGGCGAGGTCGTAGAACCTCCTAGGAAAAAGCGACCTCGAATGAAAATACTACGAACTCATAACATGACCCGAATTTTATATCCGAAAACGAAAAAATCAAAACTGCAGAAAAAAAGGCTACAATAATTTTGTAGTCTATCTTCAGAACCAATGATCAGACACCAGCAATACCTACCTATGTGGGACCATCTACGAAGAATATTCTATCAGATAAAAATATAAAATTGAGTTCGGTCCCAATCAGCGAAGATATCGGGTAACATAATAATATAATATATGTATATACACAAATACAATCAAATTCAGAGCCTTCTATTTTTGAAATGGGTTTACAATATTATTAATAAAATTGCATTGTTTTTTTTTATATCTTTGCTTTTTTAGACCCAATGTATGTACTTTATGAGCAATGGAGTAAGTTAGTTTATTAGCAAACAACACTAAATAAAACAATTATTTTTGTACCTACTTACAAAGGCGCTCTGCCTCCTGAGCTAAGTAGAACCTGTACCTACCCCAGGTGGTACCCTACCTACAGTGCCTTCCATGCATACATTCTACATTTTAATCGGTAACTTTTGTACCTACAAGTTACCGAATATAATTAAACCGTTACTTGAGATTTAAGAGTTATTGTTGAATCGAATGTACATACTGTAGTTTTGTTTTTATTGACATAGGTTTTATAGTAGAAAACAATTTATTGATTTCTGACATTTATGCGAATATTATACATTGAAATAAAACTACTTTTTACGGATTTTATCGCGTATATTGGTATTATTAATACCGACGTTTCGGACCCTTTACAGCGTCATGGGCCATTTTCCATGGTAAAAGTAGTTTTATTTCAAGAAAACAATTTTCTTAAAGATCATTCCTTTCTAGAACTTAAATATGTAGTCGTCGATGACGTTTCGGAAAACCATCGGACCGCTAGGAAGTCGCCGTCGGGAGGGTCTCCACCGCTATGTCGTGGACATTCCACCTTGCCGCACTAAGCATTTCGCTTCATCATTAATTTCTTCTGCGCACGGCGAAGCTGTGGAATTCTCTTCTGGTGCCCTTTCGAGGTCAGACCAGAGTGAATGGGTTCATCTTAGACCACATCTACACTTAGGTGTAATTTTATCTTAGGTCTAATCAGGTAAGGTTGCGGTCAAGCGCAAACCCATCCATGATAAAAAACCCTACTGTTGCTGAAGATTAATAGAACATCTGAAAGTTGAATATGTACGTACCTATTTTTGAAAATAGAAATCGAGTAAGAAACATTTTTCTTTACATCAATAAAGAGTTATAAAAGGTACATAAGAACTTCTTAGTGAATGTTCTTGTGCTAGAGCACATACCTATGTAGTTATAGGTAAGTACCTACATAATAATATGAGGTGAGTAATGATAACTGAATGACACATTCAAGGTCACAGTCCTTTTCCAAATAAACTTAGACACTGAACCTTCGTCCAAAGTACGGTAGGTAGATACGTAGTTTGGACTGGATCAAGTTTTGGTGCGTTGAAATATCTACTAGTGGGGACATACTTTTAGAGAGAACAGACAGCTGAACTCAAGAACTTACAGTTGTTTAACGTGCTTTCCTGGGTGCGGAAGGGTCTCAAATAGGCTCCACGAGTTCAGATTGGTTACCCATCCCATTAAGCCGTCGTATGCGCTGTGTAAGCTTGTAGATCGATCGATCCATGCCTGAAAAAGATTATCATTATTCTGATAATTACTTACACTTATTTTGAGTCTATCTATTCTAAAACACTTGCCATTTGCGAACAAAGAGATTACATTACATAATTCGCTTCGAACTTTTCTAAACGGAAGTCGGAAATGTCAATCATGTCAATGTCAAGAGAATGACGTCGCTTCGGAGTTCGGTCGCTTGCCGCTTGTCAAAATCAAATGTCGTCAAAAGTTCGAAGGTTCGATTCATGATTTGATTTTGCATTTAATTTGTAATTAATGACCGAGTACTAATAATCAGAATTTATAGCATACAATAACTACGTTAAATAACATACTAGTGTAGTCCCAACATCGTTTTCATTCACCGTGATTCACCATTTATTTATTTGTTTCACGAACCCCGTGGTAGACGCACGTATTCATTGTGTATTATTTATTTTGTTATTAATTCCTGAGTTTTTATGCGGTGTAGTTGTTTTTGTTGTTAGTAATAATTTGCCTGCTTTTTTTGATTTTTAACTAATCATGGTAGTTCATTCGATGAAAGGACTGATGATATGTGTGCCTCTTTACACTCTTGGGTAAGTAATAAAATTATAACTTTTTAATTCTCTTTTTAAATTAAATTATAAATCAAGAACCGAGGACATCGAACCGGCTAGGATAAAAATGTTAACCTTTTTAAAGGTTTTAGTGTTTTTTTTAATCACTGAGTGAAAGGTGAAAGTCTGACCTCAAGAAAGTCTTATTTACTGTACTGGCCTAGTTTCTTCTTTAGTGCCTGTAACATGAAGCTCTAGTAAAACAATATACTTAAATTTATTTTTGTATAGTATAGTACTATTATATGTATATGTATATAGTGTAATACTAGTACCTAGAGTGCTGGCCAGTCATGTCTGATCATCCAATTTCAAATGTGCTTAGCAGGTATGTTGTTGGAAGGATTGGTCTGGAATGTATTATTATATTATTGTATTGTATATTTAGAACCTTAAGCAGCTCCTTTGTCAATTTAGTAATATGAATCATATTATGATTCATCAAAGCTGTCCTGTTTGGCCCAGGAGGAAATGTTTGTCAATTACTTTAATGGCAAACAATGAGACACAACTTCAGATCAAAGTGAACTCATTCTGTTCTAAAAGGTATGTTAGCTCTGCTCACTACACTAGGACCAGAATGCTACCTAGAGTAAATCCTATTCTATTCTGAGTATTCCGTCATGATGTTGTGGGATAGAAATTGGCTTAATTTATTAAAGTATTTATCACATAAGCTCTTAGAGATAATTAGTTAATTAAAGACACAATAGGAAATTAAGTAGTATCTGACTATGGGCAATCCTACAATGATTTGCTATAAAAACAAAGTTATAAACAAGCAAATATTTATTCAATTTTAATTTTGCAAAATATATTAAACGAAGATAAGTCCTAGAGATATCTAGTATCTCTATATATTAATATGTGAAGAGAAATTTTCGACCCCTTTTTAAGCATACTTATTGCACGAAGTTTGGCATAGTTAATGTTTCTATGGAGGAGTGCAGAAAGCTACATTTTTATGTAATTTGTGTTACAAATACATACAATTAAATATTCATTACTTATGTTCATGCTGTCAATGTCAAACACATTAAATGAAAGTCAATTGTTTTTTTAAATAGATTTCGATGAAAGAATTTGACCTTTAATTTTGAATTATTCAAACTTAAAATGGTCGAAGGACCACCAGTTTGAAACCTTATAATAATCCGGTACAAGACATTAACCTTCAATGTCCAATCATTCTGTAATTGCAATATTATATAGAGGCCAGCACATCAAGCTACCACTATCTGTCAAATGTCTTTGATTGATTTTCAACTTTAATACAAAAAAGTAAGGTTCATATTCAATTGGGAAAATTTGACAGTTTTGTATAGGTTGACCTACTGGCGTCTGTACCTACTAGTGAAGAATGCACCACTGCAGCACGGTATATAGATAATATTATGGTGACTGCAGATTGGCCTTCATTGTAAAACCCATATCATATTTAATAAGCATGAATACTGTTACTGTCTGGTCTTTAAAAGAGACCATTATTCTCTTGAGTTTGTTTCGGTATTTCTTCTCAGAGGTGTCAGCTAAGAAATGCTGGCACCATCCAGTATTAATTAAATATTAATTAACTTGTAAAAGTGTCTTTAAAAGATCCATACATAAATAATAAATAAATATATTAATCATCTCTTCTTTAAAGGTGTCCATGGAATTCTTCTCCATAGGATATACTTTTTGGGAGATACCGTACCTATAGTCCTAATGTTTCATAAACGCTTGTAAAAGCTTATTTGAAATAAATCCATTATTTTATTGAATTAATAAAACTATTGTATTTTAAATAAGTACTTAACAATAAAAAATCGTAACAGAGGAACCCAAATAACTTTTACACAGTATTTACGTTACAATTGCTTGTCTAAAACCTGATTTATATGTTCAACATTAACCATCGACCCAAATAGTCAATAAATAGTGTCTGTGTGGCTATCACTGCAAGCAGTGATAGCCTAGTGGTATGACCATTGGACTGCCAAGTCGAAGGTCTCGAGTTCGAACCCAAGGCACGCACCTCTGACATTTCGAATTCATGTGCGTATTATCACTAGCTGAAACGGTGAAGGAAAACATCGTGAGGAAACCTGCATACCTTAGAGATTTTTCTCGCCGGTTTGTGAAGTCTGCCAACCCGCACTAGGCCAGCGTGGTGGACTATAGCCTAATCCCTCTCAATATGAGAGGAGACCCGTGCCCAGCAGTGGGACAGTATATGGGTTGATGATGATGATTCTTGCGGTGTTCGTTTTTTAGCCACTATCCTGGCGAGCTGTGCACAATTTGGCATGTCATCTTTTAATGACAGTGGCAGTCAAAAGGTTAATTAAGCAATACCGATTTCGTACTAGAATTTGTTATTGCAGCTATTGAATAAGGTGAATGTAGCTTGCTTAGAAAATTAAAATCGGTTCGAAAATAGTTACAAGGATTTTAAATTTATGCTAAACCTACAGTGTGTATAAAAATGTGACGTCGATGTTCCGTACGGCATACAAATTCTATACTAACACTCGTTTTGCGGGAAAGGGATGGTGCATTCACCTCTCAACCCCACCAAAAACTTTCAAGGCTTATACCTGAACTAGTTGAATTGAATATTTTTTTCAGTATACAGTTTATAATTAATTATATTTTTCACTAAGCCTGTTCTTTGAATAATTCACAGACCACTCAACTACCCAATTAGCAGAGAATAGAAAAATAATTGTAGTATGAATTGAGTCTTAAAAAAGTTAATAGCAATTAAGTACCTAGGTACTTATTTTTTGGTTCTAGATCTAATTTAAATAAACACAAAATATATTCATTCCTCATATTTGGTAATTTTCACAGATAAAGCATGAATATTTAAGTTAATAAGTTTTTATTATACTTTATGCATACCTACTTTATTGTATGAAAAGAGAATTAAATACATGATTCTGATTAGGTAATTAATTTTATCTTGATTATTACCATACTTATCTTATATTTTTGTTAAGACCCTGGCAATTGTCTCTAGGTGATTTTCTCGACGGCGTGTGAATTCTGCCAACTCGCACTAGGCCAGCGTGGTGGACTATAGGCCTCCTAATCCCTTCAATCTGAGAGGAGACCCGTGCCCAGCAGTGGGACAGTACATGGGTTGATGATGAATCATCAGAAATATCCACTTTCAATTCAAATACTTTACGCAAAGGAAAAGTGCCTCGCAGGTATCTGCCTCCTGGAGCCTCTCAGTAGCTAAAGCTGCCGCTGACCCACGGGTAGGGTTCTAAAATCAGGAGAAGTGAAATAACATTTGCTTCGAGCTATGTTGTGTTCCTTACGGTGAGCTAGGTTGCCAGTACTCCGCGAGGAAACGTTGTGTTGGCAGTGGGAGGACTTTGACCCTTATACTGCCAACCCAACTATTCCTCTTTCGTTTTACAGGGTCGGCAACGCGCAAGTGATACGCCTGGAGTTACAAGAGTCTAGGTATAGGCTACGGTAACCGCTTACCATCAGGTGGGCCGTATGCTTGTTTGCCACCTTAGTGTATATAATAAAAGGAGGATGTTTTTGGCTACGGCCCAACGAAGATTCAAGATCTATGTATACGAATCGCGAGATTTAAGTGGAGATCGGCAAAGTACTTAGAAAGACGGGACAATCGTAGGTGGGGACTAAAGCAATTACCAAATGGTAGTCAAGGCATGTCAAACGATTGCAAGGTAGACCACCAGCCCGATGGTCAGGCGATATTGTGACGGCAGTGGGGAATCAGTGGGTCGGACTTGCACAAGATTGGAAGCAGTGGCAGGATAGAGAAGAGGCCTTCACTCAGCAGTGGGTGTTAGATTCTGAAAAGATAGAGATAGACATGTCTGCATAATATTCCGCTTTGTAGGGATAGAATTGAGCCCAGATTAAGCAAAGTACAGACGTCAGAAGGTGCCGAACAGGAACTTAAGGAAGTCTATGAAGGAGATCTTTGTTCAGCAATGGACCTCTTTTTACTGAGATAGTGGTGATGTTGAATCTTTGGTCACGATATGTCACAGTATATCTGACTATTACCGAACTGCAGCCTACATATTTGATCTTCTATTGTCTTAATTAGTTTCCTGAATGGTCAATAACAACATTGATAATATTGTGTAGTCTACAGGCAAATATAAATCATCGGTAATTTTTATCTGTCCTTGCACCCTTTATCAGCTGTTTGTGCCAATCGTAATTTTTCCATCACTTAAATATAAAAAAAAGTGTTGTAATCATAAAAGGCATTTACACAAGATTTACACATAAGTTGTCAAGTAATAAGTAACTGTAGTAATTTTAAATGACTTATTAGTTAGTAAGCGTCCACAAGTATTAAGTCAAAGGTATCGAGTTCGAACCCAAGGCACGCACCTCTGACTTTTCGAATTCATGTGCGTATTAATAATTAATTATCACTCGCTTAAATGGTGAAGGAAAACATCGTGAGGAAACCTGCATACCTTAGAGATTTTTCTCGACGGTTCGTGAAGTCTGCCAACCCGCACTAGGCTAGCGTGGTGGACTATAGCCTAATCGCTCTCAATATGAGAGGAGACCCGTGCCCAGCAGTGGGACAGTATATGGGTTGATGATGGAAGATCTACAACGTTTGCAAGTTATTCGATTTATACTTATTGATAATACGTATAAATCTATCTTTAAGTACAGAAGCCAGCAAATTTCTTTGATAGATTTTAAACTTTAATGCAATTGTTTAAAGTTCATTTTCAATTGCGAATAGTTGACAGTTTCTATATTCTAGTATCTGGCGTCTGTACCTAGCCTACTAATCCAAAATATTTAAAAGCTATGTATTTTTTCCAGGGTGTTATTTTTAGGTGCCTCCATATCAGCGGGCATCTTCGTGTTCCAAGTCGCCATTGTGCCTCTCATCTTCAAATACTCAAAGGCGTTCAGAAGAACTCTTGTGTTCGCAAATTTCGGTAAGATTTCTGTCCATACCTAATATTATATTAGTAAGTACTAACTTTTACCTGCGGATTCACCGGCATCCCAAAGAGCTTTTGGACAGAAAATGGAGCCTATGTACTTCTACAAGGTCTAATCTATCTCTGTACCGAGTTTCATCAAAATTGGTTCAGCGGTTTAGGCGTGAAAGCGTAACAGATACACAGAGACAGAGTTTCTTTCGATTTATAATGTTAGCAGTGAAGTGTGGATAGGGATAGTAGGGATTATAATTTTCAATATCATCATCCCAAAAGACTTTTGAGACAAAAGGCTAGCCTACATCCTTCCTCGAGATGTAGTAATCTATTTCTTTGTCAAATTGTAGCGATATTTGTTCAGTGGTTTAGACGTGAAAAGGAGGAAATGGAGGGAGAAGTGTCCACCTGTCTCCCGATCCGTAGTAGACGCACCGAGTTCTGGAGGGCGCAGGCAGACAGACCTCCGACCTCCATGAGCTGTAGCCTATGGGCGGCTGACCTGGGGCCAGGCGGCCCACTAGACAATGGCCCCAGTAGGCGGCACGCGGCGAGCTTGCCACATGCGCGCCGTCGAGTAGGAAGCAAGAAGCCTCGCCCTGAGATCCGATGGTTGTACCGGACTATAGCTCGTGGGCGTGGTGAATGTCACGAATTAGGGATCAAATTCAAATTAATTTATTTGCCAGAATGAATGTAGGTGGTAAAAAAATTTTACGTCAGAAAATGTGAACTGCATGATTATAATACTAGACATAAATCAAAATTAATGCAGCCACAATTTCGTCTAGCTAAAGTTCATACTTCTTTTAGAGGGTACTGCGTTAGATTTTATAATAAAATTCCGAACGCAATTTTAGAACTTACAGAAAACAAATTCAAAAAATTCATTAAGTCTACCCTGTGCAGGCAAGCTTACTATAAATTGGAAGATTATCTTCTAGATAAAAATGTTTGGCGGAATGCTGGTCCAGCTCCACAAGATGAACATCTTGTAATTCAATAATTTTACTGTACGTTATACAATTTAATAATCTTTGTTTGTAAAAACATGAATTGTAAAGTATGAGAGTCGGGCAGCCATTGATGTTGCATATGTTGATATGCATTATAATGACTGAAAATTACATTGTGCCCTTCAGTTGCTTAGCGGTCTGAGCTTGTCATGCTCACTAAAATGTCCTGCTGATGGTGGCGTTGTGTGTCGGGTCGTTTTATTCCCTACAACATGGTTGAGTCGAACGACGCCGATACGCACGTCATACTCGTGAACGAGTGCCGTCTGTCGGGGCTGGTCAGCTCTTACTGTCAATGGCAACCTCTTTTTTTTCTGTTAATTATGCTAGATTTAATTTAATAGGACTAATCAAACTGCATTGTTCTCATGAACTATTCAGATTTAGACTGTAATACTGAACACTGTAATCATATTTTTTTTGTTGAAAAGAGTGTCTATGGAGTTTCTTGCCGGTTCTTCTCCATAAGACCCACTTTTTGGAACCGTGCAACTAGTTTGACTTTTCAAAAGTGCTATTTAATGGTCTAATTGAAATAAAATATTTGACTTTGACTTGACTTTGAAATGTTTTCTATATATATTTTTTTAACACCATTAAGGTGGCAAGCAAGCATACGGTCCACCTGATGGTAAGCTGTCAGTAGCCTATAGACGCTTGTAACACCAGGGGTCTCACTTGCACATTGTCGACCCTGTAAAACAAAAGAGGAATATATTGATTTCTGACATTTACGCGAATATTATACATTGAAATAAAACTACTTTTTACGGATTTTATCGCGTATATTGATATTATTAATCCCGACGTTTCGGACCCTTTACAGCGTCCATGATCACGGTTAGACTACCCGTCTACCCGTGACCATGGACGCTGTAAAGGGTAAAATCCGTAAAAAGTAGTTTTATTTCAACAAATAGTTGTGTTGGCAGTTCAAGGATCAAAGTCCCCCCCACTGCCAATACAACGTTTCCTCGCGGAATGTTAGCGTAGAAAGTTTTAAAAATGGAATGTTTGCTTTGAGAATTACTTAGGTATTAATTATTCATTGCACTAAGTGATACGAATAATTACTTATTCATAGACTTACCGCGACAAGCTTAACCTTGCGATACATTTTTATGTTGTTTTAATTAGCAGCGAGCAGACCTCCCCCCTACTCCTATAGGGTGTGGCACTTCGTTTGGCGTAGTTGCTGAGCAATCGGCTTCTGAGCAGTAGCCCGATTCACGTAATTAAAACCGTCGCGATGTCGCAGCGACCTAACCTTTTGATCGCCACGTCAATAACGAAAATCCGTGTTCTCTACGCCAAGCGACAAATTCTAGTACCTATCTAATAATAGGTAAAAAAAAAAACAAAAAAAATTTTATAGTAAATACCTATTTTGAACTAAAAAAAAAGTGGTATTTTTGACGTGCCATGCCGTCGTTGGCGTCGTGAGCAAGTTTTCATTTGACGTCTGTACACGTCCGTGGCGTTAATCGTTGAAACAGTTTTCCTATTCACATCCGTCAATCGGAGCGATTTAGAAGTCGTCCTATTGAAAAATAACTGTACTAATACTAATACTGAACTGTATCACACAGTTCAACGATTTGAAAACGATTCGATCACGGATGTGAATAGGAAAACTGTTTCAACGATTAAGTCGCTCGCTGCGATATCGCTACGGTTTTAATTACGTGAATCGGTCTACAGGTTGTGGGTTCCCCGCACGGAACAATTATTCGTATGACCTACAATTGTTGTTCCGGATCTGGGTGTATTTCGTTATTGTAAGAAGATAAACGAACATATAGGTCGCCTGATGGTAAGCGGCAACCGCAGCAAACTCAGAAAAACATAATCTCTTTACATACATACAGGAGAATACCCTAATGTGGTGCAACGTTATTTTAATAATAATAATTGATAAATTTGTTTTTCTACCACTAAGGTGGTAAACAAGCATACGGCCGACGTGATGGTAAGCGGTTACCGTACCCTATAGACGCTTGTAACACCAGGGGTATCACCTGCGCGTTGCCGAAAGAATAGTTGGGTTGGCAATGCTTATAAGGGCCAAAGTCCCCCCTGCGAACACCTCGCGGAGCACTGGCAACCTTGCTCACCGTACACAACAGCTTAAATTAGTGTTATTTTACTTCGATTTTCTGCAAGACAGGTACATCATCAGTCGGGCAGCTCCAATTTGAGAGGAATTAATCCCGCTATGCCCTACCTCTATTTTTTGTTTTTTTTTTGCAGTACAATGGCCGCCAAATATGGATTTCGAGGATCCGTCGTCGACAGGTATCGATGGCGCGCGCAACCTCAGCATTGAATACGATTCCAAAGTAGACAAGTGCAGAATAAAAATTGGTAAGGGTGATTGACTGAAACTATCGCGAATACAACACGATGAAATCCGTAAAAATTAGTTGCGTATAAAAGACGGCACGCGTGTTCCGGGACCAACAGCTTTACATGCTCTCCGAAGCACAGAGGGGTCTCAATGTGTTCAGATTAGTCAGATACCGCACCTTAACTTTGCCACGAGCTAAATGCTAAAATCATTATTATTTCAGGCATATGGCATATCTTACCAAAGACAGTCTACGAAAGATTAAAAGGTAGTTTTGAAGCGACTACTGATAAAGAAGAATTGAATAAGATTCTAGATGAAGAACTGACTAAATCTAAGACGCCTATTATCTTGTATTGCCATGGTAAGTGAGAGATATTAAGTTTTTTTTTTGCACTACTTATTGCATATAAAGTTATTCTCATAATCAACCCGAGACCCGTGCCCAGCAGTGGGACAGTATATGGTACTGTCCCACTGCTGGGCACTGGTCTCCTCTCATTTTTGAGAGGGATTAGGCTATAGTCTACCACTGCGGGTTGGCAGACTTCACACGCTGCCGTCGAGACAATCTTTAAGGCATGCCGGTTTCCTTCATCGTTTTCAGCGAGAGATAATAATTAATTATTAATACGCACATGATTTCGAAAAGTCAGAGCCTTGGATTCCAACTCGAAACTTTCGACTTGGCAGTCTAATGCTCAAACTTATTATGCATAAGAAACATATGATTATGTGGAGAAATCTGCTTCAAATCAGCCAATCGCAGTCAACTGCTGGACATAGAGCTCTCCCAAATCGCGCCACAACACCCGGTTCTCCACACATCTGCTTATATAATTAATTTTATTTCAGGCAATTCTAACTCTCGCGGGGCCACCCATAGAATTCAACTGTACAAATTCTTCCAGAGAATGGAGTTTCACACCATAGCATTCGACTATAGAGGTTAGATTCATTTATTATCATTATCACTGTAATTTTTTTTATACCACTAAGCTGGCATATAAGCATACGGCCCAACTGATGGTAAGCGGTTACCGTAGCCTATAGACGCTTGCAACACCAAGGGTATCACTTGCGCGTTGGTTCCTTGGTTTTTCGATTCCTAAAATCAAGCAGTGTATTGTATGATTGTGACGCCCTAGCGACGAAACGGATGAGTCATCACGGCAACGGATACCCGAAGCCAGAAGACTACAGGTTCCTTCCTCTTAGTGGGCTAGCCGCCTTCATGAACCACGTCTTTGAAGAGTAAGGAATGTACCATGCTGGGGACAACACAACAGATCACATTTGGTCGAAGTGTTGCTGGCCATGCCAGCCCCACAGTTAAGATTAAGCAATGTTTTGGGTGTTTCTATGATATTCTCAGTAGCAGTTTGGAATTGTGTCCGGTTAATGGCAATAGGCTCGCTCCCTATTACATAGAACCTAAACATTCCGGCAAACGGTGGGTGTACAGTCAGCAACGAAAGTAGTTGAACATGTTGCAATTTACAATAAGTACGATTTTTAACATGAACTTACTGACCTGTGAAGATTGTGTGAAATTATTCCATAGATGACCATTAAATATTTACCTTACCTTCATAATAAAATATCTCTTGACAAGTTTTGGAGCAGTCATGTTATCAAAATTTAGCTGTGTTTAGCTACTTTCGTTGCTGACCGTACCTACATTGGTACGGTCAGCAACACTTCGGGGAATATCGGTGTTCGGGCTAATGACCGCAGATTTGCTGTAGTCAGCAATTTACTCTACATCGCGCCGTTCGGTCATGACACCGACTGTTCGCCGTTAGCAATCGTATGGTGTACTCACCTAGCAACTATCTTTTTTTTTTTTCCTTGATGGCAATTGAGTCGTTGTCGACTATTCTGCCAGCGTCAAGTGTGATGTGGTTATTGTAAAATTCTGCTCTTCGAACACTGTTGCCTTCGTGGTAGGTTTTAGTATACATCATTGAGATAATTTATAACATAAATTTCCTTCTACAGTTTAAGGTCATTATCATTTAAAAATTTAGATAAAATTTTAACTAAATAAGGGGAGAAGTGGCATAAAAGGGATTTTAAGTTAATGGGGAGAGGAATTTTTAATTTGTAAAGTGTTGAATATAGATTGAGGGAGTTGGAATTCAGAGGACATTAGCAATTATAATTTTTTTGTTATATTATTATAAGTGTCAAATCAGTTATATTTCAGCATTATTTCATATTATCTAGCTATCCTCTTCGTATCATTTATCATTTAATCTACCTGATTCGTACGTGATGGTATAATATTAATAAGAAATTAATATTAATAAGCCTTTTATCATCATACATAGGATATGGTGACTCTACAAACATAAGGCCAAGTGAAGCCGGCGTGGTGGAAGACTCGCTGATAGTGTACGAGTGGCTTCATTCTACTCTCAGTAATACTTGCAACTTGTTCGTGTGGGGACACTCTTTGGGTGAGTAAGTTTTTTTTTATTTAGGTACCACACAGGTTTTTAAGAGAGGTAGGGCATAGTGGGAGTAATTCCACTCAAATTGGAGCTGCCCGACTGGGGCAGTTGCCCTGTCAACCACTAGCCTGATGAGGCAGTTTTTGGCTATACAATAAAGTATACAACATGTTAAGTACAAAATACCCCGAAAAAAATATAATTAATTATCAAAGCCAAAAATTTTGTCAGCTGTCATGTCAGGGAACCAGATTATTTAACAGAAAGGCCTACGTACCTATTTTACCTAATAATTGTCTACTTTAATAGTTTTTATATTTTTCATTCTTAATTGTTGTTGTTTTACTTTTTTGAGGTAAGTTATACAGCGTTACTACGGTTCTAAAATATTGTGAATGGACTCGTTATAAGGCCCCATTTAACCTCCTTTCGGCTTTACGGGTAGTTTTGTAACATCCTGTATTACAATTAAATAAGTAGGTATAATGACTAACTCGCCTTGCAGAAAATCGAAGGAAAATAACACTGCTTTGAGCTGTGTTGTGTTTCTTACGGTGAGCAAGATTGCCAGTGCTCCACGAGGAAACGTTGTGTTGGCAGTGGGGGGACTTTGACCCTTATACAGCCAACCCAACTATTCCTCTTTCGTTTTACAGGGTCGGCAACGCGCAAGTGATACCGTCTATAGGCTACGGTAACCGCTTACCAGCAGTTAGGCCATATGCTTGTTGCCCCACTGTCAACACAACGTTTCCTCGTGGAGCACTGGCAACCTTGCTCACTGTAAGGAACACAACACAGCTCAAAGCAGTGTTATTTCACTTCGATTTTCTGCAAGGCGAGTTGATCATTGAGGTCCTCGATTCGATTCCTAGATCGAGTTTCGGATTTATTTAAAGTGGATCTGGATCGAGGTTCGAATTCAAAGGTTTTTTTATGAAATTCTCAATCGCAACTCGGAGTTTGGATGTGTACCCGGTTAATGGCTATAGACTCTCCCTCTACTACATATGGATCTAAAAATACTGGTGAACAATCTTTTTTTTGTTATTGTTTTTCAATTTTCTATGCTATGACGTCACCTTTATGACGTAAATTCAGAATGTGAAGGCAAATTTCGACATGGCGGGTGGGACTCGCGGTTGCTTAGTGGTCATAGCGTCTAGTGTATTGAATCAGAAGACGCAGGTTCGAATCTTGTCCGCTGCAGTCGAATTTTTCCTCTGCTAAAATACTTCATAGCAGTGATTGCCTAGTGTTATGACCATTGGACTAGTCGAAGGTCTCGAGTTCGGCACGCACCTCTGACTTTTCAAAATCATGTGCGTGAATGAATTATCATTCGGTTAAATGATGAAGGAAAACATTGTGAGGAAACCTGCATGCCTTAGAGTTTTTTCTCAACGGTGTGTGAAGTCTGCCAACCCGCACTAGGCCAGCGTGGTGGACTATAGCCTTATCCCTCTCATTCTGAGAGACTTCATACTGGTGAACTTTAGTGTGTAAGTATATAAATTGTAATTATTCTGTTGTAGGCACTGCTATATCCTCACATCTGTTGGGCAATCTGCAAGAGCTATCAGAACACCTACTAGACCGGTCGGATCCTCTCCCGCTGCCCAAAGGACTGATCCTGGAGTCACCTTTCAATAACCTAGCTGATGAGGTGGCGAAGCACCCTTTATCTAAGGTAAAATCCACAGATGTAGAAATATAAACAGCCTAATATTTCTTTTTAGGGACATTTATACATAAGTTTAAGTACATGCCAGGCCCATCGTACCGTTTTTTTCCTTACAAACGTTGGAAACGTTGTGTTCCTCTTTCAATACAATGTCGGCAACACGCAAGTGATACTCCTGGTGTTGCAAGCGTCTATAGGCTACAGTAACCGCTTACCATCAGGTGGACCGTATGCTTGTTTGCCACCTTAGTAGAATAATTGTAACACCAGGTGTATCATTTGCACGTTGCCGACCCTGTAAAACGAAAGAGGAATAGTTGGGTTGGCAGTATAAGGGTCAAAGTCCCCCCTTGAAGAGAAGAGCACTGACAACCTTGCTCACCGTAAGAAACACAACACAGCTCAAAGCAGTGTTATTTTACTTCGATTTTCTGCACGGTGCAGGTACTTCCCAGTCGGGCAGCTCCAATTTGAGTGGAATTACTCCCACTATGCCCTACCTCTCTTGAAATATAGAAAGAAGAAAGAAAGAAAAAGTTTAAGTGTATTTCCGCCCATTATGATGCATGACAATTATTAGTGGGCCGAAGGTCAATATAATATTAGATACTAATCAATCCTCCCTTCTTCAGCTAGTGACATGGCTCCCGTACTACGAGTCGACGATTGTGGCGCCGTTTAGATCGAACGACGAGCAAACCTTCAAGTCGGATGAGCACCTCGTCAAAGCGAAGTCTCTGCCCATCCTCATACTGCACGCTAAGGATGATGTCGTTGTGCCTTTCATAGTGGGGTTGAGAGTAAGTAAAATAACAATAAGCAGTCCCTAATAATTGCATTGAAGAATTGTAGACGAGAAAAGACAGTTATTAAGAACCGTAGAGAATAGGAGTGGAAATATGTTTGGCCACTTGATACGACACGACGACTACTTTAGAATATACTAGAATAGAATATACTAGAATATAATGTACTAGAATATAATATACTAGAATATAATATACTAGAATATAATATATTAGAATAGAATATAGTAGAATAGAATATACTAGAATTATACTAGAAGGAAAATTAAAGGAAAACGAGGAAGGGGAAGACCTAGACGAAGTTTTGTGGAACAAGCGAAGGAAAGGGTGGGGATCGTGTCGTATCAAGAGGTAAAACGGAAAGCTGATAGAGTGGCGATTGCTCCACCGATAAGAACTGAGCTCTTAAATAGAAGAAGAAGTCCCTATTAATATTAAATGCGAAAGTAACTATCTGTTTCGCTTTCACTCCTAAACCGACACCGCAACCTACATTGGCCGCTCCAGTGCGGGCTGCCCGTGCCAAACCCACAAGAGCAGCCCCTCAATCCACGGTTACTAAGCCCCCCCGCCCCTGCCGCGACAAGACGAGAATCACTTTGGGGGGGAAGCCAGTCACCCTACGACGATGGCTTTAGGTAATGATTGCAATTTATCTTCTGTATTTACAATATCTTAATGTATTTTCCAGTTGTACAAATCAGTGGTGCAGTCCCGCTGTAAAGAGGACGCGCCTATCAAGCTGCACGCGTACGAAAAGAAACACGACCTCGGTCACAAGTGGATCTGCAACGCGCCAGACCTGTGCGAGGTTGTAGGGTCAGTACTACTTGCCATATACTTGCTTTATTACTTGACTACGAGCCCCTATACAGCGTGCTTAAAAAACTACCCGTAAAGCCGAAAGGAGGTTAAATGGGCCCTTATAACGAGTCCATTCACAATATTTAACCTTTTGAACGCCACGTCAATAACGAAATTCCGTGTTCTTTACGCCGAGCGACAAATTCTAGTATCTAAATAGGTAAAAAAAACAACAAATTTTTTTAAGTATAGGTATTTATTTTGAACTAAAAAAAAAGTGGAATATTTGACGTGTAGTAACACTGTATAACATGTACAGTGACCAGCACATCAAGCTACCACAATCTGTCAAATTTCTTTGATTGATTTTCAACTTTAATCCAAAACAATAAGGTTCATATTCAATTGGGAAAATTTGACAGTTTTGGATAGCTTGACCTGCTGGCGTCTGTACTTACCCCAAAAAATAAAATAAAAATATTATTTACTTCTACTGATGTTTTGCACATCAGTAAACCTATTTCAGTGAAATTAAAGAGTATACTACGAAGAATGTACCTACATTTCTACCTAATTCGCGGAACGACTAAAATTTGAAATTGACAGAAAAGGCTTGAAGGATAATATTAAAACAATCATAAATTGTCAAATTTCAAGTTTGAATTTCTGATTTAATATTTAGCTATTTGGTGTTTTAATATTGTATTAACCTTTTTTTTTTTTGACGGGGTTTGAAATGCTTTATTCACTACCCACCGCTCCGGGGAGAGCGGGGGGGTGTGTCGGACTCCGCTCCGAAAAGAGCGATCTACCGACTAAAACCAACCTCGGCGTTTCGCGTCACCACTTTAATGCCGGGACTACGGGAGCGCTGCAGCCTTTGATTATATACTTGTCTAGATGCCACATTGACACGTACAGAACGGCCCAAATAAAGTCTACTAAAATTGGTAGACTCTCTTCTCACTTATGTCAGTGTCATTTGGATCACTTCAGGGTGTCGAGTTCTCGAAAAATAATTAATTATGTCGGTATGTGCTGTCAAATTGTGTCGCAATTATGTGGGAAAACCGTATAATTACACTAAGATCACATTACATCGGTAATTTTGTTATTTAACCTCTATTATTTAATGAAAACATGATTTTTCAATTCGTTAATTTGTAGGTTCGACAGATTAGCCGGTGTTGTCAATTTATTACAAGGGAGATTTGGCGAAACTATGGGAGATAAAATGCAAATAACAGTCATCATCTTTCGATCAGGAGAAAATTTTATTATTTTAATAATTACCTACATAATTTATTTGAGCAATAAATGATATATTTATTTTGTGAGATGAAGGCATTCATCTCACAAAATAAATGAAGTCATTCACTAAATAGTATTTTTGTTAGTTCTTTCTAATAATTTGGGTTTCAGATTTCTTAAGACTGGAGAGACATTATACAGCGGACACGAAATTTAATTAAAAAAAAACTATTCCGAATACAAAGAGATGGATTTTGATATAAATTGCTGTATATATTTTTTCATTGTATTTTTTGTTTTTACTAAGATAAATAAAACACTAATCTACAAAACAATTACTTTATTCAGCCTATTTCGTTTAACTGTCATCCCATTAAATAATGGAGAAAAGGTAAGTTAATAATTTGGAGCAGGCATCCCTAAACACGCACACCTTGACAGTTTGACTACAATAAGTACACAAGCGGTACTCACACATATCACGCAATTTGGGGACAGTTTTCGC
Organism: Acronicta alni; assembly: GCA_964056405.1. Taxonomy (NCBI): domain Eukaryota; kingdom Metazoa; phylum Arthropoda; class Insecta; order Lepidoptera; family Noctuidae; genus Acronicta; species Acronicta alni. The sequence continues at coordinate 2,859,271 of OZ043939.1, forward strand.
GTGTCGTTTGTTTCCATTGCTCCATCTAGACAAGTATATAATCAAAGGCTGTAGCATTCGTCCGCAGACCCGGCCTAACCTAACCTAACCTATTCAGACTTCTCTATAACGTCGGTTCGTTCGTCTATGCTGTAACTATATTATTGACTGCCTCATTAGTCTAGTGGTCTTAAGCGCGACTGCTACGCTAGAGGTCCTGGGTTCGATCTAGCAGTGTTATTGGGTTTTTCTATGAAATTCTTAGTAGCAGCTCGGAGTCTGGTATTGTGCCCGGTTAATGGCAATAGGCTCGCCCCCTATTACATGGGACCTAAACATACCGGCGAAATGTGGGTGTACAGACGGCAACAGGTCAAGCTATCCAAAACTGTCACATTTTCCCAATTGAATATTAACCTCACACACGCACACGCACGAACACGCACACACACAGACATACATATACACACACACCTACACAGTACTCATTATAGCAAGTACACACTCAAGAGCAGTATGCATTTACCTATTTTTGTTTGTTTTTATTGCATAACAATGTTAATGTTCCACAAGCGGGGAAGACACTGACTCTTGTAACACAGGTTGTTACCTAGCTCAGGAGTCAGGGTTTCAAAAATACTGTATCCTCTAATTTTTATGTCAATAAAACATTTTATTATTATTAACCTTAATACTTTACTTTAAAGTTGAAAATCAAACAAAGACATTTGACAGATTGTGGTAGCTTGATGTGCTGGCCTTTGTACATTAGTACACCCCTGCCTAACCCTTCGGGGAATACAGGCGTGATGGTATGTATTAACTTGTCTATTTCTTTGTTTACAGGGAATTCGTCAGTCAACAACTGAAATAAAGAAATTATAAAATATCGATCTCAAAACGCCGCCAAGAAGTCTTACTGTAAATAAATATGTTACTATAGATAATTTTTTAATCTCGTAGACCAAATTGACAGATGGTAATGACCGGTTGATATTAAATTTTATAATCTTAATTTATATTTTATAATCTAGCAGTGATAGCTTAGTGGTATGACCATTGGACTGCCAAGTCGAAGGTCTCGAGTTCGAACCCAAGGCACGCACCTCTGACTTTTCGAATTCATGTGCGTATTAATAATTAATTATCACTCGCTTAAACGGTGAAGGAAAACATCGTGAGGAAACCTGCATACCTTAGAGGTTTTTCTCGACGGTTTGTGAAGTCTGCTAACCCGCACTAGGCCAGCGTGGTGGACTATAGCCTAATCCCTTTCAATATGAGAGGAGACCCGTGCCCAGCAGTGGGACAGTATATGGGTTGATGATGAATCTAACCGTCTTATTCATAAAAATGTAAAACGTCTTATAAATCTCCAATTGCTAAAATGTGTTTTGTCTTCTTTTCTCTGTAATGAAATATTACTGGTCAAAACAAGACAAAACTTTTTTTAGCTATAGGAGATTTATAATACGTTTTATATTTTTATGAATAAGACCGTTAATCTATATAACTCGAAATTAAATGCTGTTCCTTGTTTCGGCCGTTCTCAAGCACATCACTTTAGAACGGATGGACCAATTTGGCAATATTTTCCTAACACGAATAAGGTTGTTATGTAAAGAAAAATTGCAAAAGTTTCTCGGGCAATTTGAAAATTCGGGAAACACTGAGTGTTCTTTTTATAAGACTTTTGTATGATTTATTAAAAAAAAGTGATACCTTATGATATAACCATTTGACTGCCAAGTTAAAGTTAAAGGTCCCTTGGATTTGAACTCGAGACCTTTAACTTGGCAGTCTCGGCAGTCTTGGCAGTGTCTTTAACTTGTCACTCAGGTTTCTTTCTTGGGTTGAACGTGTTAATCTCAAGAACTACTCGTTAGAATTGAAAAATTCTTTTGGTGTTGGATATTACATTTATCAAGGAAGATTATAGGCTGCCAACCCGCACTAGGCCAGCGTGGTGAACTCTAGCCTAACCCTCTCATTCTGTAGGAGGAGACCCGTGCCCAGCAGTGGGACTGTATATGGGTTGATGATGATAATGTTATAGGCTATATAGTATCACGCTACGACAAATAGGAGCCGAGCAGAAAGGAAACAAGGTCGGTGATACCGCGGGGGGAAGCCAGTCAACAAGCTAACAGCTAGTTAACACAAATATAACTTTTTTAAATCTATAAATTATTTTTTCCAATAAGGTTATGTCAGTTGGTCTCCGAAATTAAAAAAACTGTCTGTACCTACTTATTTTACCTAGTTAGGAGAACTAAATAAATGCTGTATGGTGTTCGTAATAGATAAAACGTAATAATAGTATTACAGTAAGGTCTTGGTATCAAGCTACCCCAATCTGTCAAATAATTGAATAAATATTTGACAGTTCTTGAATAGATTTTCAATTTTAATGCAAAACTTGTTCAATTGGGAAAATTTGTCAGTTTTAGATAGCTTGACCTGTTACGTAACAATGGTTCAATATATTAAGTAAGCTTTTTAATAAACTATGGTTCAGCTTACCTTGGAAGTCTCTCTACTAAGGGAAAATTCCTTAATTTTAATGTTAATGCAAGGCCTACATTATCCGTCACAAACATTATGACTCAAGGAATTGATATTATTGATATAGTGTTATGAGTATTAGTAATACAATGGTGCATTATTGATGTAGCTTTTCGCACGCTTAATGGTAGATTGACCTATTCAGACAGGTCAGAATATAGCTAACTTTGCACAGCCTTCTATCTTTATATTTATACGTTTGATTTAACTGCCTGATTAGTCTACTGATCCAAAGCGCGACTGCTACGCTAGAGGTCCTGGGTTCGATCCCCAAGTCTAGCAGTGTTATTGGGTTTTTCTATAAAATTCTCAGTAGCAGCTCGGAGTCTGGATTTGTGCCCGGTTAATGGCAATAGGCTCGCCCCCTATTACATGGGACCTAAAAAACGTACCGGCGAAATGTAAGTGTACTTTAGTATAGCTCTGCCTAACCCTTCGGGGAATACAGGCGTGATGGTATGTTATGTGTTATTATATATGTTATTCTATACGTGTTTGTCACTGAACTCCTAAACGGCTGGACCGATTTTGATGAAGTTTTGTGTGTATGGAAGAGTGGGTTCCTTGATGGTTTAGATTCACTATTGGACACGATAGCTGGCGTTGTAATCGGATTGCAGGACGTTTGCTCGGTCATCTATTTTATAATCGTAAAAACCTGTATTTGCACATTAAACAGTTAAAGAAGTGTGTTTGAGTACCTATATAAACTTACTCGACTCTTTTAGTAGGTACTTAATTCTGACCTATGCTCAAATTGTCAGTATTAGAAGCGTGCGTTTTGTAGAAGCATATGTGATCATCACAAAATTATATAGTTTTCGGTATCAATACTTGTATGACAGCAATGGTGCGTCGATTTAACTGTAAAATGGCCGGCACGTATCTTGAGCGCTCCTGATTCCTATAATGTTAGTCTTGGTTTACAGTTTTGTTGCGAATAGTTCATGAGAACAATGCAGTTTGATGTGTACAATAATAATTTAACAGAAAAAAAGATTGCCATTGACAGTAAGAGCTGACCAGCCCCGACAGACTATGACGAAGTGCTTCAAAACTTCAAAAAGGAATCGATGTTCCTATTTTTTCTACTACTGTCGGTATGAACTGCACTTGCGTGGTATAAAGATTTTCCAGTCGGCAGGAGAGCCGCTGATTGACCGCAGGGCGAGTATTTTCATACCCTCAGTCTAGGAGGCTCCTAATACACCCGGGTTATTAAATATTTTTTTTTTTTATTAAGTACGTTACCTCATGAAACTATTTGTTATTATTAATTTATTTAATTTGTGATTAATTTTATTTTTTTGCCCAGTTAATGACAATAACCTTGCCCACATATGTGACACTGTGATTATGATTTATGATATCACAAATATTTATTTATTTTGAACCGAAATTTTAGCACACTACTGCTCTTGCGCAGAATATGAGGCAAAGTTATATCATTTTTATGTTATAACATTATTATTATGTTACAATTATATAAGTCATTATAGAAATGGTGAATGTTGGCTGTATTGAATTTTGTACGTTATTGTTTTATTTATTAAGTTGAACTGAAGTAAATTTGTAATTAAATAAACTTGTGTTTTATTCATATATCTACTTAAAATCGTCACCATAACTGTAAAATATTATAAAAATCTAACAGATTTTTATACTGAAGAATGGAGCGAGCAATAAATAGGTAGGTATGCAACTCTGCTTATATTTATTGCTCTTTATTTACATAATAACTACAGTGAACACGATTACACTGTGGGGAGTAATTGATATATTTTTAAGATAAATGTTACCTACAGGTATATGTTCAATTGTCGTGAGCATTACGTCGAACACAGCGTCGACCATTTGCAAAAACGTTAAATTACATGGAAATGTTAAAACTGAGCATTTGCCTCTATTGTACCATTCGTAATGTAACGTACGAATATTACAATAGCAAAAGCTCTAGATCGCATTTAGCGATAAGACCACCCATTGTAACATTCTTTGATTTTTAAACCTATATGTTGGTACTTTACATTTGTTTATGGTGTGCGGTAAAGAATATTCTATTCTATTCCATTTCTCATACGCAGAGTATGCACCTATGCCTAAAATTACCTAAGTTTATCCAATCATGCCTATTATTTTATAGACGTTCCGACTTCCGTTTGATCGACTTACCGTCGTGTTCGTGTTAGTTCAACATCAAAAGTCAAAAGTGTCAGCAATTGGTTGACATAACAAAAATAAATAAAAATGATATTTTAGTTAAAATATATTAAAAAAAATTGTAAAATGTACGAAAAACGTCGTAGAGAAAAAAAATATTTCAATGGTAAAGTAATAAAACACAGATTGGCTCCATATCAATATGGTTATTGGGTAAGTACAATGGCATTTCAATTTCGTCATCGTTATCCATTCGTCATTTCCATAATGTCGGGTATTCGTATCAGCCTATTTCTATCCACTACTGAACGTAAATCTCCCACAAAGAGCGCAAACCATCCCGGTCTTGGGGCAGGTCGCATCCATCCGCTACCAGCCAGCCACCTTTTCTCTCCGTCCACTGTCGGGTATAAGCATCCCCTAAATCATTTTCCTTGGGCCTGTGCCTGTCGCATGATTGGTATGATTTTGGAATAAGTAGGTATGTGCCTAGGAAAATACGTACCTATTGACTATTGATCTATTTTGTCCCTTGGCTAACACTAAACGTCTTCTTCTGTACTTATCCAACTGAGATTTATATAAAGGTAAGTTTATATGATTTTTCTCACACTACGCGATCGGATTGCCAATAATATTAACAAAAATGTTTGCAATAACATCAACACGCCTTGCATCTCAGTCTACCCGTATGTGAACGTTGTAAAGGGTCCGAAACGTCGTGATTCATAATATCAATTAGTAAAAAACACGCAATAAAAAAAAAGTGTTATTTCTATGGAAATTGATATTTATTTCTGTAATATATTCTAAAAAAGACACTTTTCACTAGATGGCGCTGGCATTTCCTAGCTGACGACCCTGTGAGAAGAAACGCCTAAATACATTTCGAGATAGGGATGGTGCTATGTCTCTAATGTATAAAGCGGAATCCCTTTTTTCATTCGCAATAACACAGCCCTCTGACGGAAGTTGTATTATCAGATAGGTGTCATGTAGGTAGTACCTACAACCACTACTAGGTACCTACCTACTCTTCATCATGTACCTACACTTTCAGGACGATATTATTAGCCGGCGCTTCGCTGACGGCCAGTTTGCTGGTGGTTCAAGTAGCTGTGCTTCCTTTAGTCTTCAAGTACAGCAAGTCAGTCCAGAGGAAGATGGTTTTTTCTAATTGCAGTAAGTACTTTCTTCCGAAAATATATACCTATTAGGTATAGTTTCTCTGTTAGGTACCATTTCACGGCTAAATCGTTAAACAAATTTCGATAAAATTTAGCAAGGAGACAGATTGCATAATAGGCAGTTTATAATTTATCAAAACAATGCCTTGAAGTAACTAGTAAAGTTGAAAGAAATACGAAAATATCAGACACCCTGAATAACCAAACTAAAATAGAAACTCCTGCAAAATGTTAATAGCAATATTTTACACTTGCATATAGCTCTTATGAATTTAACAGGCGATCATTTCAATTTCCTAAACAAACTGGAACATCAAATTAATGTTGTTCACAGTAAACTATCCAAGAAACTTAGACTACGAAAATCCTTCAAGTTGTAACGTCGTCGGCGGAAGACACTTTAATATCGAGTTTCAGTCGGTAGCCGACTGCTGCCCTATCAAACTAGGTAATTTGTTATTTGTAGTAATCGAAAGAAGACAAGAAAAAACGAGGTCTGTAGATATTTTTTGCATGTGTTGGTGTGTTCCACAATATCTTCGCCAATTTTGGACCGATTTCAAGTCGCAAACAAAGCAGAGCAAGCTTGTACTATAGGTACCTACCTACTATACAAAGGATATTTAGGTACCTATAATACTTAAAATATACTTTTTTTTGTATATTATGAAACACCCAAACAAACTCGATCTTCCTCCGAACCTTTTCCCTACTATTTTGGGGTCGGCTTGGGCTTCCAATCTAACCAGAAGCGGCTAAATATCATTGCAGCATTTAAAGCTACTATCAGTCCTCCGCAACCCAATTTCAGGATAATTTAGGTATCCGATATCTTGAGGATATATTGCTAGGGTTTTTAGGCTTCTGGCTACTACTAACGATTGTCATAGGTGTTCGTATGACAACCAAGACCGACTGCTTTACGTGCTCGACGGCAGGAAGGGATCTGGATGTGTTAAGAACGGTCAACTATCCACAGACTGACCGCAGCTTGCGCAGCTTAGTTATAAGTGTTATAACTTAGCCACGAGCCCCCTAACGTCATCGAATTATTATTACTAGGATTAAATCTATAAAATAAACAAATACAATACAATATATTTATTACACTCTTACTACTTTGGGCAAGCGTAGTGTGGGACGCCCTGCGACACGATATACGGATAGACGATTTGAAGAAGGTGGCTGGCAGCGGATGGATGCCGGCTGCCCAAGACCGGGATGGTTGGCGCTCTTTGGGTCCCGGCCTACGTTCAGCGGTGGACGGCAATAGGCTGATATGATTGCACTCTATATATGTCATAATATTAAATATTTTCAGGTGCGTGGCACATAGTGCCTTGTTCTATGTTCCGGGACGTGTTCTTCATTCGAGACTACATGACGGTGGACGTGCGTCTACATAATGAGCTCAAACGTACAAAGAATACCATCGTGTTGTACTGTCATGGTAAGAAAAAAATAATAATTTCAAAATATTTTATTCAAGACGTCTATAGGCTACGGTAACGCTTACCTACTAGTGGTGTTCAAGGTTGCTATAAATCAATAACTTGCTTAATGCTATATACTTAATTTTTTAAGCTAGCAATTTTGTGTTGTAATTTAAAATAATATTTATACTACTTGTTACTAACGCTATACGCGGCGCTTGACGGACAGTTGGTTGATTGATAGAGAGAGAGAGTGCTATGCGATATACCTAAAGCAAAATAGCTTTATAGCATAAAGTGCGAACCGCGATATCATTTGCTTTGTGCTATATTAACCATCACTAACGCTTACCATCAGGTGGGCCGAATGCTTTTTTGCCACCTTAGTGATATAAAAAAAAACACCCCGAGTAAGTATGGTCAAAAACACAATTCACTGTGGTCAAAAAGTACTTATGGCTTCTTGACCACAATCGAGGGTCTATGTAACCGCCTGATAGGAAACAACCGCAGCTTTCAGAGGCTAGCAACACTAGTCTCATTTACCCCGCAATGTCGCAGGCTACAGTACCCTTCAAACCGTATTTCAGGTAACTCCAACCATCGCGCGTCACCTCACCGACTGCAAATGTACAAGGTCTTTCAAGAGTTGAACTTCCACGTTATTACATTTGATTATCGAGGTACACTTTAGAGGATATGATTAAGTAATAACTATGTAATTATTACGTATTATATGTGTATAATATTGATTATATCAGAATCATCATAAACCCATTTACCATCCCACTGCTGGGCACTATTCTCCTCTCAAAATGAGAGGGATTAGGCTATAGTCCATTACACTGGCCTAATGCGTTGGCAGACTTCACATGCCAATAAGAAAATTCTCTCAGGCATGCAGGTTTCCTAGTTTCCTCACGATGTTTTCCTTCACCTTTTTAAACGAGTGATAATTAATTATAAACGCACATGTTTTCATAAAGTCATAGACGTGCGTGCTTTGGATTCGAACTGACAAGATTCTTTAAAATTTGATTTATTAGATTTTGATTCAAACTGCCAAGTCAAAGGACTCGGTAACTTTGCTTGGCAGTATTATCGTCAAATCACTCGCTAGGCTATCACTACTATCATATACTATAAATATGCTATTTATATATTATACTAATATCCTATATAAGTATATACCTATGTATTATAAGTATGTATTTACAAAAAAAAAGTATATAAGGATTATATCCATTGTATAGTACCCATAGTAGGTACAATGTTGCAAAGATCAGGTGCGTAGTACTCGCAACCGGCGTGTATGTATGACAAGATGCATGAATGTGTGCAAGAATCGTAGCAAGTGGCGTTCTTTAGTTTCTGCCTACTCCTACGGGAAAAAGGCGTGAGTGTATGTATGTAATGTAAAGTATAGTAGGTACAAACTCTGCTTAGTTTGGGACTAGATTAGTGCTGTCTAAAATTGTCCAAGAATATTTATTTTATTGTATGTAGAGGCAACGTCAATCTAAAATTAAATGCTTAATACTTTAATCTAGGTTTAAATGCAGGTTATGGAGACTCGACTATGGTGAGGCCTACGGAGCGTGGTGTAGTGGAAGACGCGCTGGCGGTGTATGCTTGGCTGATAGAAGCACTCAATCCGACAGACAGGCCCATGGTAGTCATATGGGGACACTCTTTGGGTAATTATTTTGTACTGATTTCTTATAAAAAACTGATATCGCACTTGGGGACAAGTACTGTCATGTCGGACATTACACCCAGTCTCGGCACAATTAAATAGATTTAGATTTATATCTAAGAAAGACAACGGCTGCACAAGACTTAAAACAAACTGCTGAACATGCCCTGCAGGAACTTTACAAATTTACAAAGGACACAAGTCTAGCTGTGTTCCTGCTATGGTCGTGACAAATTCCACGGATCCATGAACACGGCTGGCCATGACTGAGGCAATTAGTGAAGGCAAGTGCGGTTTTAGTCGGTACGAGTCCTACATAACTCGCGGGTGGCGGAAGAAACATGATTAGATTACGTACCTACTTAAAAAAATGGTTACTTATCTACTAGATCACAAATATTCTCTGGATGGAATCGAACTTGGCTCAACGGTAGTGACGAGATAACCACCTTACTGCAATTAACATAGCCACCTACTGGGCTCAAGTAATATAAATTATAACGGCTACCTTCTACCAGCGGACCTCTCGCCATCGGCGTGGAGTTCATCCACATACCCTGGAACCACTTTGGTCTCATACCGTGCTCAGCTCGTCGCTCGCGATCCAGGTTTTCCCGAGAGACTATAGTATCAAGAAGGGTGTGAAAAGATTTTACAGGGTCGGCAACGCGCAAGTGATACCTCTGGTGTTGCAAGCGTCTATAGGCTACGGTAACCGTTTACCATCAGGTGGGCCGTATGCTTGTTTGCTACCATAATGGTATAAAAATAAATAAAAATAATAATAATGCATTTACCAATGAAACGAAAAGAAGAATACTTAGTTGCTAATTTTATTTCAGTGGGAACCGCCTTATCCGCTTCGTTTACTGAACTCTGGTTCGGCTAATTTTTAAATTTATAATGTTATCGACCAGGTACGGCAGTGGCAGCAAATATGGCTGCTCACCTATCAGAGCTGTGTCGTGATCAAGGGCGTCCGCAGCTGCCGTGCCCCGACGCGCTTATATTAGAGGCGCCGTTCAACAACCTCAGGGATGAGATCGTGAGCCATCCATTCGCTAAGGTAAGTTGTAACTAGGAAAAATTATTGTGTTCTTGCGCAAAATCACCTCAAGTGGCCGCGGTGGTACCTAAATATGTTGAATATTGGAACTTTGACTAAGAACACTAAGCTAAAATTTAATCCTGTATGTTTACGATTATGTAAATCCATGTGCTTGATGTTTCTATTGTAAGTATGTAAACATTGTATCTGAGTAGAAGCCTGGAATTAAACGCCGGCTCCATATATAACATGGGTGAACTCTAAAAGGGGATTTTGAGAAATTCTAAAGCAATTGAGAAGCAGTAGAACATCGCGGGTAGGTACATAGCAAGTACAAAGTATTAAAGATCATTTTTATTAAGAGTGTATTACAAACTTAGGAAATCACCTTATAAGGAACGTCTTTAAGTTCTCTCAAAAGTAAAAGAGAGTCCTGAGTTTGGAGTTCAGCACATAGGTCAGCAATCACAGAAGAAATCCAATCCTATAAATTAAAGCTTTAACTACATAAATAAATAATATTGTTTTATCTAGTTGGTGTCATGGCTGCCGTACTACAAGGATACATTCGTGAAGCCGTTTACGTTGTCCTCGGAGTACACGTTCAATACAGACCAGTATCTGTGCAGTGTGCCGCAACTGCCCATCCTTATCTTGCACTCTAAAGGAGACAAGATTGTCCCTTTCAGTTTGGCTGTCAAGGTATGCCTTGTTTTATTTTTTTCAATTTTACTAACATCATTTCCTACAGTGACTAAGCTATGCCTAAGTCTAGTAAATCTAAGTACATACACATAAAATATCGCCTATAGTTAAAAAAAATACAGTTGCTCAGTTATGACAGTTTTGTTTCTGAAGCTAAAGTTGAGAGTACCGAGATTGACATATTTATAGATGCGTCCAAGGCTTTTGACAATGTTTAGCTATACCTATTCAATCATTATAATAGTGTACATAGGAATAAAGACACCTCGGTAAAGAGAATATATTTATTAGCTTAAAGAATCGGTCACTTTGTATTAAATAAGCAGTTTAAAATCCACTGTGGGATTGGATGGGAATGGGATTTCTCAAGGTACCATCTGAGGCCCTACTCTGTTCTTAAATGATAATTATTTTTCTGCAGTCGATCTTTATTGTCACTACTACATTTTTTTTCAGTTACACGCAAAAGTGGCGGAGTCTCGACGTTCATCAGATGTTCCTCTTGTATTCCACGCGTTTGAGCGGGGTCTGGGCCTTGGACACAACAACCTGTGCGAGGCGCCTGAACTTAAGAACGTTGTGGGGTAAGGCATTATTTGTCTAAGGCTGACCACAGTAATAATATACACTTATACAACGTGTTACAAAATACCCCGTAAAAAATATAATTATATATCAAAGCCAAAAATTTTGTCAGCTGTCATGTCAGGGAACCAGATTATTTAACAGAAAGGCCTACGTACCTATTTTACCTAATAATTGTCTACTTTAATAGTTTTTCTATTTTTCATTCATAAATGTTGTTGTTTTCCTTTTTTGGGGTATGTTATACAGCGTTACTACGGTTCTTAAATATTGTGAATGGACTCGTTATAAGGCCCCATTTAACCTCCTTTCGGCTATACGGGTAGTTTTGTACACCCTGTATAATATATAATTTATTTCTGTCTTCACAAATGTACTGTTACACAATGCTTTTATTTCTAAAGTACAAAGCAAAATGTTTCCTTTATGAGAGGCTGAAGTCCGTACTAGGGAAACTCTATGTTACTGATAACCAGACCCTCACCCGGAATACATCATCGGTGTCTAAAACTTAAGTACATAAGAAATCGATGAACATGACATTACAGCATTAGGTACAGTAGGCGCAAATTGTCTGTAAATGACTGTCAGAAAACTCTAATCCTTGTCGGAAGGCATTATGCGTATACATATCCCTAAATATATAAATGAAAATTTAAGTTTCTTTCTGTAAATAAATATTTTTAAAGACACTTTATGAATCAGTATTTAATGGTTATTATGGTAGTAGGTAAGGTATTTCCTAGTTGACAACCTCTGAGAAGAAACATAGAAACAAACTCAAGGGAATCATCTAGTCTCTTTTAAAGTGAAAAAAGGAACAGTAATTACACTTATCAATTTAAGTATACAGATTTTAAATTTACCAGATCAAGGGTAAATACGGCGGTGTTTTGTTTAATTTATTTTTTCTACACGGGGTTCTGTTTTTTTATCTTGAATAAATTAATTTGACTAACTTTTCTTTTTCCAGAGACTTCCTACAACAAGTTGCAAAAGTAAAACATACCAAGGAAGGAGAATAAAATACTATTGTGTCTACCTAATAGATTTCAACACGTTTAAGATAAATACATGTTGTAAGTAATAAAACAAGTGAACGCATTGGATTTAATTTTAACACAACACTTATCGCTATTTTATGTGGTTACAGAAGCACAAAAGCGATTAATAATTAGTACGAACTCATTAAAGAACTAAGACCCCCCAGAGGGTCGTACTTGTTTTCCTATTATATCTGCTCATTGTTCTTTGACACCCATTTGGCGGCTAGAGATTCTTTGCTAATATTTTTTAAATTGCCTATAATTTTGAAAACACGTAACTTCAATTTTCTTTTATATTTTTCTGATAACCGATACGACTCGGCCTATCACTCGGTTTCGATTTAACGTTGATTTCTGGGACACCCTGTATAATTTTTTTTATTAAAAAAAAGTCTGATGACGAGTTCTCCGGTCCATTTTTGATCTCTAGACCAAAATGGCATCAATAATAAGACATTACGACTTTTTACGCCATAACAAAGCAAAGGAAACCTATAACGATAAATCAAATATATTTGTTGACCCCTGTTCGCCCCTCCGGCTTCTATACATTACAGATCTTATTGTATTGGACACGTTTTACGGTCACACACCGGAAATACGTCGCGTTCCAAATTAGTTTTAAAAAAGATTTTAAATATCGAACATTTGAAATACAAAGTTTTAATAGCTAATGCGGGTGTTACATGTTAGGATTGATAGAATAACTTTTACAGGTTATCTACCTAATTACACATTCTAAAATTACAGATTAAGTACCTAATTACAGATGTTAAGACAATTACAGATTACTTAATTCAATAATTAAAAAGATTAAAACGTTGCCATGGCTGTTTAGGTTTCGATTTAAAGTCAACGGGCTGTGAGCTACTTCCTCTTAGTACTTATTGAACGAATCTTCTTAATCGATCACTCTTGACAGAGTGGTCGTGGTTGGTATGATGGTGGTACATGGTAGGTCTTCAACGTCGTCAGTCTTCTCGGCGGCAGTGATTACTGATCTCGCAATGTTTCTCCATTGTAGTCGGTTCGTCGCATTACGAGAACACTCTGTCAGGGACGCCTTAGTTGTCTTAATGAGATATGTCCAGCGTGTAGGAGATCTGCCTCTACGTCTCTTTCCAGCTACCTGACCTTGGACTACCAGTCTTTCGATTGAGTCTTCGTTCCTGGAGGTTTGAACGAATAAAAAGATCTAAATTCAAATTGCTAGAATGTGCCCCTACATGTGGACTTACCTTTGGGGTGACCTTAATTTTTATTATGACACCGCGACCTTGTACGAACAACGAACGACCTTTGCTTTATTCAAAGTAAGTAGGTATTCAAGGATTCAAGAAGATCTAGGTACTTAAACATACTTATTATGTAATAGTCTCGCCCTAAAGAACGTGTAGTACCGTGGATGTTCAGTACAACTCTGCCTTATAAAACAGTGGTAATTGGTAGAATGAAAAGCACATCAAGTTACGATAACTGTCAAATTTTCTCATTCTATTTTGAACTATTTACCAACACTTCAAGGTTTATAATCATTTGGAGAAATTTGACATTTATTACCAAATACAATTACAGATCTACAAATACATCGGTATTTTTTTTTTAAGACAGCTTTCGCTTTCCACAGTTAGCCCTGTGTCGCGACTTTACAAACATACAATTAACGGACACAAAGTATATCCAGGCACGAAAAACATATTTCGATTCCTACAGGACACAAATATTTGTATGGATAAAACATGAGTATTTGTGTTTGTCTGGGTGTTTCTTATGTATTATAAGTATGTATTTACAAAAAAAAAAGTATATACTTAAGTATTATATCCATTGTCTAGTACCCATAGTACAAGCTCTGCTTAGTTTGGGACTAGATGGTGTTGTGTAAAATGTCCCAAAAATATTATTATTATTATACAAAGATTTATCTCTGGTGAGAATCGAACCTACGAAAAGTACAGAGGCCACCATATCAAGCTACAACAATCTGTCAAAGTTCTTTGATTGATTTTCGACTTTAATACAAAACGATAAGGTTAGGTTTCGGTTTAAAGAATTTATTCTCAAAAAAGATATAGGTACTAGCCGCTTAGAACTTATTTTAACTTAATACTTATTTTATTAATAAAATTTCTAGCAATGGTCGTCTATATCATTTAAATATTTAATGGCAGTGCAATACATTTTTGTTTAAGCGAGAAACGAGCGATTGTTTTTAATATAACGAGATAATGTAATCTTCATATTTTCAAAGGTTCATATTCAATTGGGAAAATTTGACAGTTTTGGATAGCTTGACCTAGTGGCGAGGTAACCACTTTAACCGCTCCGTCAAACGTGCAGTCGTATTGAATGTCATTATTTATAAAGGTGACGCATTGAAATAAAACTACTTTTTTACGGATTTTATCGCGTTATATTGATATTATTAATCCCGACGTTTCGGACCCTTTACAGCGTCCATGGTCACGGGTAGACTGTGGTGGTGGGTGTCTTGATGATATAATTTATTGACAGCTACCTTAAATTTTCATTGTTACAAATGATCAATGACTTTATTTTTTGCACTTTTTACAAGTCTATATTTAATGAATACTAGATGGAGCCGGTAAAAAAGTAGTTTTATTTCAATGTATATTCACGTAAATGTCAGAAATCATTACGGCGACTATGTCACACAATATTAATTATGCTCTGCCATATGCATAACTTAGTCATGTGCTATACTAGTATATGGTACTTATCCTACTTTTTATCTTTAATTTTTTTTTTAATTCTAATAAGGTGGCAAACAAGCATACGGCTCACCTGATGGTAAGCGGTTACCGTCCCGCTTACGGACGCTTTTTAGACGCTTGCAACACCAGGAGTATTACTTGCGCGTTGCTGACCTTATATTGAAAGAGGAATAGTTGGGTTGGCAGTATAAGGGTCAAAGTCCCCCACTGCCAACACAACGTTTCCTCGTGGAGCACTGGCAACCTTGCTCACCGTAAGAAACACAATATAGGTAGCTCAAAGCAGTGTTATTTTACTTCAATTTTCTACAAGGCGGAGGTACTTCCCCAGTCGGGCAGCTCCAATTCGAGTGCAATTACTCCCACTATGCCCTACCTCGCATCTTAACAGAATTCCAATTACAAACATTTGTTACATCTTCAACGATTTGAGCTGTCCTGCCGGTACCCCTGCAATACAAGCGTGAAATTGCGACGTACTTGAGATACGTGCACATGTGTGCAAGGTCTGCTCGCGGGGCGATACTAGTGAATATTACTGGCAACCCGTCGAGTAATTGCCATAGAGTAGTGTGGTTTTGGAGGGAATTCTAACAACTAGTGTTGTCGATGGTTCGTTTTATGACATTAGTTTTTTTAATTTATTTTTTTATTTAAAGCAAAACAGTAGGGTTTCCATTATTTTAAATATTTTCTTTTCCCTCCTACTTTTTTCCTTTCCTTTAATCATGTTTTTCCTAACCACTTTGACATTGGCAACAATTTGAATTGTCGACATCGGCATCAATTGCCATGGAGAAAGAAAGAAGTTAAAGGAAGAACAGTAGGTAATCAAAAGAAAATAGGTGAAGCAAGTAGGTACTTTACTTACAAAGTATTGTTAAGACAAAATTCTCACTACCCACTTTTTAAGTTGTGAGTTGTACAGAGGTCAGCACATCAAGCTACCACAATCTGTCTTTCTTTGATAGATTTTCAGCTTTAAAAACAACGTAATATGGTTCATTTTCAATTGGGAAAATTCTACAGTTATGGATAGCTTGACCTGTCTGTACCTACCTAAATCATAATTTGTGTTATTCAAATTGTGATATAGCCAAGTATATTTTTTGTGATTCTACGGTAAGTTTTTTTGCATTTGAATTGAGTCGATTTCCTCATTATGTATTTTTTTAATGTATTTACGCATGTGTATGACAAAATGTATGAACTTGGAAGAAATAGAAGTACCTATTCAAGAATCATAGAAGTGGCGGTCTAGTTTCTACCTACTCCTGTGGGAAAAAGCCGTGAGTGTGTATGTCTGTATGTAAGTATTCACGCATGCTGAATTGCTGAGCAAATTCTGCACCCTCCCGTTCGGTACACCGAAGTTAGATGGCTAAATCTATGCTAACGAAGGCTCAGTTAAGGCTCAGAGCTTAAGGTTAAGTGCCCCCCTCCATGTGCTGATGGTAGCCACCAGGGTGGCTACCATCGAAAAGTATACAAGTATTATACTATGGTAGCAGTGATAGCCTAGTGGTATGACCATTGGACTGCCAACTCGAAGGTCTCGAGTTCGAACCCAAGGCACGCACCTCTGACTTTTCGAATTCATGTGCGTATTAATAATTAATTATCACTCACTTAAACGGTGAAGGAAAACATCGTGAGGAAACCTGCATACCTTAGAGATTTTTCTCGACGGTTTGTGAAGTCTGCCAACCCGCACTAGGCCAGCGTGGTGGACTATAGCCTATCCTTCTCAATATGAGAGGAGACTCGTGCCCAGCAGTGGGACAGTATATGGGTTGATGATGAAGTATTATACCTATCCACTAATGTTTTTTATTATATCAACTGTCTAGTACCCATACATACAAGTTTTTGGTACGAGACAGTTTGGGACTAGATCGTGCTTTAAAAAATGTCCCAAATATTTATATATTAGGCTTTTACTTTTAACTATAGTTGTAATTTGGTGAATTAACTCAAAATAATTATAAATTATAGCCTATTAGTTATTCTGATGTATAAATAATAATACTGTAAAGTTTCATCAAAATCCGTTCAGTAGTTTTAGCGTGAAAGAGTAACAAACATCCATCCTCACAAACTTTCACATTTAAAATATTATACATAGTAGAATAGCACAATTTAGGAAGACATTGACGACGAATATACCTTAAGTAGGTAGTCTAGACTATGTTTTTACCTTTTGACAGCCACGGACGTGTATAGACGTCAAATAAAAACTTGCTCACGACGCCAACGACGCGACGCCATGGCACGTCAAAATTACCACTTTTTTTTTAGTTCAAAATAAATACCTACTTATATAAAAAAAATGTATTTTTTTACTTATTAGATATTATATACTAGAATTACCTACTTATATTAGATACTAGAATTTGTCGCTTGGCGTAGAGAACACGGATTTTTGTTATTGACGTGGCGGCCAAAAGGTTAAATTGTCGATGATTAGAAAGAGATTTATCGATACTGTGAATTCCCAACCCTATCAATGGCAAGTGAGGGGTGAAATGTAATATTCATAACGGTGCTTTGTGGGGCCATTTCGCGGCTGCAGGGTCGACTCTAGTGGTTTTATACCTACTGTGCATTGATACCACCTGTCGTATGAATCAATGATGTAACATGATCATAACACGTTTGGGTTAGCGGTTAAGGTCACTTCGCCACTGCCGTTGCGCTGGGATCGTGGGTTCGATTCCCACCCGAGACAAATATTTATGTGATCCACAGATAGCTGTTTCGACTTTGGATGTACTTTGTGTTCGTTATTTGTAAACATATCTACTGGCAAACTGTTGGTGTAAATTAGTACACCTCTGCCTAACCCGTCGGGGAATGTATTTTTTTTATTTTAAAAAAGAAAAACGACTTCTAAAATTGTATGTAAAACAAATCGGTCGAGTTGAACTATTACATATTATATCGCTTAGATAATAACGGCTCAATGTTGACAACGTGACGTCATGGTATCCATTTGCTGTACACAAAACCTTATCCTCTGAAAACCGCATCAAAATCGGTATCTACTGCCAAACGGGAAATAATCGCGGACAAACATGCATACATAAAAACATACGGGTCAAACTGAGAACGTTTTTGAGGTCGTTATTTAGCGAAGGAAAAATTCGACCACGGGCAGGATTCCAACCTGCGTCTTCTGGTTAGGTACAGTCAACAAAAGAGATTGGTATACAGGTAGCGAACGAAATCTGCATCTTTACACAGTTTGTAATTTAAATAATTACCCGTCAAAGAGTTTGATGTGTAGCAGCTTACTATACCTGCGTTTTGACACATACTACGTGATACATTATTACAGAATCTTTAACAAAACACAGATGTTTAATTAGCTGCCTGTATACTTAACTCTTTTGTCGACCGTACACCAGAAGCTATGATCGCTAAATAACTTTAAAATCTTAGCATGGAAAATGCCAAAGAATACAAAAAGATAGTTTTTGAGGTCGGTTAAAAACAAAGCAACAATGTTTCTAACGTTAAAACAAAATGACTGTACCTACCTACCTACTTATTTAATATTGCGTGTCAACAAGCTGAAACAATCTCACCATTTAATTAAACAATGGATAAGTAGCCGGCGGCTATTAATTTCTATAATGGTTGACTGTCTCTGGTTTGTCAGTGTAAATAAGGTTTGTTGGTATTCCTTATGCTCTTTTTTTATTTATTTTTTTAAAAACGTTGCCCACTAGGTTTTTCTCCTGTATCGTGGGTGCGTTTAAAAACACAAACTTTCACATACACAAACACCTAGACCCGGAACAACTACCGGTCATACAAGTATTTGCTCCGTGCGGGGATCGAACCCACAACCCGTGCCACAGAAGCCGATCGCTCAGCCGCTGCGCCAAACGTGATGTCATCATGATAATTAAGCTGATGAACCGATCTCCAAGTTTAACCTAGTCAGTCTGTGGATGAGTGACCATAGATCCCTTCGTGCCTCGGAGAATAGAAATATCAATAGCTACTGCTCGACCTGGGGATCGAACCCAGGACCTCTAGCGTAGCGGTCACGCTTAGGACCACAGGCAGTCAACCGTCACGTTAGCAATTAAGTACGTAATCAATATTAAAATAAGGTTAATAAAAAAATATCACTCCCTTATACGGTGAAGGAAAACATCGTGAGGAAACGTGGAAGCCCTAGAGATTTTCTCGACGGCGTGTGAAGTCTGCCAACCTAGGTGATAGCCTAGTGGTATGACCATTGGACTGCCAAGTTGAAGGTGTCGAGTTCGAACCCAAGGCACGCACCTCTGACTTTTCGAATTCATGTGCATATTAATAATTAATTATCACTCGCTTAAACGGTGAAGGAAAACATCGTGAGGAAACCTGCGTAGGACCACCTTGCACCCATGCACCTTAGAGATTTTTGTCGACGGTTTGTGAAGTCTGCCAACCCGCACTAGGCCAGCGTGGTAGACTATAGCCTAATCCCTCTCAGTATGAGAGGAGACCCGTGCCCAGCAGTGGGACAGTATATGGGTTGATGATGTATGAAGTCTGCCAACCTGCATTAGGCATAATGTTAATCGTTCACAAGGACGTAAGTACCATGTACTTACGCACCGAACACATACTACTTTTTCCGCTTGGAAAAACAAAGATGGTTGATTTTAGGAATTTAATAATTTGTGGGGACTGCAATAAAATGAAAATCGCAAAAATTTAGATCCGACAATGTGAATTGCTACAGTCGACATGTATTATCGGTAAAATAGTAAGAAATCACAAGAAATAAGTTTCAAGGAATAAAGTAATTACAGTGTTGACAACTTACACAAGTGTCCAACTGCCAACCCGTCACCCATGTGAAAATATACTAATCACTACATAGTACAAAACAAAGTCGCTTTCTCTGTCCCTATATCCCTATGTATGCTTAAATCTTTAAAACTACGCAACGGATTTTGATGCGGTTTTTTTTAATAGATACCTACAGTGATTGAAGAGGAAGATTTATATTTATATTTTTTACCGTGGGAGAGCCATGCTTCGGCACGAATGGGCCGGCTCGACCGGACTTGATACCACGGCCTCACAGAAAACCGGCGTGAAATAACGTTTTCGTTGTGTTTCGTCGAGTGAGTGAGGATACCGGAGGCCCAAACCCCTTAAAAGGGCGGCAACGCACCTGAAACTCCTCTGGTGTTGCGGGTGTCCATGGGCGGCTGTAATCGCTTACCATCAGGCGATCCGTCTGCTCGTTTACCAACACTATCACATAAAAAAAAAAAAAAAAAAATGTATAATACATGTATATTGCACCCGTGCGAAGCGGGGGCGGGTCGCTAGTAATTAAATTAAATTAGACACGATTCACATTCCCATAGCGACGTATCGGTTGAAAAAACCTGTTTGTAAAATAATAGTGATACGTTCCTCTAATTGTTGTTCGCCAATATATTACAAAGTCTTCTACAGTTTATCAATATCAGTAACACAGAATACAGCGACAGTATAAAAATCTAAACCCAAAACTGCAACAATTATTTAGATTTATTTAGAAAAGGAAAAATTCGACCGCGGGCAGGATTCCAACCTGCGTCTTCTGGTTAGGTACACCAGACGCTATGACCACTAAGCCACCGCGATACCTACCCGTCATGTCGAATTTTTCTTTCAACATACTGAATTTACGTCTTTATGGTGACGTCAATTTTCAAAAACGAATTTTTCCTTTTCTAAATAACTTTAAAATCTTAGCATGGAAAATGCCAAAAATATACAAAAAAAAAAAAGATAATTATTTAGATATTATTTTACGTGATACACAAATAAAAAAACTAAAATATCACGGGGGATATTAATTATTTTCTGTGAAAGGCTGAGACAGGCTCTGCTGATGGACTATTAGCCTAATCCCTCTCATTCTGAGAGGAGACCCGTGCCCAGCAGTGGGACAACATACTTATGTTGATGATTAGGTACATACCTACACTAATACTAGGTACCATACATACCATCACGCCTGTATTCCCCGAAGGGTTAGGCAGATGTGTACTAAGTAATGTCCACCCACATTTCGCCGGTTGTGTCGGTATGTTTTTAGGTCTCAACCGTCCCATGTAATAGGGGGCGAGCCTGTTGCCATTAACTGGGCACAAATCCAGACTCCGAGCTGCTACTGAGAATTTCATAGAAAAACCCAATAACACTTTGCTCGACCTGGGGATCGAACCCAGGACCTCTTGCGTAGCAGTCGCGCTTAGGACCACTAGACTAATGAGGCAGTCTACTACAGTCTACTAGGTACCAATATACTGCTCATTTGTCGCCTTAAAATGCAAGTATTATTATTAATTAATTAATTTCTTGGAGAATTTTACACAGCACCATCTAGCCCCAAACTAAGTACCTACAGCTTGTTCTATGGGTACTAGACTATGGATATAATACTTATATACTTTTTTTTTGTAAATATATACTTATAATACATAAGAAACACCCAGACAAACACAAACACTTATTGTTCATCACATAAATATTTGTGTCCTATGGGAATCGAACCCACGACCTCGTGATCAGCAGTCCGTTACGCGAACCACTAGACTACAGTCGTCGTCGTCGTATTACATCAGTAGCAGTCAAGGCAGTCAAGAGCTCGCAATTTTACACACAACTAAAAAAAAGGGAAAAAGGAACCCAGGGTCACCACCCTGGGTTCC
Organism: Acronicta alni; assembly: GCA_964056405.1. NCBI lineage: Eukaryota > Metazoa > Arthropoda > Insecta > Lepidoptera > Noctuidae > Acronicta > Acronicta alni. The sequence goes on from OZ043939.1 coordinate 2,881,123, forward strand.
TTTTTCCCTTTTTTTTTTCCTAGGTTGTGCAAAGTGTTAATGAGTTTGCATAATTAATTTGAATAATTTGAAAAATAATATAATTTATTGCCATTTATTTTATATTTCCTTATCATAATTACATTTTCTTTCATAAAAAAATACTTAGGGTTTAATGTTCTCATTACAAAATAGCTCTGTCTATTCTTCAATATGCATAGTCTAAATATATCATTACTATAAAATGCTCCAACGTAAGTACTATAATCTATATCCCAATCCCTCCCGTTTCGCCGTAAATCATAAATACACCATTATTTATTACCGATACAATTTCACCCACCTACGTATTCTTGTTTATGCCGACCTACCTACACGGACCTATAATAAAAATAATTCAAACAAAAAAAAAACATCTTGGGTCTGTTCTCCTTTAAATAAAACAAAAGAGACCACAAAGACATGTCGGTAAAACAATTGAGTTTTTATCGATACCATACGTCCCAACACTAGCGTTTCGGTTTTCAAATTTGAGTTCTTTAGTTTTTATAATAAGGGTGAGAGTTGTTTTACGCGGTATGTGTCTTGTAACAGTTTGAGCTCCCGGGAAATGAAAGTGGTTACATATTTATAAAATGGAATCGATTTTTAAATGAGCCAATGGTGGTGCTCGATTTGGAGGGCGGGAAGCGGCAGGCCCCACCCAGCGTTGAATGTCAGATGAACGTCTCGCGCGCTTTTTTGCTCATTCGCTCTGCGTCTCCCGACGCGTGCGGTCGTATAAAACGATGTGATTGCTTTGAATATTTATCATGTTTTTACATCACTTACAGCCTACTGGACAATTTTATTGCGTATACATTACAGTAGGTATTAAAAGTATGTGCACCTATTTTTTATTGATGTTTCTCGGAGTAATACTAGTATTATTTTGCATTTGTAATTTCATTGATGCTGCATTAGGTATTCACGAATATGAATAATAAGTAATAACTATATTTTTTTAATAATTTTAAAACGTAATTCTGTTTAGCATAAATGCAACATTTTTCAAATTACAATGTTTTATGTTAAACATTTTACACAAGATGCTGAAATCCTGCATTTATCAAAAACAAAGTAAGTAGGTACTGACATAAAACTGCACACCTCAGGCTACATAAGCAATATCAATTGCACGCATCGATTTGTCGATACCAAGTATCGATATTTTACGAAGGAGTACAACACTATCTCTTGCTGATCCCATCGACTTATGGCAAAATACACGGTGTCATCCAACACTGGTTTAACGTTGAAATATTGCCGATATTAAACATAGACCTTGTCTGCTACTTTTCTAGACTAAAATAAACTACAATAATGTGGTTAAATAAACCACGTTGATCGTTCGGTCTGCGAAGTTAAATTGCACGGTTGAGACGTGGATGGGTGAGTATTTTATGGTCTCTCAAAAATGGTTGCTAGTTTCGTGATTGTTAGGCTGTATTCTCACAGCTCAATAGGATTTACCCGGTGTATGGCTTACCCTTTACTATACAGAACAACCGGAATACTGTGCTGGAAATTGTGTTGATGGGGTCCTGATGGCAGTCGGTTCGTGTAACACACTGAAATCCAACCGCATCTGGTTAGACTGAAAGCCGACTCCGACATAGGTGGGAAAAACTAGGAGCATTACATTTATTAGCTTATAGTCAATTATGTAAGTAACAATAAACGGTTCTTTCGGGAATTTATAAAACAAGACGACGATGCATCAGTTTTGTGTCTCATTGTATTTCTCCTATACCGTGCAACGCCTTGACTTGAAACTGAGCATATGAATGATCGGTATCCCTCTGGAACTTGACTACAGTAAGCTTAGATAGAATTGATGCGAGATTTGTGCTTGGAGTTTGAATCAGGCATTTATCTTTACAAGCTTGGATTGCGTATTGGTAGCACTGAAATATTTCGAGTGCAAACATGGCAACCATCTTAATTTTCGTGTTTGGAGAAAACGTTCCATTTTTAAAATGGTCAACTCTTTAATCTGTTTTTTTTTAGAAGAAAGCGAGGATAATTGAAATAAGAATACCATTATCGTTATTTTTATTTTATACAAACGCAGGTGAGGATTTTATAGAGATACGTATTGAGGTCGGCTTGACTGCTTTTGGAAGGATTATCCCAAAAGGCGTATATTGTGTGGCAATAAGTCGACCAACCAAATAGTATCTATTAATCTATCAAGGATCAATTAGCAGCAAAATTGGAGAATCATTTTTCCCAAATAAGAGGGCCACCGTTTTTTTTAATTAGAATTTATAACAAAATAATTGTTCGTCCTTTTTGCATCCCTATACTTACACACACCCGATTACGATGAAACTTTGAGGAATTGTTGGTTGATATCAAAGAGATTTAAATATTATGCGCTATAGACAGGACAGCCAGAATAAAATCGTCATATCATACCTACCGTGTTACCATAGCTACAACAACTCGCTTTGTTATAAATGTCATCCTAACAAAGAAATCAATCAAATCGGTGCCTATCAAAGCTTCTCTATGAGATGTTTCCAATGCTTACAATGTTCTTTTTTATTGATCTTCAAAAAATCTGTATCAGAGAGCGTCTCTAATAACTTGCGTTCACAGAAAGATGTTGCGGTATTTAAGTCACATTATGCGCAAACCACCGCACTCTTTAGAGAGAATCATCATACGACCTGGAAAGGAATTCCGAAGACATAGACTAAAGCGTTGGACAGACCTGATCGAGAAGTTATCAAGCATATCGTTCTACGAGGCCACGAGACGGGTGCAGAATCGCATCGTCTGACGCAAACTTATCCACGACGAAACACGCAAATTAGGGCACGATCCTCAACCAACTGATTTAGAAGAAGTTGATGGTGATCCCTGATCCCTCTCGTTTTGTGAGAGGAGACCCGTGCCCAACAGTGGGGCAGTAAGTAAGTATATGGGTTGATGATGATAATGATGCTGATGATGATGCAGGCTATACTGCCACTGGATAAGCAGTAACAGGTGATGTAGGAACTTTATGTCATGATTAGACACGACATAAAGAAATAATACTCTGTCAAGGCCTAGCTAACAAAGAAATACGTCATTCTGTCACGCATATTGATGAAAGGAAGAAAGAAATATTTATTTGTCAGAATATAGTTTTAACATTTATAGTATATGATTTATTTGACAGAAAAACGTCAAGTAAAATTCAATAATACGCAATAATACGTGCCGATTCATTTCATCAATGACATAAGTATGTGCACTTCCTTCATTATCATTGCATTATTGAGGCAGGAAAACGATCCTGTAGGTACCAAAAGTAACTACGTTGATCTACCGAACTGCACGTTAAGCTGCGCTAGCCGCAGATTGTGTGTGTATAGGTGATCATACTTAACACATTGAGACCCTCCCGTGTCTAGCAGGAAGCTCGCAACTTTAAGCCATCCCGGTTTTCATACGAAAATGGATTTTTTCTGCGACAATTGTTATCTAGTGGTGGTCGGAACCCCAAAAAGCCAGAAAACCAGTCTATCTAGTTAGATTGGAAGCAATTTCAACATAGGAAAAATGTAGGAGGATGAATTATTATAAAATTGGCACTTGATTGCATCGTTTTTATTTTTTTATTATTGGATTATCTTGGATAAAAAGTCCTTTAAGCCAAGTGAATTGTATCTGGTTGCCAATTTAGTAGTGTCTAAACTGACACTGAATGGGTCTGCTACTGAATTGAATAGTGTGATAAGTACCAAGGTGCTATTATTGCTATAATCAATGGTTTATATATTTAGTATTTTTTTATTTTACCTCGCTCAAAACTGCTTATCTGAGATACAATTTCCCTTTATATTTAATTTATACGGTTAGAATAGCATGACCAATTCAATCGCAAATCGGTTAAATGCCTATTATCCACGTCAAAATATTACGACTTATTCGTTTGAAATATAACATTAAATCAAACAACCCTAATTCTTAGAACCAAACATACACATCATCCATTCAACCACCCATCCGTATCCAGACCTCAAGCACCACAACTTAACCTCGGCGATCTTACGCACCGCTCACAGACAATAAATAACCTAAAATCTGCTACATTAAAACCTCCGTGTCCACTCGCTCATGGAATGTCTATGGCCGTACATTTTTTTCCTTCGTACCTTTTTTAAATATTCAAATCGAATCACCCAAATTAAGTAGCCATAAACGGAATCAGCTTCCAAATTTGAATATTTCATTCTCGCTCGTACGACGCGCGCGCTTTGATTTGTGTTGTTGCTTTGTTTGTGTGTGTGTTATAGGGATGGGTTTATATCGACAAGTCATTTAACTACTTACATACTATGTGTTTACATAAATATAAACCCTCAAAGCATGAAATTCCTTTTTGATTGAAATAAGCCAATTTAGTACTTTTATTATCAATGTAATCATTACATAAATTTATTGTATTTATAGCAATATAATTATTTTGCAAACATTCATTGTTGAATAAAACATAAAAAACATCAAATAAATTAGATTCGTAAGTGGTCATAAATTACCGACGAAATATCTATTAAAGTAACAAAAACATAGGTTAACTGTGTCCTTTGAGTAACTTTAAGTACCTAGTTAAACAATATAAAAACTTAACACCTTACAAATACCGACGAGTTTTTTTAATAAGAAGTAACTTATACTACGGTTAAATTAAAAAAACAATTACTTTGTTATGAAACGCAACGTTTCTATTCACAGTGCAAAAAAAATCAAGTGATTGAGTGATTAATTTACAATCCTGTCACGGAGTGTGATATTTATGAGCTAGTTTCATACTTTTTATGGAGCGCTTTAAAAGTAATTTCGTATATTACTTACAAAAGTCTCGTATCAGTAAAATACATAATATCGCTATCGATAAATCTGATTTAATAATAAAGCACGACACTAAACCTTTTGTCGCATCGCACCGCGCGTTGATAAGGAAACATTTTAAATTAGTAGTAAAAAGAGTAAAAAATGTTGTAATATATACATATTTTTTATATTTTTTTTTACTTGTATTTTGTCGAACAAAACGGGTAGCCGCTACCAAACGATATAAATTATATCATTTTTCACTGCGACATCCCTAACCGAGGTAAAAAATGACGTTCCATTCAACGTTCCGAGTTTGAAAAAGTTTTGCCGCGCTTTTTATACGTTTCCGGGCGGCGGGATTCCATTATTGACCTTTATAATTCGAATGCCACGCTCAACGGTTATTAATACTTTGTCACACATCGCGTGATTTGTTTGAATTATTTTACTATTCGTGTTTTCGAGCGAGCAATGTATTGGAAGGTTGTTTTTAGTTGTGTTTAAGGTCGCCAAGGCGTTCGAGTCGGCTTTTTTAGTCTTCGTCTGTAAGTTAGTTTTGTTTGTGCCGTATCGGGATGTGAGGCGAGGTTCGTCTGTTCGCGTAAAAGAATTGTGACCCTTGTAATGTAGGTAAACTTGATAAACGAATTGAATTACACACACGTTGGCATTATTTCCAAGGGTTAATAATTAATACCTATTAGAACTTTGTGTTAACTGACAGACTTAAAACTTAATTACGGAAAAGATATAATTACGTTTTTAATCTTTGTTACAATTTAATCCACAATAACATTTGTAGAGGTAACTTCACCACTCTCATGTTTATGATAGTTATTTTTTATACCCTGTGCTCATTCAACAAAAGCAAACAATAATGTCATCTCCAACTGCTGGGCAAGAGTCTATATTATATTAGAAAAATGATATCGGTTAAACAAACTTCACATACATAATGAACATTTTTATAAACTGAACGGACTTAGTATGACTAAAATGAAAAAAAAAAGCAATCATATCGACCAAGGAGCTCCACGCTCGCTATACGACCTCGCCGAAATTCCGTATTTATAATGATATTTATAATTATGTCAAAATTTAATGAAAAATACGGTCCGTGAACTCTTAGGCGATAGGTCGATGTGTTTGTCATAACCTGTTTAATTGTTAGTCTTCACGCCACGTCGGACACAATGTAAGCAGAGATTGAGGATGTTTTCATATTTTTTGTGATTATCTTTGTTGTTAAATTGTTTGCAGATTAATTTGTGTGTCAAACATATACATATAGATAGATATATAAATGTGTGGGTTCGCAAGAAATTTTGCTTACTGACCTCCAAACTTCATTATGAAGACGGCAGCCGATGACGATAATAATTATGATATTAGATACTTATGTACATATATACATACCATCACGCCTGTATTCCCCGAAGGGTTAGGCAGAGGTGTACTAATGTATAAGATTTAACATTTTGCCGGTATGTTTTAGGTCCCATGTAATAGTGGGCGAGCCTATTGCCATTAACCGGGCACAAAGTCAGACTCCGAGCTGCTACTGAGAATTTCATAGAAAAAACCAATAACACTGCTCGCCCTGGGGATCGAACCCAGGACCTCTAGCGTAGCAGTCGCGCTTAGGACCACTAGACTAATGAGGCAGTCAGTACCTAGATACTTATGTGTTTTATATAAAAGGTCTTTATTTATACCATTTCATACCATGTATTCCCCGAAGGATTAGGCTAATTCTACACCCACAATTCACAAGTATATTTAGGTCCTATTTAAATAAGGGGCGAGCCTATTCCCATTAACCGAGCACGAATCTTGGAATCTGGGACCTGGAAACCCAGGACCTCTAGCGTAGCAGTCGTTCTTACGTCCCCTAGACTAGTGAGGTACCTACTCATTTTTTTAAAGACTGACTTTGAGGGGATTGGGAACGCTGTCATGGGAAGCAAATACAGGGTTTGAGATGGAGCATGCAATTAAAGTATCTTATATACTCAGAATTGAATAAAATCGAAATGAAATAACACTGCTTTGAGCTGTTTTGTGTTCCTTACGGTGAGCAAGGTTGTCAGTGCTCCGCGAGAAATCTTTGTGTTGACAGTGTACTTGTACAGTGTACGTGTATCTACTACTACTACTGGTACTTTCACCCTTATACTGCCAACCCTACTACTTATTCATCTTTCGTTTTACAGGGTCGGCAACGCGCAAGTGATACTCCTGGTGTTACAAGCGTCTATAGGCCACGGTAACCGCTTACCATCAGGTGGGTTTGCTTGTTTGCCACCTTAGTGGCATAAAAAAAATACTCTTTCAAGCTGTGATTATCTCTGTGGGTAACTGTTTAGTGACTTCCATGTAAGAAAAGCGAAGCGGATCATGAGATCCTTTTTGGAACCGTGCAACTAGTTTTGACTTCTCAAAAGTGCTATTTTAATTAATTAATTAAAATAGCACTTTTAAAAAAAAGTGCTATTTTAATTATCTAATTTAAATAAATTATTTAACTTTGACCTATTTTCTTCGACGTCATCAAGCTGTTTTCCGTTTTTTTTTCTAAATTGCACTACGACAGCAAAACACACACAACCACAAGCAGCAACCGCAGCCTATTGACATTTTTATCACCATTGGTAGATATCACTCGCGCGATGTCATTTTGAGAGGTCTCGAATTGAAGAAGTTGTTAAGTCTCATTGAAATATTAAATTTGTAAATAATATTTGTGTGCTCTGGGATCCAACCCACGACATCGTGAACATAAGTTCGATAAAGAACCACTTGACCACAGACGTTGTCCAAAATATTCGAGTTGTTTTAATCATGACGTGTTTCAATTGTTTCGGTTTACCCTTCAAAATTCTATTTTATTGTTACCGAAACTGTGGATAAATGTCGGAAATATCGAATCGCATGGATGGAAGTCGATACGAGTAACCTTACCTATTTAATGTAGATTTTATTTATTTATTTTTAATATACCTACGTCGGTGCCTGTTCTTAAATCGACGTTGTCGGCTAAAAATATTTCACTGCCTCGTTGTTCTAGAGATCGCTAGCGCGGCCGCTGATTGTAAGGTCCTTAGTTCGATTCGAATTGTCATTGGCTTTTCTTATAGAAAATTGACAGTAAGTACCTACAGCCTGGTATTTAATATACTTAAATTGCTATGTTTTATAATATTTGGTAATGGTTTGGGTAAAAGAGTCAGTAAAAAAACAAGTAGCAATTGTAAGCCCAAACCTGTGAGCGTAATTCTTACCCCAAACTAGGAGTAAGAATTACGCTCACAGGCTTGGTGCTTGCTCGATCCATAAACCTCAGTCCAATACTGGCTTTAACAGTGCGATGAATAAATAAAAATAAATAAATTACGCGGCAACACATAAATATAGGATGTATGGCTGTATGCCGGGTGTCCCTGGACACAACGCACTGAAAACTAGAAAAAAAAAATGATATTTAAACGTGGAACAGTTTGACTTTGGGTGCCCGCCGCAAGAATATTAAAGATTTGTGTGGACATGACTGTAGTAAGTACCTATCTACCTATAGACATATTTTTATTCGAACACGAAAGATAAAAATAAATAACTCATGTTTACAAAATACTTCTGTGCATCGTAACCTTGACATTATCGCCAAATTGAATATTCCATCACACTTATCTGTACTTCAAAGATGAAGATTGTATCCGTGCCATGTATCGCAAAATCTAAAAATAAAGCGTCTCAAAACGAAATCTGTTATGAATTTACATTAGATTTGCAGTTTTATGTCACAAGTATGTAAAAAATGCACTCATTATCTATTATTATACTTCTAATCTTTTTATGATAAGGTTTGAAATTTTTTATGGATAACAATACCTATTAATAAAGTGGCATACTCGTGTATTGATGTACTAAGGTGTCAATTGTTAATTGTCTTATTTGCCCAGTCATTCACTGGACTTTCAGACCGAAACACCGCACATTTATTCTTAATGATAGAATATTTAGCAGTGTAACTGCCCAGACAAACTCCTGTAGCAAAGACCTACCGCCGATAATCAATTCGTAATAATTATGCCGTATGCCACATCAATCTTATCCATACTAATCTTTCTTCATTAGCTGGACAAAACCAATGACATTTACCACTTCACGTTTTGAGAACGAAACGTAATAACTACCACATAATTCGAACCTAAATAAACTGTATGTCTGTTTAATAAAGCTTATTTTCATTTGGCATTTTTTTGAATCTTGAGCCTCTATAGACAGGTGTGAATCTTATGACATTTGAGTAGGCACGCACGGTGTTCGAAATTTGAATTCGGTCGGTGATCAGTAACGAATGTGTGGAACCACTTTCTATGAATTTATTATTTAGTTAAAAATAATGATTTTTATAATTTCTTTGAATTTCGATGATATTTCTTTCCTCAGATTACCTTAGGAATAAAAATCACACCTCTAAAAGAAGTTAAAGCCATAAGCATATAAAGGGTTATATAAAACCTTATTTTCTTAACAATATTTTCATCGTCATAATTATGTTAGGAATTTGTGTTAAATATACCATTACGGCTGTATTTCCGAAGGATTAGGTAGAGGTGTAGGTACCTACTACTGTTACATACATAGTTCGCGTCACCAGCTTACTTTACTCTTTCACAGCCTCATCTATCTCATAGTGGGAGTAATTACACTCAAATTGGAGCAGCCCGACTGGGGAAAAGAAAATTGAAGTGAAATAACACTGACTTGAGCTGTGTTCCTAACGGTAAGCAAGGTTGCCAGTGGTTGCCGCGAGAAACGTTGTGTTGGAAGTGGGGGGACTTTGACCCTTATAGTGTCAACCCAACTACTTATTCCTCTTTCGTTTTACAGGGTCGGCAACGCGCGAGTGATACCCCTGGTGTTACAAGCGTCTAGGCAATGGTAACAGTTTACCATCAGGTATCTAAAATTTGGAACAAAATAGTAAATAAACATTTTGGAAAATTTTACAATCATAAATCGTCGTAAAATAGTAAACGAAAGTTTGGAAAATCATGTTTTTTTTAAAAGCAGTGTGGAGCTTCTGGTCAACTTTTCCATAGAAGACCGAATGTTTTAAACAGTGCAACTACATATATCTTAACTTTTAAAAAGTAGGTAAATATTTTAATGTTATTAAGCAAAGGAAAAAATCGACCGCGGGCAGGATTCGAACCTGCGTCTTCTGGTTAGTGGTTAGGTACACCAGACGCTATGACCACTAAGCCACCGCGAGTCCTCGCGAGGACTCGCGAAGACGCAGGTTCGAATCCTGCCCGCAGTCTGTTTTTTCCTTTGCTTAATAACTTTAAAATCTTAGCATGGAAACTGCCAAAAAAAAAATAGATAAATATTTTAATCTTTTAACTGAAACTAAATATTCTCGATTTGGCTTGAACTTTGAAAGAATAAGTAGGTTCGATTCCCGATCAAAGCACATTACAGAAGCGGCATTCCAATATAAGTATACTATCTTTTACAGGCTATTTTATTACGTAATCCTTTAACGATATAGTTACGGTGATCCGGTAGCCATCTTTACATAATTTATAGCGCCCATATCAATTAGGAGAGCGTTCTGTGGGGCCCGTGGATTTTACTATAGTTTTTTTTTTTTAATAGTTATAATATTTGAAGGTTCCATGGTCGAGTGATCGCTCTAAGCTACGGGCTGCAGGTTGAAGTCTGTTTTGAGAAAAAATATTAGTATTTTTTCTATATGTTCCTATATGTTCTAGAAAAAGCAGCGATAGCAAAAGCCGTACCACAACGTGTTAATACGATCATTTTTTTTAGGTTGTGAGAAAGGGATGGTGCTATTTAATTTATAGAGCGACATCCCTCTCTCTCAATCTGAAACAGATCACAATTACAGGTTGTGGTACGGCCACAGGTATGACCATTGGACTGGCAAGTCAAAGGTCTCGAGTTCGAATCCAGGGCAACCACCTCTGACTTCGAATTCATGTGCGTATTAATAAATAATTAACAAAAACATCGTGAGGAAACCTGCATGCCTGAGAAATTTGCTCGAAGGCGTGTGAAGTCTGCCAACCCGCAATAGGCCAGCCTGGGGGCTATATGCCTAATCCCTGTCATCCTAAGAGGAGACCCGTGCCCAGCAGTGGGACAGTAAGTATATGGGATGATCAGCTTCGCTCAGTCTATTTTTATTCCGTATTTTTTTTTTCTTTTAAAAATTTTTTTTTTATATCACTAAAGTGGCAAACCAGCGTACGGCCCACCTGATGGTAAGCAGTTATCGTAGCCTATAGACGCTTGCAACACTAGCGGTATCACTTGCGCGTTGCCGACCCTGTAAAACGAAAGAGGAATAGTTGGGTTGGCAGTATAAGGGTCAAAGTCCCCCCACTGTCAACACAAGGTTTCTTTGCGGAGCATTAGCAACCTTGCTCACCATAAGAAACATAACACAGCTCAAAGCAGTGTTATTTCACTTCGATTTTCTGCAAACCGGAGGTACTTTGCCAGTCGGGGAGCTTCAATTTAAGTGGAATTACTCCCACTGAAGTTAGTTTATTTCTCAAATTAAAGTTAAATAATTTAAGGGATAGGTATCCAAAAAATTTTAAGAGAGGTAGTGTATAGTGGGAGTATAAATTTTATTTTATTTTATATATTATTTATATTTAATTTGAGAAATAAACTAACTTTTTACACTGTTGTCTATAATTCTTCTTTTTCAATTCTCCTCTCGCAGGTCTGCTGGAAGAGATTTCTTTAGAAATAAACAGTACCATTGTACTAAAGAGTCCTAAGCTGGTTCCTTTCTAGTTTCTAAGTGTGTACAGAGGCCAACACATCAAGCTACCACAATCTGTCAAATGTCTTTGATTGATTTTCAAATTTATTACAAAACGATAAGGTTCATATTCAATTGGGAAAATTTGACAGTTTTGGATAGCTTGACCTGCTGGCGAAAAATTATTAGTCATGCGTTTATGTATGTTGTACCTATAGTATGTTATTTGTTCATGTTGCATCGAACGCTGAACCGTAGCAGCATAGCACGCTCTTGCGTATCGGCTACTACACAATTTTTTAAAACAAAGGATGCACGATCATAACATTATTCGTAGCCTTCCGTAGCACGTAGCCCGTAGCAATAAGAATGATTCCGAATAGCAAGGTATATTGTTAGTATTTTTTTTTAATTAATGATATCTATACCATACATTTATTAATGAATCCATGTGCGTATTAATAATTAATTATCATTCGCTGAAACTGTGAAGGAAATCATCGTGAGGAAACCTGCATTCCTTAGAGATTTTTCTCGACGGTTTGTGAAGTCTGCCAACCCGCACTAGGCCAGCGTGGTGGAGTATAGCCTAATCCCTCTCAATATGAGAGGAGACCCGTGCCCAGCAGTGGGACAGTATATGGGTTGATGATGATGAATGAATGATAACTATAATACTCCTTTTTCTTAGCATTTTCCATGCTAAGATTTTAAAATTTTATTTTAGTGAAAGAAAAATTCGTCTGCGGGCAGGATTCGAACATGCGACTTTTGATTAGGTATACCAACCGCTATAACCACTAAGCCGTGAGTCCTACCCGCCAGGTCGAAAATTGCCCTCACATTCTGAATTTAGGTCTTTATGGTGTTTATGACGACGAATTATGAATGATTTCAAATTGCAAGGCATAGTAGTCGTATTTTTTTATTAAGTTACAAATTATTCTACAAGTATACTTATATATAACTATCATTTGTTCGTTAATAATAATTGTTGTGTTATGTACTTTTTTTAAATTAAAATATTTTAATAAACCTAAATCATTTATATTTATAATCATAATTTGATATTGACATTATACACAATAAAGAAAGAAGAAGTCTAAACTGCAGAACAGATTTTGATAATAGTTCTTAGAAAAATATTACCTTAAAAAACAACTAACTGTTGCCCGCGGTTTCAGTAGCATTCCAAAGATATTTTTAGAAAAATGGTAGCCTATGTTCTACTCCAAGGTCTCTAATCTATATTTGTACCAAATTTCATTAAAAACGGTTCAGCTTTTAGACGGAAAAGCGTACCTAACAGACAGACGGAGTGGAGTTAATTTCGCATTTATAATATTAGTAGAATTTACGTTTTATAATTTTCATTTTAAACATCCCTATCTATTCTGAGTTCAAGATGGAATAGATTAACATACTATGTATTTACCTAGGTTTAACTGAACTATTCGTAAGTCTGATAACGCTTCTGGAAAACGCAAGAGATTAATGTAAGTAATCTTTAAAAAAAATCTACCCATTCCATAGACAGTTTTAAGTATTTCATAATCCGACCTCTTTAACACGAATTAAAAAAAACCATTTGCGCGCCATTTTTACTGTTTTTAACCTGTTAACTAAAGGATGGATTAAGGGGACGACGCTACCAACTGACAATGAGAAATGATTATGACAAATTCTTTTTTTAAATTTTATAATGACTTTTTGTGTTATACTAAGAATAATGATGTAAATTCTATTGTTTAAGAAAGTGAGACTGACTGTGTTTTTTTTATTCTATTTTGACAAATGACCCAAGATTTTTTTGACAGGATTACAATTTTGAAATTTAATGTTATCTGATAGTAAAGGTGTTCGTTTTAAATTATATAGGTAGTTTTTTAGTTTAAGGACTTATCTAAAAAGATACCTAAGTATGTCAACCTCATCGTGGCTTTAACAATATAGGTAGTTGTAAAATAGCTAAGTAATAACTGCCTCGTTAGTTTAGAGGTTGTAAGCGCGACTACTAAGCTCGAGGTCGTGGGTTCGATTCCCAGGTCGAGCAGTGTTATTGGGTTTTTCTATTATTCTCAGTAACAGCTCGGAGTTTGGATTTGTGCCCGGTTAATGGCAATAGGATCGCCCCCTCTTATATGGGGCCTAAAACATCGACGAACTGTGTTTTTTTTATACCACTACAAGGTGGCAAACAAACATACGGCCCACCTAATGATAAGCGGTTACCGTAGGCTATAGACGCTTGTAACACCAAGGGAATCACTTGCGCGTTGCAGACCCTGTAAAACCTGGAATAGTTGGGTAACTCATTTACTGTCGCACTGCTGGGCACGGGTCTCCTCTCAGAATGAGAGACGTTGGGCTATACTCCACCACGCTAATCTATTGCGCTGTTGTATCTACATATACTATTCTTTTTTTATTTTGTTTATTTATTGACGTCGGCAAACGATCAGACGAGCCACCTGATTGATGGTAAGTGGTCATTGTCGCTCATGGAAATCTGCAACACTGGAGGAGTTGTTTAGGAGGTTTTTAAATAAATCCATCTACAGAAGCCGTTATAGCCTAGTAATATGACCATTGGAATGCCAAGACTAAGGTCTTGAGTTCAATTCCAAGGAACGTACCTATGACTTTTAGAAATCATGTGCGTATTAATAATTAAATAACACGCTTAAACGGTGAAGGAAACTGAACATCGTGACGAAACCTGCATACCTTAGAGATTTTCTCGGTGGTGTGTGAAGTCTGCCAACCCGCACTAGGCCAGCGTGGTGGACTATAGCCCCTCATTCCGACAGGAGACCCGTGCCCAGCTTACAGTTGATGATGACGATTAAATTCTTCTTCAGGCTATGATGATTAAAATGCAAATCCATAGATAAACATGCTGTTTCTGACTTGTCATCTTTTTTTAAATTTTGAAATATAATTAATCGATAGCATAAATTATCTACACTGGCCTAACTATCGGTAAATTGATGTCTCAATTATTTTCCCATACATCAATACCTTAAGCATGGATTAATATTGTATTTAATTTTTATCAGTTTAATGAAAAATAGCCTAAGAGTGTTTGTTGTTAATATTAATGATTAATGTACTTAATGTTTATATTTTAAAACGAAATTGATTTAGAAAATAATTGTGACAAAAATGTCAGCGGCCCTCGCGAAACATATAGTTTAAAAATTGTTAACCCTTCACGTAACGCATAAGGACACAGGCGGTAATAATAATTAACTTTCTGTCAACAAAATATGACATAATAACAAATATTACAATAAACATATTTTAGCCAAAGTAGCAAAATACTTCATTTCATCAATAAAAAATTGACTCACAAATCACAATAAATTATTAATAAAACAATAATAGCACGTGCCTGGCGCCAAACAAGTAACGCCCACAAAACAAAAGAAACGACCATAACATAATGAAACAAAACGAGCAAAGACCACCAACATTCAGCCTACTGCAAACAGGTAACTAAAAACTGTCGCCAAATAGATAATAAATAGAAATGTCATCTATGTTTTCCCGTTTTTTTTTACCTGAAAAATCAACCGGGGGTGGGGCGTGGGACGCGAGGGGCGACGCGATGCGGCAGTCTGGCACGAACCTCGCCAGCGCTCGCGTCGGCCCCACGAGACTATCCGAAGTGCAGTGTTTTCAACATCAAAAAGGCCTAAGTACACAACGAAATAGGATTTTTCGGACTACGATTATAATAAACGTTTGATTAACGTGTTATTTGATAAGATAATTGTTGGTAGAACAACTCAGTCGTGTAGTTCGTGCCGTGTGATCGATCGCGGATAATTAACGTTTATTTTTTATTATTATTTTCGAGTGCATTATCAAGTTTCACAGTCAGTGCCTTCGTTAACTGTTGAAAGTTTGGATTTTGACGTAAATAGGTAAGTTTTTGTTTAGTTTTACTTGTTTTTTTTTATGTTCACCTGTTACGCAGGCGGATACGACTGTCATATCAAGTGTTTCAACATAAAACGATTCAGAAGTTTTTAAGTACTTAATTGGAGTTCTTAATTACAAGTCATTAACCTTAAACAATTGTAATTAGCACCCACGTCTGTTACTTAGTCTTGTTTTTATTTTAAATCTACCCTCGGTTAAAAAAAAGTGGGCGCTCACTTGGAAAACAAAAAAGATTATCGCAAGTAATAGTAAAAACTTCTCCGTCGCGTTTTAGGGTTAACGTTTTTCATTTTTACTTACGCATATTATTTTTTCCGTCCTCCTTATTTGGTGAAAGTAAAAATATCGAGAGAAATGTGTAAAATAATGAGATTGGTTGTAGGTACACGTCGCGTGCTACTTTAGGCCTATCTACAATGTCAGTCCTTCGATAACATGAATTGATATCAAGCGTATCTGCGATTAATATTTTGTAGAATTAGGAATTACGAAACAAGATCATTGCATGTTGAGAATGTTAAAAAAAACCAGTGCAATAATCTTATCTATAGGTACGCTTGCGTTGCCTAATCCTAATCGATTCTTTGTGGCTTAGTAAACAATTATTAAGCAACATAATTTAAAAAAAATATATCTTGACCCTATACGACAGGGAATAGTATTTTTTCGATTTTCAATATATCCCAATAAATATATCCCAAGTAGGTATTTCTGCTATTGCAAAAAAAAAATATTTACTTAATTTTTAGGTCTTAAATTAAAATCGAACTAAAATGAATAACCCTAATTCCTTTTACAGTTAAAATAGCTTGTAAAATAAAAATTTTGTTGGAACATTGACAGTAGCCACCAGCCTAACATGAATAGGAACGCTTGCGTGATCAACATTTAGAAAAAAAAGTACAAGTGTTAGCGGTATATAGTATTGAACCTTTTTTCTGTTTTACTTGAAAAATGTAAGCATTTAATCTTAGTCTAGTTCTCAATGTTGATTTATTTTTATTAATAGTATTTTCTCACCTCGGACGAAGTTGAATTTGTGTATAAATATGTAATTTATTTGATTTGAATTTAAATTACGTTCGACAGGCGAGTGTTGAATTATTTATATGAAGTGCCGCCATTTTCTAATTGATGGTGTGTGTCATTGCAAATTAGATATTACAAAGTAAATTAGTTACGTTTTGTTATGTTAAATGAAACATTAAATATTTAATAAATTCCAACAGACGTATTTTTTATAATGAACCGAATAAACCAAAACATATTTTTAAAGTTTTATCGTATATTATTTTTACTACGTTTTAGTTGAATTTAATTATTGTATATTTTACGCGAATCAATTATAGTAACATTGTAGGTATAATAAAATAAGTAAGTAAACAACAAAAAGTAAAAATTACATAAAAAAAATAGTGACTATTTTACCCCCAAAGTTGAATATAATTATTTTATTGATTTCTGACATTTACGCGAATATTATACATTGAAATAAAACTACTTTTTACGGATTTTATCGCGTTATATTCATATTATTGATCCCGACGTTTCGGAGTCTACCCGTGACCATGGGCGCTGTAAAGGGTCCGAAACGTTGGGATTAATAATATCAATATAACGCGATAAAATCTGTAAAAAGTAGTTTTATTTCAATGTATAATTACTTTATTTCGAAAATGACATTTACCATAAACAGTACCTACAAGGTTACGCATGTTACAGTGGGTATTAAAAAACCCATAAATTATCAAACACATAGCCGCAACTACTACAAATTAACATTTCCTTCGGGTTTCAACTAATTTATTTATACGACCAATATCCGGTACGCCCGCTACGCCCCTTCATTCTACACCACCCCGCCCCGATAGCAACTCTAATAATTCATTTTCGCGTGTGGCAACTATTGGGGACGATACGGGTAATGTGGGGTGCAACTCTATTGTCGGGACGAATTTAATCTGTTGATGAAAAAGAAGCTATTAGAAAATAATAATCGATTTTTGGATGTGGGTTTTTGGGTACAATGCGTTTAAGTTTTGCCGTGCAGTCTACATTTTATTTTAGTAAAATATATGCGTTGTTAGATAAAATTACTTTAAAATCATCAACCCTGTTACTGTCCCACTGCTGAGCACGGGTCAAATCTCAGAGTTAAAGGGGTAGGCTATAGTCCACAACGCTGGCATATCTAGTGCGCGTCTATCTAGTAGACTTCACACACCGTCGAGAAAAATCTTTAAAACATGCCGGTTTCCTCACAATATTTTCCTTCACTATTTAATTATTAATACGCACATGAATTCGATAAATCAGAAACCTTTGACTTGGCATTCATATCAATGCTTTACCAGTCACATAATACCTCTTATTTTAAAAGAGTATCCATGGAGTTGTTTCTTGTCGGAGTCTTCATTCAAGCTCAATAGCAGCTCGCAGTTTGGATTTTTATTCAGTTAATGGCTCGATCCCTATTACACAGGACTTAAACATACCGGCGAACTGTGGATGTACATTAAGTAGGTACACCTCTGCCTAATATTGCGAGGAAAACAGGCATGATGATGATTTTACTCTTTGATAAAACCAAAAAATACGTAATTATCTCAGTAGTTTTTAATTACCTTCTTTATAGTTATAGTTGTTCGTATCTACACGGCGAACTCCTGAAAGCTTTCAATAGCCCGCTATAAATATACCTACCTAAATGATTTTTAATGGGATGTTTCTATTTGTGTATGACTTTATTACTAATTATAGATACTATATTACAATAAATTATACCTACCTTATTTAAAAATAAACTTATCTAAGTAGTATTTTCTTTTTAATTTTTCTTTATCCAACATTTTTTTATGTGAGATGAACCCCTTTATTACCGGCCTATTGATTTAAGTTACATTTATTCCAAAAAGTATTTAACAAAGCTCCATTTAAAAAATCCTACGCATGCTACGTTTCTTAAGAAAAAAAAAACTGCTCATATAGTAAAAACCTACAATAAAACTCCCAAAATAAAAAAAAAACTGCAAACAATTTCTTTTTACTTGATAACAATACAAACGTTTCGTATTCACAGTCGGTCGCGTACGATGGTACCTATAGTGGCAAAGTACCTACATTACGGTACCATCGACGTGGAGGGCTGCTCATCCCCCGTAGGCGTGACGGGGCAGGCCACGCCCACCAGATTTATTACCATTTTGAGTTACCCCAAGTCACTGGGGTGAAGTTTAAACATTTCTATATTATTATGAGAGGTTAGGTAAAAGTTTATCTATCGTCTATCTTAGGTTTTGGTAAATTTTAGTTACCTATTGAGAATTTTTATTTTTGGATTTTGGTAAATTTTAGTTACCTATTGAAATTTTTTATTTTTATCTTTAAGTAGCTACATACATATTTTTACCGGCTGCCAAAGAAGGGTTATGTTTTTCGCGCGTATCTTGTAATGTATGTTTGTAAATTTCTTTATTTCTTCGTATCTTCCAAACGGCTTGATGATTTCGACAGTTAAGATATCGTTACATTCGTCTTAAAACCCAAGTGTTGTTAGATAAATGTTGGACCTAATTGCAGGCGGACTCAATTGCAAATTATAAACCGAAAGAAAACTAATAGGTTCCGCTTGCAATTAAACTTAATGCGGGTATTTAACTCAGACTTTCAGCTCATTCAATTTCATTATACTCGTAGTATATTAAACCGAAGTAGTTTACTTTGTTTATAGTTTATTTTAATTGTTATTTCTATTACCTATTCATCTCCATCCATCTTGTAATTCATCTTTTTAGTGCAATACTTTTAAATTTTATTTTTTGCATTCGGGTTTTTGATTATTTTTTTCAGTTTATCGATCTGTTTTTACATTCAAGTAGAATTTGGCTGGCACAATGACGATTAACCAGCAATCTAGTATTATCGTTGAATAAAATAGAAATTGCATTGAATTACCAAAGTATTTTAAGTGATTTTTATTTTATTTAAATTTTCAAACGTCATCTTACAGTTCTAAGGTTATCTATGAATTAAAAAACGTTATAAGTATTTGTTCCTAAAAACAACACATTTATTAAAAAAAACAAATTTTCAATTTAAAATATTACCGACGTTCTAAAAAAATCGTCTAGTCTATAGGTATCTTAGGTACTTATTTCAAAATACAATTTCAAAGTACAACAGTACAACTTTGTACAACATCTATAACCTCATACAATTTAAAAAAAGAACATTATTATTTTAAAACTACCTAAACCATGTTATCTGACATCAATATCCATTTAATTAGCCGTCTCGTTAGCCAGCGTCGGGGGATGCAACCCCGGTTTGTTAACAAACAAACAACACACCAGCTAATTGGCCGTTTGCTGCACATTGAATCTAATCTCAGATTAAACTAGTAAAGGGCTGATTTACCGTGAACAATTTACGTTAAAGGGCCATTTTGGATTATTAAATAATTAAAAGGATTAAGTAACAGTATAGACGCTCGTGGCTTAATAATATCTGCAAGGTTAAGCTGCGCTAGCCGCGGTCAGTCTGTGGATGGGTGACCATTTTTAACACATCGAGACCCCTCCGTGCCTCGGAGAGCACGTAAAGCCGTCGGTCACGGTTGTCATACGAACACCTATGGCAATCAGAAGCACAAAAAGCCCGACAAGTATATCCTCGATATTGCCCAGAAATTGGGATGCTGAGTTCAGATGGCAGACGCTTCGTTTAAAATACTGATAGACACATTTCGTTTCAAAGAAAGCAATATTATAACGATAGCACCCTACTGTGTAGCGGTAAAATACTTATATCGCAATGTGTAGGTACTACCACATTGCCAAATAAGTATTCTACCGTTATTCTATATTATTATTATTATGCGCTATTCTACCGCATCAACCCTGAAAAACTCGGCAGGAATTTCTACCACTTTAAAAATAAGTAGGTACTTTATAATAAATTTTCAAAGTTTGAAAGCCTATAAAAAAATTACTTTCAATCCTGATAATTAGTACTTTTTATAGTAATTGTAATATAAGTTTCGTTGGTTTTAAAAGAAATGGAAAATTTCACCTTTAATAATAAATTGCATCATCATAATAGCCAAAAGAAACAAACTGCCAATCTGCTGAACAAAGGTCTCCCCCATAGATTTCTAAAAGGACCGGTTATATGCCGCGTAGGACGGCCTGCAACGAGATGGACGTACGACCTGGTAAAGGTTACTAGGACTCGTTGGATGCAGACGGCATATAATAAACTGCATGACTTTACACAATTCATGGCAACACTAACATACCGTAGCGAAGGGTTTATTCAATTAGAAAAAAAAAACGAAATCGTTTTCCCGCCAACACTGATACAAGATGGCGATGATGGCTGTATCTCCCTTGCACGTGACGCTAATTAGGCACAAAGCTTACAAAACCAATGGTACGTAACTACCAATTATGTTTCCGTTAATTAACGTTGAATATTTGTGTAATTAAACACATAGTTCTAATAATATCAACGATATATGTTTTATTGTTGAATATTTTGGCATGATTATGAAAGCTTATTAAGATCATTATTGTTTTAGAGTGAGAGAGAGGATCACGGTATGGTGTCTCTTCTTCACATGAAACTATTAAAATTAATTACCTACATATTGTATTAACGTGGTTGTTAACTTGTTATATCAAAATTAATACAATTTAATCTGCATTCGTTAGTGGTGATCAGAAGCCCAGAAAGCCTGACAACCAATCTATCCTCAGGGTATTGCGCATCTGATTAGACTGGAAGCGAACCCCCACATTATTTTTATTTGTATTTTAATAAATTGCAAATAAATACATACAAGGCAGAAACTAAAGAACGCCGCTTGCTACGATTCTTGAATACACACATCAAAAAAAGTTTGCGATTACTAGCATAAGCTGATAATTTTTTTTAAATTGAACTTCATCAAGAAAAAATCTTTGTTGTGTGTTTTCTTTAAATAAAAATACCCTGTTTGAAATTAAAAAATAAAACTATTTTAAATAAAAAAAAATTGAGTAATGAATCATGATGTAATTGTAACAGAAATTTTATAGAAAGAAAAAGACTGAATAACCAAACTTAAACAACAATTTATTAATAAAAGGTTTATATTTAATTATTTATTTATTTGGATCTCTAACAAGAAATACATTACTTAAGTTGGATGTACAAAAAACAAAAAAGGTTGTAGATTAAATGCTTTCTCACTTAAAAGAAACCACGACATGCACAATATCTTTACACATAGAGAGAGAAAAAAAAAACTAAGTTAAATACACAATACAATACAAACAACACAAAAAAAAGAAAATAGAATTACACTTAAACAAACTCGATTGTTAACTACTTTTAATTAATAGTGTTCACCATTGAGTGTCATCGAACTCTTCTCTAACTGACAGATAATGTTCTTTTTAATGGTAGTCAATGAGTTACTGAAAATGTCTATGTCCTTATTGGCAACCGATATCTAATTGTACTTGTTGCATAGTCTTATTATAGGTGAGTGTTTGCCAAGATTAGTTCTGCTACGAGGCGGTCTAAAGAGTGAACCAGGGATATTCAAAATAATATAACTCCTGACCTGGGCATGCTGAGAATCAAGTTATCCAAACATTTTTTGGGGTAACCTGTCCCATTCTTGAATAGCGGCTTCCCTGAGCTCTGGCACTGTCTGGGGACGTGGCTGACGGTTCCAAACAGCTCGCTTAAGAGCATCCCACGCGTGCTCGGGTTTAAGTCAGGCGAACCGGCAGGCCAGTCTAACAGTCTAACCTTGTGATGTCGTATTCTTGGAGAGCAGCATTGACTCGTTGAGCTCGATGGGCGAGCGCATTATCATCGACCAGTACAAATTGGTGCCCATGGTTTACTCGGAATGGTCTGACAATTCCATCAATAGCAACTGCTCTGTACATATCTGTTGTCATGAAGCCTCGATACGGGAGCAAAGGCGTTCTAGCTCCAATCATAATACCACCCCAAAAGGACACCGATTTCCCGCCTTGCTAAACTGTTCCAGTGGCAACTCTTTGCCTTTCACGGTCTCTTGGTCTTCTCCAGACACGGACACGTCGGTTATCTGGGTGAGTACTGATTCGCGATTCGTCAACGAAGAGATAGTTTTGCCAAACTTTTTCTTCTTCATTTTACCGAAGCCTAGCCCGCCGCAATCTCCGTCGTTGACGTTGCCGGGAATTCAGAGGAGATCGCCAAAATCTCCGTGCTCGTAATCTAGCCTGGTGGGCCCTGGTGCAAGCAATTCCGTATGGTCAGAGTGCTAACCTTAAGCCCAGAGGTGCCCCGAACTTTTACTTTTATTTTAGTGGCGTTGATTGTTGGGTCACGGGCTGCCAGCAATCTAATATAGCGCTTTTGGGCAGCAGTCAAAACAGTTGGGCGACCACTGCGGGGTCGGTCAGCTAAATTACCCATCCAGTGGTACCTCTGCAACGTGGTCACGACACAGGATTGGGATATACCCTAACGACTGCTATTGGACCATAATTTTATTGTTATTCCCTAATGGCAACTCACGTTGAATAAGGAAAGACACTTCTAGCGGTCACTTTCCCTTAAAAATATAATTATTCTTCTAGTGATAGGTTATCAATGTATGGATAAGCTTCTATCCCAAAAGGGAAAATACAAGGAAATAATATTAAATAAATAACAATAGGTAGGTTTAGGCACGTGATTAAACATGTCTTAATCAAATTAACATTGGATTTTTATTTCGTAATTAGATTAGCAAAAATAAATCATCAATTCATAGATTATCCTACATCCTGACATGTATGATATTATCTGTATACATTACATTGCCTATCTCGGCCGTTATCAAGAATTTTTGGTAATTACAGATAAAAACAAATCGAGTGATTCGATTTATTTTTATTATTTGAACAAGTAACACGCGTAATTCTTCAATATTGCCAGATTATAAAGTATTTTGTGGAATTTAGATTATAATAGTTGTCTTATTAACGGATTTTATTTTCATTCATACTTTTTTGAGTCTTGTTTGTATTAACGATAAATAGATTTAAACTAATGACAGTTTCGTTAGATTTTTTGTAGTTGCAACAATTTATTGAATGTCAATTTTTCATTCATTCCTGGTTGATCGTATTAAAATATTTATTCATTTTAAACGTTGCCTGCTGTTTCACTACATTTACTGTTAATTTTTAGGTGAAAATCCTCATTCCTCAGTTGGTCCTTCCTTAGTGCCCAATCTATCTCCTTTTTTTAAATAGGGAAAAGGTAAGGTCTGCCTCCTATGTCGGACTCCTACCTACTAAAGCCCGCCTTTTGCCTTATCTTGTCCTATATGTCAAGATTCTTGACATTCGTCTCGACAATAACAGGGTGGAATATATCTCTCCAAATTTTATCATAATCTGCTCACCGGTTGGCGGAAAAAGGTAACAGAAGTTGGAACGTAACTTTTTATTTATACCACTAAGGTGGCAAACAAGCATACGGCCCACCTGATAGTGGCCTATAGACGCTTGTAACACCAGCGCGTTACCGACCCTATAAAACGAAAGAGGAATAGTTGGGTTGACAGTATAAGGGTCAAAGTCCCCACTGCAAACTCAACTCACTGGCAGCCTTGCTGACCGTAAGGAACACAACACCGCTCAAAGCAGTGTTATTTCACTTCGATTTTCTGCAAGGCGGCGGTACTTCCCCAGTCGGGCAGCTCCAATTTGAGTGAAATCACTCCCAGTACCTACCTCGTCTTAAACTAATTGTATGCAAACTTGGTTTTTCGGTTTGTTGTCACGATAATAACCTGTTATCACCAACAAATCGGTATTGATAACAATCTTATCTGTCTACGCTATGATAAAATTATTTACGATTTTATTTTTGTATGGCTATTTTTTTATGTTAGATGATAACACGCTAGATAAAGACTATGGCAACTCTTTTTTTTTTTAAAAAAAACCTAAGTAATAATTAGGTACGATGAACCACCGAGCTGCACGGTTAAGCTGCGCTGGCTGCCATGGAGGAGGACCCTCCATTTTTAATTAGAAATGGGCTTGCTTTTGACTTCTACCTTAGCTCCGGAGCAAAGATGAGGTCGACGGTGAAGCGACACACCCAGAAGTTGCCTGATCACCCTACTTTTAAATAGATTCGGGTTGTACGTACTCGGAAATATAGACGCAGGAAGAGAGTTCCACTCCTTGGCTGTGCACATTAGAAAAGATGATTTATAGCGCTGTGTGCGAATATGTGGAATATCAACCAGGTAGGGATGATATCCTGCAGTGCGTCTTGAACTCTGATGGTAGAAGGGGGAAGGCGGGATAAGCTCATGAAGCTCTTGAGAACATTCTCTGAACTACAATCTGTAAAAAACCTTACGGCGTTGATCCAAGCTGTGAAGCCCAGTCTTCACCAGCTTTTCATCACCTATAAGCCTCTTGGCTCGGCATTTTATCGAGTCAAGTGCAGCAAGTTGGTATTTAGCTGAGCCATCCCAAATGTGGCTACAGTTCTCCATGCAAGAACGGATTTGTGCTTTATACAATGTTAAAAGCTGTCCAGACGTGAAGTACTGCGTCACCTTATTTAGGCCCAATTTTTAGCCGCAGTTTGGGCTTTGGACTCGATATTGGAGCCGAAGTTAAGGCTTTCCTTTAGCTCCGTCCCAAGAAGCTAAAGACTGGCGGTAACTGAAACAGATGCAAAGTAGGAGTCACCGTAAAAGGACTCCTATTGGCAGTGAATAACTAATAAACAAGCCTGTGTTTTGAAGGCGCTAAAACCGGCTAAATTATTTCTATCATGGCCTCTAACAGAATTTCGTTCCCGCTGGCTCATGCGCAAGATAGGTATCTCTCCATGACAGTACTGTCATCTTAGTACTTACCCAACTTCTCATAGTGCCTCTCCGACTAGCGGAGGTTGGCCGTCAATTTAGAAAATTCATCTCTATCTCTGGCGAGACGAAAGAGTTGGGTTGCACTCGCTATCCCTGTCTACTCCCTGTTAGAAGGTAAATACCCAACAATACCAGGTAAATATACAACGTGTTACAAAATAACCCGTCTAAAATTTAATTAATTATCAAAGCCAAAAATGTTGTCAGCTGTCACATCAGGGAACCAGATTATTTAACAGAACGGCCTACGTACCTATTTTACCTAATAATTGTCTACTTTAATAGTTTTTCTATTTTTCATTCATAAATATTGTTGTTTTCTTTTTTTTGGGGTATGTTATACAGCGTTACTACGGTTCTTAAATAATGTAAATGGACTCGTTATAAGGCCCCATTTAACCTCGTCTCGGCTTTACGGGTAGTTTTGTACACCCTGTATAGATAAATAGTATTTATAATTACCACGTCTCTAGGTGGTAGAAGATCCATAAGGGTTTTTCCACAACACCTTTAATTACATATTTGATATCATATTTTATTAAAATGTAATTATCAGTAGGTAGTTACTAATTACTGAAAGATAACGATTGGAACGTAATCTTTGGCTACTGTATTTGTTTGACGGAAAGTAAATATGTTTTCATTATTCATTAATTTATTGATTAATAAATTCTTTTTAAAGAGTGTTATATAATAACTGCCTCTATTGTTCGTAAGCTCAACTGAATTCGATTTACAGGTTGAGCAGTGTTATTGTTGTTCTCAGTAGCTACTCGAAGTTTAGCTTTGAGCCTGATTATGGCAAAAGGCTCGCCACCTATTAATTTGATATTAGCAGACATTACTTAAATGGTTACTGTGATTATATTTTTCTTATTATTTAACAATGTTTAATTCATTAAGTATGTATAACTGAGTACTTTGTAGGCTAAATATACATACTAAGCTTTGAACAGTCTGGTGGCTTTGAGCCTTTTTTTATGTGGCCTACGCAAATGTTCTTCTGATCTGGTATTGTCGTGCGACGGGTTGTTGATCTACCTAAATTATGGTTGAGCTACACAATGACTGATGCATGCGTGCCATCGCTAAGCCGCTATGCTATTGTAATGAGCTTTATTAACCGCCTTGGTATTGAACACAGATCATCGCGTCTAATACGTTTGCACCACTATGACTACACTGCTTACCTCTTAACGTTTTAGCGTGATACTAGTAATAGGCGTAAAAATTCAAGGAGGTCACGTAATAACTGGAAATCGCTTAAAAAACAAGATAATGCAGACATTATCAGACAGATACGCTATCATGATTGAGCACATGCTTGAAACATTAAATTGTATTCCTAAAGATTGTATGTTTGTATTTTTCAAGAGAGGTAGGGCATAGTGGGAGTAATGCCACTCAAAATGGAGCTTCCCGACTGGGAAGTACTTACCTCCGCCTTGCAGAAAATCGAAGAGAAATAACACTGCTTTGAGCTGTGTTGTGTTTCTTACGGTGAACAAAATTGCCAGTGCTCCGCGAGGAAACGTGTTGGTGCAGACTTTGACCTATAAACTGCCAACCCAACTATTCCTCTTTCGTTTACAGGGTCGGCAACGTGCAAGTGATACCCCTAATATTTCACTATGTTTAACCTTCACTGTTTTAGCGAGGGATTATTGATTATTAATAATACACAGACACCTTTATTAGACAGTAGACCTATGATTCGAACTCGAGACCTTTGACTTGGGAGTCCAATGGTCATATCACTATCACTGCTGACTTGCTACAATAATAAAATATGATATCAAAAGCCACGAGCCCCTTCACAATCAACCCATATACTGTACCACTGCTGGGCACGGGTCTCCTCTCATATTGAGAGGGATTAGGCTATAGTACACCACGCTAGCCTACTGCAGGTTGGCAGACTTCACAAACCGTCAAGAAAAATCTCTAAGGTATGCAGGTTTCCTTCACCGTTTAAGCGAGTGATAATTAACCTTTTGACCGTGTTCTCTACGTCCAGCGACTAATTCTAGTATTTAATACTAATAGGTAAAAAAAAACAACAAATTTTTGTATAGGTATGTATTTTGAACTAAAAAAAAGTTGTATTTTTGACGTGCCATGCCGTCGTTGGCGTCGTAGGCAAGTTTTCATTTGACGTCTATACACGTCCATGCCGGTCAAAAGATTAATTATTAATTAGCGAGCGAGCCCCTTCAACTAGTGTAAATACTGCAAAAGTAGACATCATTTCAATATAGGTATTTCTTCTTCTCGTCATGTCATTGCGCCGGCGCCATAGCTATATTTAATTGAATCACGATCCTCAAATTCACCTTCATGCTTACACAGTTAATCTTAATTTAACGCCCATCATGTATGCTTGTGTGCCAGTTAAAGATATGCGAAGCGTGAATTATAAATATCTTTACGTAACTATTTAATGTTATTTGGAATAAAGTTATCCTTTTGGATGTCTAAATAAGTTTATTAATATTAGCGGAAATATGCACTGAAAAAAACAAAAAGCAAAGCTGGGAACTAAGAAGAACCATTTCTTAAGTACTTAGTGCTTTAATAGAAATGGTTTTACATGTATTAACTTAAAAAAAAATACAATTGTTACGTCTTATACAACGTGTTACAAAATACCCCGTAAAAAATAGAATTAATTACACATTAGGTATCAAAGCCAAAAATTTTGTCAGCTGTCATGTCAGGGAACCAGATTATTTAACAGAAAGGCCTACGTACCTATTTTACCTATTAATTGACTACCTACTTTAATAGTATTTCTCTTTTTCATTCATAAATGTTGTTGTTTTCATTTTTTTGGGGTATGTTATACAGCGTTACTACGCTTCTTAAATATTCCGAATGGACTCGTTATAAGGCCCCATTTAACCTCCTCTCGGCTTTACGGGTAGTTTTGTAACATCCTGTATATATACCATGACGAAACATCTGAATAATATGTTTTACCTTATTACTCAAAGGACGTCAATTGTTGAACAAATAACCTCCAAATTTCTACAAAGACCAGTTATATTTATGCTGCCTGCTTCCAATGTAAGTCACAGCCAGGTGGTCTATCCAGCTGATTGGAGGCCTTCCTACACGGGCTTTTCTGGAGAACCTTTCTGCCTAAACTTTTTGCATCAGTTCTAAGAACTATGATTCCCGCCAACTACAACTTAAGCTATGCTAAGCCATTCGGTTATATCGACAACTTTAGTTCTTGAACGTATATCATCGTTTTGGTCGCGTAAAGAAATACCAAGCATAACTCTCTCTCTCTTTCTCTCAATATTTCTCTGATAATTTTACGTCTAATCCCGCTACGACTCCGCTACGAAGTCGTAGTTAAGTTGATTCCGCGTAGGCGCAGCTACGTTCTCGTAGCGCGTAGCTTGCAGTGTAGCGAAGCGTTACAGCTAATGATTAAAATATATCTTGGCGATTAGGCAAGCCACGGTGTACACTGTCCAGTGGTAGGTAATAAAATAGAGATTGTAAAGAAATTAATTGTTTATGTTGTTGTACAAACGGCAGGTCAAGCTATCCAAAACTGTAAAATTTTCCCAATTGAAAATGAGCCTTATCGTGTTATTTTAAATTTGAAAATCAAAGAAAGAAATTTGACAGTTTGTGGTAGCTTGATGTTCTGGCTTCTGTACATGTCATTCAATCATTACGTCATTACTCGTGGGAGATTTATTTTTTATTGGAATAATAAACCGCGCATCAAAAATACTGATTGAGCGACAAAATTACTGATTGAGCAGCAAAATACAGATATCGGTTAGGTTAGGTTAGAACTGTGACCACACATCGCATCACAGCCAGAACCAAATCAGAATGATACCGAATCTGAAAACCAAGAAAGTGTATATAATAACACTTTGATGAGCAAATTTAGTGTGCAATTCAGTATTTTTGGTGCTAATTTCGAATATTTTGATTGAAAAAAGGGGATTTACAGTTAAAGTATTAAATACCACCCTTTTTATTTATTAATATCATTATTCTCCCAGCCTTTTATGTAGGTCAGGTTTCAGTCTAACCAGATGCGGCTGAATATCAGTGTTTTATACGAAGTAACTGCCAACAGACCTCCGCTCGCATTTCTAGGTAGGTAATATCGATATTCTGAGAATAGGTTTGTTGTCAGACTTTTTGGGCTTCTGACTACTACGAACGATTGTCATGGGTTCATATAACAACAGGAACTGACGGCTTTACGTGCTCTCCGAGGCACGGAGGGGTCAAGAATGGTCACCTATCTACAGAACTGTGACTTAAACTTGCAGTTCGGTTGATCAGCTTAGCCACAAACCTATTTGTAAATATATGAAATGAATGTTGAAGTCACGACCTCTGTGGTCTAGCGGTTCGAGTACCGGACTGCTGATCATGAGCTCGTGGGTTCGATTCCCACAGGACGCAAATATTTGTGTGGATAAAACATGAGTATTTGTGTTTGTCTGGGTGTTTCTTATGTATTATAAGTATGTATTTACAAAAAACAAAGTATATAAGTATTATATCCATTGTCTAGTACCCATAGTACAAGCTCTGCTTAGTTTGGGACTAGATGGCGTTGTGTAAAATGTCCCAAAAAAAAAAAAACGTGTTATGTTAACTACTTACTTTTTTTTTCTGTTATTTTATCCTGCAAGGCAAAAGAAGCCCGCTTATACTGTCCCACTGCTGGGCATGGTAGCCAAGATTGAGAGGGATTAGGTTATAGTGCACCACGCTGGCCCAGTGCGGGTTGGCAGACTTCACACACCGTCGAGAAAATCTTTTAGACATGCAGGTTTCCTCACGATGTTTTCCTTCATCGTTTAAGCGAGCCATAACTAATTAATTATAAATACGCACATGATTTCGAAAAATCAGAGCCTTGGATTCGAACTCGAGACCTTCGACTTGGCAGTCCAATGGTACCACTTGACTACCACTGCTTATTAGTATAAAAGTTCCAAGTTGTTAGGTCGTCGATACAAGCGAGAATACATATTTCCCTACCGTTTAAACTTGTACAGAATATACATACATAGGTACGTACACACAAAAAACTCTTTTAAAAACATATCGTTAACAAGTTCCAACGTAACACAGTAGCAACAAAGAGTTATGCTGATTCACTGCCTGGTTCCCAATTAGGCGAGCGTGTATGTTGGCTTAGACTCGGCCTACACAATGGGCAACTGTATAAAATGTATTTTTGTTTACAATAATTTGTGTTGTTAAGGATGGTGGTCATTCATGAACATGTTTTTAAAGTTGGTTGGAAATTTTGGGAATGAAAGACTGAGACCTCAAGATCCGGCGCCAACCGTTAAGATCTTGGTAATTTATGTTTTTAATCTAACTTAACCTATTTTTTTTGTAGTATACAGAAAATCCCTATAGATGTGTGGCGGACTCCTAAAACAGCACTTGCGTTCCTTTGTCCTATAGTCTGACACGGTAAACGCAACCTAACCTAGTTGATAAGTCTTTCAGCACGGTTCTACTAAGCCACGAGCCCCTTAATTAAATAAAAAATACTAAGTATGTACAGTCAGCAACGGAAGTCGCTGCACATATTGCAAACTTCAATTTATGATTTTTAATAAGTATAAAGTGACTGACCTGTGAAGATTTAGCGAAATAATTGCATAGATGACCATTAAATATTTAGGTTAAATAAATAGAAAAATCTCTCGACAAGTTTTGGAGTTGTGATGTTTTCAAAATCTAGCTGTTTTCAGCGATTTTCGTTGCTGACCGTACTAAGTATTTTGCAGGGAATTCGCATCCAAATGAATCCGTCCGATCATACGGTGAGACCTGATGTACTTTCCAGAACCATAACATCTTTGTAAATCCATGTCTCTTGCAAATGAATTCTTTAATACTTTAAAATTTTCATTAGCAGCTCAGAGTTTAGATTTGTGTCCGGTTAATGGCAATATAGGGTCGCTCCCTAAAACTTAAAATCATACCGGCAAGCTCTGAGTGTGGACAGTAAGACAACTCTCTCTGTCTAAGGTACTTACCTTTTTTTACTGCTCTGGGATATAGGCGATATTTGGGTCACGGGGTTTCTTACCTTTTATTTTACGTAAGACTTGTTTTATACTAAGCAATTTTAATAATTACTTACATTTGGAGTAATGCGAAGTGTATTTAGTAATTTTCTGATACCAATTAATTATTTTAACCTTTGTTATCGTTGTTTTCATTACACGTGTTTTAAAACCAGGGTTCGAAACTAGATTAAGTAGGTACTTTTTAGCTAAGTACCAAATAAAAATCTAAAAATTTGTTTTCATACTACATAAAATTACCAAAAAAATGTTTTGAGTTAAAGCTATTCCAAAGTAAAGGGTGAGGTTAATAATAAAACCGAAAACTCCCGCCATTTCGACGACCATAAACAAAAAACTTTTTTTCCACTCAGGCAGATGTTCGATCACATAATGCTTCATATGGTACATAGCCAATTTGAAAAAGAATGCCCTTATATAACAAGGGTGGAGGACGCCCCTTTTAAAAAAAAATCGCTTAGCACCCGTTGTGTTTACTATAAAGATAATAATTATAGTGGTTTGACGAGCTATAGATAGAAATTGTTGGCCATAATATATTTTGTTTGGTGATCTCTACACGATATTTTTCGCTTATTTCGCCTACTATTTGAATGATTTCATAGATTTTATTAATTAAGATGTAGGGTAGTGCTATCAAGCTAGATTTTTTTAATTTTGGGGTAGCTTGTTACTTATCCAACTCAAAGGTGCCTACTTACATACTTAAAACTTTTAAGTTAACACAGATCTACCTAGATATTTCAATTAATATTTATTTGCTTTATTTATTAATCAGGATTTTTGCATAGGTAGCCACTAATTGTATTCAAGAAATAATTGTATTGAAATAAACGGTCTACCCGTGACCATGGACGCTTTAAAGGGTCCGAAACGTCGGGATTAATAATATCAATACACGCGATAAAATCCGTAAAAAGTAGTTTTATTTCAATGTATAAATATTCGCGTAAATGTCAGAAAATAATTGTATTAAAACATGGTAAGTAATAATCTACCAAAATAAAGCATGAAATAGTAAGTAACGTAAATATTTATACATTAAATTTAAAAGTAAAAATTAAAACTGTAAAGAAGCTGTGTCTGTATATTGAAGACATTAAAAAAAACAAGTGAGTAGGTATTATAAAAATAAACCTAATTATTATCAAAATAAATTTAATTTATCCTCCCACACACGACGCTAAATAAAAATAGATTTTTTATATCGCCACTACATAATAAAACACAACTTTTTGTTACAATCACGTAC
This sequence comes from Acronicta alni, assembly GCA_964056405.1. NCBI lineage: Eukaryota > Metazoa > Arthropoda > Insecta > Lepidoptera > Noctuidae > Acronicta > Acronicta alni. Next base: position 2,913,999 of record OZ043939.1, read on the forward strand.
ACTGATTCATGCACAAAAGTTACACTATAAATTAACTTTTGTTAGTGTTCCATTTTCAAAGTCACGTAGAGGATGCATTAATTAGAATGTGCGTGTTGGTACGCATGAATCGGATTGCCAATTTAAAATTTGTAAAGTGTTTTTTTTGTAAAAAGGTTTGCGGCATGAATGATTTGGAATTCAATGGATATTAGTTATAGGTACGCCTAATAGCTTTCACCTTCCCAAAGAATTATTAAAACCTCGTACGAATAAGAATTAACATTTCTCTGGCGGTAATGAGTCATTTAGTTAGTTTCTCTTAGCTATTATTAATTTTTTTCATATCAATGCGAAGGTACCTACCTACCTACTTAGCTAATCTAAGTACTTTCGCATTGATAGGATAAAGTGAGATAGTTAACGAAAGATCTATTTTGCTCCGAATTCACTCCAACCTACAAAATTTCTTGAAAATATCTCATCAAAAGTTTCAGATAACAATCTTGTAAATAAAATCTATATCAAATCTTAATAATAAGTCACAAAGCATTTTTCAATAACAAACAAGAAACCAAGACTAGTTTCAAAGCTTACTAACTTATATGTTTTATTTACATTCAAGTTTCAAATAAACCTTTTTCTTTACAAGCTGCAATTTCCATCGAAATGACAAAAGTATGCCTTTCTCGCTTACTCTTGCTGGTTTACTTTCGGATTCGTAGCCACGCCTTACAGCTCACCCTGCCTATCTTTTTCTATCTCATACAAATAGTTGCGCTGTCTCGCTCGCACGCGACTATCGATTTACGCAGCAAGTTTGTTTACCCGACTAAATTCCATAGCTTCTAGTTAGTTGGATAGTTTATAATAACTTGTGTGAAGTACACACGGTGAGGTTATATGTAATTGTTGGTGTCGCCACCGCTGGAAAGTTCTCTCTATATTTTTTTTAGAAATGTGTCTAAAGGAGAAATAGTATGGATATTATTTATGATAAGTTATTTTTTTTAAATCTTTATATAAAGTGCTTTTTCGCCGATAGGTTACTTATTTGATTGCGTGTGTGATTCGTAGTTGTGATGTTGATCATCGATTATCAACATTAGTATTACAGCATTGAGATGACAGGAAGCAAAGGTACTATTAGCGAATCATTCATTCATGATTATTGATTATTTGAGTGAGTTGTTTGAGATAATTATGATAATTTAACCTGTTTCAATTCATTATCAATAATGGATTATCAACATCACTAATCCTTAGTAAGGATTAAATATTTGTTAAATGATTGGATACAGTGGTTAGCGAATTAGGTTGCACTAGCAATTCTGTTTTATCGTAAGACTAACTGCCTCATTAGTCTAGTGGTCCTAAGCACGACTGCTACGCTAGAGGTCCTGCGTTCGATCCCAGGTCGAGCAGTGTTACAGGGTTATTCAATGAAATTCTCAGTAGCAACTCGAAGTTTGGATTTGTGTCCGGTTAATGGCAATAGGCTCACCCCCTATTACATGGGACCTAAACATACCGGCGAACTGTGGGTGTAGGTACATTAGTACGCCTTTGCCTAACCCTTCGGGGAATACAGGCGTGATGGCATGTTATTTTATCGTAAGATTTTTATTAACCCTTAGGTAAGACCTAGACCTAGAAGAGAGGTAGGGCATAGTGGGAGTAATTCCACTCAAAAACTCTGCCTTGCAGAAAATCCGAAGTGAAATGACACTGCTTTGAGCTGTGTTGTGTTTCTTTCAGTGAGCAAGGTTGCCAGTGCTCCATGAGGAAACGTTGTGTTGGCAGTGGGGGGACTTTGACCCTTATACTGCCAACTTAACTATTCCTGTTTTGTTGTACAGGGTCGGCAACGCGAAAGTGGCACCCCTGGTGTTGCCTAAAAACCTACTTACTATATCTCTCAAACCTACAATAACAATTATGATTCTTTGGAAACTATTATCTACGGTATAACTTACCTACTTCCTTAATTTCTGGTTATTTTTTTATAAGAGATAGGTTTGGGTTTAACCATAATCTCACCTGATGGTAAGTGACGAAGTACCACGCTTACCTAGAATATACCTATTCACTCGTGACTTGAAGGCCCCCAAGTTGTACACGTCAGGAAATACAGACTCAGGCAGCTGATTCCATTCCCTCGCTGTACGGTGGAATGTCGAGGCAAAACGCTTAGTGCGGGTTTCAGGAATTTCCACCAGGAAAGGGTGTCGCTTTTCAGTTTGCCTGGTTATTCGATTCTGTCTCGATGTTCTGTGCAGTTCTGAAGCACACTATAAGTATTAGTAGATCTTTAAAAGATATATTTACAGAAATAAATATGATTTCATTTCATTTCATTATTACCTACTATGTAAAAATATGATTATGTAAAAAGATAAAAATTCGCTGTAGGTAGGATCAAAAATCAGAAATTATACTCCGTAGGTAATAATGATTATACATATTTCTTAAATTAAAAAGCCGACATGTTGATTAACCATTTCAGGCATGCGAATAAGTAATTATGTAATAATGTAGCTAAGTACCTACGTATGAATAATGCAATTTAGAAAAGAATACATACATAGAATACTCACAATAAAATTAACCAAACATTAAAAACTCTTATTAGTACCTAGATTAACTAGATAATAATCATTGCAATTATGATTATAACTGACTAGATTAAAGTCTTTGCTCTGTATTATGGTGATACTTAATTATTTACAAAAATTTCAACGTCAACCAGGATTCTAACCTGCTTCCTCCAATTTGGAAAGTAATTATTATCATCAACCCATATACTGTTCCACTGCTGGGCACGGATCTCCTTTCAGATTGAGAGGGATTAGGCTTATAGTCCACCACGCTGGCTTAGTGCGGGTTGGCAGACTTCACACACCGTCGAGAAAAATGTCTAAGGCATGCAGGTTTCCTCACGACGTTTTCCTTCACCGTTTAAGTGACTGATCATTAATTAATACGCACATACATTCGAATAAAATTTTATAATAATTATTATTATTATAACAATCAGTATAAGTAGTTAACTAATAAGGTACCTAGTAGTACTTAATAATAATAAGTTCCTTGGCACTGTCATAATATTTAAAAGCAGTAAAATAAGTATTTTTTCAACATCTGCCTTGAATTTTCCTAAGTAGGATTTACTTACGTTTTTCTGTTCTTTGATTTTGGTTAGATGTAACCACCTGTTTCATTTATAGTATGATTAATATGCGTAATAAATTAAATAACCTATGTGATTAATAGTGTCTTTAATTTATTATAATGCTGATTTTAAAATTTATGATGATTAATCTGTGGTTGAGCCGACATTGTTTGGCAGACCGATAATTAAGCTGGATTGTTGTCGTTACTACAATTTGTATCTTTAAACTTTATACTACCTCATTACATCTCTGTTTTATCCTTCAGGGATATAAGCGTGTTAGTATTCAAATCTTTATTGCTTTCGTATGTATTTTAGTAACTCGGAATGACAGAATCAGATTGAGAAATAGTGTGATAAGAGAACGTTTCGGCTTAAATGACGATGTAGTGACGAGGATTGAGAAGAATATGCTGAGATAGTTTGGGCATGTCGAGAGAATGGATGAAAGGCGAATAACAAAAGGGATTTATATGCACCAATGTCAGTGGAACCGCCGAGAGGGAAACCCCTAGAAAAACTTACGCCGACCTTATTTGTGAGGTTCTTCAAAAAGGTCAGGTGCGTAGTACTCGCAACCGGCATGTATCTATGTATGACAAGATGTATGAATGTGATCGAAGCAAAAAAAGTATGCAAGAATATTCAAAGAATAAGCAAGTGGCGTTCTTTTAGTTTCTGCTTACCCCTATGGGAAAAAAGCGTGAGTGTATATATGTATTTTGGTTGTTACAATAATTAGGTGTCAATGTGACAACCCTGCAAGGGCGTTGCAAATTTACTTAGTAGATATTATATTTTAATGTCATTAATTAGGTATTATTGGATTACAACGAAGTTCTATCCACGTTATCGATACTTAACTAAAATTACTCTCTATAAATATTAAAAGCTATTGCCCGCAACTATTTTGCCTGAATCAAAATAAAACATAGCCTATGAGCACTCGAGAATAATGTTATTGTCTTCAAGATTGTTACCACAGACACCTTTGTTTATTAGATTTTAATATTTTTATATTGCTACACCCGACTGGGTAGACTGTTGAAACCTACCAAATATTGTTAAACACCTTATGTACACAGTTTTAAGCAATAAATATCTTTGACTTTGACTTTGACTTAGTATCGATGAAAGAATTGTTCGAAGTCGATCATTAATTCCAGACATTTTTCACTCCGCATAAAAATTGTCTAAAATACAAAGTAAGAATTTCATCTTCTAGGTAGGTACATAAAGTCTTCAAAGACCTTTTGAACATTTTTCTGTCGAAAATGAGGAGACTGCTAACGAATGATATCGTAGTAAATGAGAGTCAAAATTAAGAGCACTCCAGCAAATTAATATAATCAATTGGCAACACTGGTGGTGACCAACAATGGCGGCCACGTGCACATTGTTCCAAACCCCTACCTACCGCCAAAATTACAATGACGAAAATATGAAACGTATTTGATACCATGAATGGGAAACCTTATGGTATTTAGATTGTAATCATGTCAATGCAAGTATTAGTTACGGATCGGTTTGTGTGAACTTTAGGTAGAAATATCGAAAATGATACAGCATAGTGTAATAATGGTTTTGCTGTGGATAAATACTTAGGTCAATAGGTTTATTTTTTCTTCCATATTTTAGTTTTATTAATCATACTTAACCAAATGTTGCCCTCGCATATTAGCTTAAATGTTAACAAATACTCGACTGAAAAGTAAACTAATAGAGATAAGCATAATTGTGAGTGAAACGAAATCTGCAATAGGAAGGTACTACGCGAATAGAACTTCGTTTTCTTTTGTTTAAAAACTAAACTAAATCTATTTCCGATTCTATCCTGACATTAGTTGAATGACACATCTCCGAAACATTTACACTTCAAACTCAAATTAGTGAAACCCCGCCTTGTGATGAAACGCAAAAAACCAACATTGAAGAGCCGATCGTTGCACAGTGGGCTATTTGCTAACACACGCCATTACCGACTCCGCAGGGACTCCGCCCCCCCGGGGCTCCACCGCAATTACCGAGATAACCGCGGTAGCAGTTTTTGTTGAAATATGCTTAATATTGGGTTTGAGATATTAAATAACATGCTAACTTTGCCAAAATGGTATATAAATTATTTATTATTAACTAGCTGTACCCAAGATGCTGTGGCTCAGAATGAAACACGCGCGTATTCGAATGCAGCGTGGTGTCAAAATTTCATAGAAATCGGTGAAGAAGTTTTGGAGACTTAAGTTTTACATAAACATAGGTACTTATTATATTCGTGTAAGAGTCAGAAATCAATATTAAAATTGTAATTATTAATTAAGTATACCTACCTAGATATCTAATGTATCATCTATTTGGATTGTCTTTTGTGTTCATACCTATTGGAATTAAGTAGTATTGTTATTATTAATAATAATAGGTTTCACAAAATAATACACACATAAAAATATTAATAATATAACTTCACATCGATCTGTTCTCCAGAGTGAAAAAGATATATTTTTAAAATATGGTTTCTTGATTTTATTTTAGCATAATGTATAATTTTTACATGTAATATCTAAGTATCTAACATGCAACACAACTTTATAGATAAAGTATCAAAGCATAGCAAATTTAAACCGAATAATTATCAACCACAAGCTGATAAATGTCTAGCTTACACCTCAAGCACACTTAAATGACAATACAACCTAATAGACACCGATAAATACATTCTAATTGACGTATTAAAATAAAAAAATGCGCAAACATTTTCAAATAACATCTATTTCTCACCCCTCTCATCTTCCGTCCCTTTCCACCACAACTAGAGCAATTATCGTACCCATAATGAGAGTATCAAGTTACGTCCCTAGTGGTTCAACTGATTTGCTTTTATTTTTTGTCTGGCGCACATTATTTTCGATCCTCCGTGCTACTAATAGTTTTCTGTGTTAGCAACCCTAGGGAATTGCTCTTTTGGCTAAGAGATTCGAAATTTGAATTTGTGAGGCTAATATTTTTGCGGTTAGTGTTTGGCGTGGAATTCTTTTTTTTATATAGAATGATTATTTCTTTGTTATGTTGGCAGACTACATTAACATTCACACTTCTTTTTGAGACACTTTTTGGAGTATAATAAGGAGCAAACATTTTTGAATTGCTTTTATCTTTATCAATTTACATTCAGTCAAGAATATCGAATTCCATTTCGAAATAGATAGGTATCGTTATTTTTCTACATACTTCAAAGATAATAAAATTATATAATTGTATCATTATAGATCCAAAGGTTGCAAAATATACGCACGGTTGGATGAAATCTCATCAATGAATCAAATCTGAACGTAAAAAAGCGATACTCTGTTATCTGGATCGGATAAAATCTTTAATAAAATCGGCGTATCACAAGTAGCAGTAGCAGTTTCAGATCAGATATAGCCAACGTCGTTATCTTTCTCAAAATCTTATATTTATAACATCGTCAATTGCAATGTTTATCTCTTTAATACAGGCACGCATATCATGCCTACATTCCCTGAAGTGTTTAGCAGACGTGTAAGTACTAATTGCACGCCCAGAGTTCGCCGGTATGTTTGGTCCCATCTAATAGCGGGCAAGCCTAATACCAATAACCGGGCAAAAATCCAAAACTCCCAAACTGCTACCTACTAAGAATTACATAGAAATACCCAATAACACTGCTCGACGAATCGAATTCAGGAGCTCGTGGAGTTGTTATAGTGATGTTATTATTATTACAGCTCCACGAGGAAACAGTCTGTTGGCAGTCTTTGACCCTTAGATAACCCAACTATTCCTCTTTCACGCAAGTGATACCCCTGGTGTTGCAAGAGTCTATAGGCTACAGTATCCGCTTACCATCACGTGGGCAGTTTGCTTGTTTGCCAAGTATCTATAAAAAAAAACTCTCAATCAGGCCTGTATTCCGGAAAAGTTTACGCAGAAGTGCACTGCGGTTTACCTAATCCCCATACCCTATATCCTCATACCCTATATCCCCGTACCCCATCACGCCTGTATTCCCCGAAAAGATAGGACAGAGTTGTAGACCACCACAGTTCGCCGATATTTAGGTCACATCAGTTCATCACATACCGGGCTCAAATCCAAACTCTGAACTGCCACTCAGAAATTCATAGAAAAACTCTTTATTAACATCGTCGAATGTATAATTTCTCTAGATCTAGAGAAGATTGTCAAACACAACTGCGGGATCTAATGAACGAGGATAGTTCAGGATTTAAAGGAACTAATGCTGTTCAATGAATCCGTTTTTTCTAAAATCTGTTCGGCAAACACCAGCTGAACTGACGTTTGCTTCAAATGGCAACGTTAAATCTGTACCTAATTATAGCTCCAGGAAGCCATTGAATAAAATTTATAAATTCAACCAAACATTTTACTTAATCGAGTAGCCCTATCCTACCCTTAAATTCAATAAAGACGTTCCAATTTCAAAAGTTACATTCAAATATGGAATGTTTAGCAACTGTCATGTTGGACAAAAGATGATGCTATGCCGTCGTCCTAAACATGCGTGTCCAATAACAATGTTTTTTTTTTCTTATGTTTGGGATCGTGGAATAAATATTGGATGCTACCGTACCATTTCCGTTAATGGTGATGTTAAATTAAAACTATTCGAATTTAAAAAAGGAAAGCGTATGGTTTTTGGTTAATTCAGGTAAATGTGCACAAATGTATATTTACTAGGCTAGATGTACCTTGTGTATCTACTTATTTTTGCTTATCGACGTCGGATTTCACAAAACTAAATTTTATGTAAAGGACTAAATTTCCTACACACGACATTTTTTTTCTAAGTTTAATCCCATGCCGAATTAATGGATTGAAACGAGATATAGCCATGATTTTTTATCGCAACTTGCATGTTAGCCTTCATGGTTAAAAATTGGATAACGAAATTTTGCAACGCCGGAAATAGTGGTAGTTACATCAACATTCAATAAATAACTGTCATATTCGTAAGTCTAAGGTCACTGGTGCAGAGTCGAAGCGAAGCGTTGCGACATATACTTTAATAGTAGATTTAAATTGAACCCTATCTCCATTAACGAACCTACATATTTGTATAAAGATAATATAAACCCGCGCGTCGTCATGCTCATTCTCGCGTCGAACTATACATATTTTCTTTATATCAATTTGTACATCAGTTAATGGAGATAGAATTCAATATCCTTATTATACTATTACAGCATAAGTGTATGTCAGCGACGCTTCGCTTCGACACTGTCTGCGTCAGTGGGAATTGAGTCTAACTTAGCGCATAAACGGCAAACCAGTAATTTCCTCTACGACTTCTACATTTAAATCTATAGAATATAGATACAATCTGTTCACGCAGACATACCACAAAAAGTGCCGAAAGAGCCATTGTGGCATCGACAAATGGTTACTTGGAAAAAAATACATGTCTGCCATTGAAATAGTTAATAGTGTGTTCCGATGCGCGAAATTTGTCACAATGGCTGCTCCCGGCGGGCAATTATCACGCCGTGTATTAATGTCTTTGTCATAACATGGCGTGGTTAGGTTGCAGCTTGGGACTTTATGCGAGCGGGCATATAAAGTCCGAGTAATAGACTCTTGTGATTGATTTTAACGGACTTTAGAAATAATGGGTGCATTTATCTATTCTATATTTAACTACGACTTTGACTTTTCTGAGATAATTTTTCGAAACATCATCGAACTGATTGATCGTATTTTATACCTAAAATAATTTAACTCGATTAATAATACCCTGATACTTAGGACGAATATATTTTCACCATAATATTTCGTAATTTGTACCGTGTAGGTATTCTTGAAATTTGCAAATAGATAAATAGAAAACATTATAATACTTGGCAGTCAAACGCTTTATTACGTTCGTTCACACAGAGATGAGAAACTTGAAATATAGCAAACAAATGTGTTAAAATTTGCATACGAAACACAATAGCAACGAAAGCTGTGTTAATGATGAAGAAATATTTAACATTACACATATTACCCAACGACATATAAAAAAATGGCCAATATGTTTATTTTTTTCTACAATGTCTATGACTTTTGACCCTAGTGCGCGCGCTTTCTCAATTTGTCACAGTGACAGCCAGCGTAGCCAACTGCACAAACAACGAGGGCGCGAATGTTTGTTTTTCTTCACACAATATGGATGATGTTTGCAATGTTATTATTTATGGCGTTCATTGCGCTTTGACAAATAGATTTACAGAGATTGACACCGAAATTTGAAAAATGGCTTTGTTATTTTACTTTTTTGTCAGTATTATCGCGTTTTATGCTCGTACAAAAGCGTTTGATAATTAAAACAATTTTATTGTAAAAATGTGACGATCAGTCACGAACTAAAATTCTTCAAACTGAACTTATAATTAGAAGATATTTATTTGTTGATAACGTATTTTATCAATGGATAAAATGTACATTATCAATAAATAATTATCTTTTCCATAAATAGATAATTTTATAACGTTTTAGGTACCATTGCACGTTACAAAAGCAACATATTAAAATATAATAAGTGTGTTTTTAATTTCATCAGTGAATCAATATGATCAACTTTTTAAATAAGATTTTTTTAATAATGAAAATGTAGATACTTATTTATATTTGTAATGTTACGATACTCTTCTGAACCAACTCGATTTTTATTTTTTTATCTTATATAGAATATACAAGAATTCCAAGAGGATTCCCTATTTATTGATTTTGTGTGTGACCATCGAATCTAAAGATCACCATAAAATACTTGAAAGTTTTTCCTAAAAATAATTACAATAAATTAATACTTAAGTACTTGATCTTGAATTTTGAGGTACCTAGATATCTACTTGGTAAACCAACCTTTTCAAGGTAATCGAGTGCAACTTTTATTTGGCCAGTTATTGTAACTTCTCCCAATTTTCTACGAACCCCAAAAGAAACCGCTATTTACGTTCAAACATTTCTAATTGTCAAAAAATCGTTGACGTGAAAACTCTTCAATACCACCGACTTTTGGAACTTCAAAACCATCAACAAATCTACATTAAGTTATACAATTGAACACCTTTTAAGGGGTTTGCCGGCGAAACTCTTAGGTTTCACTTAAGCGGAAATCCTTAGCAAAAACTAAGAAAAAATTAAACAAATCTTTACTTTATACAAGAAGATATTAAGTTGCATTTAGAACAGCATAACTTGGGTCCTGATGATACTATCTCGGGGTTTTAGGATAATCTTTTGTTGATAGATTCTGTGGGATGAACCGTGTGGTTTCTGGGAACCACTGCCGCTTAGAACACTGAAAGTGACAATGTTTATTTTTTTCTTTCACTTTTACTATGTAAACTGCTATTTTTTTTTGGACACCGTGTCTGATAAGGACGCTAGAATAGAGAGTAGCTCTACAGCAAAGACCCGTGCAAAAAATTCAACACACTGGGATTCCCATAGACAATTTTACATCTACAGGTCTCAATGCATAACAACCTGAACTAGAAGAACTAGATGTCTAAGTATAGGACATGCAAATACTTAGTTGAGGCGAGAGTGCACAGAGGCCATACGAAATCAACCAAGCAGTCAAGCCGAAATAATATCATTGCCAACGTTTTAAATCTTTAATTGCCGAGATATCATCTTTGTAATTTTCTTCCTAGATTATATGACTTTGGAACACTAAATAATATTTTCTACTGAGCCCGTAGGTTCTGTAGTAAAACCCACTTTAGGTATCGCTTTAGGTGTTTTGATATTGCCGTCGAGATCTCAAAATATTACAACATACCAAACCCGAATCATCCAACTTTTTTTTGTACAGTAACACCGTACACATATCATACACTGCACTTTTTCTTCTCAAATGTCATCACTTTGATACAGCTCGTCAATTTTTTTTTCAACACAATAGCAACACGTGATATGCCCCCTCAATTTGGCAAAGGCACCTCAGGTAACAGCCCGAAAAAAAAATAAACGTGACAAAATGTCAGTAAACATGTACCTACTACACCTTTGCCAACATTACAAAAAAAGAGAAGAATATATCCTATACAGCTCACGGTCAATACAATTTTTTTGCTCAATCAGTGTATGAAATTATATTTTCTGCATTCCTATGTAGGCAGCTATTTCGTTTAATAAAACGAAGCATTTCTAGCCTGGTTTTGTAGGTACCAGTGTCTATTTTTAATTAATTATGTGCTATAGGGAGTTATATTATACTGGCACTAGATATTCAAACCTGCTTCAGTTTGCATAATTACGTAAATGGAAGATGTTCAGATATCTACAAAATATAGTAGGCACGACGACTTTTTCAACAAAACCCTTTATTAAAGACGCAATAGATTTTTTGCAAAAGATTTAATACCTAAGGGAACGAATGATTCTCTCTCAAACCTTTTTCAATGAATCCAAAAAAAGAATACTTTTGAATTTCAAACCGAACGTCCGTATCGTGACGAATGAAACGCTCGGCGCTCATTCAAAATTTCAAATATCAAATTTGGAAGGCGTTCCACGTGTTTGACTTTTACGTTTTAGTGTTGCAATAATGCAGAAAATATGCCATTGTTAGAGGTAATTGTAAAATAGTTTGCAGCAAAAAATCAATCGACATTGCGTATAATTGAAATAGATGAGCATGAGCTGTTGGGAATGTATGAGCCGTAAATAATTGCTGCGTTTAATGTTCAGTTGTGCGAGAAAATTGGAGATGTATTGATTCTCATCATATTCCAATTTATCTTGTATAAAATTGATCTTACGCTTTCGCAAAAAACTTTACAAGATTCTTAAAAAAATATACTTACGTAGTGTGTTGATGTTAATAATATATAACTGTAACCGTAAAATGCAGTTACAAATCGTAGCAATGAGCTATGTATTCCGATACCTATTAAAAAAGTTAATAAATATATTTGCGAGTCGGGTGTGTATGATAAATCACTGTTCCATTATGTGTGTAAATAATTTCTTTGACATTGATTAATCCCGTCCATTCTTTGTTTCAGATAACTAACCAAATAAAATGTCACCAGCCCGAAAATAGCGTCAACGCATTAACCAAACCGCAAAAATGTCAATACACACACGAAAGAGGCTGATGCGGTGACTAAATACGTGTACGTCAAAAAAAAATAAAAATAAAAAATGGCGTTGCTGACGAATTCGGCGTCGGCGACCGGCCCGTCGGCTGGCGGGCCGGCGGCGCCCCAGGCCCATTCCGCGACGCCGTTGCATCACTACTTCCATTATTTGAAGCAGCCGTCCCCGCTAGCGCAGAATCCCTACGCACATCACTCGAGCGCGCATCATATGGGCATGGGCCCAGGCCCGCTCGGAGGGCTAGGCCCATTTGGGCTAACGCCGCATGGATTAGAAGCTGTTGGATTTCCTCAAGGTAAGATTTTATCTCTACAATTTTTCTCTAGATCAATCACTAAAGAACTATAAGCATGTAAAATTGTACTACTTAGCAATTATTGGGACCAGTACCTAATACTAAAACGAGAAATATATGGAATCCCGTTTTGTTTACGTTTAGTCAAAATAGTATCGTCTCTCGTTTTCGCAAATTCTAAATCTCATTTTAAAATTAACATTAAATGGTGATCGATTCGTGACAAATATGCATCGTGTTTTTATGTTTATTGCTTTTGAAAACTTTTAATCAATAAAATTATAATGTCTTCATATTCTATTAGGTTCAGATATAATATACCATATCGTTAAACATTACGCATCTGATTTTAGAAATCAAATCTGCTAATCAGTTCATAATTTACACATTTTAATAATACCTAAACTAACCACATTAAAAAACAACACCCTTCTTACCTATGACATTTTTAGGATCGTGATAAATATGCACGTATGGCAATTAGGTATAATACCTTATTTATTATAAAAAACTTAGAATAGAGAGGAAAGAGAAGAAGCAAAAAAAGCTAACTTGAATTTTCATATTGTATGTAAATTTGAAAACGCATTTCGTTAGCATATATGATCGCAGAAGAGCCCAGAAATTATTATTCATTTTAGAGTAGGTAACTGATTTTGCAGAGAAAAACAATTGAAAACCATAAACAAAAGAAAATAGGAAAAATAAAACTAAATTAAGATGGCGGAAAAACAAATTCGCAGTATGACATGAATTTCAATATGGCGTCAGAACGAATTTCACTCGGAATTTCAGTGTAATTTATTACGAGACCTTTGGCATGCTTTAGCGATTTGTTTAATGAGATAGGTGCTCATTTTATTTATTCTTTCTTTGTTTTATCTGTTGATAAAGTATTTTATGTAGTCATATTATTTCACGTTTCAAATCCTTTACAGCATCCATTGTCTACTCATGGCCTATAATCGTCCCTGTAAAGGATGCTGTACACATCGGGATAAGTAATATTAAGATTCAATACCTACTTACATCGCTATGAAATCCGTAAAAAAATACTTTTGAGTATTGTTTTATCACGGTAAAAAACTGCACAGAAAAATCACAATCTGCATTATAATATTAGCCATAAAATATTTGAATTTATGATCGGTCAAACTTGGTTAACATAAAGCAGTACCTACTCAATTTGTCAAACTAATGACAACAATTTGTAAGATTTGACAGAACGTGTAAAATATTCTACACCATTTGCATTTTAACTTCTGATCTTTAAGTTAAAATGTTCCATTTGTCGTAAAATATGCGAGGTAATGTATCAAATACATTTAAATAGAATTTCTTGGTCAGTGCACTGAAATCTGTGTTCTAAAATAGTAGAAAAGCAAGACAAGTATTATTTGTCATATTTGCTCAATAGAGACAACATCTGTGTTAGCCAAGTTCTTGGCTGAAATATCAAAATAATATGATAGCGACATAGCTATCTGTCTCTTACAATATAATGAAAGATAGTACCTATCTTTTGTCATGTAAAAATATCTGCTAACATAATTGTTAGTGTCTATCAGATGAAAATTATCAATATTATATGTCAAATTATGCAGTGTTAAGTTTATCTTATATCTAGTGTCATTTTCTACCTGTGGCAAACTGTGGCTGTAAGGTAGTGTATATATGGAATAATCAATGTTACATAAATTGCTAATACCTAACTACCTTTAAGTAGGTAGCAGTGATCACTAATCAAAAGAGAGATTGACAGTAATTCTAGAAAGAACACGGGTGAAACACTCTTGCGGATAACACAAATTCATTGTGAAAGTTTATAGACCCAAATTCCGTTCTCTTGGTACAACTTAAAAAAAATAACCAAAATACAATTCGAACTGCCTATCCAATTTTTATTATCCGTGGGATAAATTAGATACTTAAATCTGACATTTCATAGGTACGTGTTTTACATTTGTGGCTTAAGCGAAATTAATAAAACTGTTGACGATATCATACCAAAATACCATAAACACAATTTCACTGTAGCGTGCCTATGTAATGAAAATGACAATTTCTTTCAACACAAACAACAGGCTGACAGGCAAACCCATCATCAAAACAACAGCGGAGAAGCGCTGCATAATTTACGTACCAAGAAGACATCCTTGCGAAATAATCAAAACAGGCCCTCTCTCCCCCATAAGCCGCTTATCCCCACCCCCTGTGTTGCCACGCTACCCCCGAAAAGTAGGAGAAACGGGAAGTCGCTTGTTAGTTCGCTTTAATTAGTAACAAGTTTGAGTTTTGATGCTGGCAACATTTAGCGTGTTGTTTTTGGACCCTTTTTAAGTTAGCTGTAACCGTTTTTAGAAAGGCGAATGTGGGTTAGGCGTGTAAAATGCAACTTGAGAATTTCTTTGATCAGTTTTCATCCCTCACATGTAAACATTACGTATTAGCCATAGCTAATAAAAAACATATCTCTTACGGTGGGAAAATCATGCCTGACTAAAATTGAAATTTGACCAAAACATTTAAAGATATATGAATATTCTATACACAGTCAGTAAGTGCGACTGCTAAGCTTGAGTTTCTGGGTTGGATTTCCAGGTCAAGTAGTGTTATTGGACTTTTTTATAAAATTCTCAGTAGCAGCTCGGAGTTTGGACCAAACTCCGAGTTGGCCTCCGAGGCTCCGAGGCTGGCCCTATATAACATGAGACCTAAATATACCGGTGAACTGTGGGTGTACTTTAGAAGACCTCTACCTAACCCTTCGGGGAATACAGGCGTAATGGTATGTTAGATCAATTCCATCTTTGGTAGTCGTTAGGTAAGTACTTCAAACAATTAAAAGATTGGTTACCTATTATAATCATTAATGAGTGTATTTCTTTCTATAAAAATACGCGTAATAGGCTACAAAATTTAAAAGCAGTAAAATAGCAATTAGCAAGTATTAAAACCTTATTTTAAAGAAATATATTTCAAAAACTGACCAATCACAACCGAGATTTATAAATTTTCAAAAAAAGAAAATGGAACGTCGACGTTATTAATTCAAAAGGGAGGGATCCCAGAATCCGGATTAGCTTCCCTCGTTTCTTAGAAGTAACGTTTTGATACCGGCGTTTCTAAATAATTATGGAAAGAAATATTGTAAAATATAATGATGTAGATTCATGTTTTTTCAAAAGAACTTAGTTTAAGAAAACTGTAACAGCAAATGGTTAAAAACTAAGTTTTATAAAATACGGAATTTGTAAAATGTTTTGGTCCTGTTTAATTTCATTGGTCCTGTTTAATTTCAGTTGGTCACAACTTTTTACGATAACTACATAACTGAGTTACCTATTAAATAAGACTAAACCGATCTTATGAGAAATTAGGAACCTATTTTCATGAATAATTGTTAAACACAAGGACCTTTAAACCCACTTTTACAAGGCAATGTTTTATAATTTAAAACATTGTCTTGTAAAAATTACTTTCTAGCAGCGCCTTCTGCTAAAAATCTTAAATTTAGTTTTTTTGTATAGGTACCGTTTATAAGTATAACTATACACACATATTTATAATTTAGAGTACATACAGTGTGAATAAGTAGAAATGCTAAGTATAGACCCCACCCAACCATAGTTCTAAGGATTTTATTATTATAAGAGTACCTAGTATTTAGTTATTCTGTAGAGCAGTAGATGCCTTTATAATTATCGTAATGGCCAAGCAAAGTGACATGAAAAATTACGATACAATTCTTCTTCTCTTTTTCTTGTAGTCGTTGAATTGGTGGCAACGACGAGTTTATTTGCTTCAAAAATACAATGTCAGATTTGACAGATTCACGAGTTAAAAAAAAACTTTTTTTTTTTTTTCTTTTTCTGAAAACGCAACCAGCAAATGCTTTTACGAAAAGTAAGTCAACCAAAAATAAGTAAAAGAAATTCTAAAAAGTACAGAGTACACTAACGCGGTGTCGATTTATAAAAAAATGGGCTCATAATCCCAAAAAGGGTTGTTCCGGGAAATACTTGGCAATATTTTTAGCGTATGGGCTTCAGGCATCTTTGATTCCGTAAAAAAGTTATATTTTTTTCGCATCGGAATTATCCCGTGACTGACATTTATAGTTTGAAACTTAAGCTGCTATATTTAGCTATTCGGTTTATTTTATCCTATTTTTCTAAGAATATTATAAAAGTATATAGCGTATTCATTTAATTCCAGATAGACAAGGTTTGTAGTACTTTTTAATATTCTTAAATTTTCGAGTATTGGATCACTGCGTCCCAATTCATTTCATCATCAACCCATATACAGCCCCACTGGTGGGAACGAGTCTCCTCTCACAGAATGAGAGGAATTAGCCAATTCATTTGCTAGATAAAAAAGCGCAGCGGACTCCATTCTGTAGATATAAGATTTGTAAGAAGACCTAGCTAGCATCAAACAAATAATAATCAGCCCCTTATTGCTGGGCCCAGATTAAGAGCGATTAAGGTCATAGAATAAAATAGAATAAACATTATTGTACACCACGAGGCACGAGGCACATAAGAGGCAACATTCTGGATTTCGTAAAACTAAGGTTACAATGGCGGTCTTATCGCTAATAGCGATATTTACCAGACAATCTTTGGATGGACAGTAACATTTGGTCACACGCTGGTCTTGTAGGTACGGGTTGGCAGACTTTATTTCACCTTCAAAAGTCTGCCAACCCATAGGTACAAGAACAGCGTTTTGGATTATGTCTTTTTGATTTTTCAAATGTTCATGTCCATCCAAAGATTGTCAAGTACTTCACGCAGTCCTCTAAGTTTCGTCACGGTTCTTTTTCTTCATCTTATTTTCGTATCAATAGTGTATTTTTTATTGTTGTCATAATTCCTTGGTGACTTCACTAAACTTAAGTTATGTTTAGCAATGAGCTCTCAAACCAATTCATACCTATTTAGAACCCATACATTGTTAGCAATCTTCTTTCTATTTTCTATTTCCATCTTGTATTTATTAAACGGGACCTTTCTATCTGATTTGCTTGCTTGATTTCTATTAAATTCGAAATGTTAGAGGTGCATCTTCTGTTTTAAAATAAGGCGACTGTGTACGTCGTACTGTAGTATCGATTAATATGATTGTATGGAGAACTCCAATGGGCGATCGAGATCAAGGCATTTCAGAGGAGCTAAGTAAAATGGCAACTTTTACCTGACCATACTAAAAAAGCCTATACGCTCGGCTTTTCGGATATTTAGAAGTCAGCTTATATACCTATTAGATTTACGTATGGCACATAGTAGTCATGTCGTGTATCCAGGAATCATATATGGTGTAATCCACCAAAAGTTGCCATTTTAACCTGTGCTTTGTCCATAAGACCCACCAAGATAGTAAACCTAATAGCATTGTTTTATATTCACAAACTGGGAATTCTCTTATATCGTATATGTACCATAGATAACAGCTGGAGCTATTGTCTGAAGCTTAGTAAGGAATATATCTTAGTTAGCAATTAGGTCCATTCTGAAAAAAACATATCGAGAAAAAATGTTGACTTTTGCTTTGTTTATGCCAAAAATAAAACTACACAAGCAGTTTAATTTAGAGTTTATCAATTATTAGGTATTATAGGTACCTCCATAGCATTGATGTCCGACTAAAAGTTTACTCGATTGAATCTTTGTTTAAAAAAAATCTATCAACATGGTTAACGACTCGACCTATTAAACGCAATATACATTTAAAACTCCAATAAAATTAATCCGACTTCAAATTTTAATCCATTCATCCGTCTCTTTTACTCATTTGTATATCGCAATCTCGTGGTCTCTCTCTTGCAATAGTTGCGTTCAGCGTAACGATGGCAGCTGGGCATTCGTTTTTTGATTTTTTTTCTTTGTATCGCTTTTTATTGGCATCCCTTAGAATTTTATGGCCAGTTGCTTTTTTTAATCTTTTGGCGGCCATAATTAATTTACTTTTTTTTGTGACCCCGCTATCCAAATCGGAAGCCGGATATAGAATAATGCTCATTGTTATCTTGTTGATTTTTATCTATTTAGTGAATACGATTTTTATAGAAGTTTGATAGATCTGGGCTAAGGGAACAAGAAGGGAATATATGGCTTGAAATAAATAAACCAAAAAATAAGTTGTGTACTGAACTTTTAAATTTTTCTTACAAACTTTTTTCTCAATAAAAAAAACATCCAAGTCTTTTTCTACGTGAATCTATTTTGAACGTTCTTTCAATTATATTTCCATTCACTAAAAACATATGTACAGACGCCACCAGGTCAAGCTATCCAAAACTGTCAAATTTTCCAATTTGAATATGAACCTTACTGTATTTTAATAAATTTGAAAATCAATCAAAGAAATTTGACAGATTGTGATAGCTTTATGTGCTAAACTAACTCAAGAATAAAATTGTCATTTTTTTTTTTTTTCAGTTCTGGGTTCTAATCCTGTCAACAATTCCTTAATCTAAATCCTTACGTCCTTTCCATTATTTTAAATATTTCCTTTTCACCACCTCCTTTTATTTTCCTTTCCCATACACACGTTTTTCCTAACCACTTTGACATTGGCAGAATTGTCGACATCGGCATCAATTGCCATAGAGAAAGAGAAAGAAAAAAAAAAGTCATATTTTTTTATTTAATTGAAAATGTCATTTTGGACAATTGACAGTTCTCTTGTCATGTTGTGCCTGCTGGTTTCCAAAACCGTACTTGTTATTTGACGTCCAAGCAACAGCAAGAAAGGTCCTTATTTGAGTTCTCAACGCTGTCTTAATCCAGTATCTAGGGATCTGGTGACCTTACAAGACAGTAGCGTCACACAAAAACAAATAATACCTACGTACCGACAAGGTACGGTCAGGATTAGAATTGGATGGGCTTCTTTAATCAATACGACGACTGGGGACAGTCGCTTTGTGGTAGAATATGTGTGACTTACCGAATGAATTTTAAAAGTCGATACTCGGTATTACTGTAGGTGTATGTTGAAAGTTTTTTTTCATTCTTGGACAATTTTACACAGGACCATCTAGTCCCAAACTAAGCAGAGCTTGTACTATGGGTACTAAACGATGGATATGACATCAAAAACATAACTTGTAAAAAAAAAACAAGTCTCGCAACTCAGTTCTTCTGCCGTAAAAAGTTGTGTAATCCATGTAATACCAACTAGTATGTTTTAAATAAATAGATTGACTTGGCAATCGCATGAAAACACAATGTATCTCACAAGTAATACATATTATATTAAATTAGATTGTTTAGTGCGATTGCCAAGTCTATATACAAACACAAACACTTATGTTCATCACATAAATATTTGTGCCCTGTGGGAATCGAACCCACAACCTCATGATCAGCAGTCCACCACTCGAACCACTAGAACACAAACGTCGTCGTGTATGTTGACAGTGTGGACTCCTGTTTGTTTACCCTTATTCTGAGACGAGACCCATTAAATAGGTTAATAATGGTAATGATGAAATCTCCAGGAGAAACCGAGGAGAAAATCATAGAGTAGCAACGATTTTTTTATAAAATATGAAACAGAAATAGAACTATATAGTCTAGAAGCGCGACTGCTACGCTAGAGGCAGGACCTCTCCGGTTCGATTACCAGTGGAAAGTTTTATTGGATGTATCTACGAAATTCTCAGTAGCAGCTTGGACTATGGATTTGTGTGTGATAATGGCAATAGGCTCGCTCCCTATTACATGGGACCGAAACATACCCGTGGGCACCGACTTCAAACAGATCAGTAAGTACCTGACAGGTAGAATGTAGTATTTACGTAGGTAGGTAAGTTATTTTAAACGAAATTGGAAATCTGTAACAGAGAATAAAATTGTTACACATTTCTATCCTTTGAATTTTATTAAATGTTCCATTACCTATGTTTAGTTTTCGCTTTTAGTGCTGATGTTTTTTTTTAAGTCGGTTTTACTTTTTTTTAAGTGTTTTTGACCTACTCATTCTGAGAGGAGACCCGTGCCCAGCAGTGGGACAGTAAATGGGTCGATGACGATTAATTGTCTTCTAGAAATATTAAATAAAACGGATTGCCATCGCATGTAACAGCTGACCATGCGGTCCCAACAACGTAAACTATCAAATTTAAAGAATCGATTTCACATCCCTACAATATTGCTTACGAACAATCGATATTGAGGTCATGGTGTCAGTGAGTTGAAGCCACATAAAAATTAAGAGGATTGTGCATGGGGAAACACTTCTTTGAACGATTATGCTCAAGTTTTGTTGTACGGGGGCCGATCCAACTAATTTATAGCGATTACATTTTATCGATTCAGCTTCAGCAATGGATCGATTCACATTCGTTCAATCGATAAATAGGTATGAGTAGACTAAGTAATAAAACTGACATATTTTTCTTTTTTTTTAAAGAACTTTTTCGCTATTTGCTAATATGTCGCTCTGTCGGTACACAATTAATAAAGTTGCTTCGTTACAATTACATTTCTGATCAAGTATGGATCTGTCTTTCAAGGCTGACTTAACCATATTTACGATTGAAATTATACATGCACGGAATGAGCTTTGAGCTGTTTTGTGTTCCTTACGGTGAGCGTGACAGGAAACGTTGTGTTGTATGACTTTGACCCTTATACTGCCAACCCAACTATTCCTCTTTCGTTTTATAGGGTCGGCAGAGTGCAAGTGATACTCCTGAAGTTACAAGCGTCTATAGGCTACGGTAACCACTTATCATCAGGTGGGCCGTATGCTTGTTTGCCACCTTAGTGGTATAAAAAAAGTATCAGAAAGTGTGGCTTCGGCGTTTAAAAAGTATTATTTAGTGGATACCCCTGGGTAGAAAGACCTTTCCTTTTTTTGAACTTGTTGATGAATAAGTCAGTAAATGTTGGGGTCGGCTTCCAGTGTAACCAGATGCGGCTGAATATCAGTATTTTACACGAAGCGACTGCCGACAGACGTCCTTAACCCAATTTCTGGGAAATACCAATAATATAATTTTAACACAACGAAAATACAAGCTAAATACTGTAAGTAGTTCAGGTATTATAGAACTGACTTCTAAACTTAACCCTTTCGCCGCTGAGGTCCTATAATCCAAAACGTGACAGTTGAAAACCGTAACACCAAATAAAAAATCTTCATAATATGATGAGCTTTTGGGAGTCTTTAACAAAACGAAGGTGCGATAAATGTGAGGTCCTTCACACGAGCATCGAGGTCACGGCGGTGTCGCCAAGACCAGTTAAGTTAACTATCATATTTTATATAACCCAGCTTCTTTGGGGACCTCTATAGAGCTGTTGACACCACCGAGAATCTTCATATTCAAACGCTGTTGATTAATTAACGTAATTTGTTTCTTTTTATGTGATTATTCAAAATCTGTATAATCGGCTCGGTTTCAAAGTTACTAGAAATACTTAGTCAGACGATTTTGTGACGTCCGTTACCTACATCGATGTCTAGTGTACAGTCAAATGTTTTTTTAATGCTGATATTTATTTATTTCTGATTATCATGTGGTGATTAGTTGATTAATTACCGTCTACTGGAAATGTTGAAATGTTTATGCTTTTAAATTATTCAGTACTAATTGAGTATCACGTTTTTTTAAGATGTTCCCGAGATAAGTTACGAAGTGAGTACCTATAAGTAGGTACAGAGGCCAAGCTACCCCAATCTGTCAAATTTCTTTGATAGATTTTCAACTTTAATACAAAACTATAAGGTTCTTAAATGATTGGGAAAGTTTGATAGTTTTGGATAGCTTGACCCGCTGGCGTCTGTACCTAATACATTAAATTTTTATGTCTTCCCATAATCGGGTACGATTGTAAAGAATATTAAACAGTTTAATGTCTCTCTATTACAGTAGGAAACCTATACAGTTTTAGAGCTTTAATTCCTTTGTACCGTTTAGGCTACCGGCACGTCATTCTCAAACATTATTCAAAAAGCAACATAACATTTTCATCTTAATAAGCACATTTCGTTACAAAATAGGTAATCTAGAATTTACATATTTCCATAAAATTTTACTACAATCCTACCTACATATAAAAAAATATTGTCACACCAAAATGGTACTTGGTCACATATCGGCAGCTCCAATTACGGACTAAGAGTAATAAATTATATTAAATTTATCATTTATGAATTCCGATGCGGCGAGCGGCTACCGGCGGCGGCCCTTTGACGCGCCGCCATCTTGCCACCGCCATGTTTGTTTTGTTTTTTTAGGGTTCCGTTAAATGTTATACGGATAAACATTTATTTACGATTAATAAAATTGGACAATCGATTAAATAGTTTAACTATGAACTATATTTATAAAATATTTTTCTTAATAGGATCAAAGATTTGATTGTAAATTCTTAATACAATTAATTCGTTATAGATCAGTGACCCTCCAGAAGGTATCGTAACAATCCTAACAAAATAATTATATTATCCCGCCGCGTCCGTCTGTCTGTATGAATGGATTCAAAAATTTTTATTTTTATAATTAGATAATTCGATTTCTACAATCATTGAGATAATTTCTTCCGTATAAATCATGCATTTTACTGACATTGCACCCCTGTGAAATTGGGGCACAATGTACTTTACGCTAGTTGTTTTTTAAAAAGGCCTTAATTAAAAGTGGCCTTGCGAAATATCATCGTAGTATTTAAATAAATAAAGAATTGAAGAAAGTACCTATAGAATATAAGAAACCTATAGCAAAGTTAATGTTCAAGAATATGTTTTTATTCTATGAAAATTTTAATATTTCAGGAATCAAACATCGTTAGTAAATGTAGGTCTCCGTAAATTTCTTCAGCTCCAAGCAACTCTTTCCTACCCATTACAGAACGAAAATAATCATAAAACCGTGCACGTTAGCAAACAAAAAACACACCACATTAATGCCACCGTCCACTTAATACGTCAAATGGCAAGTCATTATTAGAATGCCTTCTTAATTATGACAAATAACGATCCATAAAGTACGGAACCCAACCTCAATTTTTCTTACATCTAACCTTTTTGTTGTTTTTTTATTTATTTTTAAACTTAATGCAATGCTCCTGTTAGCGTCAGCCACTATCATGCGCGTGTCATTTAAGTAAAATGACATGTAAAAAATTTTTGCTACCTCCACTTCGATAACCGGCGGTCTAAGATAACTTTGTGAGTAAACCGCAGTTAACTTGCAACCGTAGATATGAAGATTATGAATTTTAATACATGTAACTCTTAGAGTTTCTGCGGATATGAACCCTTTATAATGTAAAAATATTATTATTACATATTCTCTGTTAAGAAACAGTAAAAAAATATATATTTCTGTAGCACCATCTAGTTCCAAACTAAGCAGACCTTGTACGGTCGAAAAAAGAGTTAAGTACTGCATACTTATCTAACTCTAATTAAACATCGTGTTTTTTTAAAGATTGTGTAATTATGTATCACGCAATATGTGTAAATACGCAGGTATTGTAAGCTGGTACACATCAAACCCTTTGACGGGTACTTATTTAAATCACAAACTGTGTAAAGATGCAGATTTCGTTCGCTACCTGTATACCAAAACAATGGATAATTATAGTACTTTTTTTTGTAAAAACATATGAAATATCTACACAAACACAAACACTAACACTAACTTGTTCATCACGTAAATTTTTTTTCTTGTGGGAAACTCGCTCTCCGACATAATCTAAAGCTAGAAGAAACCTCAAATAGGCATATGTGAAAACATCGTGAGGAAACCTACATACCTTAGAGATTTTTCTCGACGGCTTGTGAAGTCCTAAAGCGGGTTGGCAGACTATAGCCTAATCCCTCTCAATATGAGAGGAGACCCGTGCCCAGCAGTGGGACAGTATATGGGTTGATGATGATGATGATTTAAAATTTTTGAGTAGGTTCATAAATATTTTCTAGAATATACGAGTAGGTACTAGCGACCCTCCAGAATCAATCCATTATGATTGAAAAGCAAAAATCTTTTATGCATGAAAAGAAAAATACTAAATCGAGCCGTGTGAAAACCGACACCCGGGATTTTCATGGCCGGGACCGTGTCTCCGGCCCCCGCCGCGTTTGGAGGGTTAATTCATTTGTCGTAAGTTCGCAACGACATTCTGAGGGTTAGTCATGCCTTATTTCACACAGTCATTGTTTCGTATTTTGCATACTTAATTTAAAAGAAAAGATTATGCATTAAAGATGTTTTGTTTAATATTGTTTGCGTGGAAGAAATCACGGACCGCGATAAGGTCGTCTGTGGTATGTCTTCAAATAGGTAATGCTCTGTAAATAGATTAATATTACTTGGCTTACAATAAATCATATAAATAATCGATACATAAATTCGTAACAGACAGAAATGCGTTGCTTGGCAGTATGTTGCGCCGTTTCTTCTTACACTAGGAAGCGGTGAAGTGCGGGCGTTTTGTGGGCTGTCTTTAATGCAAAAATTACGTTCAAAAGGTACTACCGTAGTCTATCTAGAATATTTTTATTTTATTTGACTGAAATAATAATATTATAGGGGGGTAAATCATTTTTTTGTGGGGGTAACGAAGAACCTAATAATTAAGACTTAATATCTAATAAAATTATAGATCGCCACGCAGTAAGTATGGGGTTAAGTATAGGTTTGAATTTTAGGGATCCCATGGCCATGACTATTGGGCAAGTGCAGATTTTTGTCAGTTCCTACGAGTCCAACATATCCTGCCGCCTCTCCTTATGTTCACGAAAAAGGTTTTAATATTATCTTTTTGTATATTTTTGGCATTTTCCATGCTAAGATTTTAAAGTTATTTAGAAAAGGAAAAATTGGACCGCGGGCAGGATTCGAACCTGCGTCTTCTGGTTAGGTACACCAGACGCTATGACCACTAAGCCACCGCGATACCTACCCGTCATGTCGAATTTTTCCTTCACATACTGAATTTACGTCTTTATGGTGACGTCAGTAACACCTATTGAAATGCAAGTTTTTGCTTTTCAACCGACACAACTTACTTTACAGTTAGTTAAATGTCGAACGATGCCACCTTACCTTGTAACTATCTTTTTGTATATTTTTGGCATTTTCCATGCTAAGATTTTAAAGTTATTTAGAAAAGGAAAAATTGGACCGCGGGCAGGATTCGAACCTGCGTCTTCTGGTTAGGTACACCAGACGCTATGACCACTGAGCCACCGCGATTTTAATATTAATTAACGTAGCTAAGTTAAATCACGTTAATTAGTTCACGTGATCAGAGGGCTGGCTTGTTTCTAGCGGAACGCATAAGCATTGCAATTCAACGTGGCAATGCAGCCAGTCTTCTGGGCACGTTGCCGGACGACAGCGATGCCGAGGAATACTTTGACGCCTACTAGCGTTTATACTTTTATTTATTTCTATTTTATTTTTTGTTTTGGTATAGGTAAGTATGTATATTTTGTAATATGTAATTATTCGTAAGTATTTTTAAAATAAATAATTATCACAGTTAAATTAAAAAGACATTATCGAAGTCCATCTATTTACATTTGATGGTTCTATTAAATATATATTAAACTTTATTACAGAATGATGATTTTGTAAAACGTGGGAATTACTGACATAGTCATTATTTCTTAGTAATAACAAATTGATTGATTGAAGAACTGTCTTTATGGCCTATTGGGTGTAAGCAGGCGTAGCTGGCCAGGCCTGGGTTCGATTCCCAACGTCGAGCAAAATGTTATTAGCTTTTTATATTAAATTCTCAGTAGCAACTCAGTTTGTTTTTTTGGCGGTTTAATGGCAATAGGCTCACCCCTATTATATTGGCAAACTGTGAGTGTACATTACCTACTACTACCTACCCTTCGTGGAATACAGGCTTGATGGTATGTTTGTTTATGTTTATTCTAATAAACTTTCAGTTGAATATTGCATGCAGATTTCCTCACGATGTTTTCCTTCACCGTTTAAGCGAGTGATAATGAATTAAGTGTTTGCGTGCCTTGGATTCGAGCTCGAGACCTTTGACTTGGCAGTCCAATAGTCATATCACTAGGATATTATCACTGCTATACCTATATACAAGTACAAGCTCTGATTAGTTTGGGACTAGATGGCGTTGTGTAAAAAAGTGTCCCAAAAATATTTATTTATCTAATATATAAAATTCTCGTGTCACAGTTTTCGTTGCCATAATCCTCCGAAACGGCTTGACCGATTTTGATGAAATTTTTTGTGCTTATCGGGGAGGTCTGAGAATAGGCCAACATCTATTTTTCATACCCCTAAATTTATTTTTTTATGGCAAAACAACGTTTGCGGGGTCAGCTAGTATAATATATATAATTAATTATTAATTATCAATATTGAGGCACATGATTTCGCAAAGTGAAAAGTGCTTTAAATTCGAACTGGAGACCTTTGACCTGGTGATCCAATTCTTAAATCACTAAGCACTCGTTCATATATGCATAATATCATGCTCAACTTCTCTGCTTAGCCTTTTCGGATTTGTCGGTTTGCGGCTAAATATCAGTATTATACACGAAGCTACTGCCATCAGAGCACCGCAACCCAATTTGCGTATTATCAACAAAATTATACGACCATTTTTGCGCTCCAAACCTATTATTCTAACACGTGACTTTGAAAAGCACTTGGGTACTACCTCAGGCCAAACGATACATTTCAATTCTGGGGTGTCTAGTACCCCAACCCTACGCCCGCCACTAATTGTAAAGTCAACACTGTGTTTGCTGAGAAAACTGTTTTTAGTGATTGTTTGTGTTTTTTGGCAAGTGCATCACCCCCGGGGTGAGAATTGCCCCAGGACGTGTGCGGAGGGTGTTAAGTGGAAGTTGGGATATTTTTTTAAGTTCTCCAGATGCTTGGTGGTCTATATTATGCGAAGCGTTTTGGGATTTTCCTAAAAGCGCGCCAAATTATGGCGTAACATTATTTTTGTCAAAGCAATGTTGTTTGTAAAAACAGTGATAGCCTAGTGGTTTGACCATTGGACTGCCAAGTCGAAGGTCTCGAGTTCAAATCCTAGGCACGCACCTCTGACTTTTCGAATTCAAGTGCGTATTAATAATTTATTATCACTCGCTTAAACGGTGAAGGAAAACATCGTGAGGAAACCTGCATACCTTAGAGATTTTTCTCGACGGTTTGTGAAGTCTGCTAACCCGCACTAGGCCCGCGTGGTGGATTATAGCCTAATCCCTCTCAATATGAGAGGAGACCCGTACACAGCACTGGGACATTGATGATGATACAGTTGATGATGATTACTTTTGTCAAAAGTGACACAAAAGAGTTTGGCAAAGGTGTATTACTTGTACTGAGTAACAACCACAGATTGCGTGTAGGGTATAGGAACCATATGTATTTTTTTTGTACTACTAAGGTGGCAAACAAGCTTACGGCCCACCTGGTGGTAAGCGGTTACCGTAGCCTATAGACGCTTGTAATAGGGCATCACTTGTGCGTTGCCGACCCTGTAAAACGAAAGAGGAATAATTGGTTTGGCAGTACTTATAAGGGATCAAAGTCCCCTCACTGCCAACACAACGTTTCCTCGTGGAGCACTGGCAACTTTGCTCACCGTAAGAAACACAACACATCTCAAAGCAGTGTTATTTTCCTTCGATTTTAAGGCGGAGGTACGTCCTCAGTCGGGCAGTTCCAATATGAGTGGAATTACTGCCACTATGCCCTACCTCCCTTCAATTAGAATAACTACGCTGTTCAACCGATCTGTAAGGTTAAGCTGTGCTATCCGGTCAGTCTGTGGATGGGAGCATTCTTAACATATACCCCTCCGTGCATAGGTTGGTAAAGCCTTCGGTCCCGGTTGTCATAGGAACACCTATGACAACCGTTAGTGGTAGTCAGAAGCCCAAAAGCCTGACAGTCAGGATATCAGTATTGCCCAGAATTTTGCGGTCTGATGGCAGTCGCTTCGTGTAAAATACTGATATTCAGCCGCATCTTGTTAGACTGGAAGCCGAACTTAACATAGTATTAACATATTGAGGACCTCTGTGGTCTAGCGGTTCGAGTGCCGGACTGCTGATCATGGTCGTGGGTTCGATTCCCACAGGACACAAATATTTGTGTGGATAAATCATGAGTATTTGTATTTGTCTGGGTGTTTCTTATGTATTATAAGTATGTATTTACAAAAATAAAGTATTTATGTATTATATCCATTGTCTAGTACCCATAGTACAAGCTCTGCTTAGTTTGAGACTAGATGATGTTGTGTAAAATGTCCCAAAAATATTATTATTAGTATTATATTGAGTATTGAGTCAGGCAAAGGCTCGGATAAGGAAGACTAGGGGGCGAGCAATTGAGCACTTTTATAGAAAACCCCAGATAACATTGCTCGACCTGAAAACTAATGATTATAAATAAGTACATATTGTTGTGCCCTAGCAGGGTCATGTAAGAAACATTTATATTTATGTAACACCTTTTTACTACATGAATGCAATAAATATGTGATTATGATTTAAATCAAACCACGCCCTCACGTTCAACAGCCGCGCTGGCCATCACTAGGTTATAGTATTCATTTAAATTCCATCTTCTTTATTTGAATGATATCAATGGGTCTATGCAGTAGGTATTAAAAAAGTCACAGGCTATTAGATCACAATAGACCTACTACAGCCGCCTTATAATAATAATAACACTGGCTATTGAAAGAAATAAAAAAAACTTATTTGACCTTGTATAGACTATAAAATATTAAAAAAAAAAAATCTATAGGTATTTTTTTAATTAAAAACCTTGATTCTTAAGTACTAATTTACTAACATACCTCTAAAAACAATGAAGTATATATTTTTAATGAAAAGTTTGTAACACCCCTTGCTCCGCTAATTTAATAAATAACAACCCATAATGCACAAGAAGATAATATATATTTTTCCTTCATCCTCAGATCAATATGAAAAGCCCTGGAGTTGGAGTAAGTTCATCAAATTCTTATGATTTTCTTAAACTACCCTCTTCCTTTATAAAGCTTTAAATTATTTTGAAAACAAATAATAACAGTAATCGTCTTTATTTTATCAAGCCTAATTATGTGTTTATTTATTAACTTCATAACTTATAATATAATGCTATTAATGTTTATTAAAACTTTTCAAGGGAGAATAAAAATCAGATACGGAAGTATAAAGGTTTAGAAATTATATAGAATTATATAGTGGTAGAAGTTTTCAAAGATTAGAAAAGTAAAAAAAAAGAAAAGATTGTCTGGTAGACAATGCCTAAGGCAGACCGCCTTTGTACACTTTTGTACATTAAGAATAAATAATAATGTCTTCCAGTTCAAAAACGCACGCCTACCACTAAACGTGATTATTTCCATGAGCGAAAGGAAAATCATAATCAATTAACAGTGTTAACTGCGGAATGGCTTTGATCTCCTAGTACACGTGGACAAAATTCGTGCTGTGATCTTTGCAAAAAATGTTGTCAATATAATTTACTTTAAGCTGTTGTCCGCGATTTCACTCGCATCTCAATGAATTATTTGAGACAAAAGATGGCCTTCTCCAAGGTCTTAAGCTACCTCTGTACCAAATTTAATCAAAATCTATTGAGTGGTTTAGCCGTGAGGGCGTAAGATAGATAGAGTTACTTTCGCATTTTATAATATCTGTAGGTATTACTAAGGATGTGCCATTTTATAAAAAACTACCTTTTCTGCCCGCGACTTCGTCCTCGTGGAAAAAGTTAGTCTAAATCTTGATTTCTGAAATTTACGCGAATATTATACATTGAAATAAAACTAGACTGACCAGTCTACCCGTGACCATGGACGCTGTAAAGGGTCCGAAACGTCAGGATTAATAATATCAATATAACGCGATAAAATCCGTAAAAAGTAGTTTTATTTCAATAACTCAAAATCGTTATAAGTTATAACTCATATGTTATTCTGATGTATAAATTAGTCCGTTCGTTCGTCCGTGTCCGTTCAGTACCGTCAAACGGGGTGAATAGGAACGCAGGGGTCAATTGAGACAAAACTTTGAAAGGGATTTTCAGCTTTAATTATTATATTTTGATGCCAAAAAGGTCTTCTAATGGTTTATTATAATTTACAATATTAGAGTCCCTTTTTCCAACAAACTGTAATAATTAAAGCTAAAAATCCCTTTCAAAGTTTTGTCTCGATTCACCCCTGCATCCCTATTCACCCCGTTTGACTGTAGTCTAAAACTACTGAACGGACTAACGGACACTCTAAACGTGAAAGAGCAAAAACATCCATCCATCCATCCTCACAAACTTTCACATTTATAATATTAATAGGAAGCAGGATAGTAGTAAAACCATGTATGTTTTTATCCATTGAAACTTTTAACCTTACCTCAAGTGCACTTGGGGGTCACTTGCACCCCCAATAGCAGCAAGAGTGTTAAGAAAATAACAAGCTCTATTCGGCCACTTTCACACACCAATACGATAACGTGTACCGACCCACTTGGTGACACGTGCCGAACTGCAGACCACCGAATAACGTAGAATGTATTTGTACACAGATGAATTTAATGAAGTATAAAGTGTGTGTTTTAAGAGTGGTAGGGCATAGTGGGAGAAATTCCACTCAAATGGGAGCTACCCGACTGGGGAAGTACCTCCGCCTTGCAGAAAATCGTAGTGAAATAACACTGCCTTGAGTTATGTTCCTTACAGTGAGCAAGGTTGCCAGTGCTCCGCTAGGAAATGTTGTGTTGGCAGTGGGAGAACTGTGACCCTTATACTGCGAACCCAACTATTCCTCTTTCATTTTACAGGCTCGGCAACGCGCAAGTGATACCCCTGGTGGTGCAAGCGTCTATAGGCTACGGTAACCGCTTACCATCAGGTGGGCCGTATGGTTTCCTGTACTAAATAGGCGTGTGATCTGATTTTCATCGATTAACCAATATACTGTCCCACAGCTGGGCACAGGTCTCCTCTCAGTAGAAAGGGCCTATAGTCCAAGTCTACCATATTAGAAACCTATGTTATATTAGAAAGTCCTGTGCAAAATTACATTGCTCTAGGCGTTAGTTTAAACTTTCAGTAGGAAGATGACGTTATTCAGACTTTTTTACAGTATACAGCTATATTTATAGCCTTCTCCATATAAATAGAACACGTCATGACTAAATATTTTCTTATAATTTAAATTTTGAAAATGGAAAACACTTTATTTATCTATGGTCGTTGAAATCAGTCGTAACTAAGCGAGCGAGGAGAGCGCACGTGTCGGTCACGCGTACCCTTTTTATCTGTTTGCACAGCAATTCGCACTGAATATAATTACGCTAAATAATTAAGAGGATGACTTGATATTTGATATTCGTTACTTGCTTTGTTGGTAAAAAAACATGAAGTCTTGAGGGATGTTATTCTAATAAAAGTATAAACAACTAGCTGTTGTTGCCACTGGTTTCACCCGCATTATAAACGACTTTTTGACACAAAAGGTAGCCTATAATTTCATAGAATAACCCAATAACATTACTCGACCTGGGAATTGAACCCAAAATCTCTAGCAGTAGCAGTCGCGCTTTGACCACTAGACTAACGAAGCAGTTAATAAATTAATAGACTGAAATATAAAGATAACCCTAATAAAAACCAAACTACCCACAACTTTTTCATAAAAAAAATCTCATTGAAAACCTACTCAAACAAATTAACCGTTTCACTAGTTCCTAAGATTGAATACGAAAACAAACCGTCCCCTTATTGCTCAGTCATTAAAGAAATAAATTGTAACCGAGAATCGAACCCCCGCCCTTATCTCGGCAGCCCACTCGTTACATGTTTATCGTGGCGTTTCACGGTAAGTTGATCCTCAAAGCAAGAATGAGAGAGATATATCGCACTTTCTTGTCTTGTTTTGGAACAGTTTTAGTTCTACCAAATTTTGATAGTAATTTACGTTTTAATCTTAGCATTCTTAAACTGCGTTTAGTAATTGTAACTGAGCTGGATAGGTTCTGGATTTGATTCGCAGGTCGTGGATGGATTTTGTTTTTTTTTATACCACTAAGGTGGAAAACAAGCTTACGACACACCTGATGGTAAGCTGTTACCATAGCCTATAGACGCTTGTAACACCAGGGGTATCACTTGTGCGATGCCGACCCTGTAAAATGAAAGAAGAATAGTTAAGTTGGCAGTATAAGGGTGAAAGTCCCTCCACTGCCAATACAACGTTTCCTCGCGGAGCACTGGCAACCTTGTTCAGAAACACAAACTCAGCTTAAAGGACTTTGACCCTTATACTGCCACCCCAACTATTCCTCTTTCGTTTTAAGGCTTGGCAACGCGCAAGTGTTACCCCTGGTGTTACAAGCGTCTATAGGCTACAGTAACCGCTTACCATCAGGTGAGCCGCATGCTTGTTTGCCACCTTAGTTACCTAGGGAGGCTTCAGGGTATGCGGATTAATACCGAAAAAAAACCGCACTAGCTTTCACTTGCTCTATAGTCATGGCCGTGGGATCCGTGAAATTCGCCACGACCATTACAGGCTGCGGTCAAGCCGACCCCCTCAATCAGCGAGGTCTTCCCTCGCATCTTAATCAAAGGCACGTGTGTAAGAAACACATCTATGCATCCATGTGCCCATCTACTGGGGCCATTAATTGGTCGGACAGCGGAATGCCCAATTCAGCCGCTCGCAGGCCACCGCTCATGGAGGCGGGAGGTCTATAATAAACGTACCTACGTAATGAAAATCACGCTGGGTGTTCTGCTTAGAAACCGCCTCACGTTGAAAATTTCAAAATCTGTATTATGACTGCCTCATTAGTCTAGTGGTCCTAAGCTCGACTGCTACGCTAGAGGTCCTAGGTTCGATCCCCAGGTCGAGCAGTGTTATTGGGTTTTTTAATGAAATTCTCAGTAGCAGCTCGGAGTCTGGATTAGTGCCCGGTTAATGGCAATAGGCTCGCCCCCTATTACATGGGACCTAAACATACCGATGAAATGTGGGTGTACATTAGTACACCTCTGCCTAACCCTTCGGGGAATACAGGCGTGATGGTATGTAGGTATTATGTGACGCCAATCAATAGGTCTTGTGAGTACCTAATTCCTGTAAGTTGAGGTTTTCCTATATTTATTTGTAAACTAAGTATCTACCTATATGACGTTTTTTTGTGTTACTAACTTCATATTGCGAGACATAGCTGATCATAATACTTTTGTTTAACATGATAAGTACCTGTGATCTACAATAAAGACATTTGAATTTGTAACTAAACGAATTCATTAGATAAATAATTATCACTCTGCATAACACATTTACAATATTTATTAAGTATTTACAATCTAACCGCCCCTACTTCCAACTGTAACAAATAAGTAATAATTTATAAGATATATTTCAATTCTCCGACAATTCGGTTAGCACACCCCTAACAGTAGGGCTGCTACATTATCATGGTAATAAAATAACTCATTGCATACTGTTCATATTACTACAAACTATCACCCTTATTTACACGGTTTTAAGGGTCAAAATAGCAACGGAGCTAAATGGTAGACCCTGTTTTCCCTCAGTAATCTATCACAACTTGTCATGTTTCGCACCCCTACGGCAGTGTTGCCAACGCAATTTATGTGTTAACATGATTTATAGGATGGCAACCCTCGTTTTAGTGGGTGTTGCTGCCTATTTTATTATTTATATAAAATACATCTATGTAATAGAGCTATATCATGTAATTTTGTTAGCAAAATTGGATAGAGTTCACCATCGATTTTGTAATTTTAGAAAAATTTAATTACTTACTAAATATATTTAATTATTAGGTATTTACTTGTATCAAACTGCTATTAAGCGAAACGTCTCTGGTATTTTTAAGTATAGAAAACCCTCTAGAGGTCACGTCTGAGGTGTTAAATCGCCATACAATATTGCCAAAGGCGACCTCTATTGCTCACTGAACTCTGGTTACTGAAAAGGATCCTCATTACATAGCAATAAACTTAAAGAAGCTTGAAATTATCGTTATCTAAAAAATTACGATGATGAAAGCTAGTAACAAGCTCGTCCAACGCCGGCCCAACATTATTGTTTTCAAGGGTTTTGTCCAATTTTTATGACAACACTGTGAAGTTTGTGACATTGTGTTTGTGTGTGTGGTTGTACGCCCGACACTTGAAGAGCAAGCTATCTTGTAAGTTAGCTTAAAAAAAACAATGAGAACACGCTGATATTATTAAGAAGTTTCCTTGTAAAAAAGGTTTCCTCTCTTCATTGTGGCAATTCAGACGAAAAATATTGACGCAAAGAATTGTTAGAGCTTGGGAATTTTGCTAGAGTAATTGGGAATACTTTCAACGTCACCGGGTAACTTGCCAAACCCAATTTAGAGTTGACCTCACTTTGCAGTTTTATTAAGCAACGACGGGCTTAATATCTACGGCCATCTGCTGTCATATAATATGTTAAAAAAGTACCTATAGTAGAAGAAAATTAAAAAGAATTAGTGCTATAAATAGGTTTTATCAGTTCAAGGAAAGCGAAACATTGAAAGGGTATCATTTACTGTATATCCTCCCACTCATTACTTCTTAATGTATGATGTGGCCAAATGACATTTATTACGAAAAATTTAAACACATTTATTTTGAATCTAATGACGCTATACAATAAAATAATATTGGTAGAAAGCATGTTGGCGTATAAGTAAATTATTTTGTTCACACCTTTTAAGTGTAGGTACGTGTTATTTGTCCGTATCAAACTTACGCTACATCTAATCAAATAGGATGTTTGGCAAGTTACCCTCGCCAAGAATGCTCCTCTAAAATAACAATCCGGTTTAAATCCGAACGCGCCCATTAAAGCCCCCTCCGAAATGTCAAAGTGACAGTTGACAGTCCCGCAATTTTAAGAGAAAGGCCTTGTTCTCAATTTTTGTTTTGTTATTTTTTATTACCTACGTTAATTCTGTGTACTTCATTTTAGGTATTAACGTAATCATAATAATGATAACGTTTGCATTGATTACTACGTTGCAATCAGGGAATCGTCTAAAGTTCTTATTATTTTTTATTCTTCTGACTGCGACATGAATAATTTAAAAAAATAAATGCCATCAAGTTGTTCTTAATTTAAATTTCAAAATACATTGTTCTCAAACAAAAGGAACTATGTTTAGGTGACCGCTAAAATCAAAATAAATTCAATGTAAAACAGTACGGATTCTATTGATAACAAAGATGACATTTTATAATCCCCTGCAGCTGTACCCTTAAAAGTATTTTACACGTCATTAGGGTACGCTAGCAGGACCCGAGGGACGAGCTGGGCGCGGGGTCAAACGCCGTGAAAAACGGGAAAATAATGTGTTTGTCCCCTTTATGTACTCAACAAATTAGCTTCACGGTTTATCTTTATGTGGTGTGCTGTTTGGCGTTAGGGGTATTGTATTTTTAGTGGTATTAACACTAGAAATCAATTGAATACTTACTAAGAACATTTTTACATACCACCACCGGTTCATCCGATATTTTGTGTTTAGACGCCATTAATAATTAGGAGGTCGAGTTTATTGCCATGAAATTGGACACAGATGAAAACTCCGAGGAGAATTTCATACAAAAATCCAATATTACTTTGTTGAACCTGGGTGCTGACTGTAATGTTACCTTACCTACTTGAGAATATTACCAATAATTTCCGATTATTTCCTATTTTTTATGGAAAAACAAAATAAATTTACTGCCAGTCTTATTTTTTTATGGAATGGCTAACTAAGCTCTTTATAAAAATATTCCATTATTTTAGAAAAACTAACCCTCAATCTGGAATTCTATGAAAATATGAAATGCCTTATCATGCACACTTTGCTATTAAGCTTTAATTAGGCCTTACATACAGCAAAGTGTTACTTACGCGGTATTGGAGTATCACCGACGTTATGTACTTTAAACTATAGGTACCGTATCTCATCACCATTACATAATAAACATACATGAATAAACACTAAGGACTATGTGTACACTACAGTTCAATCAATCCACACGAAAGAAGAAGCAACCGAATTCTCAAATACTATTCTCTAAAATCAGATTCGAAATTCGAAAAACCGACCGCACTAAATTTTGAGAGCTACCTAAAAAATCCAGTAATTTGAGCGCATGGCTCCTATCGATTTATCGTCCAGATCTGTAGGGCTTAGTAACTGGACTCTCAACACGATTCAACCATTAGGAAAAGGCAGGAGCATTTGAAATTGAGTCGAATCATGAAGATACGATCGACGGACGTGTGAAAAAGTGCAGCCAACATGGGCAACATGTAAATATTTCTATTTGGCGGAAGAACTTTAATCCTAGAATCTTGTAAGTTGGTACCACCGCATTTTCGAATACTGCTGCTAACATCATTGTTTTCCTTCATCATCATTAGTTAAATTACTGGACAATAATTTAAAGGTCTCAACATGAAAACGCACGAGTGATACTGTAGTCCATAGGCTGCGGTTGCAACTCGTATGCTACTACTGCTGCGTCTTCCATTCATCTTATACGTTTGTTTATAATAGAAACTAAAATAACTTAATAACTAAAATAATTCTAGTTAGTAATGTAATATATTTTAAAGACATTAATGGTATACTTGAGTTCTGCACTAATTCTAAATAAGATTGTCGTTCTGCACTGATTCTAAAGAAGTTGTTAGCATTTTCTCGTAACCCTTTGCACGAAATAACAAAGAAAAGGAGTCCTAACATACGTGCCCCATATTCATTACAATAAAAGCCAAAACTACATTTGTTCAAAACGGGTGCGAATGACAAATATCAGCGAAACACCATGTGTGGACTCCCAAAGGTTCTATAGTTACGGAACCCCAAAAACCCCGCCATGTCACTAGGATTAGCGCTGCGGCCATTGTCATCTGACAATTGAAATCCATCCATCTTTTTCTAACATACCCATTTTCTACGAGCGTAAAAGAGACAACAATGTGAGTACATTTTCACTTTTCAACATGTGACAGATTTCATATGAAATGTTTGTTTGGATATTCACAATGGGGTATCGCGGGCGAGTTCCAAAATGGATATTGTATTATTTTTATATTTTTAATCCGTCACAGAGAGAGCCATTATCAGTTTTTCGACGAATTGTTAAAATAGAACGAATTGTTCGTGTGATGATTAAATGCGATATGCACTTTTGTGAATTTAATTATTGGGTCTCTTTTTTATCGACTGTTTTTTATTAACTGTTTTTGACCATTATTTTTTTATCTCATATTGACATAGCTTAGAGTTTTCTAGTTGGCTCTTCTCTTTTTTTTTATAAAACTCCTCTTTCGTTTTTCTTTCTCCTCGATCGCAGCAGTCGCGCTTAGGACCACTAGGCTAACGAGGCAGTCAGGTTGAGTTTATAAAACAAGTACCTGCCTATGTATTATAAGAAATCGATTACGTCTCATTAGCGATTACATAAGAGAGGTAGGGCATAGAGGGAGTAATTCCACTCAAATTGGAGCTGCCCGACTGGTTTCTTACGGTGAGCAAGGTTACCAGTGCTCCACGGGGAAACGTTATGTTAGCAGTGACCCTTATACTGCCAACTTTCTTCTCTTCTTTATTCCTCTTTCGTTTTACAGGGTCGGCAACGCGCAAGTGATACCCCTGGTACTGGTACCAGGTACGCTTACCATCAGGTGATCCGTATACTTGTTTGCCACCTTAGTAGTATTAAAAAAATACCTATGCCATGCATTTTGGGTGGGTGTGTGTATAAGTGCGTAAGTGCTAATGTGTCCTAGTTAGCCAGGCGAAGGAAGAGTATCATGTATCAACTCACTTTCTAAACATTTAACAAGTGATAATCTCCTAACAATAATACTCGCAATAACTACCAAATCTGTCCCAAAAAACTAACATTCTAATCCGGAACACATAAAAAAGCATTCCATAACCGAAAATAAAGAATTACTCTATGCCCACTCTCGTTGTCTATGGCAAACAAAAGCGCCGTACGCGCGCTCGCGACACGCAGTCTGTCTTTGACCATTCAGAAGAGAACATGTAGAATAACATGCGTCAAAGCTATTTATCACTTGAAATGTTTGACATAGAACCCTGTTAGATGTAATTTAAACTTGACTGATGGCAGATGGGTTTGTTAATGATTTTTAATTTCTATGAGGATTACAAGGTATTAGTGGACGTATGACCTGCTTTATTTGTTTCTCTTACACGTGTTCCATGACTGATGGTGGATAAATTCCTTTCGTGTGTTGTGAGACATATTTTCTAATCTATTCTTTTTAGTTTATGACTTTATTGTACTGGCTTTTAATAAAAGAAACAGGAGTTGTCCCAGATATCTAACTCTTTATGTTAATTATATTTCAACGAAATTATTAATGTCTTCATTATAAATTTAGTTCATATAAGTATCAACAGCATCTTAATAGTGATATTTAAATCCTATTACAATGACTTAGAAGTTTATCACTCTTCTTGCCTGTTTTTTTTATACCACTAAGGTGGCAAACAAGCATACGGCCCACCTGATGGTAAGCGGTTACCGTAGCCTATATAGACTTCCAACACCAGGGGTATCACTTCCGCGTTGCCGACCCTGTATAACAAAGAGGAATACTTAGTTGTGTTGGCAGTTTAAGGGTCAAAGTCCACCCACTGCCAACACAACGTTTCTTCGCGGAACACTGACCTTTTTTTACAATTTCAGGTTCAATTCCCAGATCGAGCATAGTGTTTTTCTATGAAATTCCAAGTAAGCAGCTCGGAGTTTGGCCTGGTTAATGATAATTAGGCTAGCCCCCTCGGGTTAATCATCCTAGCTCGCGTTCTAGTCCTATTGGTCCCAACCCTTCGGGGAACTCAGACATGTTACATTGTTAATTATTTTGCTGACACTATAAAATTCTTGGCGTGAAGTTTGATTGAAAGACCAAAGACAGCGTTTCGCCAGAAACCGGTTTTATTATTATTATCATTGAGTGGAACAAATTAATGACTTTTTAATATTCATAGAACACGGTAAAACCATGGGCATAGTGGTGGGACACTACACTATCTCTCGATAATCGAGTGGTAAAATAAACGATTGTATTCGATTGCGGTGTAGTTTTTATTCCATTATTCGAGTTTTTTATCACATTACTAACATTATAGATAGAAATTTCGTTGTTGGTCAAAATTAAATCAAAATTAACTTATGAAATAATGAGTCTAGGTGCACTTAACTCACTTTTATGCCCTTTAAAGATTCTTTATTATTTTTTTCTATTAAGAACTACTTTTGTGTGTGTAAGTGCAAAAAAAAGAGAGACCTGAACTTTTTTCTAAAAAACAGCTCTCTTTTTTTTCAAGACTTCAGACTTGGTCCCATAACTAGTAGAAATAATATTGAAATAATGGTTTCCTTTCGGCTGTAAGACGCCAAAAAAACACGGTGCAGACACATTTTAGAGAATGGAAAATTAAGCCGGAGGAACGCATGGTTTGAACCTGCGTCCCTCCGGTTAAGCACGCTTTAGCCAATCTAGCTACCGAGACCACTACCTGTGATGTGGAATTTCTCTTCCTCATTCTTACGTCTTATATTTTTTTATATAAGAATGTCAATATTACTTTATGTTAAAAAGATGCAAATCGTATCCATAAAAATATTTAGTCTGTTCTTAAGAAAGCCTACTTTTATTTCTAATTAAAGTTGTGACAATTTCTATAATCCGTTATTTTAGTAGCAGAGATTATTTTTTATAGAATAGTAACACCGGCACATCACTATGAAAGCCAACTTTTATTTTAAAAAGTGGAAATTTATATTACAACTTTTTATTGATATCGCTTGAGACATAAAATATCATAAAAATAATTTGTTTTGTTGCATAAGTTACTTTACGCGTCAAGATTCGGAGATTTGTTATAAAATTAACTAATAGCACTCATAAAGTTTTTAATGAAGTACCTCAAAATGTAAATTATATTAAAGCATATAATTAGGTACAGTATAAAAAACGGTGTCAGTGGGTTTTTCTACAAAATTCTCAGTAGCAACACGAAGTTTGGATTTATGTCCGGTTAATGGCAATAGGGTCGCTCTATTACACCCCCTAAACATACTGGCGCGATGTACAAAACAAACATACTACCTACAAGAGTACAGACGCCAGCAGGTCAAGCTATCCAAAACTGTCAAAATTGAATATAAACCTTTTTTTTTCTTTCTTTCTCTTTCTCTATGGCAATTGATGCCGATGTCGACAATTCTGCCAATGTCAAAGTGGTTAGGAAAAACGTGTGTATGGGAAAGGAAAACAAAAGGAAGGTGGTGAAAAGGAAATATTTAAAATAATGGAAAGGACGTAATTTAGATTAAGGAATTGTTGACAGGATTAGAACCCTGAAATGAAAACAAAAAATAAATAAAATAATAATATTGTAAGTAAGAAACGCAAAACACCGTATTGCACACAAAACAAGTTAGCCGAGATAATTACAATTTGATGTTATTGCTAATAAACTTCATCAACGCCCTGTAAGTTTTGAGGAGGAATATGTTAATAAAGAATGAAAGTTAATAGGGATAGGGAAAATATAAACCATAAAGCATTGTATTATATAAAGTTGAAAATCAATCGAAGAAATTTGACAGATTGTGGTAGTACCTACACCTCTTTATTATGTTTTATGTTAATTCTAAAGTTTTCACGGTCGCAAACAGGTTGACTTAAATAACATAATATTACTTAATCGTGCAACATCATCGCTATACTTTACGATCTATCAAATATATTAATGACTGGTCATCGTAATATTTGATATTTATGTACAGTGAACAGCACAACAAGTTACAACAAACTGTCAAATTTTCCCAATTTAATATGAACCTTATTGTTGTGTATTAAAGTTGAAAATCAATCAAAGAAATCTGAAAGATTGTGGTAGCTTGACCTGTTGGCGTCTGTAAAGTGAACAGCCACAACAAGTTACCACAAACTGTCAAATTTTCTCATTTGATTTAGAACATTAAAAAAATTATCAACATATTAAAAAAAAACATTAATTGGAGAAATTTGACAGTTTGTGTAACCTAATGTGTGATTGACTGTACATGCACCTTCTATTTTATGATTTTAATATGACAAAGTAGTAAATATGAAAATGAAGACATTCCTCCTTTTGGAACGAAGTTCCTTATCGCGCGTTGTGAAAGGGGGCTAGACAAAAAAAATCTTACGAAAAGTTGTCACTTTTTGCTTGTCAACAATATTTGAATTTCGAATTATTGAGTGAATGACAATATTTGAATTTCGCGCGTTGTGAATTGTTGAGTGTATACAGGTTTTTTTATTTTTTATTATTAAATTTTAATGAAAGGAACTTCGTTCCATCCGGGTGTCCCTTGAGACCTCTCAAGTTTTTTATTTTTTACTGCCCAGGAGAAGAAAAATAGTTATTTTCTTTTTATAAATATTCTCCAATGTGTGTTGCAAAACCTATTCTTTTTAATTTTTATATTCTTTTTTTGATTTCTTAAACATACATGAATATGTGCATTAAATTAAAACTATTTTTTACGGATTTTATCGCGTTACATTGATATTATTAATCACGACGTTTCGGACCCTTTACAGCATGCATAAAGACTTAGGTATAACGTTGTCGGTAGTGGACGGAAGACACAGGTTCGACTTTTCTTTCACAATTATTATAAAAAAAACTGCATCATTAGTCGTGAGCGCGACTGCTACATAAACGAGATTTTTCGTTTCGTTTTTGGCTTCTATGAAATTCTCAGTAGCAGCTCGGAGTTTGGATTTCTGGCGAGCTGTTTGAAATATACACCACATTAGTATAGTAGCCAACACTTCGGGGAATACAGGTGTGATGGTATATTTTGTTATACATAAAATATCTAATAATCATCATCATCAACGCATATACTGTCAACTGCTGGTCACGGGTCACATCTCAGATTGAGAGGGATTAGGCTATAGTCCATCACGCTGGCCTAGTGCGGGTTGACAGACTTCAAACACCATCGGGAAATATCTCTAAGGCATGCAGGTTTCCTCATGATGTTTTCCTTCACCGTTAAGTATACAGGCAGCTAATTAAACATCTGTGTTTTGATAAAGATTGTGTAATAATGTATCACACAATATATATGTCAAAATGCAGGTATTGTAAGCTGCTACACATCAAACCCTTTGACGGGTAATTATTTAAATCACAATCTGTGTAAAGATGCAGATTTCGTTCGCTACCTGTATACTAATCTCTTTTGTTGACTGTACTATTTGGTTCTGTGTACAATTAAACAATATATTAAATTATCTAATAATATTTTTGTAAAAATGTAAAAAAAACAATCGTTCCTAATTTAAATGTGTTTGTCCTCAGGCGTGAATCCGCGCAAGCAGCGCAGAGAACGAACGACGTTCACTCGTGCGCAGCTCGACGTGCTTGAAGCGTTGTTTGGCAAGACGAGGTACCCCGATATCTTCATGAGGGAAGAAGTCGCCTTGAAGATTAACCTTCCCGAGAGTAGAGTGCAGGTAGGTTTTTTTTAACTACGCTAATCAACCGACATGCAAGGTTAAGCCACGGCCAGTATGTGGATAGGTGAGCATTCTTAACACATACAGACCCCTCCGTCTAAGATAATAAGTAATATGATATTTTTTAGCATTTTCCATGCTAAGATTGTAAAAATAACTTTCTTAAAGATTTTATTATTAGATAACTAGATGTCTTCCACCACCCACTCTGACTGTTTCCTTTTTGCTCTGCTCCTGTAAGTCTATAACCTTCCTTGATGAATGGACTATCCAACATGGCAACCTTCAAAACGCGAGCCTATTCTTATCTCAAAGGCCGGCGGCAATGCACTTGCAACCCCTCTGGTGTTGTGGGTGTCAATGAGCGATTGTGGTCACTTACCATCAGGTGACCCGCTTGCTCGCTTGGCTCCCTCTTCCATAAAAAAAAACACAAAAAAAAATCAATTCGAACCAGTACTTCCTGAAAATAGCGCGTTAAACTAACCAACTCGTCAATTTTTTATTATTAGTATAGATATATTCGAATTAACCTACGGATACCAACCTACATTAGAAGAGAGAACTGCTTCGTTATTTTATTTCTTGATTTCTTGGTCATTGCACAATTTATTGTATTTTTAATGTTTACTTAAATATTTACGACTTGTGAAATCGAGACCTTACCCATGTTGAAATTGTTACTAAGAGTCACTGTTGGTTATAATAAAATAACATTTGAACCAACATTCCACCACAGGTACGTACGTCTTCCACGCATCTTGTGCAACATAAAAACTTACTCATAATCATAATCTAGTTAATACATTATAAAATTACCATCAGTCTTATCAAGCAAGCGGAGAAAATCCGAAGATTATTAAGTTTCAATTAACTCTAGATAGCGCATCTAATACGTGAATATAATCCATCATAATGTGAGCCACCCAAAACGCCATTAAAAAATAAATGTATATTATTCTCCGACCACAGTAGTCTGATGCGAACGCTCGACTGATTCCTAATTCGTTCAAACGTTCAATTTATACCAACACGGATAGAGCATTAACGCGACCAATCGAATTACGTTCCGATTTTGAAATTTGAAAATTGAATTATTTGATTGTTTTGCGTCGACGGAGTTGGTAAGTACTAAAGCTTTTATGGAATCCGTTATAAACATGGCGGTAAAACGGATCGGTAATTTAAAAATGGAATGCATTGTAAGCAGGGGTGTCAATTATAAAACTTACAATGTGCTAAAAATGTATCGATGGATGCTTCATAAAATCTTTATCTCAATTTCCACAATACTCCAGTTGCTGTCAATCTGTATTTAATAACTAAACCTGAATTCCAACATTATTAAAACTTATTTTTCTTTGTATTGTCTATGTGTACTTATTTGTTCCAGGCTACCCTAGTTTTTTTTTATATGTCCATTGCTCAATCTCTTGCTTGATCATCAATTAGCTCGCGTAAATCAAAGGCTATTTGATGTCTCGCGCACAAAAGATCACAATCATTAGTAGAAACACATCATAATTGGAACGTTTAGATGGCACTGTGAGATAAATGTATAATGATGCGTGCAGGGGACAAGTAAACGCGACCAATCTATCTTGACCCATCTGGGTGGCGCTGCT
Organism: Acronicta alni; assembly: GCA_964056405.1. Lineage (NCBI taxonomy): Eukaryota > Metazoa > Arthropoda > Insecta > Lepidoptera > Noctuidae > Acronicta > Acronicta alni. Next base: position 2,958,798 of record OZ043939.1, read on the forward strand.
TGGTCCGCGAAACGTCAAAATTAATTTAATTCCCTATTTCCCCGCGTGCCAAGATACGTTGGAGTGTATGACAGTTAAATGGCTGTCATGGGTTTGTTTGGTTCCGGCAGTCAGATATTAATATCTGCCGTAATACAGGGTGTATTACGAGAAATTTATGGAATTATCCAGGTCTTGTGGTCCTAAGTACAACTGCTACTACGAGGTTACAACTCCCAGGTGGAGCAGTGTTATTGGGATTTTCCATGAATTTTCAGTATCAGCTCGGAGGCATATAGGTACTGTACAGTCAGAAACGAATTCTCTGAACAAGATTAAATTTTAAAAATGCTTTAACATTTTTATTATCTTGTAGCTACTAACCCGAGTAGTACAACTTATTTGTATACATATAAGATAATTATTAGCTATACCTGGACTAGAATTTAATTAAAAGTTTTGGTGTAGTGATGTTTTCAAAATTTGATTGTGTTCGGCTACTTTCGTTGGTGACCGTACCTACTTTTTTTTATAATACGGAATTTCCTCATGGATCCTCCGCCACCCCGGGAGGCGGCAGGGTATGTCGGACTCGTACCGACTAAAAACCACACTTCCTTAACTTGCCTTATAGTCATGGCCATGGGATCCGTGAAATTCACTAAGACCACGACAGACTGTGGTCCAGCACTCGCTGGACCACAGCCCCATCATTTAGCGAAGTTTTGCCCTACATCCTATCTGAAGGTCCGCGTGTGCTGAGCACGCGTGTCGCCTACTGAGACAATTATCTGATCGGGCAGTTAATGGCAATAGGCTCGCCTTCTATTACATGGGAGCCTCCTATTACCAGAGAACTGTAGGTAAACAATAGTACTCCCCTGCCTAACCCTTCGAGGAATACAGACGTGATCAAGATATTATGTAATGAAAATACCATCTCATGATCTTCTGTAATAAGGGGTATTATAACTAAAAACTATGCTGATCAATCAGGTTGAGCTGTAGTTGTCGTGTATAGATAGATGACAGTACTAAATATAGATAGGAACAAAGCAGTGTTATTTCACTTCAATTTTCTGTAAGGCGAAGGTAGGGTTTCCCAGTCGGGCAGCTCCAAAATGTAATACCTCTCTTAAATATTTTACATGAAAAATTACTTACCAACGTACAATACTAAGACAATAGTCCTTTCTCTCAGACAGTACTCTCTTTAATGCAGGATCCAGTACTTAATTAATTATAGATTTCATCCGAATGAGCGTCATTTGACGTTTCGTTTGGCGTAGTGGCTGATATATCAACTTTTGCGCCACGGGTCGTGGGCTACCGCACGAAAACGATTTCATCTTCAACATTTGAAATTAAACAAAAAGTTTTTACACCTGAATTTTTTTAGCAATGCGAGTCAGCATAAGGTTTGTTACTTTCAGCACACCCCTAAACATATTACAACAAAACACTGGCAACTACAATAACGTAAATAATTAGCATCCCATCTGGCGCCCTACTTGCTCTTTTAACAAAAAACGTTATTAACTCATTATTAGCTGAGAGGGTGGTAATCCGGGGTGGCAGCACAGAGGCACGTCGGGCCCTCTCCACTCTGTCTGACTTTACCGTTTACTATCTCAGCTACTGCAGTATTAAGGTACGCTAGCGGTAAATGACGTTGTACTTTTTTAATCAACTCGAATAAAATATGAATAAATAAGAATATTGTAAAAAATAAACTGTTACTCTTTCATGAATGCTTTAAAAAAACTCAATATTTTTCTATTCCTTTGAAATACACTTAAAATTCTGGTTATTCGATTAAAGAAAGGTATTTTAAGTTTTTCCATGTGTTTTCATCATTTAAACTTGTATAGATATTGAAAAACAAAAGACTTTCTACTAAGTAACGTTTTAAGAATAACACGGATCATTAATTATTATAAATATGATATCAGTTGATTTTGAAGAAATGCTAACTATTGAGAGGAAATCTCAAAACAAAATGAATAAGTACAATTTACTGCACCAAAAAAAATAAAAAAACGAACATAGAAAATCCCCCTACCACTGCCGCAAAACTCACGTTCACTTGTAATAAATCACTTATAATCCGCTGTGCAAACTGTAGGCGAGAACGCGAGAAGTAATTGCTACGCGCACGATTGCAACGCGAACAAATAGTAGGAGCTGTAACTTAACAGTTGCTGGAAGCAATTGTGAATTTGATACGTTTGAAGTTTGTGAAGTGGTGTGAAGTAAGGATTGTTGTACACGGAACTTGTTTCGTTAATTAATGTTCCAAACGCTCAATTAATTAACGTAAATGAATGCAGAGATAATTTATCTTCTACGAGTACGTTTGACTAATTAACGTTTTGAATTGAATTTATATCAGTCCAGTTTAATATTATAAAATTATATTAAGTAAGCACTACACACTTAGCAATTTATTTAATAAAATGGGTATTTCTAAGTTCTAAAAAAACATTGCGTGAATAAGATTTCCTCGTGTATCATGGTTTTTTCCATAAAATCTTGAACAACCACTTAGTTACCTGAAGGCCAATATTTGCATCAAACTAGCGAGTCGCCTCGGCTTCAGACGGGTGCAATGTACTAATAACATGCATGTATTATACATACAAACCTTCCAGAAGAAATTATCTAGATGGTAGTTGAAACGGCATTAAAATCCGTTGCGTAGCTTAAAAGATCTCAGCGTACAGACTATGTATAGATAGACTGATCTATCTGAGTACCTTTATAATGTAGTTCAAGTTAATTTTAAAATTTATTTCACCTTAATGATTTCTGACATTTACATACTTAAATAAAAAGTCTACCCGTGACCATGGACACTGTAAAGGTTCCGAAACATTGGGATCAATAATATCAATATAACGCGATAAAATCCGTAAAAGTAGTTTTATTTCAAACTTCCTTCTTTTGTCAACAGGTCTGGTTTAAGAACCGAAGAGCGAAATGTCGGCAGCAGCTCCAACAGCAGACCAACACACAGATATCCAGCAAATCCACCTCCAGCACCAAGGCGGCAGTCGCCAACAACAGTATAAAAGCCTCCACCAGCTCAACGAAAATCACCACGTCGAAATCGCTGACCAGTTCTTCAAGCGTGCCTACTACGCAGAATTCCAGCATCACGACTTCCTCTCCTAATCTTCCGATAACGCCGACGACATCGGTCAGTCCTCCCATCAATGTTATTTGCAAAAAGGAGTCCGCAGGATCGAATTATGAGAGTTCGCCTCTCAACAAAAATAGCTTATCTTCTTTATCCCAGTATAATTCCAATGAACTCAGAATAAGTGGTAAAGAGTCTTCTCCTTCGGAACCTGTTTCCAATATCCATGGTTACGGAGTCACTCCAAAACAGGAGCTATATAGCAGTCCGAAGAGACTGGACTACGCAAGCAAGTTGGATTACACGGAGAAATTCGGGAGCAATTTGGTCAAGGATCAATACAGCTCCCGGTTAACGGGTAACCTTACTCCGTTGGGGTCCAATTCCTCGATCATGACCACCCCGTCTCCTCCCATCACTCCTCAGAGTATAAACGGGCCGGGGAACGTGTATCACCCGGACAGTTACAACAGTTTCCACTGGCCGGGCAGTTCGGACTACATCCGCAGCTACTCTACATCGCACCATCACCAAGGTTACGGGCAGAGCGCGTATAACTCTCCATATTATCCTAGTCAGGTAAGAATTCAAAATGACTATACTTTTAAGATTGCTGGACTTGTTCCAAAAAGTCCTGTCCTTAATGCATAGAGAGAAGTGAAAGAAGATTGGAGAAGCCTTTGCTCTGCAGTGGAACATTACAGGCTTCTAATAATAATAGGTTCGTCCCCTATTACATAGAGCCTACCTAAATATGAGGGTCAACTGTGGGTGTATAGCAGTACACGTCTACTGTACCCACGAGGAATACAAGCATGATGCTATGTAAAAATAAACTCATATTATTTAAAGTTATTTAGCAAAGGAAAAATTCGACCGCGGGCAGAATATGTACCTTCGTCTTCTGGTTAAGTACACCAGACGCTATGACCAGTAAGTCACCGCGATTCCTACCCGCCATGTCGAATAATTTTGCCTTCACATTCTGAATTTACGTCTTGGTGTCAGTAACACCTATTGAAAAGCAAGTTTTTGCTTCTCAACCGACATGGCTTACTTTACAGTTAGTTCAATGTTGAATGATGGCATTTTACCTACTAACTATCTTTTTCGCGGTGGCTGAGTGGTCATAGCGTCTGGTGTACCTAACCAGAAGACGCAGGTTCGAATCCTTCCCGCGGTTGAATTTTTCCTTTGCTAAATAACTTTAAAATCTTACCTGAGGCCAATGCCAAAAAATATATAAAGATAGTCATCTTATTTATTTCAAGAAGTCTTATTAGCCATCACAGCAGTACCTACGCTAACACACGGAAAATCTAACGAAAACCTTCTTTCTAGATGGAGTACTTCAACGGATCTTCAGTGAACCAGAGCCACGGCAGCCACCACGGCCACAACCTGACTGCCAACGGCAACCAGCTGTACAACCAAGTATCGTTCGGCAACCCCTCGCCGCCGGGCGCGTGGGCGTCCCACCACAACATCCTGTCCTCTGGCCCCGAGTCCCCAGAGAACCAGTCCCAGAACTCCCCACACTTGAGCATGCTCCAAGCCTCGCAAATAACGAACTTTTCTAATTCCGGGAACAGTTACTTCGCGCCAGAAAAGTATGGCATTAATATGGTTTAGTAAATCTAGTCTTTTGTTTAGTAGTTGTACATAAATTCTTGTATAGGGGTGTGTGGAATAATTTGAAAGGAGTTTGTATGTTTTTGAGACTTTTTTGAGGTTATAATTTTCTAACAATGGTGTTTTTGCGAGATTTAAATCAAATAAATTTTGTTGGTTTAAAATTTTCAAAGATGCCATAAAATCTGTCTCGTATTTTTAAAATTATTTTCAGTTTTAGTTTTCGAATATCGTGTAATCGTATTTAATTTACTTTTGGTGGGCTAAAATTTGAAAATTTTACCAAATACGACGTAAGTACATATCAAATAGAATATTATTTTTTCAACAAAACATACAAATTCTCTTTGAATCATTCGTATTTACTGATGTAGAAAGCGTTATTGTATTGTAAATGAATATTTTGAACAGGATTTGAAAGAAATATTTATAGACAAAGTTATTTATTACAAAAAAAATGAACTGTGAGTAGGTCTACACTTAAATCTTGTTCAAAGTAAAATTTACAAAAGAACTTTATATTTTTTTTCCATCAAACGCTATCGAACTAACGATTTTCAACGAAAACAAAATATCGAGAGGCCTAACTTTATAATCGAAGAACAAATTGTGTTGTGGAGTTCTTTATATTTTTTTTACATTTGAACGCCAAAAATTAACAGCAATAATATTAATGTAACTAAGTAAAAGGAAGTAAATATTTTGAATATTTTGGTTATATTTTAGTTTTTTATTTTAATCTTTTTATTTAAAAAATAATCCTAATTTAAATTCAAATTAAAGAAAATTGTTGGCATTCTGAATGTAAAAAAAACTAAAATAGGTGTGTAAAAATATTGTTTTTTTCCTACTGTTGCTTCCTTGCGCCTGTGTACATAAACACCCAGATTCATATCACTTATTATATTTAAAACGAGTTAAATTAGGCTAAATTTAGTGACGGAATTCGCTAAATTAACGAAATAAAATGTCATTACTTATATTAAAACATTTAAAAATGTGTTTACTTCAGCGTACTTATTATTTAGACAAAAAACTCGGATTGTTTGGCTGAGATTTTATTGTTCCTTACTTATACATAAATGCAAAAAAATAATTTAAAAACGATTTTCTCGCCATTTTTTATTTTACAATATTTCATAAATAATATTTTACAATATTTCATAATTCTTTAATGCATTTTAATGATGTTTTAATATAAGTAACGCTATAAATAGTTTTATTGTATATAAATTATACGTTAAGAGTTTTATTTTGTATATGTGTGTGCTCCAAATGTATATGTGGGATTATTGTCTAGTTTTAAGTGTCGTATTTTTTATTAATTTTTAGACCAGTGACAACCCTGCCATAAGATAAACAAATAATTTAATTCGTAAAACAATGAAATTAAGTGTAAAGCTCGAGTCGCCATCTTTAATTTGGGATTATATTTCTACATAAAACCTTTTAAATTATTATTTTGACTCAAATCGTTACATAAAAAGTAATCTCGAATCAAGATTACCTACTTTATTATTTTTACTTAAATCTAAACGATTTGCTAAACAAATCAGAAGCACCTCTAATTGGTTGACCAAATAATAATGATATTATAATAAAAACCTGAATAAAGATGGCGGATAATAAACGAGATTGGCGCCCATGACAGTTGCCGACGAAAATGGCGGATTTAAAAATAAAAATGTTATTGGCTCGGGGACGAGTTTTCGAGCCTGATAAATTCACATGAGAGTAATTTAATGAGATTATTAGTTAATTTATATTATTTTATAAATAAATGGGAGTTTTTTTGTGCGAGAATATTGCGTTTTTGGGGTTTCTTAAACATCGAGACAGTTTAAACTTTTTATTAACACAATATAAATTACCTGTTATATAGATGCTAAAGTTTATTCGTCAGAACTTCAAGTAAATATTTAAGACGAACACAGATTTCAAACTAACCGTCTAATTTCTCGGGTAAAGAATTTTAATGTATTTTTTTATGTCATAGGAGCCGAACAAGTTCCTATAAAAAAATATTCTTATTTCAAAAATTATTGACAGATAATTTTATTGTTTCCATAAATCGAAGTTTCAGGGATGCCAACATCAAAAAAAGATCTCCCCACTTTGTAGTATTTAAATGTAATGAATTTGTAATTTATAGTAAATATTAAGCTTGGACATAGCTAAATTAGTTAAGTACATTACTTGTACCGTTCGATGAAGAGTCAGTGTATTTTTTTTAAGTTAAGTTGTATTAATTATTAACTGATAGCTATTGAAATATTGAATCCGAATATATGCATATAAAATACATGTTTAGAGTTTCATTTTGGAAATACCTATTTTTTTAGGAAAAAGAGACTTCTAGAAAAAGAGGTTTTTATTAGAGCCGAATACTAAATTAATTGTGAGCAAGCAATTATGTTATATTACCATGACCAATAAAAGAACACTTAAGGCTGAAATCATAATATAATTAGTAAGTTTATGTAAATAATATTGATAAAAATAAGTCTTGACAAATACAAGACATGGAACAACTACCTACCTACTTTACTTACTTTACAATTATTTTTTCTGGAATCTAACTTACTCGCGATTTCGCGTTTTGTAGCGCAATATAGTCAATCAAGCCTATTTCTCTACTCATTCAACTAATGAACCTAAAGAACCTAATTTTAATGAAAATTGAATTGTTGATGAAGATTTTAATAATAGAAGTATGAAAAAACATTATATAGTAAAATATATCCCTCAAGTAGCCTTATCTGATAAGTTAATCCTTTTAGGTAAGTATACATTTCATATAATTGTACAATTTGTTTCAATAAATACAAGCATCTAATTATTAATCCTTAATCAGTCAACAGATATTCAGTAAGTAACGACCTTTCCCAATAACAAATCAGTCAGTAGTTTTACTTACCAGCGATAGGATTTTCACATGACATCCATACAAACAATGTCAAAATCGTTATCTCTAGTAAGCAAATCTACCGATTGATTGGTTTTGAATTCCAAAAGATAAAAGGTTGGTTGAAGAAGAGATGATAATATAATGCTTATTCATCATATGGTCAGAATATCTCACAATGTTAGTAGAAACAAACACGTTAAGTTCCTACCTACTTAGGTAGGTATATACCCCTAAAATCCTAATAACTTTCTGTTGGCTTGGCTGCATCCTAAGGTTGCCTGGAAGAGATCGCTGGTCACGATAACGTTGCCCATTGTATTGTGCTTGTGCTTCTTGGTTTAAAAGAGTATAAATAAACATTGGCATTATGTAAATAGTTAGATACGTATATATTTGTATAGTCAGTAACTTTTCCAAAATTGATTACCAAAATACTTAAATAACACTGTAAAAAGTTGAAATCAGCAGCTAAGATTAGTGTTCTTTACATCAAACAAACCTTAAACGAGCAAGAAGAGATTAGTAGGTACCTACTCGGATAAACAATCTATTTTCTCTTTACTTCAATAAAGAGTGGTTTATTTGAAGAAACGGTACCTATACTAAGATTTAAAGAAAAGTATTTACGAGAACCAACAGAAATCAAAGCAAAGAAAATCTACCTTACAAGAGTACCTATTGGAAAATGAAATAAAATCGTTCGGTGCTTCGTTCCGATGCGGTCGCACTCTCCAGGACAGTAACTCGAGCCGAGTTCGTCGACTGAAGCCCGCCGGGCGGACGTCCTACAACAACGAGTGACGTGACCCGACGGGGACGAAGCGAGGACGATACGACACCTCTAATTACCGTAATTGCTACTGTACTTTCGAGGTGAAAACATAATGAAACTTGATTTTACGCTAACTTATCTTCGTCGGTACTTTTTTTAGAATCTGTATACGACGTATGGTACCTAATTTCAGTTTATTCATGCAGAACATCTTCCAAAACCTTTACTGTCTGGGGATACATTTATATAACTACCAACATATTTGGTATCAAATCAATTAAGTACCGTAATCATCAAATCTAAGGAGAATGTTTACTTGATTGTTGTTGGGTTTAGTACAGAGCTAGGCCAGCACATCAAGCCCAATCTGTCAAATTTCTTTGATAGATATTCAACTTCAAACCAAAACATTAAGGTTTATATTCAATTGGGATAGCTTGACCTGCTGGCGTTTGTACAGACGCCAGCAGGTCATATCACTTTTCAATTCACTATTCTCGATTTTTATGATGTTAAGTGTGAGGTTCCGGGTTCGATACCCAGGTCTGACAAAGTGATGCTGTTTTTCAAAATTATTAATCGCATAATCTCAATGTAATTATGTTTTCTTATCTTGGGACCAGCTTCTTGACAGAAAATCACTAAAGACAATTCCTTGAAGTGGTTGTGTTTAGTCTGTGGTTCCTATGTGTTTAATCCACTCACCTGTCGCCGGCTGTTATACCCATCTGCGGATTATAATTTGGATACGACGAACACTCGGCTTCGGCCAAATTGAACCCGATCGGTCGATCCCGAAGGTGAACCAAGACAAAAGATGTCCATAACTAAGCTTGAGTAGTCGTTAGCAGAAATAGCATATCGGAACTATGACACAGTCAAATGGTTGGTGAAGACTGGAGGATTAAATCGGAATAAAAAAAAAACACGTGTTATTATTGAAACTTTTGAATTTGCTTGTCTATCCGCAGCCCCGGCAAAGTTGCCAATACCTTAAATCATTCTATAAAAAGAGTTTAATTACCCGTGGACTCGACTGTCACAAAATGGACAACTGTGGTGGAACAGAGAAAAGATCTTCACTCAGCAATGGGTGTTACCGACTGAATAGATGGATAGATAAGATCATTGATCTATCTATTCAAGAATTGCTACATTTAAGTTTAACAAAGAATTGAAGTTGGAGTCACCATCTCCTCTAGTGGTAACCGTGGACCGGTCATAGACGTGTCATAATCATACACATACATTTGGTTAAAGGTATACATAACGTACATCATGGTTTTGTTTCAACACAGAAACCCTGTTAGAGCAACATTTTCTTACATCTAAATAAAATTAAGTTAAAACAAGACAATTCAGATACATTTTTATACGTGTTACAAAATACCCCGTAAAAAATATAATTAATTAACAAAGCCAAAAATTTTGTGAGCTGTCATGTCAGGGAACCAGATTATTTAACACAAAGGCCTACGAACCTATTTTACCTAATAAAATTGTCTACTTTAATAGTTTTTCTATTATTTTTTCATTCATAAATGTTGTTGTTTTCCTTTTTTTTGGGTATGTTATACAGCGTTACTACGGTTCTTAAATATTGTGAATGGACTCGTTATAAGGCCCCATTTAACATACTCTCGGTTTTACGGGTAGTCTTGTAACATCCCGTATAGAATCATTTTATTTATTATGTAGGTACGTATTTTTGTGTAAGTATATAATAGATACCAATATGATCACATAAATATCGGTGTCGGACGTGTCGGGCGACCCTCAGCTAGATGACGCGATAATATCTTGAAGGTGGTAGGGACAAAATAGTCAAGAGTAGCCTAAACAGAGCAGAAGCGAATGGCAGATGTGTGAAAAGGCCTTAGTCGGTTTTTTAGAGTACCAATTTGACATATCAGTGATAGTAATTAATCAAATTAGTTTTTTTTGTTTATACTAATAAGGTGGCAAACAAACATACGGCCCACCTGATGGTATGCGGTTATCGTAGCCTATAGATGCTTGTAACACCAGAGGTATTACCTACTTGCGCGTTGCGGACCCTGTAAAAAGAAAGAGGAATACCTAGTTGGGTTGGCATTATAAGGGTCAAAGTTCTACAAGACATCGTTTCCTCGCGGAGCACTGGAAACTGATGTTTTTAAAGATAATGCTAATATTTTATTTCTCTAAAATTTATAATCTTTATCTTTAAATATGTTAAGCTTGCGTTAATGCCAAATATAATAAAAATGACTATATGTATGTGCACCTACTCATAATATGTGTAACTACGCTTCATAAAGTATCATGAAAATATGTAAAAAACGTAATAAAAAGCGTTTTTAATAAACTCTCAAGTAATATTCGCATTTAAAGTAACATCAAAACTACTGTTACTTAAAAAATGTTAGCGCAATGTTGAAATTCGTCTCCCAACAAACTCTGGACTTCTTTAAAATTAGCTGTTTAGACGGGCCCGTTGAATTGTGCGACACACATAGCTATACGTTACAAACGCAAACTTTACTTGTACCCACGTAGATATTCCCTGGAAAATGTATTTTTATTTTATTGTGGCAACCCCGAGTGGGTAACCTACTGAAATGGCGGGAGGGAAAATGACACTTATTGCTTGACGTTACACGTCGAAACGGAACGGCGGGAAAGTAACTTACAACGTTTGAAACGAGAACGCCCCGCGACGAGCGTACGCAGTAATGTTTGCAGCTGTATATAGTAATGTATTGCTTTCTCGCTTAGACTTGTCAGTTTTTCGTATGCTGCTATCTCAGGCGGGTGCGGAGTTAAGCCGCTTATCTGCTGCCCGCACGCCGCGCCCCTCTCCCCCGGCTGCTGCGCGTAACACGTCACATTCTGCAATTCGTTTGCTTTTCATTATTTTTTATTTTCTGTAATAATAATAAGCTATAAAAAACGTTTGATTTATATTTATTGTGGTTATAATCATTACGCACTGGCACTACCTAGTGAATGAGGCCATTTTGAAAAGCGGTCAAATGAAAAAAGTTTAATTAGGTACTTATAAAATTCCATTTTGGTTAATTAGCAATAGGTATGATGAAGTTATGGGAATTCTTAGCAGGTTTATCAATTTTGTAACTGTATTTAGCAAGTTTTACTATGTTCCTTAATGTCAGCTTATACAGCAGTGTTCGCTTTTTATTAAATATTACGTTTTTAGTAAATGGTGCTTATAAAAATAATAACAAATTACTATTAATATGTACAACGGGTTACAAAATACCCCGTAAAATATAATTAATTTGCAAAGCCAACAATTTTGTCAGTTGTCATGTCAGGGAACCAGATTATTAAAATTTAACAGAAAGGCCTACGTAACTATTTTACCTAATAATTATAATAGTTTTTCTATTTTTCATTCATACATTTTGTTGTTTTCCTTTTTTTTGGGGATGTTATACAACGTTACTACGGTTCTTAAATATTGAGAATGGACTCGTTATAAGGCCCCATTTAACCTCCTCTCGGCTTTATGGGTAGTTTTGTAACAACCTGTATAGTTTAATAAAATGTATATAGGTACTTATTAATAATTAATTATTACTCGTATAAACGGAACCTAAAGGAAATCACATTGAGGCAAACTGCACACCTGAGAGATTATCTCGAATGTGTGAAATTTGCCAACCCACATTAGGCTAGCGTGGTGGACTATTACCAAGAGGAGACCCTTGCCTAGCAGTGGGACAGTATATGGGTTGATGATGATGATGTACTTAAATGTTTTCTCTATCTTACTAGGCTAGAGAGGTGGACTATAGCCTAAGCTCTTTCCATCCATGCACAGGCGTAAAACAGTGGATTGATGAAGAAGTCTTAAATAAACATATAAACTGATCCAAAACTGCTCCCTGAGATAAATATATATTTTGGGCCATTTTACACAGCACCATCTAGTCCCAAATTAAGCAGAACTTGTACTATGGGTACTAGACAATGGATATAATACTTATAATACTTACCTACTTTTGTTTTAATGCCTAAAATATATATGATACATCCAGATAAACACACATTTTATGTTCGTCACATGAATATTTGTGTCTTGTGGGAATTGAACCCACGACCTTATGAGATGGACTGCAAATAGCTAAAGAATGGTTATAACCTGTCAAGGAATAATAGACAAACAATATTTTGACCCTCTGGAGGGTAAAGATTATTTATAAAAAGATAATTTATTTTAAATACGTAAGTGACACTTACTTTTAAACTTTTTTTTTACAACAAGAAACACCCAGAGAAAAACCAAGACTTACCTACGTGAATCTCATAAATATTAGTGTTCTCTGAGAGTCGAATCCACGACCTCGTGATCAGCAGTCATGCACTCGAACCACAGATGTCATCGTAAAAAAAAAACAACCATAACAATAAAATATCATAAAAAGTTTCAGAATGAGGCTGCAAGCTATATATTACAAGAAGCGTCCGAGCGCGCTCTCTCCGTCTCCTCTACGTATACATACTACGTATGGTATACATATACAGGTATATATACCGCGTTATATAAGGACAATCGATCAACACTGAATTTCAAACCAATATCGATGCCCTAGTTAGTTTAAGGAAGTTAGTAAGTTAAACTTAGTAACGTAATGTAGGTTAGTTTAATGTAACACTATTTAAGTCTAGTTTCAGTTCGTTATTGTGATACTAGCGACCCGCCCCGGCTTCGTACGGGTGCAATGTATTAATAACATTCATGTATTATACATAGAAACCTTCCGGTAGAAATTGTCTAGATGGTAGTGAAAACCGCAGTAAAATCCATTGCGTAGTTTAAAAGATCTCTGCGTACAGCGGGAAGCGATATATGTAGAGATAAATCGATTTTAAATTCCACCTCCTTGAGTCGTTCTCCTCACTGCTGAGGGTCGTGATCTCTATGTCAAAACGTCTTACGAACTATGTTCCTCCATTTTCCTCTATTCTCTGCAACATGGATGGCGTCGTTCACACTGGAGTTACCAACTTAAATTCATGAGATCCTGTTAGTGTAGGCAAATGTTTTTTTTATTTAGCACATGAGATGCAACACGCCACAAACTATCCCTTAGCAAGGGACATGCCTCACGTGCGGTGTAATTATATTTTCGCCTGAAACTAATAGTTCGAGTTAGGGACTAGGTAGGATAACACTGCAAGTATTATCCATGTTGGTGGGCGTAGCTGATGTAGAGGTCGCTACAAGTGTATAACTGGCTGGTTTGAATAAGAAGAAATAAGTAATCATTTGATTGTAGAACGTTTAGTCAAGTGATTGATGGTTGTCACAGTGAGATTTCTCTTGACCTTTGAAGAATGAAGTCCTAAAGTACCCTTTAAACCGAGAGTTTCTTTGAATAGCCTCCTAGGATCCTATAAGGATCCTATAAATCTAACCTAACTTTAAAATCTTAGCAAGGAAAATACAAAAAGATCGAAAACTATTTAAAGACTAAAATAATTAAAATAAGTACATATAGTACTACAATAAAACTAAATCAAAGGGTCCGAAACGTTGGGATTAATAAATATCAATATAACGCGATAAAATTCATAAAAAGTATTTTTATTTCAATGTATAATATTCGCGTAAGTGTCAGAAATCAATTAGGTATTTCTTTGCTGAAACATGTACAGACGCCAGCAGGTCAAGCTATCCAAAACTGTCAAATTTTCTCAATTGAATATGAACCTTATTAATATTACTTTTTACGGATTTTATCGCGTAATATTGATATTATTAATGCCGACGTTTCAGACTCAGTCTACCCGTGACCTTGGACGCTGTGGTAAGTAGTTTTATAATTATCAATGTATAACATTCGCGCAAATGTCAGAAATTAATATGAACCATAATATTTTAAAGTTGAAAATCTATCAAAGAAATTTGACAGATTGTGGTAGCTTGATGTGCTGGCCTCTGTACAGACTCCAGCAATTCAACCTATCCAAAACTGTCAAATTTACCCAATTGAATATGAACCTTACTGTTTTGTGTTAAAGTTGAAAATCAATCAAAGAAATTTGACAGATTGTGGTAGCTTGATGCGCTGGCCTCTGTACTTAGCTACGTACGTACTCCAGTCATTATAACGTTAGACAAATAAGGTTATACTCAAAGCTATCGTGATTTCGATGAAAATATCTAATATGCTAGGTATGTATCTAATTTATCCACGTACCACGTTATTACACGTAGCTCAGGAGTCAGGGCTTCAATGTATAATGTAACACTGTTTATGTCAATAAATATTTTATGTTTTTGATATCTCGGCTCTTTTAATTTGTCCGTTTTTAGATTAACACGGGCCGAAGCCAAGTGCTAAACCTTTTTTTTTTTTTTTGACGGGGTTGGAAATGCTTTATGCACTCACCACTCCAGAGACAGCGGTGGGGTGTGTCGGACTCCGCTCTGATAAGAGCGGTCTACCGACTAAAACCAACCTCGGCGTTTCGCGTCACCACTTTAATGCCGGGACTACGGGAGCGCTGTAGCATTCGTCCGCAGACCCGGCAGTAAGCCAAGTGCTAACCTAGACTAATTTCTAGAATAATTTCTTGATGATAATAATGATCAGGGGTGTCAAAGATAGATGTGTTCAGGCGATTGTGTGATTGTCTGCATGTGTTGACAGTGGTGGTGACTTGTGTGTGTGGTATGGTTACTTGTGTCTCATTTTCGTTCTGTAGGAATTTTCTGACAATTCTGCAAGTACCTATTCAGGATTGCGGCTTTCTGTAGGCTTTGAGTTTATTATTATTTAACATTTACTAATAAATGTATTATGTCGAATAGTATTCAATATCGTTATCTAAGAGAGGTAGGACATAGTGGGAGTAATTCCACTCAACTTCCCCAGAAGTACCTCGGCCTTGCAGAAAATCTAAGTAAAAAAAACTTGAGAGGTGTCAAGGGACACCCGGATGGAACGAAGTTCCTTTCATTAAAATTTAATAATAAAAAATAAAAAAACCTGTATACACTCAACAATTCACAACGCGCGAAATTCAAATATTGTCATTCACTCAATAATTCGAAATTCAAATATTGTTGACAAGCAAAAAGTGTCGTGACAACTTTAACGTAAGAATTTTTTCCGTCCGTTCCGTTTTTCCCCCTTTCACAACGCGCGATAAGGAACTTCGTTCCAAAACTTCGTTCCAATAACACTGCTTTGAGCTGTGTTGTGTTTCTTACGATAAGCAAGGTTGCCAGTGCTCCGCTAGGAAACGTGTTGGCAGTGCCCCCACTGCCAACACTTACTGGTACTTTGACCCATAAACTGCAAACCCAACTATTCCTCTTTCAATCCAGGGTCGGCAACGCGCAAGTGATACTCCTGGTGTTGCAAGCGTCTATAGGCTACGGTGACCGCTTACCATGAGCTGGACTGTACGGTTGTTTACCACCTTACTAAAAAAAAAATGATATCGAATAGCATTCAATATCTTTATCTATATCAGATTTTGCAATTTAAATCGGTCAAGTATGAGTCAATCTGTGCACTCCGACTAATCTATGCGTTTGAGCTGTATTACTAGCTCACAATATGGTCGTAAGTCTGTGGGTATATTGTCTGGACATCTGTGGCTACTGGTTCTAGTTTATAGAATACTAACTGTTCCGCGCGGGTTTACTCGCGCCTCAAAGGAGTTTTTGTAGCTTATGTCCTTTTCCAAAGATATCCTATCTTTTTACAGAGGCCTACAGAGTGTAACATAATTGAGGATGTGTACCACATTATATGGAATGTCCGGAACGAGCCGCATAGAAGACACTTATTAATTAGATTTAATAAATTTTGTGAGATTGGAGAATGTAATAGCGTTCTAAAACTTTAATTCAAAGCTATAAGGTTCATGTTCAATTGAGCAAATTCGTCAGTTTTGTATAAGTCAAAATTGACTCATTGAATTCAAGATAGACTAAGCTATTAAGTAGTACTTTTTGAACGTCATTTTTACATTTAAGACAGCCCCCAAAACACGCCTTTCACCGCAACACATTTCTGTCTTGTAATTTACTCGTACTTAAAGCGGTAAAATTATATAAAACAAACTTGTATATGTTGCTTATATTTACTTAACTATTGCTTTAAGTGAGCCAATGCACTTGTTTTTGCATAATAATATTAAATATTTTTACGTTAGGTTGAAAGCGTACTTAACAGACAGACAAATATACTTTCGCATTTATAATATTAGGGCTTGTGTTTAAACACCGCCCAAAAAAGTACCTACCTATTTTAACTACCAAAAAATGTCTAAATGGTCAACAAAATAATATCTTCTATATAAAAGTCACCTCAAAATATTGTTATATACACTCAAAACATTCAGATTTGGTTCTGGCGTTGTGTGGTCACAGTTCTAACCTAACCTAACCGATATCTGTATTTGGTGCTCAATCAGTAATTATACTTCAGACGTCCTTCAATGATCACCATGTAGTTCCCCTCGTTTTCATGGAACCGACGCACGATATTCAAAGATTTTTTAGAAAATATTTCTGCTGAAAAAAGCAGAAACTAAACGCCCTGTCTCCGGCTCCATCAGTTGTCAACTGTAACTGTCATTCCCTTTTTTCGTGTAAATGACGCACAACGTAAAAACTTTTCTTTTCGTTTAAAAAGTGTTTTTACGTTAATATTATACTAAAATAAACATGCTGAAATGCAGTGATAGTGAGGAGTGCATATGGAAGAAATTATGCAAGATGAAAAACCAATACGACGACGTAAAAGAAATCGCTGTCAACATGGTCGGCCTCCCTCCCAACATAAGACCTAAGATTGTTCAATAGTCTTATTATGTACGTCTAGAACCATCACTGTGGGGTTGGTCGATGACGTTAACACGCCAAGGATTGTCACTGTGAGGTCATTCACGGCGTCGTTTATCTACTTAGGTACCTCATACCTGGAACATGTCTTATTAGGTACGTCTAGAACCATCACTGTGGGGTTGGTCGATGACATTAACACGCCAAGGATTGTCACTGTGAGGTCATTCACGGCGTCGTTTACCTACCTCCTACCTGGAATATGCGACACTGTCGCTATTCACTCACAATCCACGAACAAGGCCTAAGATCGATACTGTGAGATCGTTTAATGGCCATGCACGCCTAGAAATGTCACTGGGGGGTCATTCAGCGCGATGCTTACTGCCTAGAACTGGTACTGGGGGACCTCTCAATGGCAGTCGCCTTAGGGGCGAAGTTTTGATGCAACAAGATGCACAATACACTAACAAGAAGTGTTCTATTTGTGATATTGAAAAGGAGGAGGGGGGGGGGGGCGAGGAGGATACACCAGACCAAGGATCACGAGGTATGTAAATTACTGATTTTTTTTTCAGATAATGTTAAAATAATGGATTTCCTAAGTGTTCTTGTAAAACACAATTGAAAAAATGCACTGTGACTGTGTGTGGTTGCCTTGCAAAGAATGAAAACACATCCTTTACCATTGATTATGATACTATACAATAATCACTCTCAACTAATAATAATTTATCCTTAAAATTAATGCTGCTTGCTAGCTGAATGTACCAAATCCAACAAGGTGGGATTTTTAGCATTGATTCCAGCTAACCACTTCTGGGATTGCACATGCATCCGAAACGGTGTAAACGGAGGCATGGTATGGTATGGTATAGCAGTCTGGTTTCCGCAAATCCACGTCAAAGCAGCTATTTTCTGTGTTAAAACAGAGGCATAACCAAAATAATTTAAATTATGTACTAACAGATTATATGTCACTGAAATGTAAAGCCTCAAGAAAGAAGCTAGCAGGTTAAACAACCTATGGATAACTCAATCAAAAGGCTCACAACCTTTTACCCGGACAAGTCCACCTCAGTAAGGATGTGAGCAAATATCTACCAAACTTCATACTAAATAGAGCCATAGCAGGTACATCATAATGACATCTCAGAAGAGAGCTAAAGCAGTAGCAGGAGACAAGTACACATGGCCAGGAAGCAGTTACAGTATCACCAGCATATTGCCAGAGAGTTCCACAGTGATCTGTGTTATCACAGACATACCGGGTAAAGTTTTAAAATTAAAGTTTTCTTTTATAACAATTATTAGAGAATTACCCAAGACCCTCTGGATAACATTCGCCCCAGTGATCAAAGGATTTGCACTTTTTGTTTCAACAAACAGTAAAGTTTTATGACCATCCGATACCTGTTTCACAAAACAGGAGGAAATCTTAACAAACTGAACAGATTGGTTGATGTTACTGAATATTACAAAGATAAGGATCTATTAGACCTTAGCCTTTGTACTAAGCAGGACAAATTACTATTAACTTATGCAAAAGTAATGATTAATTTTATTTAATATTGATCAGAACTTTAAATTGCTAGAAGATTGTAGTTTCAAGTATCATAACCAGAAACTGTCATTTTACATAAGTACACCTAAAGGATATCTGTTTTGTGATATAAATCAAAGACATAAGAAATACCTTAGTTCATCATATTAATGTAATAGTTTGATATTGGAGAATTTATAGAACCATTGTGTTCACTAAAATTCTGAAAGTAGTTGTTATTAAGTACTTTGATCCTGGACCTAAAAATCAATCAACTTGGATAATTCATTACTTACACATTATTCAATTAAAAGGATAACCAAAATAAAACATAGGTACCTAAACCGAGGAAATAAATTAGGATCACACTTATATTTAATAAGAATTTATACTAACCATCATGTTTGGTATAGGTAAGATGTCTTTAAAGATTGTTTATAAATACTATCATGTTATAGTAAATTATGATAGTAAGACATCTGACTCGCTCATACTTAGGATTTTAAATGATAAAAAACCAATATGCATTGGTACACACAACTGTACATATCACTATTCAAACAATGTTATATTGAATAGAGATCATTTGATGCATCCTTATCTACTAAATTAGATATGCAGTTAATTACACAAAACAAATGTTAGTATATACCCATACAAAGTTGAAAGCTGCAATTCTTGAAAATAATAGAAAACAAAACTGAAACTGTAAATATGTGTTGTCATATTATTACTTCAATTTTGATAACAATACTAGGTACTGTTATCTAATAATTATATTGGTACCTATGCACAGTGAGTGGTGTTCACTTCTCTCACTTTCTTCACTAATAGATACCTATGGTATCTAGTGGAGTAAAAATATAAGTAATTGGTTATTTGCTTCTTATTACCTCTAAAAGATAATCATATCACATTCACATAAATAAGACAACATCAAATCTAATTAAATTATGATATAATATAAATTGGAAGGGGCCTGACATTGACATAGGTGCAGACAATTGGTACTTATAAAATTATTATAATCAATACCCTGGAATAATCTATTAGTGTCAAGTTTATTAATGAAAGAAAGAATATATTGCTTGACATAAGCACAAAGTACATAAGTATTTAAACTTTTGCAAAAGGGTCAATTCTCTTTTCTAGGCATTTCCACCATTATTCTTTAATTCTTAAAACTTTCAAACAAGGTTAGGATGAAGCTGAGCCTATCACAATAGTGCCACATGGGTTGCTCAACCTAAGGTTCCCAACACTTATACGTCAAATGGTTGTCTCACATCTTTTGATTGTTCAACAGAGAAATAACCATTCATATTCAGAAAGAGCCTGCAACTAGGAGATTGTAGTCTGGGGATCATTATCTTACCAGACAAGGAAGAGCTATCTGTACTTACAGATACTTATTATAATGGCTTCCATCATTGAATTAAAACAATCCCAATTAATAGTTAGGTACTGCTTAACATGAGTGAAATTAAAACAAATTTGTTTTCCTTTATCAATAGCCATAGTGCAAATTTTTTTATATATTTCTACGACAATATATAAGTAATCAAGGTTCATCCTACAGTACCCACAATACAGATAGGTTGTGTAGTGTCTAATTACATAAGTACTTATTTATACATCCAAGACGTTATATTATGAATACTATAATAGTTAGTTATCTTTGAGACTGTGGGTTGACTTATCTAATACTTCTTCATTATGTTCATTAGAAACGAAACCAACCTTATTATATTTTTAGAAAAAGCTATTTTTATAAAAATATATGTAGAATAATTAGCCAAGAAGACTAACCTTAATAGAGATTAGATTTTCTGTTCATAAAATTCAACTATGAACCTATCTCATTATTATATATCAATATCTAATAAGTATACTTCAGTATAAAATTTGTCAGGCAAAATGCTAAAATTCAGTTAAGATAACTACAGACCACAACACCTGATAGTATCAAAATAAATGCTACCAGCTGATAACAACCCAACTTAATTCTCTTATCTTTACAAAACAACCTTAAAATTTGTCCTTCTATGGCATGTCTAGACACATAGAGCAGAGGTCCATAGAGATAATATTGAAATCTGTATAGCTTATAAAAGCCCACAGCAAATAGAAGGCCTACAACAATAACAATCAGTAGACAGATAAAGGACACGTAAGAGTACCTGGTCTTTAATTACCTATTTCCTATTAATAATAAATGGAAATATTTATTCACAAATATTCATTCAACTTATTCAATACCTACATAAATACATTTATGTAGGTAAGTACAGGTATTAGACACGCATCTACTTCAGTCTCAACTAGACAGTATATCATTAATGACGAAGTGCTTATGTGCATGTGCATAATTACCTACTGTAAGATAGACCTTACAACCTATAACAATTCTAAATAATTTACTCTTAACACTACATGAGCAGTACCTACTCATTGGAGGATATAAAACCTTTCACTTCATATTACAATATGTCATAATAATAAAGGTATTTATTTATCTCTTTCACAAAGGTAAATATTATTCAGTTTGGAGCACAGTACAGGTTCAAGTAACGCATTGGAGCTCTATATTATTATAAAGATGGTTATAATTATGGTAAATGATTAGTAATCTTATTAATTACGGGTAAATGATTACAAAGATTAAGAATATTAAAACTTAAATGTTTAAATTATTATGATAATATTAATCTAATTTGGTTGATTTCCTTTTGATCTGAGGGTTGACTGATGGAGAGTGCCTCGCGGCACTGGTACTGCCTTGTGTGCCACAATGTGCAATGAGGTATGGATAAAAATGAAATAATTATTAATAATAATACATTTATTTGCATAAAACATGGTATACATGGTGTTACAATAAATATAATAAAGTGCAATATAATTAAGTACCTACTTATATAACGAAATTTGTATTCCAACATAAACTGAAATATAGTTCAACATTCAATAATAAAAAGTAAAGAAACTATATAAATGTACAGGATGTTTCCTTAATTTTACACATTTGTTACAATTTTGATGAAGCTTTAAACATCTACATGGTGATCATTGAAGGACGTCTGAAGTATAATGAGTGATTAAACGAACTTACCTGTAAGTGAAGTTCGATCATCATTATATGAAGACACTGTCCTTCAATGATCACGGGAGCCCACCCACACCCATTCGAAAGAATTCTTTCTTTTTACCCAGAACAAAATTGTGAAAAATGTGTGGCTTTAAAAAGAATGACAGTTACAGTTGACAACTGATGGAGCCGGAGACAGGGCGTTTAGTTTCTGCTTTTTTCAGCAGAAATATTTTCTAAAAAATCTTTGAATATCGTGCGTCGGTTCCATGAAAACGAGGGGAACTACATGGTGATCATTGAAGGACAGTGTCTTCATATAATGATGATCGAACTTCACTTACAGGTAAGTTCGTTTAATCACTCATTTTGTCGCTCAATCAGTATTTTTGATACGCGGTTTATTATATTCCTAATATTAGTAAGAATAGTAGGTAAATAGGAATGTATTGTCTATTGAGTGCCTTTAATTATTGAGATTTTTATTAAACGAACTCAACACTGATTAATATTCTTGGTCAATTTTACACAGCACCATCTAGTCCCAAACTAAGCAGAGCTTGTACATAATGTACATACATACTATGGGCAGTCAATGGATATAATATTAATTTTTTTTTTTAAATACATACTTATAATACATAAGAAACACCCAGACAAACACAAATACTTATGTTCCACACGTAAATATTCGTGATTTGTGGGAATCGAACCCACGACCTCGTGATCAGCAGTCCGACACGCGAACCACTAGACCACAGTCGTTGTTGAATTAGAATCATCTCATTAGACTTGAGGTTGTAATTAGTATTCCTGATATTGGGTTCGATTCTCAGGTCGAATATGTTAAATGAAATTAGTATAATTTAAGTACCTACTTTGACTATGTATTCGCTAGTTCTGCCACGAAAACTCAAACGGCATAAATAACTAACATACCATCACGCCTGCATTCCCGAAAAGTTAGGCAGAGGTGTAGGTAGGTACCAATGTACACCCACATTTCGCCGGTATGTTTAAGTCCCATGTAATAGGGGGCGAGCCTATTGCCATT
Source organism: Acronicta alni (assembly GCA_964056405.1). Classification (NCBI taxonomy): domain Eukaryota; kingdom Metazoa; phylum Arthropoda; class Insecta; order Lepidoptera; family Noctuidae; genus Acronicta; species Acronicta alni. The sequence continues at coordinate 2,981,722 of OZ043939.1, forward strand.
AACCGGGCACAAATCCAGACTCTGAGCTGCTACTGAGAATTTCATAGAAAAATCCAATATCTGACACTGCTCGACCTGGAGACCGAACCAGGACTTCTAGCGTAGCAGTCGCGCTTAGGATCATTAGACTAATGAAACAGTCTGGCATAAATATAAGTAATAAATAATCTATAAGTGTCAATGTTTAGTGGTCATAAACTCATAACGTCTAGTGTATTTAACCAGAAGACGCAGATTCGAATCCTGCCGCAGTCGAATTTTACCTTCGCCAAAATACTATTATTAGGTTATTTAGAAAAGGAAAAATTCGACCGCGGGCAGGATTCGAACCTGCGTCTTTTGGTTAGGTACACCAGACGCTATGACCACTAAGCCACTGCGATACCTACCCGTCATGTCGATTTTTTCCTTCACATACTGAATTTACGTCTGTATGGTGACGTCAGTAACACCTATTGAAATGCAAGTTTTTGCTTTTCAACCGACACAACTTACTTTACAGTTAGTTCAATGTCGAACGATGCCACCTTACCTTCTAACTATCTTTACGTATATTTTTGGATAATAAAATATACACACATTTTCCATGGAAAATGCCAAAAATTTACAAAAAGATACTATTATTAGGTATTATTTATTTACTTTTTATTCTACTAAGCTGGCAAACAAGCATACGGACCACCTGATGGTAATCGGTTACCGTAGCCTATAGACGCTTGCAACACCAGCAGTATCACTTGCGCGTTGCCGACCCTGGATTGAAAGAGGAATAGTTGGGTTGGAAGTATAAGGTTCAAAGTACCCCCCACTGCCAACACAACGTTTCCTCGTGGAGCACTATTATAATCTTAGCATGGAGATTGCAAAAAAAAAAAAAAAGATAAAATAAAGTAGTTGGGCCCTTTGGGATGTAAACGCTCAAGTCGTGCGCTTCAAGCGCCCGTCTTGTTTTCAAGGAAATTTGAAGAAGACTGATCAACTCTTCGCGTGACCAGAGGCTGGCCCGTTTCTAGTGGAACGTATAAGCACTGCCAGCAATTTGTCGGAAGATAGCGATGCCGAGGAATCAGGTAAGCGTTTGTTTGAGGCGGAGTAAGTAGTAAGAAACGCTTTCTTCGAGGTTAATGTTGATTCGGGAAGCTTCTCGAAAAAGAGATACTTAATCAGTCCCAGATTTCAAGCTCTCCCTTTCCTTTATTTAGTTCAAAATGCCCCCTTGATTCCTTTCATCTAACAAAAATGTAATATCGCGATAAACAATCATCAAAAATTTTATAAGAATTATTCAACAAAAGGCAGAACAAGGCTGAATGAGTAGGTGTCATGGCGCGTGTTTTATAAACGACGCCACGGCGCCACTCGGCCACTCTATGGCAATTCAAACAAATGGGCTATTCACTGACATTTCGCAATTCAACCCACGTTTGTATTGTCTATGGTTGGCACTTGATAGAGAAGTGAAGTTAATTACGTTTTTGACAACTGTTTACCTTTCTTTTCGTTAATCAATTAATTTAACCTTAAATAAAACATTTAATAAACTCCCTTTTATTTTGTGCAAGGATTATTAACAATAAAACCTATTAAACAAAAAAAAATGAATGTTCTCTTATTGTTTTTTGTATATTTAGGTCATTGAACCTGTTAAGAAACAAGACGCAATACAAAAACAATTGTTAAGATTCTCTTCTTTAATGTTTTATTGAAATTAGACCATTACGAGTATTTTTGAATTGTAAAAACTAGGTGCACGAACAATCTATGCAATGACTAATACTAAGTACTTATAGAATTAGATAAGTATATTGTTAATAATTGGTTATATGGCAATAGGTTCGCCCCATAAACATACCAGCGAATTGTTGATGTACATTAGTGAACCTCAGCCTAAGCCTTCTATGATGATAAGCTATCCTATGTGGTTATTATGACTGAGATCTCTCGGCTTGAAGCCCGCCCCATACATAGAACTAAACTACGGTTTGTCAGAAGATAATGGTGGGCGATACGTACACAGCTAACTTCTACAGAAATGTAAAATTGTACTTATCTGTAAATGACACCTCATATACTTGAGGTTTGCTCCATAGATGTTAAATTACACGTCATTATCATCACGTAAGATAAAATCTATGCGCCAACCCGAATCAAGGCCTGCGCGCCAGCGAGGGAGCGGAGTAGGTAAACACAGTCTAATCCTTCTCATTCTAACGGAGACCCGTACCCAACAATAATAATAATAAAAAATAATAATTAAGTGTTATTAATTATTATTAAAATAAAATAATAAATAATTAAAATGTATTATTTTTTTAAATAAAATATTAAATAGTTAACATTTAATTATTATTAAAATTTAATTAATTTATAATTATTAGGTAGGTATTAAAATAATATTTATTCCAAAAGTATACACTGAGTCTCCTTATATTATGTAATTTTCTCTACAATGAATAAAAAGGACAATAAATGGGCTGATGATGATAACCTTCAGGTAAGATATTCTGAATCCTAACGGATTCGAACTGACCGTCCTAGCCTTTTCCCAACTATGTTGGCGTCTTCGAGTCCAAGCATTAAAGATGTTACGTGAAGCAACTAGCCCTCGGACCTGTAACAACGGTAACTGGTGGTAACAACCACCTCAATGTTTCGGCAATAGATACCTAAATATAACCTAATAAAATAATGATTCATGGTGGTAATGAAGAATTAAAAATAAGTAGAACAACAAAGCAAAAGGTCGAGGACTGTCATTTGTAACTTTATAACTTAAAGGCCATGATTGAAAATATCGTGACCAGCATCATTGCGTTGTTTGTTCAAAAAATAATTCTATACCCTTGACAGTTTTCGTTTTATTTTTCCTCCAAAAAGGAAGCCTTTGTTAAATGACGATGAATACTTGTCCCATTATGCACCTTAATAGGTCAACCAAAGATGCCCCTTAAATGACGTTCCATTTCGCAACTATCACATTTCAAAATAAATCGCCAATCTAAAACTCATAAGCATCAAATGTATTAGGAAAATGAATAATAAATCCGTACCACAGACAATAGGGGCATTAGGCGCATAGACAAGAATCGCTATTTACATGGGGTGGGGTGATTCGGTAACACAATCCGTACGCACGTCAACTCTATTATTTATGGATTCTTTAACATGTAAGGACTTGAAGGGTAGTTTCGTGGGGGTGGTTTCAATCGGACATTTGGCGCAAGGAAGTGTTTCTTCTGCTCCGGTGGGCATAGAGAGGGACTTAAGCTTTTTTCACTCGATATTACACGCGAAATTATTTTTGGGGTTGCAGTTTTGAGTGTTGAATAATTATTTGTTGTACTCCTTTTTGGTTTATTGCAACCGCAATTTTTATGGTGTGCGAGGAAAGTTATTAAGTTGATATAAAAAACTTTAAGTAAATACTAATCTTACGCCACTGCTGTTGAAGTGTGTCGCATCCTGCGAGCCTTTTCCCAACTTTGTTAGGGTTGACTTCCAGTCTTACCAGGTGCAGCTGAATATCAGTATTTTACACGAAGCGACTGCAATCTAGGTACTATAATATATAGTATTGTACTGTATTTCAGGTCTGCGTACTAACTATATGTATACTGTTGAAGAAACATAATAGTATGCAAAACTAATATATTTTCAACACTAAAATCGCAAGTGTACTCTGTCAAATTGACAGAGTCAAACGCATATTATTTTGGTCACATTGGTCTGCTTTATTTTTGATAAGGTACACTATTATGACACTTTTATTTTAGACAAAATATTGTTAAAAAATGCAAGAAGTGATATTAAATATTTTCCGAAAATGTTTTCCGTAAAATACTATTTTATTTTGAAGTGTACTATATTTTGTATAGCTTCATCTGAAAAATACTATATTTCGCTGAAGAAATAATAATAATAATAATAATATCGGCGTGGAGGTCGCCGGCCACTGGATTGCTTGGGACCACGAGGCCCACCGGCCTCTGGCAGTGTCCCCGCTCCCGGTGGAAGTGTGCAGCGCATGAGATGGACCAATTCAATTAATGAAAATGTCATGCGCGCATACTTTGGGGCTACTGAGGGAGGAACTAACCTGACCGCGTACCGTGGTCGGATGCTTTCTCTGTTTCAGACACTTGAACCATCCGTCAACGTCTCGGCGCAACGACTGTCGGATCAGGTGCGAGTCATACAACGAGATCATAGGTTGGATGACGTCGTGCTTGATAGACTACGTACTGACATGCAGAACAGTCATGTTTCCGCTACCCCGACTCAGGCCACGTTGCAGCCACAAGTAAATAATGTGGCGCCACCACAGCTCACCAATACCGTAGGGGAAGACGGCGATACGGCTCTATCTGTAGGTACCCAGTATAACGATAAATTGAGAAGTGCTTTGGAGAATGCGATTCGGGAGTATCGATTTACACCACAGGCGCTGAGATCTCGGCTTCCACGCTTGCCCATGTGTAATAAAAACAGTGCGATGGTGTGTGCTCTGGATTCACTGCTGTCAAATTATTTTGATAGCAGTGAAGATATTAACGATACACACTCGATTCTGTACTGTGCTGCTGTTGCGGCATGTCGTGTAGCTAATGTTAAATTTCCAAACACAGTCAAAGCTACACGACCAAGGTCCGCCGTACCAGCCTGGCAGTGTAGGATTGAGCGTCGTATCGGGGATGCCAGAGTACTCATCGGCAAACTAACTAGCTTCAAGGAGGGCAATACTCGCCCTAGAGTAATGCGATTTGTACGGCGAATATTCTCGGGGACTAATATTGCACCCCGAGATTACACGTATCACGTTATGGAGCGTATTGACTCCTTGAAGCAGAAAGTTTGCGCATGGGCTAGCCGTATCCGTCGGTATAAAAAGCGGGTGGATCGATTCAACCAGAATCGCATGTTCCGGAGTAATGAAAGGGGGGTATACAGAACTTGGGAACATCCTGACCAAGGTGAGGCTGACACGTGCCGGCCAGATAATGAAGCTGTCAATGCATTTTGGCGCAGTATTTGGTCGGCGCCTGTGGATCACATCGAGGGTGATTGGATGCGTGAGGTTCAGCTAGCATGTGAACCAATTGAAGAAATGGAGGACGTACATATAAGCACGCAAGACGTAACCAATGCAGTCAATCCGATGTCCAATTGGAAATCCCCAGGACCGGATGGACTGCACAATTATTGGATAAAGTGGTTACGCAGTTCACATGCTTGCTTGGCCTCACAATTCCAGTCATCTTTGGAGTCAGCATCATTGCCCACGTTCTTAACGACCGGTATTACCCACCTGCTCTATAAATCGGGAAGTGCGGCGGATCCGAAAAATTATAGACCGATCACGTGTTTGCCGACGGTCTATAAACTTCTTACATCCATTTTGAGGGCGAAAATTAATCAACATATTGAAAACAATAACATTATGTCTGCTTCTCAGAATGGATGTAGGAATGGGTCCCGTGGCACTAAAGAGCTACTTCTCATTGACATGGCCATTAATCAGCAAGTTCGCCGCTTTAGAAAGGATATGTCTACATGTTGGATTGATTACAAGAAGGCTTATGACTCGGTACCTCATACATGGCTTATGAGGGTGATGGAGTTGTATAAAATAAATACAACACTACGCACCTTCCTAATGTCATGTATGCGGCAATGGAGTACAGTCCTTCACTATCCAGGATGTCGACAAATCCAAGGTAGCGATGAACTGATTAGGATTGAGCGAGGTATATTTCAGGGCGATAGTCTGAGCCCGCTATGGTTTTGCTTAGCCTTGAACCCTCTGAGCACATTATTAGAGGGTTCAGGGCTGGGTTATAGGTTGAGAAGAGGTGATCAGGCAATATCCCACCTCCTTTACATGGATGATCTAAAGCTGTTTGCCCATAACCATTCCCATTTGATGGAGCTACTAAAGTTAACTGTAGAATTTAGTGGCTCCATTAAAATGGAGTTTGGTGTGGACAAATGTGCCATCATGCATGTGAAGCGAGGGGGGATTGTGGAGTCCCCGGGAACCCAGCTCTCGGACACCATACACCTTCGATCCCTTTCCTCAACTGAAACTTATAAGTACTTGGGTATGTCGGAGGCATTAGGAATCAGTGAGGCTGACATAAAACAATCGTTGCGGGAACGCTTCTTCTGCCGCCTGAGAAAAGTTTTCAACAGTCTTTTGTCAGGCGCAAACAAGGTGCGTGCCTTCAACGGTTGGGTTATGCCAGTCTTAATATATTCTTTCGGCATAGTCAAGTGGACGCAGACTGAGCTTGACGCCCTGGATAGGAGAGTCCGCACACTGCTGACGTCATATCGTATGCATCACCCACGCTCGTCAGTGATGAGGTTGTACATCCCGCGGAAATGTGGGGGTCGCGGCTTTTTGAATGCTAAGACCCTCCACAACCGTGAGATATGCAGCCTCAGAGATTATTTTCTCCATGCTGACGTGGGGATGCATCGAAATGTCGTCGCAGTGGATAAAGGACTTACCCCGCTTACCTTAGCTAAAGAGAACTGGCGCAAACCTCAAGTACTAAGCACTAATGATCGCATGGTGGTATGGCAGAGTAAGGAACTCCACGGACGCTTTTTTCGGGCCTTACATGGGCCTGAAGTTGATCTGTTAGCGTCCGTGGCCTGGTTACGCTTCGGTGACCTCTTCGGGGAGACCGAAGGATTTGTTTGTGCAATTATGGATGAAGTTATGATGACGAATAACTATCGGAAGTATATCGTGAAGGATGGCACAGTTGACATTTGTCGGGCATGCCACTGTCCTGGTGAATCTATCCGTCACATTATCTCTGGTTGTTCTCGTCTAGCTAACACAGAGTACTTGCACCGACACAATCTAGTGGCCAGGATTATCCATCAACAACTTGCCCTGAAATACAGCCTTGTGGACTCAGAGGTAGCGTACTACAGGTATGTGCCCGACCCAGTTCTCGAAAATGGCCATGTCACCTTATACTGGGATCGATCTATTATCACTGACAGGACTATTATGGCCAATAAGCCTGATGTAGTGGTGATAGATCGATCAGAACGTCGCGCAATGATTATTGATATCACCATCCCGCATGACGAGAATCTCGTGAAAGCTGAGAAAGATAAACAAAGTAAATATCTTGATTTGGCGCGCGAGGTTGTCGACATGTGGGATGTGGATTCAGCAGTCATTGTGCCGATAGTCGTTTCAGCCAATGGTCTAATAGCCAAGAGCCTCGACTTACATCTGAGGAGGCTTTCGTTAGGCGGCTGGGTCAAGGGTCTGATGCAGAAGGCGGTACTCCTGGACACGGCGCGCATCGTCAGGAGGTTCCTCTCGCTGGGGCCCTGACCACCGGTAGCTTGGATACTGTTCCCGATACCGGTGGGCTACTATTTTTTTATATTTTTAAATGTTTTACAATCTTTTTATACTATTTGTTAAATATTTAAAAATATCAATAATATGTATATATAAATGAATAAAGAGATAATAATATAATAATGATTTATTTCTCACCACAATACATATACATAGTTTTTTTTTTAAGAACGGTATCAAAATACATTCATGTTATACTGTGGGAGACTGGTGCCTAAACTAGACGTAAGTCTGTATTTCGGGTCACCAGGTCTCCACCCCTTAGGAAATGGTTACATTTTATTTGGATTGATGTAGGTACTCGCACATTTTCATTAGTGGAGCGTAAGTTATTTGTTTTAGTATGGTTATTATTATTACTGCTGTTTATATGATTTCGGGATATATAATTATATTTTAGGGATAGTGAAAATAATATAGTATATAATAGATGAATGTGTTTGTTTGGTGTGCGCGTGTGTGTGTGTATGCATGTGTGTGAGCGTGAGGTGAATGTATGTGTGTGAGAGCTACACGCATTTGTGTGTGTGTGTGTTTGTGTGTGGTGTACTTTTAGTAGGATGTCAGACCGGTATAACAATCAGATTTTCTGTGTCGTCGTAATTTAATTCCTGAAGCCAATTGCTTACCTTCATTTTGCACTTGATCTTCGACAACTTGTAAATAGATAGAGTCCTATTTATTTTATTATAAAGGAATCCGCCTAGGTGACCGAAAAAACGCTTAGAGAACATAGTAGAAAGCCGATTTTGATGGCGGTCCACAGGATTGTATCGTCTTCTACTACAGGGTAGAGAAGTGTTATAGGTAAGAAGTCCATGTTGTTTTACGATCGTTTGTAGTATGAACAGTTGACGTACGGTTAATACTTTGGACTCCTTGTAGAGGAGTGCTGTGGGATATCGGAAGGGCAGGGAAGAAGAGACCTTCAAAATGGCCCTCTGCGCTCGTTCCAGTTCCAAGATTGTGAATTTTGCAGCACCTCCCCAAGATGTCACGCAATAGGTTAGTAAAGATTGGGCAAGCGCGAAGTATAGATATTGTTACGAGCTGGGGTTCGGGATAAATTAATTGACACCAATTTAACCGATAAACAGTCAAAACTTTAATTGCTCACACGAATACAAAACACAAATCACCAGTATGTCGCTATACTAGTTCACTTCACAATTCACTATCGCACTGTAATCACTTCCTAGTTCACTTTGATCTTCACTTGTCCGTGTCCACAATTGAACTGCCTTGCCGGCCCCTTAGGACCGCTATTTATATGGCTCAGAAAGTTCCAGAATCGAATAATCCCGAAAATGCTACAAAAAATACGAGTAGGTACTCGCGCGCCTATTGTTTCGCGGGCGTTGACCTCGGCCTATTGTGTCGCGAGCCGCGTGTCCTTGAGCTATTGTTATAGGCACTTATAGATATAAGTACCTACTTATACCTACGCGAGTGTCGAGATTAAACTTCCACGTGTTTCTAGAACCTTCGTGAGCCATCTCAGTCGTTCTATTACGTATGCGGCGTAACACTGCCCCCTCCTAAGACATGCTCGTCCCGAGCATTATTAGATCCGTGATATCGTGCCAAGCGATCCACATGAACAATCTTCGCCGCACCTCTTTGTCCCTTTTGTATTCGGTAGGTGACATCGTTGATCTTAGTCACGACTCTGTAGGGACCGTCCCATTTTGGCTGTAACTTAGGTGACTTTCCTTTGCTGCGCACCGAGTTATGTAGCCACACTAGCGAACCTTCGTCGAAGCCTTTATTGTTCATCTTGCGGTCGTAGCGGGTCTTCGTTTTCTCGGACGTTTGTTTGCCCGATTCCCTGATATGCTCATATATGTCATTCATTCTAGTCCGTAAGTCGTTCGCATAATCAGTTACACAGCGGGGAGTGTCAGGGGGGATACCAGTGATGAGATCTGCAGGCAACCGTAGTTCTCTTCCGAAGTTCGCGAAGGCTGGCGTTACCGTCGTACTTTCGTGAACTGCACTTCGATATGACAAAAGGAACGGCTGGATGTGCTTGTCCCAGTCTCTCTGCCTGTTCCCCACAACTTTCGCCAAATATCTCTCCAACGTCTGATTGAACCGTTCAACCATTCCATCAGATTGTGGGTGGTACGAGGTGGTTCTAGTTTTATGAGTACCCATGACTCGACACGTCTCCTGGAATATTTGAGATTCAAAATTCCTTCCTTGATCACTGTGAATTTCTAAAGGTACTCCAAATCGACAGAAGACCTCATGGACCAACTTATCGGCAACCGTCGAAGCTTCTTGGTTCGGGATTGCGAACACTTCCGGCCATTTTGTGAAGTAATCCATCACAACCATAAAATACTTGTGCCCACTTTCACTTTCCGGGAATGGTCCCGCAACGTCTAGAGCTATTCGTTCCCAGGGTGCACCAACGTTGTAGACCTTTAATGCACCTCTGCTGCGTGTGTGAGGCCCTTTGACCGCTGCACAACTCGTGCATTTACGACACCAGTCTTCAACGTCGTTTCGACAGTGGATCCAGTAGAAGCGCTCTCGAATCTTTAACAAAGTTCTTTTTACTCCTAGATGACCTCCTGAACATCCATCATGATAAAGTTGTAGTATATCTGGGACCTTAGCTTTGGGGACTACTATCTGCAGATGGCTCTTGTCCCCTTTAGCATTTTCCCATTTACGGCACAAGACACCATTCTGTAACAACAGACTGTCCCACTGTGCCCAATAACTCTTGGTAACTGTGCTCAGTGCCGCAACATCACTCCATGTTGGTTTAGAGGCACCAGCTTTCATCCACTCGAGGATCGGCTTGATATCTGTGTCATTTTCTTGAGCCTGCTGTAAAGTTCCCTTCCACTCGTCACTAAGGTCTGTTTTCAGCAACCTTACCGGCACTGCTTCCTTAGTCTCCTGCCTGACACAGTGCTTGCATGTTTCCGGACAAGGTCTTCTTGACAACGCATCTGCGTTACCGTGAGATTTGCCACTACGATGTTCAATTACGAAATCGAACTCCTGCAGAAGCTCAATCCACCTTGCTACCTGTCCTTCCGGGTTTTTAAACTGTAATAGCCACTTCAGTGCAGCATGATCCGTTCGCAAGTGGAACTTCCGCCCCAATAAATATTTGCTGAAGTGCTGTAGTGTCTTAACTATGGCCAGCAATTCCCTCCTCGTGACGCAATAGTTCCTTTCAGGTTTTGACAGTGATTTACTGAAGTACCCTATCACAACCTCCTGGTCCCCTTTTCGTTGTGACAACACACCGCCAATACCAGTATTACTTGCGTCTGTGTCCACTATGAATTCATTTTCATTGTCAGGGTAGCCCAGAATAGGTGTATTGCACAGACGTTTCTTCAACTCTTGGAAAGCACTTTCGCAACTCGTGTCCCAACAAAACTGTGACTTTTCCTCCGTCAGTTTGTGTAGAGGCTTCGCTACATCCGAAAAGTTCTTCACAAACCGTCGATAGTAGGAGCACAAGCCCAAGAATGCTCTGACTTGCGTCTTATCTTTTGGAACTGGCCAATCCTTAACAGCAACTATCTTCTCTGGATCGGTTTCAACACCTTTTTCTGAAACGACGTGTCCCAAAAAGCTTACTTGATGTTTAAAAAATGAGCACTTTTTCGGACTCAATTTTAGGTTGGCCCCTCGGATTTTTGACAGGACACGTTCCAGGTTTTGAAGGTGTTCATCAAACGAACGGCCCACTATGATGATGTCATCTAGATAGACCAGGCAGGCGTCTCCAATTAGGCCAGTGAGCACTAGTTCCATAAGCCTCTCGAATGTGGCAGGAGCATTGCATAGTCCAAACGGCATGACTTTAAACTGCCACAGACCCTTTCCTGTAGAAAATGCTGTTTTCTCTTTATCTTTTGGGTCTATCTCCACTTGCCAGTAACCACTTTTTAGGTCTAACGTCGTAAACCATTTCATTCCTGTCAATGTATCGAGTGTGTCATCAATCCTTGGCAATGGATAGCTGTCCTTCTTCGTGACATCATTCAATCGTCGATAGTCTACGCAGAAGCGCATACTACCGTCTTTCTTTTTAACCAGCACCACCGGAGAGCACCATGGACTAGATGAAGGCTCTATTACACCATCCTTCACCATCCCGTCAATCATGGTCTCCACTTCTTTTTCTCTTGCAACTGGCAGCCTTCTGGGTCTTTGACGAATTGGTGGCTCATTGCCAGTATTTATCTTGTGCTGAACCAGACCAGTCTTTCCTATGTCAGCATCATTTGATGAGAAAATATCAGCGTATTGAAGCAACAACTTTTTAGCCTTGTTCTTTTCTTCTTCAGACAGATGATTTTGATAATCTTTCAGGAGCGTCGCAACGTTAAACTTAACGTTTTGTACCTTATTACCAGCACGTTGATCTTGGCACCGTCGCATCCAGGTCACTTCTTCACAAGTACCCATCAATGTGCCCTTCTTGATCACTTGCTCCTTATTGCTTGGGTTCAATATGCGTACTGCTGATACATTGGTGGCCTTCACCAACGTTCGTGCCATCTTCCATGAAAAGTCATCGTCCAACCTTTCTATGAGGACACATCGATTTTTCTGTCCGCTATTTTGTGGAAGAGTGACTGGAACGATTGTTTCCGACTTAGGAGGAAGAACAATCTTCCTTAAGCAGAACACATTCCCAGTAGATGCACCTTCCATAAAGATTTCTTCTGAACCACACTTCAATACTCCTTGGTTAACATCGATCTCACAAAAATGCTTTCGCATAAAGTCCAGTCCCAAAATGCAGTCATCTACTATATCGGCTACGATGACATTATGCCGATATATTCTGTTACCAAGTTTTAATTCCACCTCCTTCTCGCCTCGGACGGCTATGTGCTGACCAGTAGCTGTTACTAGTTGTATATGATCACGGTCACCGGTGTAATCCCCAAGAACCCGACGTGCTAACTGAAAATTCACGACCGTGCGAGAAGCTCCAGTATCTAGTGTCAGCTTACATGGTGTTCTGTTGACTTCGCCTTTGATGATCAGGCTGTTTCCATCATGGGCTTGTGAGATCGAAATCCTTGGGGCTCCTTTCACACCAGCCAGCACCCGCCCCGCAGTCCTGGCTTTTACTCGTTTCCCTGTTGTTCCTCGGTGGTGGAACTAACCGCCTTTACTTTCACGCTTTGCCCCTTTTCTCGCCATGAAGTTCCTTTGGGGCAATTTGCTCGCAGGTGGCCCTTCTCACCACAAATGTAGCATCGCGGTGATCCTACACCTTCCCTTCGACCCTCGTTACGCTTTGGACAACCCACCTGGTAGTGACCCTTTTCCCCACAAAGGTGACAGGTTGGCAACACGACTTCTCGAACTCTATGTGCCCGATGGTCCTGTCTAACCGCCTCCACTTCTAAGGCATGGGCCAAGGCATCTTTAAGGGTTTTGTGGTGTCCAAGATTCACAGCAGCTCTGACTTCTAGGTCACGAATCCCATCGACGAACGCCTGGACCAGATTTCCATCGATATATGCAGGTGTCGACTGGTTGGCTTTCCGGACCAGTTTTTCAATTTCCACAGCCCACTGCTGTAGTGACTCGGTGCTACGCTGTACGCGGTCCTTCAGCTGGGCACGGAACACGTATTCCAGGTGTGCGTCGCCGTATCTAGAGTCCAGCGCCTCAAGTAGCTGATCGTAGGTCCTGTCGTTGCCGAGGGCCTCCAGTACTGTTAAAGCCTGGTCGCGGAGACATAATGTGAGTGCCGTCATGGCCTGACTTTTGTCCCATCCATTCGACTTCATGACGGCTTCAAACTGTATTTTGTAAGCCGACCAAGAGGAGGTCCCGTCAAATGGCGGCACTTTGAATCCACGAAGTGAAGGCATCGTGGAACCACCAACCACTGGAGCCACAATTCCGTTTCCCGCCTTGAGATCACCTAAAGTCTTCTTTATATCAGATATTTCCACTTTGGTTTCGGAAATCCAACTGTCGTGTTGCTTAACTTGCTCTTTCACACCCTTGAGCTCTTTGCCAAATGTCACTTGAACATCCTTTAAAAAGTGCATTTGGTCGTCTTTACCACGCTGTAATTGCTCCTGCAATTGACGCGTCTGCTCCTCCTGCTTACGGGCCTGCTCCTCCTTGTCTTTTTGCAGCTGCTCCCGCAGTAGGCGTGCCTGCTCCTCTTGCCGGCGGGCCTGCTCCTCTTGCCGGCGGGCCTGCTCCTCTTGCCGGCGAGCCTGTTCCTCCTGCTTGCGGGTTTGCTCCTGAATCAGCGCCATCAAAGCTGATAAGTCAACGGCAGGCGCTGGAAGGGCTCCAGATGGACCAGCGTCTGGATCTAACGTCGGCTGCCGAGGGCCCGAGGGTTGTGACGGAGAATCTCCAAACCGTCTCTGGTCCATCTCTTGCTGCCGCTGACTCCTGGTACGAATACCGTCCGTGTCTTCCTTCGGTAGAACTGGCATAATTTATCCCACTTCTGACACCAATTGTTACGAGCTGGGGTTCGGGATAAATTAATTGACACCAATTTAACCGATAAACAGTCAAAACTTTAATTGCTCACACGAATACAAAACACAAATCACCAGTATGTCGCTATACTAGTTCACTTCACAATTCACTATCGCACTGTAATCACTTCCTAGTTCACTTTGATCTTCACTTGTCCGTGTCCACAATTGAACTGCCTTGCCGGCCCCTTAGGACCGCTATTTATATGGCTCAGAAAGTCCCAGAATCGAATAATCCCGAAAATGCTACAAAAAATACGAGTAGGTACTCGCGCGCCTATTGTTTCGCGGGCGTTGACCTCGGCCTATTGTGTCGCGAGCCGCGTGTCCTTGAGCTATTGTTATAGGCACTTATAGATATAAGTACCTACTTATACCTACGCGAGTGTCGAGATTAAACTTCCACGTGTTTCTAGAACCTTCGTGAGCCATCTCAGTCGTTCTATTACGTATGCGGCGTAACAATATATTACAATATTTAAAAATTTCTATAAAGAAAACATTATAGAAATTTTTAAATATTGTAATATATTACCTGTACAACTCAGGGTTCACATGGCACTATTAATTGAACAACACAATAATCAAAATATTCAGGTTCCTGTTTCCCATAGAATAGTGACTAGAAAAATTACCAAAAATAAATTAAACGTACCTAAGATAACAAATTATTATGGACGGCGAACATTAGAATTTTTAATTCCCACTTTAACCAATGACATTCCACAGAATATAAGGCAAGAAATTAACTTTAAAAATTACAGGCAAAAATATAAAAAATATTATTACGACAATATAAAATAAATTAGTTGCACAATTAAACAAAAAAACCAAATTCAACAATAAAATCAAACAACCTATATATTCAGGAATGTTAAAGTTGTCTAGAACCAGTTTTATTTCGTTTTACACAAAGAGCGAACGCCCAGCAGTGTGCATCAATATCGGAAATGTAACTAGTACGGAACACACATTTCATAGAAATAAGTGCTTACCGCTTACGTAATAAGGTCTGGAGTATTGTAACAAGTGTTTTACATATTTTGTTTATATTCAATATTTATAAGATTAGTGAAGTATTTTTATGATTACTGAAGTAGTTTTATGAACAGTGCGTTTAATTCGAATGTGAGTACCAATTCAAACCATTCTTGGTTTAATGGTACAAAAATAAACTAAGATTGTATTATTGTGTTAAATAATAAAAAAAAAAAAAAAAAAAAAAAAAAAACTGATTTCCTCAGTTTTTCATCAGCCACGTGTCTAAGCGTCTTAAACACGTATATTAATTTACGCAACCTACTACTAAGGGAAGAAATGTGCTCCTGGAATCTTAAGGTGTCATCAATTATTATGCCTAAATATTTTATACTATCCACCCTTTGGATGTGGGTACAAGTGCACACACTGTCAATCAGTTTGTTGCAGGAGTGGTCTACTAGGGTATGTCCTGTCTTTTGTGCATTACACTTTAATGAAAAAGCCAAGTAATGTGTCTTATCCGTATTTAGTGTAAGAACATTGTTATGCAGCCACTCGGTCACATTGTTTAAGCCTGACTGAGCATGTTCATACACCTCGTCCCAGGAATTTGCTCCAAAGAGAAGGGCAGTATCATCTGCAAAAGTTATTATTTTTCCATTGACAAGAGGGAGCGTACCCAGGTCGTTAATATAAATTAAGAAGAGAGTCGGGCCAAGGACGCTGCACTGTTGAAATGTTAGCAACCCTACTGCCATCAGACCTCCGGCTCCGCTATCCAATTTCTGGGCAATAGGTACTGATTTCCTGAGAATAGTCAGGTTGTCAGGCTTTTTGGATTTCTATCACTTTCTGATTACCAAAAAACTGGGACGGCTTAAGGTGCTAAGGCACTGAGGGGTCTCCAATAATGATCACCGATCCACAGACTGACCGCGACTAGCGCAGCTTAACTTTGCAGATTGGTTGATAAGCATCGTTAAACTACGCTACAAGTATGTGAAGTGTGCCTTACAGTAGGTAAGACATTGCATCTCTGCCTGACATTTCGTAGAATCCAGGCGTAACTTACGCCTTACCAATGAAAGGTATCATATGGTATACCTTACGCCGCGTAAGGTATACCATATGATACCTTTCATTGGTTACAAATCTCTGCGTAGGTTTAATCAGACCACAGTTCACTCATAACAAGGATGTGAGGAATGTACAGATGCCAGATCAAGCTATCCAAAACTGTCAAATTTTCCCAATTTAATATGAACCTTATTAATTTGCATTAAAGTTGAAAATCTATCATATAAATTTCACAGATTGGGGTAACTTGATGTGCTGGCCTAGGTACAGAGGAAATATTATGTATTTACTAGCTGTCCGTCTTTTTTCTTTTTTACTCGGCTCCTAATAGTCGTAGCGTGATGTTATACCTAGCTATTATGTAATACTAATATTATAGAGAGGTAAAGTTTGTGAGGTTGTAGGGGGTAATCTCTAGATCTACTCGGAAAAGCTACATTATTTTCTGAGTGTCATAGGCTATATATAATGTAACTCTAGCTTCCGCCCGCGACTTCGTCTGCGTGGAAATGTTCTTTTTAATTATCTTTGTAATTTGGCAAATTGTCTCAAAATCATTATAAATTAAAGCATATATGTTACTCTGATGTATAAATAATAATACTGTAAAGTTTCATCAAAATCCGTTCAGTAGTTTTAGCGTGAAAGAGTAACAAACATCCATCCATCCTCACAAACTTTCACATTTTTAATATTATTAGTAGGATTCATAATATTAGTGCAGTAATAGCATAGCGGTATGACCATTGGACTGCCAAGTCGAAGGTCTGACTTTTCGAATTCATGTGCGTATTAATAATTATTTATCACTCGCTTAAACGGTGAAGGAAAACATCGTGAGGAAACCTGCATACCTTAGAGATTTTTCTCGACGGTTTGTGAAGTCTGCCAACCCGCACAAGGCCAGCGTGGTGGATTATAGCCTAATCCCTCTTAATATGAGAGGAGACCCGTGCCCAGCAGTGGGACAGTATATGGGTTGATGATGATAATATTAGTAGAATACACATGTTATAAATTCCTGCCCATTGACGTCGTTCGTCATGCAATTCGCAGAATGAGAATTACCCAAAATGTCAGCGAATACAGGCATCAGATTGTTAATCAGACTGTAAGTAATTCGATAATTTATCATTTTGTATTAAAATATTTCTTTCAAAGTAAGTTGCATGCTATTAATTATTCTAGTCTCGTTACATTTGACTTTTAAAACTAGGATTAGCTACGGGCATTGAGCCGTGTAGTTTTAAAATTATGTTATAATAACAACTATGATTCATTCATTACACAAAGATCATTTTAAAAATCTCCATTATTGATTTCTGACACTTGGCATGGTGATGAAGGTGCGGTGGTTACTAAATGAAGGTCATATTTCTATAGGATCCATGGAGGATCCATGAGGACTCTCCGTACTATAAAAAAAAGGTGAAAATATCAATGAATTTATGGACTTCATTAGAGTACCTAATCGGTGTTTTAGCGAGAAGGTCCTAGCCAATGGCACAGCCAGCTGGTGACGTCTTATGCCTATTTGAAAAAACTCTTCTCTTCTCGGTTATGTATCTCAGATGTGTTTACAAACATTAAATTTCACATAGGTACACAAATCCCGGTTATTGGCAATGGGCTCGTCCCCTATTAGGTATTTACATGGGACCTAAACATACTAGCCAACTGTGGGTGATTAGTACACCTCTTAATACAGGCGTAAAGGTACTTATGCTATTATGCACCATGAATATGATTATGTATAATAAATACCTATATTGAGATAAAATTGCCCAGTAAATTCCGTAAACCTCGTAGAAAAGTGTAAACGAAACAATTAAATACTTCATTGAATTAGGCACTAATCAATCACTATATTGTTTACATGAAAATAGTTTAATAGCTAATCAACTAGAATAAAATATAACAATGATAATGAAATTTAGAACTCCGCGGACAATAAACTCATTTTAACGCAGTAATCACTGTATGAAATTCATGTGTATGTATGATCAACAAAATATCTTGTAAAGATAAACCAAAGGTACCAAATCGAATGACGAAGTAGCTATAACTAGGTAAAACTGTGAGTCAATTCCCAAAAGGTTAATTTCTCCATCTAACCATAGATAAAATTCGAATTAGAAAATCTCGATGACATAAAAAGCAATCAGTAACCGCTTCGCGAAAAAAGGAAAATTGTAGATCAAAGACAGGAAACGAGAGCGAACCGATGCGCGAATAATGCAATAAATTTACTTTTCGGACGCGGTTTAACCTAACTTGGCGACAAATCGAATCGTAACGCTTTAACGAACGCGGCGACGAATACTTTGAATGTGGAACGACGAAAGATTCGAATAATTTCAAATTTTAGAACTTTCAATGAGTTTAAATGCCATTTTTGTTTTGCAAAATTGTTGAGAATACCTAATATCATAGCTTTTTTAATACGAAACTTTTTAAATTCATAAAATATTCATTCTATCAATTTTTTCAATCATTTCCGTGGAATAGTGTCTCACCTTAAAATTATCTAAATGGACAGTCAATTTTTGCGCCTTTTTAAATCAATGGCACAATCATTATTTTAACTAAGTAATTACGCAAGACAAGCGTGTAAAAATTAAATAAAATATCGTTTAAATTTTTAAGTACCTATTACATCATAATATGTATATCTATTGTCTTCAAAATAAGTATGTCTGTAAAATATTAATTCCTTGGTGTACAATAAAGAATATATAAATAAATAAATACATCTAAGCTGAAAAAAATTAAGACTCAAAAATGGTTCCACAGATCTCTACATGGCGAAAAACGGCCACTAAACGTTCCAAATTCAAACAGAAAGGAAAATGCGTGAAAAACAATATCCAAATGACATTTCCATGTTAAGGGTGGCGCCAATTCTGCTCGCTACGTAATTTTAGTCGATTTATCGAATTAAATTGATAAATTTCTTTGATGTGGGTTCATATTGATCATTCGATTACACGGAACTCGACTTTTCAATTTGCCGCCCTCTTTTTATCTGTGATGAAATGATTGGTGTAAGCAGAAAACAGGTTACTTCCAATTTAATTTGTTAGAGTTAGAAATGATATAGAAAGTAGGGATGAAGCTTAAATATCCACTAGGGAAGTGACATTTTATAAGGGAGTTTTTTAAATTAATATTATTATTTATGAGTGAATAGCAATACGAAATTTAATGTAAATATTAACATCCTATCCTATACTAGTGATAATTAGCAAATGTTATAATTGAGATATTATATAACTCTCTCGATTTGCGTAATTTTGCTGCAATATCCTCAACGGAATATCCTCATGGATCCTCCGCCACCCGGGGAGGTGGCAGGGTATGTTGGACTCGTACCGACTAAAAACCGTACTTGCCTATACTTACCCTATAGTCATGGCCATGGGATCCGCGAAATTCGCCACAGAGAATACCTAGCGAAAGCTTATTACTTATTCTACCATGGTAATATCATCAACATCATCATACTGTCCCACTGCTGGGCACGAGTCTCCTCTCATATTGAGAGGGATTAGGATATGGTAATATAAGTACATATAATTATGATCAGACAAACACATCATTATTTAAAATACTTATGTAGATACGTATGTCAAAAAATACATATCACTAAATAGTCGCCGTTGATATAAAAGATTGAATCAATCAATATGTTAATAAAACATCACTTGTGAATATTTAAATATTAAAGTTAAGCTGCGCTAGCCGCGGTCAATTTGTGGATGGGTGGCTATTCTTAACACATTGAGACCCTCCTGTGCCTTGGAGAGCACTCAAAGGCGTCGGTTCCGGTTGTCATGTTATAAGCAGAGCTTGTACTATGGATACTAGACGATTGATATAAAACTTAAATACTTTTTTTTGTAAATACATACTTATAATACATATGAAAGACCCAAACAAATATTTATGTCCTGTGGGAACCGAACCCACGACCTCTTGATCAGCATTCCGACACTCGAACCACTAGACCAGAGACGTACAATATTGTACATGGTAACGAAGGTACTAAACTAAACCAAAAAGTATTTCCGTTTCCACAGGCAAACTGAGAAAACGGTTTTCTGGAACTTTGTTTAGAAGTAAAATATCGTGAATGTTTAATAATAAAGATACATACACACCTTGACTGCCTCATTAGTCTAGTGGTCCTAAGCGCGACTGCTACGCTAGAGGTCCGGGGTTTGATCCCCATGTCCAGCAAAGTGTTATTGAGTTTTTCTATGAAATTCTCAGTAGCAGCTCTGAGTCTGGATTTGTGCACGGTGAATGGCAATAGGCTCGCTCCCTATTACATGGGACCTGAAACTTACCGGCGAAATGTGGGTGTACACCTCTGCCTAACCCTTCGGGGAATACAGGCGTGATGCTATGGTATGACATACACACCTACTCTCTCTATCTGCAAAGCGTTTTGAAAAAACGCCCTAAGCCTTCTAGGGTTGACGTGACCCTAATACGTCTCACAGATCACAAATTCAAACAATTAGGTAATTATCCTCCAATTAACAAATCGCTCTAAACCTATCCACTACCGAACCTCCAAATACCCTCTATTTACATTTAATTCCTACCATTAGCGACACCTCTTGCAGAATAACCAGTTGTCCATAACGGATGTTTTGGCACGATTACCCGCCAATCCTCTTGATTTATTCGATTTTCGAACGACGCCATTTGAAGTCACGTGCGCATCGCAAATATGGCGGGGTTACTGTTGGGAAAAGTTGGTGAAATACGCTACAGGGTGTGACAAGAATTCGTAATAGAAATACGTGGGAGCAGCCGCGGTTATAAAGTACACCAACATAATTCCTTCAATATATCCAAGAATATATTTATTATTTTATCGGAAATAGATACCTACTTTTATTTTTCTTAAATTTAGGTATAGATACCTATATGGCGTATCATCAGTAACCCATATACTGTCCCACTGCTGGGCACGGGTCTCCTCTCATATTGATAGGGATAAGGCTATAGTCCACCACGCTGGCCTAGTGCGGGTTGGCAGACTTCACAAACCGTCGAGAAAATTCTCTAAGATATGCAGGTTTCCTCACGATGTTTTCCTTCACCGTTTAAGCGAGTGATGATTAATTAATAATACGCACATGAATTCGAAAAGTCAGAGGTGCGTGCCTTGGGGTCGAACTCGAGACCTTCGACTTGGCAGTCCAATGGTTATACCACTAGGCTATCACTGCATACAACAAACATAGATGTATGGCGTATATCTATGTTTATTTAAATAACGATTTTTAATGATACCAGTGTGATTATTTATACCAGTAAGGTGGAAAACATGCATACGGCCACCTGATGGTGAGCAGTTACCGTAGCCGTACCATAGACGCTTGCAACACGAGGGGTAACGATTTCGCGTTACCGATCTTGTAAAACGAAAGAGGAAATCAGAAACAGTTGGATTGGCAATATAAAGGTCAAACCCACTGCCAAAACAATGTTTCCTCGCGGAGCATTGGCAACGTTGCTCACCTTTAGGAACACAACACAGAATTCAACCCGGAATTACATCCCCAGTCGGATACCTAGCTCCAATTTGAGTGGAATGAGTCCCACTATGCCCTTCTATTTAGTTTTTTCTGTTAGTATTTTGGTGATTAGATTTTATATTATGAAAATAAATAAACGATGCAATATAGAGGACGTAACATATTGTATTGTAATGTACACAAACTATAATGTCTATTATACTCAATTTTTTTTATAGATATTCTATCTCATGTTCACAAGTTTTTCTACAAAGTAATTGATACTTTTACTGTAGCAAAAAACATCACTCTGTACACAGAGTAAACTCGACACCGTAATTGGAGCACTCAATTTGTGGCACTTGCCGCCAACGCGTGGCAACCACGTGGCTCTATCAATTGTCTATGGTCTCTTCTATGATACAACGGACCTCCTTTGAATGAAAACTGCACGCACATCTATTGTAGTGCTGGAATAAAAGATATGGATTTCATTAAAAATTCATTATCGCTGATGAAATGGTTTGATAGACTGTCATAGGTCGGGGTTATATCCTTCTGTGCTTTATAAAAAGCATTAACTGAATTTTAAAAAATATCATCCGTTACTTTACTGGGTGATTTTATGCGTGTTTTTTCTTACGGTGTAAGTTTTCTTCGTGTAGAAGATTAGCTAGTTAGCAGGTTGAGGGTGAGGTTGACTGCCCGCCGAGAGTGAAGCCTATAGATCTTTGATAAAATAGTACTAGTTATTGCCCGCGGTTTCGCAAGCATCCCGAGGTCCTTTTTTCGATAAAAAGCCTAAACCACCTTAAATCCTTCTCCAAGATCCAATCTATATCTGTACCAAAATTCATCAAAATTGGTTCAGTGGTTTAGGAGTGAAAACGTTAAAAATAAACAGACAGTAACTTTCGATAACATTAGGAATTAAATACTTGTAGGTACCTACGTGATTAATACACTTTTTTATTTATACCAATGCTTGTCGAAGACGTGATTCCGCAGAACTATCTTTTTGTACTTTTTGGCATTCTCCATGCTAAGATTTTAAAGTTATTTAGCGAAGGAAAATTTTACCATATAAGACTTATATGAGATTCTGAAGGTGAAGGCAAAATTCGTCATGGCGGGTGGGACTCACGGTGGCTTAGTGGTCATAGCGTCTAGTGTCCCTAACCAGAAGACGCAGGTTCGAATCCTGCCCGCGGTCGAATTTTTCCTTCGCTAAATAACTCTATAAGAACTTTTTAAGGGAATTTATGATAAGTACCTAAAGTAAAAACCATACCAACTTATATTGCAGTCTTTAATCTTATTATATAAAACAACACCCTTCTAAAATATTTATTTGCTTAGCATCACACAATAAAGCAAAAACATATTAATTATTATAAACGTTGAAAAAAATATCAACTTTCTCGTTCATTGTAAGAAGTTAGTATTTATGATAATTAACCCGTAATAAATAACACACTATTGTCTAATTTATAATCCGACATTATCATTAGCAGTTCAAAACAGAACTACGGTATAATTTAACAACAATTCATATTTTTTCAAAGCCATATTTAACCTCCTTTCATAACCTTTTCGCACCTAGACGTCATAAATTTAGCTACCGTGGTCATCAATGCGCGTTAAAAAAACGTGAGAATCTGTCTACGGGCGAACGCATCCTTTGTCCATGATTTGTCAGTTCCGTTTTCTATGAATGAACTTCTGCCGTGTTTTTTTTTTTCAAATCGATGTATGCACAGGTGTATTTGTTTGTGAATTTTGTAAATCCAGCCCCTATCCGCTCACTGTTTGGTTATTTGTAGTTGTAGTTCAATATAAGAAACATTGTGCTTTGATAGTTGTACGAATAGAACTGTCGACGGAATAGTTGCGCTTGCTTGTTTTTTTATTGTGATAACTAATTTTATTCTCCTCAAACGTTTTTGCGTTATTAGAAGGCATGAAAATATAGAATCGGAAAACTGCCGGGTGTAGGTATCAGATAGATATAGAGATCCATATAAAGTTTCTGTCTATCCGATTCATTGCTACGCGTTTTTAACTTTAATAAGAACCTACACAATTAGTGGGCATAATTTGAATTAGGTACTTAATTAAATATGTACAATACAATAAGTCCTTACGGAAGACAATCAGAATAACGTAGGTCAAGTACCTAAGCTAGATTTAAATTTATCTCTAGATATATAGAATAACCAGTGAATAACCTGGTAAAGAAGGGTATAAGATGAAAATTATAAAGCACAACAGAATACAGAATTAAACTTACACATCGCTACCTCTCTTTAAAAAGTTTTAATTCTAAATTTAAAACTCAGAGCGTTGGCGGCAAAATGACCATAAACAACTTTATTTTTTTCTCGCCGCGCCCGACGTTGTCCCGCCTTTGTGACTGTATCCTGCCCTTTTCATTCGACCTTTTTAAGGAAGAAATTTATTATGTATACTTTTGGCCATGACCAGTAGCCGTTTTTAATTGTGAATTATGGGTTTTATAGTTTTTTAGGCTTATTTTTTTGAATCCAGACGTTTCCTGACCGATCGGAAGGTCACTTTATTTTTTTTCATAGTTCTGAATTTATTTTAAATATTTTTTGTATAATTGATTTAGATACAGGTTCTTTTCGGGGTTAATCGTATGGAACGGCGTTTTTAATGTGTTCAAATATAATGAAACGGATGTTTCTTTATTGTGAATAGTTTTGGACAGGAAATATCCGTATTTTGTAAATGTAGGATATAAATAGAGCATTTTCAATTTATCCAGTTAGTTTTTCACCGAGTTTTGTATAAAGGGCTGATGGCTATATAAAAATCAGCATCTTCAATACTTATTTACTGTAGCATAATTCTAAAAATGACCAAATGACTACAGCTGTTATTGTGTTACGTTATGAAAATTAATGCATTTCAGAGTTTTTTGTAAATGGCAACTACAAATACAATCCTACCAAAAGCAAAGTAAACATAGCCTGTAATACAAAATAGTAATAATTGTTTTACTACTATTAATGTGCTGAATACTGATAGCTACGTTAGCTTTTTTATATAATAATACGTCCTGCATATTCACATAATTATACAAAAATATAATTTAAAAAACTATGTAAAATATCCCCCATCGCGGTATAGGGAACAGGGCTCAGGAACAAGCTCCATCGCAATATCATTTGCAGAATCAAACCCTAGACCCAGCCGCCTAACAAGATACGCCTAGAAGACTTCTTCGATAAATTAAATTTAACAAAGAAGTATATTGATAAATAGATCACATTACATAAGACTGAATAAAAAAATCAATAAAGGCTCCCATGCATAGGATTTTCGACCTCCCACTGATGCGATTCCAGCGCCACAGTAGTGCCATTGTCACACATTCTTTAGCAATTTCTTCAAGGGTTGCATAGCATTGTATCCGAACGTCCCAATTAAAAAGCATTCTGCGCCCACCTGGCTGATAAAAAAAAATATTCGCGCCGATATTACATCGTCTATTTGGCATGTCAGTCCGTTTGTATGTATTTGATAGGTATAGCTATCATAGTAAAATACTATTTCTATGAACTTACTGATTTTATTTTTTATTTTAATTAATTTGTCGTAGACCTCGTAGCTCGTAGTATTTGTGCTACGAATGTCAATGAAAAAATCTGTCAAATATTTTTGATAGATTTTCAACTTTAACACAAAACAATAAGGTTCATTTTCAATTGGGAAAATTTGACAGTTTTGGATAACTTGACCTGCAGGCGTATGTACTGTACAAATGCCTCAGTAAATACCTCAATAATCCAGTGGCCGTTAGCGCGACTGCTACGCTAGAAGTCGTAGGTTCAATTTACGTTTCTTCACTCCTATGATGCTCAGATTGAGAAGCTGTTATAGGGTTGTGGCAATTGGCTCGCCCCTATTACATGGGACCTACACATACTGGTAAACTGCGGATGTATATAATGAAAATATTTGATTTTCTGTTAACAGGGTCAATGTCATGGTCTGTTTACCGTCTTAATTCTATTTTCAGTAACAAAATACCCACGTATTTTGTTACTGAACGCGGAAAAAGGGACTATTCGCTGAGAATAACCTCTTCCAGCGTCATAATTACCAAAATATTTCGTTTATCCTCTAAATATACCCTATAAGAAGAATTGTGATATTTTTACGGATTTTTTCGCGTTATATTGATATTATTAGTACCGACGTTTCGGACCCTTTACGACGTCCATGGTCGCGGGTAGACTACCACACCAGTCTACCCGCGACAATATAACGCGATAAAATCCGTAAAAAGTAGTTTTATTTCAATATTCGCGTAAATGTCAGAAATCAATGTACCTATTAGAATTGTGATAACTTAAATTAAATTTTAAAAAAGAGTGTCTATCTATGGAGTTTCTTGTCGGTTCTTCTCCTTAACACCCACTTTTTGGAACCGTGCAACTAGTTTTGATTTTTCAAAAGTGGGTTATTGGTCTAATTGAAATAAAATATTTGATTTTGACTGAAATCTTCCGCAAAATTAAAAAGAAATATATAAAACAAAATGCAAGCAGAGCCGAGAATACGCCTAGGTAGACTAGGCGTATTCTCGGCTCTGCCGATAATAAAAAGGAGATGCCGATACTATCCGAGCGAAAATTATAATCGGCAATGGAGCGTGCTCCATAATCCATCGCCGCATTTTTTTTTTCATCGAGAAAATTTATTTTTTACAGATTTAAGCTTTTGCGTTAACGTTCTGTACTCATTTTTTTTTAATTCTATTCGTCTTTGTTGTTGTTCGGATTCCATTTATAAAATGAAGTAAACGTTCTTTGCGAACATTTTTATCAGTCATATTTTTTAATTTAATATAGTCTATAATAAGCAAGGGTGGATGGGGGTCATGGGGTCATAACCCCTATAAGCGGAGCCTAGGTAAACCATAGATTAACTAACTATTTGTATGAATTTACAAAAAAAAAGTATGTAGGTAAGTAATAAATCCATTGTCTAGTTACCATAGTAGAAGCTCTGCTTAGTTTGGGACTAGATGATGCTATGTAAAAATGTCCCAGAAATATTTATTTACATATTATCTATATTATTTATTATTTTGCTTTATAAAAAAATCCTTGTGTAATGGCTGCTTTCTCGCAAGTAAATAAACACATACATTACGTACGATTCATTATAATACACACATATTATTATCACACTTGTATTCCTCGAAGGCTTAGGCTGAGGTGTACTAATGTACACCCACAGTTTACTGGTATGGTTGAGCCCTAAATTATGGTTGAGCTACACAATGACTGATGCATGCGTGCCGTCGGTTGGGACTGTTCTAACTCAAAGCCGCTATGGCTCTTTCTTCAAAAGGCCATTTTAGACTTTGCCCTACATTGTAAGACACATATTTGTTACTATTTTATGTCTGGACTTTAAGAGAGACTATGATTCTCTGAGTTTGTTTCGGCGTTTCTTCTCAGAGGTCGTCAGTTAGGAAATGCCGGAGCCATCTAGCTTAAAAAAATATGTTAAATATTGACTTGTAAAAGTGTCTTTAAAAGATCTATTTACAGAAATAGATATCGTTTATCGTATGTTGAGGTCCCATGTTATAGGGGGCGAGCCTATTGCCATTAACCGGGCACAAATCTAAGCTCCAATCTGCTACTGAGAATTTCATAGACAAATCACTACACTACACTACTAGTACCTAGTGTTATTGGATCTATATCCAGATCTAGATCTAAGAATCGGAAACGTTGGGATTAGGTAATAATATCAATATAACGCGATACAATTCATAAAAAGTAGTTTTATTTCAATGTCACTCTAATTCGCGTAAGTGTTAAACTGTTAGCTATGTTAATTCGTTGGTAATCCTTAAATAAATAAATAAAATAAAATACACCAAGAGCCAAAATCACAAATCACTAACGACCTCCCTAACCTTTATTAAACTACCAACATAACAAAGCAAAACGTAACACAACACCGTTGGTCCCGGGGGAGCCAACTGAGCGGCCCACACAAGACTTCACTTTGAGGATTACGAACAAACATTAATAGTACATGGCAATATTAATGACGAAAGGTACCAACATGATTTTGGATGGAAGCTTAATCATCTTCCAGATATACTGGAGGAAATTAGTTGAAGAAGCTCCAATCACTAGCTGCCATATTGTTCTGATTACGTATTCCGAAGTTTGAAAATGGAATATACAGCAGGAGGAACGCCTAGAGACTATTCTGAATAGAATTTTAATACAATACTGTCTTGTAATTACTTGTAGATAAGTAAGAACTATGCTGACCAACCGATCTGCAAGGTTAAGCTCCGCTAACCGAGGTGAGTCTGTGGATATGGTGAGCATTTTTAACACACCGAGCCCGTCGGCACCGAGCACGTAAAGCCGTCGGTCCCGATCGTCATTCGAACACCTATGACAATAATTATTATTATTGGTAGTCAGAAGTCGAAAAACCCTGACTACCAGTCTATCTTCAGTATATAATCGGTACAGAGGGTCTACTCCCTATCTCCGCCAACGAAGTTACGAGCCGTAATGGCCGTAGGATTAGAGGCTGGAAGCTGGCCACAACATAGTTGGGAAAAGGCTCGAATCCTGCCTGAGTTGAATTTTTCTCTAAAAGGATGGGAAAGTTGTTTTTTAATAAAATCGTTGCCCTACTCTAGGATTTTCTCCTGTATCGGGTGGGTTTACAAACACAAACATTCACATACACAAACACCCAGACAAGGAACAACTACACACCTACGTTGTTTTTGTTTGTGCCTTATTGACAAGGTCAATGTCATCGTTGGTTTACCGCTTAATTCTATTTTCAGTAACAAAACACCCGCATATTTGTAATGGAAAACGTAAAAGAGAAACGGTACGCTGTAAAAATCACTTCCCACATAATTATTACCAAAATATCTCATCGATTTTCCTCCAAATTTACCGTCTACTCCTATTTTTAAATATACCTACTTATTCTTTGTGGTAATAACTCGAATTCAAGGGCAATCATTGATATTTTGAAGGTTAATTTCCACTCATAACATGGTATGAACCTACTTCCTATATCTATTTTTAACTTTTTCCTTATCTGTTACATGAGCGTAACATTTCATGATGAACCTACTTTGACATATTTTTAGCTTTCATTGGTAAATAAAAATAAATTACCAATGGTATTTTTTTTAACTTGATTCTTTGTGTAATCTCGTGGCTAATTGATGACGTCTAGTGGTTTGAGTGTCAGACTGCTGATCACGAAGTCATGGGATCGATTCACACAGGGCACAAATATTTATGTCATCATCAACCCATATACTGTCCCACTGCTAGGCACGGGTCTCCTCTCATATTGAGAGGGATTAGGCTATAGTCCACCACGCTGGCCTAGTGCGGGTTGGCAGACTTCACGAACCGTCGAGAAAAATCTCTAAGGTATGCAGGTTTCCTCACGATGTTTTCCTTCACCGTTTAAGCGAGTGATAATTAATTATTAATACGCACATGAATTCGAAAAGTCAGAGGTGCGTGCCTTGGGTTCGAACTCGAGACCTTCAACTTGGCAGTCCAATGGTCATACCACTAGGCTATCACTGCTTAATATAAATATTTATGTGATGAACCCAATTTGCAGCGATGGCAGAACCATCAGAAAATGATTCAGGACTTTTGGCGACATTGATCGCAGGATTACCTCAATCAATTTTTACAGTGACATGTATGTGTTTGTTTGAGTGTTTCTTAGTATGACATATATGTATTTACAAAAACAAAGATGGTGCCGTATAGGTATAATGTCGCAAATATTTAAAAAAGTTAACTGCATCATTAGTCTAGTGGTCCTGCGCGCTACACGTCCTGGGTTCGATCCCCAGGTCTAGCAAAGTGTTATTGGGTTTTTCTATGAGTCTCAGTAGCACCTCGGAGTCTGGATTTGTGCCCGGTTAATGGCAATAGGCTCGCCCCCTATTATATGGGACTTAAACATACCGGCGAAATGTGGGTGTACTTAGTACACCTCTGCCTAACCCTTCTGAGGATACAGGCGTGATGGTACCTATGTATTAAAAAAGTACCTAATCAATCCATTCGTAATACATCAAGACCATTAAACCCTCTGTGCGGGACTTCGAACCGTTGGTTCCGGTTGTCGTACGAACACCTATGATAATCGTTGCTGGTAATTAGAAGCCGAAAAAGCTTGACAACCAGTCTATCCTCAGGACATCAGTAGGTTACCAAACTTCTGGGAATCAAAACTCAGTACCTCACATCGAAATAATCTATCTTACAAGCTGCACAAGAAAACCTTAGGGTATCACCATCTTCTTTATGTACCAACCGTTCCGTGCCACGGAGAGCACCTATAGCCGGTAAACATACCGGCGAAATGTGGGCGTACTTAGTACACCTCTGCCTAACCCTTCCGAGAATACAGGCATGATGGTACCTATGTATTAAAGAAGTACCTAATCAATCCATTCGTAATACATCAACACCATTAAACCCTCAGTGCGTCGGAGAGGACTTCCAACCGTTGGTCCCGGTTGTCATACGGACACCTATGGCAATCGTTAGTGTTAGTCATAACTGCATAAGCCCAAATCTGACAACCAGTCTATCCTCAGTGTATCAGTTT
Organism: Acronicta alni; assembly: GCA_964056405.1. Taxonomy (NCBI): domain Eukaryota; kingdom Metazoa; phylum Arthropoda; class Insecta; order Lepidoptera; family Noctuidae; genus Acronicta; species Acronicta alni. The sequence continues at coordinate 3,011,880 of OZ043939.1, forward strand.
TGCCCAGAAATTGGGTTGCCAAGGTCTGATGGCAGTCACTTCGTGTACAATACTGATATTCAAACGCATCTGGTTAGACTGGAAGCCGACCCCAACGTAAAAAATACTCGGAAGATGATGATGATCAAATATTTATGAAGTAAAAAAAATAACTATAAGTTTATGACACGATAATTAGATTCCTTAAAATCTACGTCATACAAAGCATCTGAACGCAACAATAACTAATAGAAAATTAATAAACCGTGTAAAATACCCGACATGCCTTCGTTCCGATATCCCACGCAAGTGACAATGTTTCAAAAAAATAATAATTGATTAAAAAAAATAATAATCCATATCCCCGGAGGATTACACGACAAATGCATTTTGGTTGGCCACACTGTACCTGGGGCTTCCAAATTCAAATTTCAAAAAAACAACGTCGAACGCCTACAAAATATTTGTCGTTGGATCGTGTCTACTTTTGGGGTTCCGCAAAAATATTATATTTTTTTACTAAATTTATTAATACTAAAGATATTGCATATTTTACTTAAACAACTAGCTAGATCATTTTTCAGTTTATACTTGAGATAGATACATAATGCATTGAGAATAGCAATAACAATATAAGAATGCAACTATTTTTTTATTTATTTATATTGGCACACCAACACAAAGTTTGTTCTGTGCGAACAAGTTATTTATAGGTATACACAACTTTGTCAGTCTAACTCGGTACATTTGTAATTAATATAATATAATAATAATTAAGAATAATAATTTATAAATTGATAATAACTGATTTATGATATAAATAAAATAAAATTGATGTACAATTAAGATTGAAATGAAAATTAAATCAAATTCAAATTGAAATTTGGAAAACATAAAATAAAAAACTAAAAATTGAAGGATTAACAAATATGGAGACTATACTAATACATACTACCACGCCTGTACTTAACCCTGCCCTTTAGCCACCCACAGCTCGCCGGTATGTTTAGGTCCCACTTTATAGAAGGCGAGCCGATTGCCAATATCCGAACACCGAGCTGCTACTGAGATTTCATAGAAAAACCAAATAACACTGCTGCGACCTGAGAATCGAATCAGACCTCTAGCGTAACAGTCGCGTTTAGGACTATTAGGCTAACAAGAATTATAATATAATGTTTAATATAATCAGTAATAGCAAAAATAATCAGTAATAGTAAGCAGTGATAGCCTAGCGGTATGACCATTGGACTGCCAAGTCGAAGGTCTCGAGTTCAAACCCAAGGCATGCACCTCTGACTTTTCGAATTCATGTGCGTATTAATAATTAATTATCACTCGCTTAAACGGTGAAGGAAAACATCGCGAGGAAACCTGCATACCTTAGAGATTTTTCTCGACGGTTTGTGAAGTCTGCCAACCCGCACTAGGCCAGCGTGGTGGACTATAGCCTAATCCCTCTCAATATGAGAGGAGACCCGTGCCCAGCAGTGGGACAGTATATGGGTTGATGTAGATGATGATGATAATCAGATGAAAAAAAATCGAAGCCTTGGTCGATAGAAATAAAATATCTTCTCCGTTCTATAATTTCTTCACGGAACCAACCTCCATACCATACGTCACGTAAAAAAGGAATCTAATTCAATAGATGCGATTCGATCTATGAGTGACATAGCGCAGGTGCTGCCACCTGTCGCGATCCAGCGTGTGAATGATCCACATATTTATCGTCGATCAATGATTTAGCAATAAACACTACAATAGGACTACTTGGGTAGCCATTTTTAGTTTTGACACGGGTGGACGAGGCCCACCTATTCAATATTACGTATGACTTGTCAAAAACTATTCGATTTGAAGAAATTCGTGTGAATATGTCATGTTAGTAACAGTTTAACGATCTACGAAATCAGTTTCATATTTTTTGCTTGCTTTGCTTTTTAGGTAGATGTGAACCTTTGCCGATTGGTCTGGAAGTAAAGCACTTAGTCAAGTTAATAGGTAAAGTAACGACAGTGGGTCGTGTGTCGGATTTCTGATCACGAGGTCGTGGGTTCAATTCCCACAGGACACAAATATTTATGTGATAAACATGAGTATTTGTTTGTCTGGTTGTTTCTTATGTATTTTATGTACGTATTTACAAAAAAATATTTAAGTATTATATCCATTGTCTATAATACCCATAGTACAAGCTCTGCTTAGTTTGGGACTAGATGGTACTGTGTAAAAATTTCCAAAAAATTATTATTATATTTATTAATTATTGCATTTTAGAGCCAACATTTATTTGTAAATGGTAAATAGATTCGATACCTTTGTATTTATAGTGAAATAACGGAGCTTATTAGACGCTAAAATTGGAATAACATTATTTGTTTAACGTTATAATGAATGGAGTATAGCTCATTGTTTTGAAATACTCATAATATACAGACGCTATCCCTGCACCTGTTCTTTATTTATTTTTATTATAGTACGCAATATCCTCATGAATCCTCCGCCACCTGGGGAGGTGGCAGGGTATGTCAGACTCATACCGACTAAAAACCGCACTTGCCTTCACACGCCATATACTCATGGCCATGGGATCCGAGAAATTCGCCACGACCATGATACTATGAAGATTGCACCATCTTCTTCCTCCGAGGCTTTTTCCAATCTTTGTTGGGGTTACAGCAGTGATAGCCTAGTGGTATGACCATTGGACTGCTAAGTCGAAGGTCTCGAGTTCGAACCCAAGGCACGCAGCTCTGACTTTTCGAATTCATGTGCGTATTAATAATTAATTATCACTCGCTTAAACGGTGAAGGAAAACATCGTGAGGAAACCTGCATACCTTAGAGATTTTTCTCGACGGTTTGTGAAGTCTGCCAACCCGCACTAGGCCAGCGTGGTGGACTATAGCCTAATCCCTCTCAATATGAGAGGAGACCCGCGCCCAGCAGTGGGACAGTATATGGGTTGATGGTGATGTTGGGGTTGAATATTAGTATTTTACACAAAGCGACTGCCATCAGACCTCTGCAACCCTATTTCTGGGTAACACCGATATCCTGAGGATAGACTGGCTGTCAGGCCTTTTAGGCTTCTGACTACCACTAACGATTGTCATGTCCCGAGGTACGGAGCGGTCTCAATGTGTCAAGAACCACCCATCCACAGAGTGACTGCGTAGCGCAGCTTAACTTTCCAAATCGGTTGTTCAGCGGCCCCTCGGATTGCCCCTGCGATATGCATTTTTTTATAATAGGTACTTTTTATCGTTTGGCTGCGTCTACTTGCTCCTTTCGTTATAATCACTTAACACACTCCAAGTTCTGCTAGCCTAACTTAGAAACAATCATGTAAAGGTAACATGACACACTCAATTTATGTTCTGACGTATGCCCAGCGGTGGGACCAGTCTTCCTTCAGAATGAGAGGGGTTATGAAAGCATTGGGCTAGCCTAATGAGGGTTGCATTACTTGCATTGCTATAAAGGGGCCATCCTATTGCTATTAACTGCGCACAAATCCAAAAACTCGACCTACTACCGAGAATTCCATAGAAAAGCCCAATAATAGGTACTGCTCGACCTGGGAATCGAACACAGACCCTCAAGTATAGCTGTCGCGTTTGCGATCACTGGGCTAAAAGCACCTTAATTCCGACTACACCAAAATCCGATCGAATCTTTTCCGACTCTCCTACGATACAGGTAAAGTTCCACAATCTTGGAAGACAGCTTTAGTGCACCCCATCCCTAAAAAAGGCGATCGCTCTGATCCGGGTAACTACCGGCCCACTGCCATCACCTCCTTAATAGAATATATACCCTACTAACTTTAATGATACCATGACGAACCGTAACGCCTATATTCCGAAGGCTTAGGCAGAGGTGAACTAATAAACTAATTTAATGAAATGTAAATCTCTCTTATCTCCCATAGTTCATAGGTTGGGTCGTAATAGGAATCGATCCTATTGCAATTAACCGGGTACAAATCCAAACTTAGTTCCTGAAAATCGAACCCAGGACATCTAGGTATTGTAGATTCGTAACAGTCACGCTATCGACCACTAGACAATTAAATAATAGAGTATAAAGATTTGCTACTATAGAGTTGCTATTGTAGGTATTGTTGACCTGCTTATTCTGCCAAGTTCATCGCCATATTATCAGAAATGATTAACTGAACTTTGAAAGAAAGAAAACACCTCAACTTTTTTTTATCCAAAATATAAAGTTTCCGATTACGTTTTTTTACATAAAATGTGAGCATATAAGCACAGAAATACGACACAGGTTATTAAATAAGAGCGCGCGTTTAAAAGGATTATTCGACGGCGGCCATGACACTTGAGACCATCGACAAAAAGAGGAGTGACCGAGAGGATTAGCTGCCAGTGTCAAAGTGTTAAATATCGAACACACCGTCTAATTTGACAACTGCGGTTGCATGAAAAACTTTGTACAGTGTTGCCAGATATCGTTTCATAAACTTTTACCCTTAAGTAAGGGACTCAGTGCAAATTTTGTATTCATATTTTGATTAAAATTAAATCAAAAGATGAATACAAAAGATGCACAGAGTTATTTAGGTTTCCACTATTTCCGCAATTAGTTAACCACTGAAGTGGGCTCTGAAACCACAATGTCGCACACACAGAGGGGTGGCAGAAGGAACTACCTACCTACTAACTAAAAATAGTAATCCAGGTGAGAATGATGTTCTCAATATGAAAGTGTTTGTAGCTGCCTACGCTTGCTTTTCTTAATAATTAATATGTCAGCGTCGTCAGCCACAATAATAAAGTTAATAATATGAATCACGACACGCTTGCTGTATATCCACGTAATGGAATTCCTAGGTTGACGAGTATGTTCCCTTTTCCTAACAGATAGGTCGCTAACATTATAAACACAGAATTAGAACTAGTTAGTTAAACTTTGTAATGCTTTCATATTTCATCGGATTCCCCTATCATATCATTCAAAGTCAACGCACGTTAAAAAATGTTAACAGTAGGTTCGTGGGTAAAATTGTGTCTAAACGTAGCAACCCTCGATCTGATTCGCTGCATCGTGTAATGACAAAAAACCTGACATACGTGTCACATTTCCGTTGATATTTGACAGTTGCGATACGAAGGTACTTCGATGAAATGGCTTAATGTTTGATTGTAGAATTTCAACAAAAATTATGATTAGAATTTTTGAACATCAAATAATGTACAACAGGTTAGGGGATTAGTTTCATCCTCTGTTTTGTGGGGCTGCAGTTGTTATGAAATGCTTCAACCTGGAATATAGACATTCATGTTTTCTTATTTTCTCTGAGTAGTAACAAAACTTGAGCGCTAGGACCATCTGTGATTTACTAAAGTAAAAAACCTCAATGGTCTAAAGGCCATACGAGCAGTGAGCTCGAAGTTCTGTGTCCACGTTCATATTACATCTTTTCGTTCATAGATTTTACGCACTTGAACTTTTTAAAGGACCTAACGAATCTTAAAAAAGATCTGTGTACGTTTTTATCGGACTATTTTATTAGTCGTCTTTCGTTCATTCTCTCGACACGCCCAGACCATAGCAACATAATGTCCTAAATTCAATCCATCATGTTTTTTAAATAAATTAAATATATATTATCATCATCATCATCAAACCATATACTGTCCCACTGTTTGGCATGGGTTTCCTCTCATATTGAGAAGGATGAGGCTATAGTCCACCACGCTGGCCTAGTGCGGGTTGGCAGACTTCACAAACCGTCGAGAAAATTTCCTCACGATGTTTTCCTTCACCGTTTAAGCGAGTGATAATTAATTATTAATACGCACATGACTTCGAAAGTCAGAGGTGCGTGCCTTGGGTTCGAACTCGAGACCTTCGACTTGCCAGTCCAATGGTCATACCACTAGGCTATCACTGCTTTTGAATATATATTATTCGTGCAATTATTGCAACAATCCTATACATAATATAAATGTGGCTTGCAAAACCAATTATCGTGACCCCAACCGTGAACAGCGCCTAACAACGGCCTAAAGACCTTTGTCTATGGGGAGTCAAGTGTCATGATGTCACACACGCAATAAAGGGAGTCGAGTGCAAGCTTAGTCCTTAGAGGGTGGGCAGGGAAGCGATTGTGAAACCACAGTCAGACGTTACGTAGTTATCACAAAAAAAGGTTTTATAGCTTAGGGTTTTTTTTTTCAGATTTTTGTAGTTGTTGGGAGCACCCTATTTACTTTTACTCGAAAGCAGTGAAAAGGGAGGTAAAAATCAGAGGGCAGTTCGGACGAAATAAGAGGTTTAAGGCATAAAATTACGGTGTACGTACACAAAAGTAATTATGTATTTTTTGTGTTAGTAATATCATTATTTTTAATAATCACGCTGTCACTAGGCTAATAAGAGCAAAATGATTATCATTTTTCTCTTATTAGCCTAGTGACAGCGTGTTTAACCAAGTAACCGTCAGCGCGACGGCTACGGGTTCGATTCACAGGTCGCGCAAAGCATTTTTGGATTTTTTTATGAAAATCTCAGTAGTAACTCGGGAGTTTCGATTTGTGGCCATTTGTATGGGATTACGTGGGACCTTTACATGCCGGCGAACTGTGGGTGTACATTGGTACACCTCTGCCTAACCCTTCAGGGAATACAGGCGTGATGTTATGTTTATGAAATCACTTATTTTTTTCCGTTCCCTCAATGTTGCATGATCTTTATCAATGAAAGGACCTTGTTTGAAAACATTAAGATTTATATATGTTTATATTATTAAGATCGCCATATTCTAATTCTTTTTATTACACATTAAGTAAATATGTAAGTAAAAAATATAAAAATAAAAACAATATATTTTATAAAATATATTATATTGGCGATGTATTTCAAATACCTGGTATTTGAAATACATCGCCATAGTAAAAAAATATCTATCCTACTAGACCGTAGACGCTTCAAATGACACTTATTTCAAATCTGTTGGATGGTGGGGACACTTCTTCCCATCGTCCTATAATGTGAAAATTACGTACTTTACCAATTAATTTTAATTATCATGTTACATACGTCCATTTAACTACGTATCGCATCATTAACTTCTGATACAGTGACCTGCGCGCGCATTCCCTGTGATTACGTCACAGACCACACAATGATAATCTCGTGACTAGCGACTCTGACCAGAGATCAGATCAAAATATTTTTTATAACGGACAGAGTATTGAGGCAATACTGATTATCTATATTCGATGCTAGTGAATTTAGAATTTTGAAAATAGAATGTAGTTGACCGCAGTCTTATGTCTATTGAGCAGTAATGTTTTATTCAAAGGTGCTAAATAAGCTGACTCATAGATGTAGAATTTAACTGAAACTAATATTACTATTTTTAACTACTATTTTTTAAAGCTAGAGCTGACTAAATAAGTAGTAGGTTGGTACCTAGGTACACAGGTACCTAGTCGCAGGTCGTCAGTATTTATATTATTTCGTCTAAGTTGGTACTACCACTGACGATCGATGTAGAACTAGTTCCTATAACAATGGGGACCGATGGGTTAACGTGTTCTCAGAGGCCCTAAGAAAGGTCACCCATCCATAGACTGACCGCGGCAAGTGACAGTTGACCTTGCAGATCGATTGTTCAGCGTAGTTATTACTTAGCCACTGAGATAAAAAATCATATTTCGTACAAAGTAATACAAACAGATTGAAGGAACCGGTGCAATTCATAACAGCTAGGCTTTATGCGTAGCAGGAAAAGATATTTTGTGACAAAAAATTATCGCCACATCAAAGTCCCGGCAGACCAGTAAATGTAACACGCACAGTCATCGACAAAAACTACTCGTTGTTACGTATCAAACACTCGAAAATAAAAATAAATACGCCATATTGATCGAGATACGAAATAATCTTGTCCACAAACAATGCCATTATACTTATGAAAATAAACAACTGATTTGAAGCTTCCATTCGTTCGTTCGATGTTTGAAAATTGAAAAAATAAAACGCTCCTAGACACGACGGCAGCGTTCGATTTCGTATGAAACTAGGGCAGTTGTTAGGGTTGTCAGTACGAAACTGTGCCCCTAAATTGTAATTTTCTTTTTTTCGGCAACCTGACTTCAATAATTAGGTCGATTCACATATAAAGGCACAACAAATAAGAACCGCTTTCAGCTGGACATACATATAGTAGGTACCCACCTATAAATATTTACAGATCTCATTTCTCACACCGTAAATTATAGAGTTTACTGTGTTCATATTGATACACTACTTACGTACTAGTCTAGCATTACTTTACCTCCGTGAATAAACCCCAGTAGGTACCTCACTCATACCCTTTGGCATAAAATTAGAAATACGAAAACCAACAACTCATATTTAAAGAATTTTACCCCTAGGCTTAATTCTATTAAATTACGGCCATCCCTGACCATAGGCAGTATTACAAAAAAGCGCGCGTAAAATATTTTGATGTTTGACAACTGTCAAGGAGGATTTGATCGATATCTATTTATTTATATAAATGCATAAGCGTTATGTTAGACCGTAGACATTAATAATGTTTTTTTTATATCATTGCTCCTCCTTTGTAGGTATTCTAGTTTTAAATCTGTGGCTAGTTTTAATTGCAGTTGTGTAACCTGCCTGTGGTATTTCATCAACGTGTGGTGTGTGGTCACTAATTTATACATAGGTCAGGAACAGTTATAGCCAGGAGAACACCATTTACAATTTTTGCAGATGATTTCTATTAATAGTCTCAAATCTTTTTTATTATGCATTGTTAGTGAAAGCAATGATAGCCTCACAGTTACAACGCTCAGCTGTCATACAATGTGATATAAGTTCAAATCCGTAAAACTCAGGGAATTATTCCTATGGAACCCAACCACTTCCTCACCTATAGAGCATCAATTAATAGAGACAATAGTAAAACAATTGTTACTACCTTCTGGTGGGTCACAGTTCTATAAAGAATTATTGTTTTTTTTATTATTATCGCATGCTAAACATTAATAAGGATATCTTTTTTTTATTGCCTACAATGGCAGACGAGCAAGCGGCCCACTTGATGGTAAGTTGTCACCGCCGACCATGGACATCAGGCAGCAACGTCGGGGACAGAGCTGTGCCGCCGCCTACTGTTCGTGTTGTGCGTGTGGTAGAGAGCTCTTTTTAGGCCTCATTTGAAGAAGGACATCATAGCGCAGTTCATTCCAGAGCCTGATAATACGTGGTAGAAATGATCTTTGAAAGCGGACTGTGCTGGATGAGATCGATTTTAGGTAATATGGGTGCACTCTACAGCGGTGTCGAATGGTGCGGCGGTAGAACGGTGAAGATGGCACCAGGTCATACAATTCTACGGAGCACTGCCCGTGAAATAGACGAATATAAATTTTAGAAAAAGAAACATTCGTGATCTCGTTAGCTACGTTGGCTAAAGCGTCTAGTGTACGGAGGCACGCAGGTACAAACCCTTTTCTCTAAAATTTATATCCTTGATTATAGTTTTTTGTAAGTCTGTCAACCCACATTCTTTTTATTCTTCAATTCCACAAGTTTAAGGCCACCAAAGACTACATTATAAGTGGCCACCCTGCCACTGTCATGGCGCCAAGTGTCGTGAGTTCATTCCCGCCCGATACAAATATTTACATCATCCACAGACATGTAAGCAGGTTATTTCTTTCTGGTCTAAGTGTACCTTGTCTCTGTAAATTGTATGGGGATTAGCCAATCTCCCATCCAAACTCTTTGCTGCTATCGAGAATTTCTAACAGGAAACCCTAAGGAACCTAAACGACCCGGGATTCAAGTCAAAGGCCTCACGTAAAGCAGCTACGCTTACAGGAGACCAATGAAAGCTAGTTACCATATCTCAGGATTTGTCCAGATACCTACCTCAAGATTTTTAGGCTCTTCTCAGGATTGCGGAATTTTCAAAGTTACATTTTTCAGATCTTTTTATTACAAAACAATTATTATTTAAGTAATAATCTTCTTTATAATTTAAAAATGCGTGGGAGCGGTGGGAGGTGTAGATGGTTTGCCGGCAGAACCCACCCGTCGTGCAGCGGGCTACAAAGTTATAGGTACGTACCTACCTAAATTACGTTACGTCGATATAATCTCAAAATTTTTCAATGGATATCAGGTTTTATCTCCGATGTTTTAAATTTTCTATCTGTTAACCTTAAATGAAACAGTCAGTATTCTCCAATTTCAGTATTCATAAAAAGCAGCTGACTATGAACTTTGCAACCGTAAGAATGTGATCGAGGACGTACCTACCGATCGATAGTAGACGAAGCCAGCGGTGAAGCCGTAGTAACGGGACATCGACACCGCTATCGATAGCACAGCACTGAGTCGAAGTTTTTAACGTTATAGGTACATAGATAGATACATTCACACACTTTTTTCCCATGGGGGGTAAGCCGAAACTAAAGAACGACTTTAACCATAGCGAGGTTCTGGACGGCAAATTCTTGCGAGGTCCTTCTCCTTGTGTAAAATATGTGAGATAGGCCTAGGCCCAGCAGTGGGTAGATTCAGGGTGTGGATGATGATCAATATTACCTACTTTATTATTCTTCAAATTCGTTCCCCCACATCTGAGGACTCTGTTTCAGTCAATCGATTAGGTATATGCCTCCATTTATTACGGTCAGCCGTTTGATGGAGTGCGGCGCTGACCGGTATCCTCCAGCTGTTTGCCTAACAGATCCGTCCAAAGTTTACCTAATTCGATTTTTTTCGCTGGAATGTGGAAGATTTTTATGGATGAAATGCCACCTGGGAAGGCACACGGGGTATGTCACTCGCTAAAACTAAAACTCCACTTATCCTTCCTTGCCCTGGGTAGCCATGGCCATGGGATTCATGATATTCGCCACAGCCATGATCCTTTGGTTAGGCTGTAAACTGGATGGAAGTTCCATAATGAAGTATCGTATTAGTACGAATTTGGGTTTCCAACAGAGCAGAGAAATCTATTCTCTGATATCCTTCTTAAATATTAAGATTTCTCGTGAAACGAGAATAGAGTACAAAACAAATATTTTGTACTAGTAGCGACATCTAGCGTTATGTGTATGTAACAATATTTGAGCTTCGTATACAACTGTCTAGATGGCAGCAATGGTACTGCTTAGTTCATTTATAAACAAGAATTGATTTATGTTATATTGATATATTGATCAATGGTTTTTTATCAAGCCATACATGAAAAGGGCTGTGTATTAAAAAATATATATAAAATTGAATCTACCAAATCTTAATTTGACATTTTATCTGACAACACCTTATTGATTTTAGTTAGAAAATATTTTATACACTTGCAACATTTACAGCAAAATCAAACATGGCGCGCGTACACACGGTTCCGAAAATTTTACATTTTTTCCTTTATTTCTCATTTATTTTATGTTGTTTTACTGGTTTTGTGAGTGCCAACCGCGAGTTAAATGAAGACAACTGGAAAGAAATCCTCGAGGGAGAATGGATGGTGGAGTTGTAAGTATTTTGGCTCTAGCCGGTTTCTACAAATTTATGAGAACGTGTCAGATTTTTTTCTCGATGATTTAGGTGTGAATTACGGTTTTAGTTTTTCAAGTATAGCATTAAACTTTGCTCATACAACTAAATTTTCTTCTGCATGGTCTATCTAAGCTGAAATAAGTCTATTTATGGTGTAATTATCGAGCAGAGCATCCCACTCGTTCGGGTTCAATAACCACTACAAGGTCGATAGGGTCTACAGGTAAAAGAACCGTTTTGAAAACCGTGACGCATTGTCTATTGTTGGTATATGTCTAGTACATGGATTTCCGCACATTCCGTATGAAATTCTGCTTCCATTTTGTCTTACACTGTGACTATTCAAACTATTCAATGAAAATGTATTTTTAATTGCTACATCATGTTATCCTTTCCATACACTAGATTACACTGGTAATTTTATTTTTCATTACCATAAACATTTTTTAGAATAAGAATTAGTGCTGTATATTTTAGTTTTCACAATATAAATTCATAGGTCGATTCAAAAAAATCTTTGCATTCTAAATGTTGGATTCTTATTAATCACAAACATCGGCCAGAGATCTGAATCACTCAAAATCATTGACATGACTACCAGCAGACAGATTATTAGGTATGTCTGCTAATTACTAGCTTTCAAGGATTAAAATTTGTTTTCTGTTATATTAATGTAGTAAATTGTTGATGGTTAACTTTGGTGGAAATATTGGATTCTGCACTTACCAAACAGCTAGATTTCTGTCTAAATTTCTACAGTTGACTTAGGGGAACTCTAGCCTCATTCCCTTATTCATAGTTCCTCTAAAGTCTAGAGGAACTATTTTTTAACAGTCACCTTAATACACATAGTTAAATACCTAACATTAAAAATGATAAAATTAAACCTATCCTATATTCAGAAACATGAAAAACATATGTCTGAGACAATTATACATTAAAAAATCATCCTCATCCATATACTGTCCTGCTGCTGGGCACATGTCTCCTGTCAGAATGAGAGGCATTAGACTATTTTCTTCTAAATTGTTTCACTCGTGGCAGAGCGGTTGCGATCGTCATGTAGTAGCATTATCGGGGGCAGATGTTATACACCTCACGATATCACGCCATCGTTTTCTGTTGGTGGACATTCTAGTACAATCATGTAAGGGCCCGCCCACACAAGATTTAATTTGGTCAGTCCATTGCATGGGTGACCAGTCTGTCAGTCCATAGTCTGCCACAATGGCCTTATGCGGGTTGGCAGACTTCACACATTGAGAAAGAATAAAAAAATAGAACCAATTATCTTCTAACACCAATAATAACAAGACATTCCATAATTTAGGCCAGTCATGAGTCAAAGACTGCATTCAAAAGTGGTCTCAATAGTGTTACATCACTTGTCCATACATTAATGCTAATGTACAATACTGTTAGTCATACAATTATTATTCATGTCTGATGCAAGCATGAATAGTTTATCATATTTCTGTAAACAAATTGTTTTGGTTATTACAACACTAGTACACAATACTATAATTATAGTGGTCCTAAGCACAACTAAGGATAGATACACTAATAGATAGATAGATATATTAAGGATAGAGCTCTTAGTTTCGGCAATCTCAGTTTCAGTAGTGTTTTTGGGGTTTCCTATAAAATTTCTGTAGCAACTAGCAGCTCAGAGATTGAGCCCAATGGCAAACTCTTACATGGGACCTATTTTATCTTAAAGTACTTGTTTTAATTTTAATTATAGTGCAATAGGCTTGACTGTGTTTTATGTTACGACATCATACAGGCCTTGCCTAGTGTTGGGACCATGGCAAATACACCTAGTGACTAAAGTCGATGTATAAATTTAATACTTATCTTGATCTCACTTTAAATCTTTTTAATTGACTGATTTGTATGTTTAAATAAATATTTTTTCATTTTTTTTTCACCTAAACACTGCCAAATTGTGGCTGTAAAAACTGCAGAGCAAAGGCCAGTCCAGTTAGTTAATGTATAACTGTATTGTTTTTTATTACCAAATTGAAAATCGAAAATACAGTGAGAGCACAGATTATAACGGAAATGTCTAGCTGAGCATACAGATATTATGTTATTATTCTAAGTTAAAATTCACACCAGCATACCTCTACTGGAATGACATCATACTTTGATCAATAACCTCGACATTGTAATGAGTATTATTAATGGTAAAAAAACTATGCTGTAGATAAGTAACATGTCTGACAACTAGGTAATAGACACTTAAATTATTAATGTAGCCAGTAATAATTTAAGTGATACTATTTTAGATCCAAGAGATAGAACTCTATGTCGGGAAATTAGTGTTGACTTGTAAAACGTTGTCTTTTTAAAAATATTATTTAAATTTATCAGGGAAAAGAAACTCGTATCTATTTAATGTTTACGTATATGTGCATGCAATATGATACCTATTAAGACCCTTAAGGATCGGGCAAAGCTTTTGTTACACCCTGTATATAAGTATGTATATCATATGTACGTAGCTATGCCCCATGGGCATGATAAAATTAACAAGGCTAATATCTCGTGTCATTGTCCATATGCCCTTGAACTATAAGACTTCTCCATAAGACCCACTTTCTGGAACAGTGCATCTAGTTTTGACTTTTTAAAAGTGCTATTTAAGTTTAACTTAGACAGACAAGAGCAACAACATTCCCCTCCTTGCGGCCCGCCAACCTCATTTTGCCACTATGTGGTCCTTGCCTGCCAAAAGCTTACCGCTGTACTAGACAAATTAAATAAAATCTCGCTTGCCTGTAATTTGACAAGCATCCTTACTAGAAAACTGCTAAAAATATGAGTAAAAACCAAAACTCGCCGTGTCATAGTTGAAACAGCGTTCCTTTGTCATAACGAAGCATACATTAGATCACCCTGGCAATAATCCAAAAAGGGGAAATGAAACAACAGAACAGTAAATCTAATTTCGTTAAAAAACAGGATGAAAGGAATTTCTTTCTTATTTATGAAGTTTCACCAGCATCCCAATGGGGTTTTTGAAACAATAGGTTGGCAATTTCCTTCTCCAAGGACATAGAATTCTAATCTCTGTACCCTGTACCAAATTTCATCATTATCGGTTCAGCGGTTTAGGCGTGAAAGCGTAGCAGACAGTTACTTTCGCATTTATAATATCAGTATTATTTATTAACCAGCAGTGATAGCCTAGTGATATTACTATTGGACTGCCAAGTCAAAGGTTTCAAGTCACGTACCTACCTCTGACTTCAAAATCATGTGCGTATTAAAAATTAATCATCACTCATAAACGGTGAAGGAAAACATCGTGAGGAATGCATGCTTTAGAGATTTTTCTTGACGGTGTGTGAGGTCTGCCAACCTGAATTATGCCAGGGACTGACTATAGACTAATCGCTCTCATTCTGAGGAGACCCGTGGCCAGCAGGGGGACGGGGTTCCTCGGAAGGGTATATGAGTTAATGATGAATTTATTATTCATACACAAACGTAGGACAAAGGTGGACTTAATGCTCACGATATTTTCTACCAATTTCGACCTTAGGGTGAAGCAGACTGACATTTTATACCTATGGTTCCTTTTTCTCATTCTGAGAGGAGACCCGTACCCAACAGTGGGACAGTTTAAGTGTTTTTATTGATGAATATATCATGTGCGTCATTTCGTTACGATCCGGGCCTCAAACGTCGCGTTCGACTTTCATAGTAGTCTCGGTTCATTTATTTTGCGAACAAAATATCGAAATTTCAGCTGACGAATCGTTTACCACGTTTACCTGCCACGTGAACCAGTGAGGGGTGTTTCGAAAAGAACGATCGATCCAGTGTTACATAGGTTTAAAGAAACTTTACTTGAGAACAATGACATACCATCATCACGCTTGTATTATCCGAAGGGTCAACCAGTGTCGGGTTGTTTTATTCCCTAAAACATGGTTGAGTTGAAAGGCGCTGATACACACCTCATGCCCGTGAATGGGTGCGGTCTGTCGGGACTGGTCAGCTCTTACTGTCAATCTTTTTCGATTTAATTATTATAGTGGATTAATTAGGTACTATTGCACACATCAACTAAGAATAACATATTTTTGTATTTTATTGCATTTTCCATGCTAAGATTTTAAAGTTATTTTAGTGAAGGAAAGGTTGATCACCGAAAAACATTGCCAATTTAAAGAAAATTGTACATATAAAAGGTGATTGTTGAGCTGTTTTTATACCAGCTTAGCTACAATAAAATTATTTTGTCGTCCCTTATCTCACAAGGAAGCAATGGTTAAGAAGAAATAATAAATACGTTTACGACGATAAATTATGTCGTAAAACGCATGTTAGCCACACATATCGTTCATTACTTTGTATCTACATGGACAACAAAATATTAAACAATAAAAGTCTTTGTTGTAGCGAGTAAATAGAAGTAAACACAACATTGTGATCTCATAAAGGATGACTAGTCATTTCGTCATCAAACACTTATCTACACTTGCACAGGTATAGTAGAACCAAGTGTAGATAAAAATATATACAAATGGTAAAAAAATATTCAACACCAAAAAAGTATTAAAAAAATGATTAAAATTAGCCAACCGAACCGGGCACTTTAAACGCCCGCCATTTTGGCGCGTTTACTGTGACGTCATAGTCTATCGCAAAAACACTCCTACAATAAAATAAATAACACTCCTACATACTCCTACAACAGTGCGTATACAAACACTACGTAAATCGGTGATATTGACGTTTGGTGTCATAGACTTTTACGTCATATTCGCTTTGACATACTTACGATGTTAGTATGTTACGCGGAATTCGCCACTAGTGAAATGCCTTACCGGTAAAATGGAATGGACTGCTTTGTTTTTCCATTATTTGCCGAAAGCGACATAGCAATCTAGACTAAGCAATCTAAACTATAATATTATCACAACAATTCTTCGAAACATCGTTATCGTATATCAATCAACGATACCTACATTACAAATCTGATACCAGTCATAATAACCATGAAACAATACGTCATAAAATGTTATAGGTGCATCAAAAATATGGAATAATTCGTTATGCTACTGCGATTTTAAGAAATGTAGGTTTTACTTCAATAAACAGCCTTTTTGGTCAGACCTTCAATAACCTATGACCCTTCACAAACCTTACAGAACTTATCACCTCTATTATCGCACTTACGAGTCGAATCATAAAACACGACGACGCATCACAAGAATTTGCAAATTGATTCACAACAACCCGTATATATTTTTTCTATACTATAAATATATAGAAAAAAATATATATCTACTTATTTATATAGAAAAAAAATACAGGAACCTGTCACTGTTATTTCATAAAAAAATATCAAATAACAGTGATACGAGCAGTGAGGTACCTGCCGCATCAAATTGCATCGCAGCAATTCGCGACGGCAGTTTCAAGCATTGCAAATTCGCATCGCAAACCCGATAGCTCCTTCCACTATTCCTATAATATTTTATGATAGGATGCCTGGATATAAAATATTATAGTTACGTAAGGTATTACACACTAATAAGTTACATCCAATATATCCGCTCGAATCATACTCTCATTTTTAGTTAAGTAAGATATATTTCGCATCTTAAGATGACATCATTGCATCGCTCGGCTTCTTAACATAAAATTTTCATACCGCTCGATAGCTTACGATAGTTGTAATATGAAAATATACCGACCCTTAGCTCATAAAATGTCGAGCCATTGTGCGTGATCATACTTTGCGGCCAGCCTAAACACAGGCATCAAATCCTACTGGTACACAGTATGCCACTGGCGTCTCCTTTATTTAAATGCTAACACTTTTTACTTAAATCTTCTTTTATTTTTCATTGGAAATCCCAACCATCTTGGACGAAGCAAAACATTACACAGTCAACTACACGGACCGTTTGAAAACTCACCCAAACCCGTTATCCAGTATGGTCTTACAGCCAAAGATTAGAAGACTTAAGAGAGCCGATGTGCTGTTAAACTAAGGGGAGATGGAGCAGTGGCTCTACCTCACCAAACCCCAACCTCTTGCAACTCACCTGATCAGTCTCTAAACGACTGATCGCAGGTTTAAAATATGAAAAAAAAATCATTAATTTCCAGTTATGCACCCTGGTGTCCCGCCTGCAACGCCTTGTCACCGGCTTGGCGGGAGCTCTCGACCAGAGCCACTCGCAAAGCTCTGGGCGTGAGGACCGCTGGCGTTGACGTCACTAAGTCACCAGGATTGAGCGGTCGCTTCGTAGTGACTGCTCTGCCTACTATATTCCAGTAAGTAGCCACACCGACTACATAGATAGTATACCATCTTAAGATTAGTACTCTATCTTGAATAAATGATTCTTTGAATACATCAACTGCAGGTTTGGTGTAAGTGTGATAAATGATATTTATTTTTGTAAATAGATCTTTTAAAGACACGTTTACAAGTCAATATTTAATTATTAATACTGCCGTGCAGCCTAGTGTATAGTGTCTAGTGCGTGATAGCCTAGTGGTATGACCATTGGACTGCCAAGTCGAAGGTCTCGAGTTCGAATCCAAGGCACGCACCACTGACTTTTTGAATTCATGTGCGTATTAATAATTAATTATCACTCGCTTAAACGGTGAAGGAAAACATCGTGAAGAAACCTGCATACCTTAGAGATTTTTCTCGACGGTTTGTGAAGTCTGCCAACCCGCACTAGGCCAGCGTGGTGGACTATAGCCTAATCCCTCTCAATCTGAGAGGAGACCCGTGCCCAGCAGTGGGACGGTATATGGGTTGATGATGTACTGCCGTGCAAACGCTAAACCGCAGTAAAAATCTTACTCTTATTATTATCTTACTGCGGTTTAGCGTCTGCACGGCAGAATACTAGATTTCGAAAAAATCTCTGAGTATCGATGGAGTCTTAAAGTCCAGGTAATTATGTTAAGTAAAAGTTTTACAATGTAGGCAAATCTGCACTGGCCTTTTGAAGAAAGAGCCATAGCAGCTTTGAGTTGGCAGACTTCACACGCCATAGAGAAAATCTCTTCTCATGCAGGTTTCCTCACGATATATTCCTTCACCGTTTTAGAGAGTGATAATTATTATTACACACAAGAATTCGTTAAAAAAATTAGAGGGGCGTGCAATGGTTCCGTACTAAAAACCTTTGACTTGGCATTCCAATGGTCACTGCTTTTTAAAAATAATTAAAATTCATTCTAATAATCAGAATATCATTCACAGTGTGATCGATGGTGAATTCCGTCAGTACAAGGGTCCTCGTGATGTGGAATCGATGCTGGGCTACGTTGAAGACCAGCGCTGGAAGCAGACCGAACCAGTCCCGTCGTGGAAGGCGCCGCACTCCATGCAGATGACGCTGGTTGCCGAGTTCTTCAAGCTCAGCCAGGCGCTCAGGGTATGTGGGATTGGAATATCCATAACAAACATATATACCATCACGCTTGTATTCTTTAAAGGGTAAGGCAGAAATGTACTTATGTACAGGTACAGTTCAGTTTCGGGGAATATACGCGTGATGGTTATGTTTATAAGTCTGCCCGCGACTTCGTCCGCGTGAATTATCGTTGTAATTTGGCTAATTAACTCAGTAAATTATCATATATTAGCCTATATGGTATTCTGATATATAAATAATAATACTGTAAAGTTTCATCAAAATCCATTCAATAGTTTTAGCGTGAAAGAGTAACAAACATCCATCCGTCCATCCGCATAAACTCACATTTATAATACTAGTAGGATAGTAGAATTTATGTAATTAAAGTTAGGGTGCCACGCCCAAACAAGCACAACCTAAGGCTGAGTATACGCGAACCTGCCTTGTGAGAAGGCTGATAAAACGCCACTTCACCTGGGGGAATGCGGATCGCTAATACACAAGAGCAGTACTCATCTAGGGAAACACATTGTTAGCTCAGATGAAATAAAGGAGCAAACTCCTAAACAAATCCTGCAGTTTATAGAGTAACCTTTAAAGATTTTAGCGGTGAACTGAACGATCGGTGATCACAATATATATACCGACTGCTGTCGTAGTGATACACAAATCAATTTTAAAAAGAACGGTGCCCCACGTTGGTGCGTTGATCTCGTGTTTCCAATGTTCGTGGGAAATTCCCAAAATCCTTTTTTAGCAGAAGTGTTAACTAAAATAAGCCATGCGAGATTTTAAGTTTGTGGGTAATACTGAAATTCCTGATTAAACAGTGAGTGCGGTTTCGCACTACGTCCTATCCGAACCCGTGAAAATACCGCACGGAGTAGTCATAGAACTATTTGTATATTTATATGTATTTCACACTAGATCCGATTTCCGTCATCCGATTTCTCTACGTCATCCGTTGACTCTCTCTCTCTCTCCCTGCTCTCTCTCTCTCCCTCCTCTCTCTCTCTCCCTCCTCTCTCTCTCTCCCTCCTCTCCCTCTCTCCCTCCTCTCTCTCTCTCCCTCCTCTCTCTCTCTCCCTCCTCTCTCTCTCTCCCTCCTCTCTCTCTCTCTCCCTCATCTCTCTCCCTCCTCGCTCTCTCTCCCTCCTCTCTCTCCCCCCCTCTCTCTCCCTCTCCCTCCTCTCTCTCTCTCTCTCTCCCTCTCTCTCTCCTCTCTCTCTCTCCCTCCTCTCTCTCTCTCTCTCTCTCTCTCCCTCCTATCTCTCTCTCTCTCTCTCTCCCTCTCTCTCTCCCTCTCTCTCTCTCTCTCTCTCCCTCTCTCTCTCTCTCTCTCCCTCTCTCTCTCTCTGTCAGTTGTCGTTAGGAAAACAATAAACTAAACTCAGGAATATATTTCGATGCGGGTTAGGGTCGATTCACATCTTACGGAATTTACGTCACCGATCTTTGTTCACGTAATTCATGCTTGGTAAACTTGGTAATGCAAATGTATACGATATGAGATGTTAGTATGGGATTAAGTGTACCGGCGTTACGCGAAGGAAGATCGCCGACGTAAATTCCGTAAGATGTGGCTCGATCCTTAAATACAGTAAAATCTTGGCATTGGCGGTATACTTTTTATGTATGTATATATTTTTTATGACTGATATATGTTACAGAGTGTGCACAATATGCTGATGGAGACATACGGGCTGCCCACGTGGGGGTCTTACCTGATCTTCGCTCTCGCTACCATATTCATCGGAGCCCTGCTTGGACTGGTCAGTAGCCTTAAACCCGTTAGCATTGTTTGCATAGAAAGTTCTCATCCTCTTTTGCCAACTATGTGTCGGCATAAAGTCGTTACTAGTTGCGGCTGAATATCAGTATTTTATACGATGCGACTGCCATCAGACCAGACAGTTTCTGGGTAATACCAATATCCTGAGAATAGACTGGTTGTCAGGTTTCTAACTACTACTAACAATTGTCATAGGTTCGTATGAGCGGGACCGACAGCTTTACGTGCTCTCCGAGGCACGGAGCGTTCTCTATTTGTTAAGAACGGTCACCCATCCTCAGACTGGTCGTGACTAGCGCAGCTTACCCTCGCAAATCTGTATCTGTGTTTGTTACTATTCGATTCCTGGACTAAAAGAGACTATGATTCTCTGAATTACTTCCGGTGTTTCTTTTCAAAGGTCGTCAGTAAGGAAATGCCGGAACCATCTACCTCAATTTTTTTTTTTTTTAACTTGTAAATATCTTCACCCAGCCAGCCTCGAGGGTACTCGGTGACTCTGACTAGAGGCACTCCGTTAGGCAAGTCTACAAATAAGTTCCTGTACGTCGGAGGGACAACATCTACTTCCAGAAATAAATATCATTTATCATTCAGTGTAGTTATTAATCAACAATTAATAATTTCACTAAATAATTTCTGACATTTACGCGAATATTATACATTGAAATAAAACTACTTTTTACGGATCTTATCGCGTAATTGATATTATTAATCCCGACGTTTCAGTAGTCGGTCAGTCTACACGTGACCATGGACGCTGTAAAGGATCCGAAACTGTTTTTATTTAAAAAAATACTAGTTGCGGTATTCACTGTGATATTGATTGGTATAAATAAATTTTAACTTAAATGTAACATCTTTAAACAATTTTTCATAATGGCCCCTGCGTTATCAAATTACCGGCAAAATACTTTCCTGTGGATAGCTAGCAAGACTCTAAACAATATTTGGAAGGCACATGATGTTGACATTTTCAACGTTAACTTGGTGTCGTTGAGGCGGTTGCTGAGCAGAGATTTCTTTTATGAACACCAAACGTGATTCTCATTAAATCGACACGTTTATAGTACTGCATAGTTTGTTGTCCACATGTTTTTATTTTAATATGTCTCTTATCTGTGAAGACCTATAATTGGCTATCTGTTGTTTATGTTCGTTGCAAATTTATTGTAAGGCTGTTGGTTTTCCAAAAGTAATAAATAAATAAAAATAAATAATGTATTGTTGCTAAATTGGTGTTTGCTACTGAACATGTCATAATAACAGTGTCACTGGAAGGCTGCTGGTACTTATAGCTCAGGGTTTCCTTTTTTAAGTACCAGCTGTATATTATCTGATCATTCCTGCGCATAATTTGTACTGATATCTACTATTATGTAAACATATAATATATGTGAAACAATAAATACAAATATACGCGATAAAATCCGTAAAAAGTAGTTTTATTTCAATTCACTAAATAAGCTGAAAAACCTAAATGTCTACTTCCAAACCTCAGTGAAAAATATGAACTATCCCATTTTCCAGGTGCTGGTATGCATCATCGACCTGCTGTATCCACCGCGGCGAGGAGAGAAGGTGTTCGTGTCACAGAAGGAGCTGGACAAGCGAGCGCGCGGTGACCAAGATGCCAAGGAGAAGTCTGACGATGACCAGGTATGTCGATTGATTAACTGTCCTTTCTTTTTGTTGATATTTGTTAATATTCTATGTCTGGAGTTCTGGACTTTAAAAGAGACTATGATTCTCTGAGTTTGTTTCGGCGTTTCTTCTAAAAATACTTCTCCGGTATCATCCGGTATCTTTGACTATAGTTAATGGAGTATAAATAATTAATTTAAAATATTCCTGTTATTTTCAGGAGCTGATCAACGACGACATTGTGGATGATGACGAGAACGCTAACAACAGTGACGCTGAGAAGAACTCGCCCAGCGACGTGAGTTACATTTTTTACTATATTTTTTGTATTTACCTTTTCACAGTTGTAATTTTTTAATTTGATATTTTTTTTATTTATTGGAACCACAAACAAGCTTACAATCTCTATTATATAAAGCTTAACTTATACATTGTTAGTTATTGTAAACTCAACATCGCTGGTCACCTAAGTCATTACAGAATTACAAATGGTGAACATGTGTTACAATTTAGAATTAACTTAATCGGCTAATAGATGTAAAATTATATATGTATATAGTTATGAGTGCATGTGATTGTAGAATAAAACGTAGGAAATTTTAATTTACAACTGTTCTTCTGATAATATCTTGATAGTCTGTCTCTTAAATGTATGTTTATTAAATTTTGTTATAATACAAATTTATATTTTTGCATTAAGGTGGCAAACCAGCATACGGTCCATCTGATGGTAAACGGTTACCGTAGCCTATAGATGCTTGCAACCAGAGATATCATTTGCGTGTTGCCGACCCTGTAAAACGAAAGAGGAATAGTTGGGTTGGCAATATATAGGTCAAAGTTCCTCAAATGCCAACACAACGTTTCCTCCTAGTTATATAGTTACAACCAAAAATTAAATTAACTATATAAATGTAAATGTATATAAATACCGTCACGCCTGTAATCCTCGAAGGGTTAGGGAGAGGTGTGCTGCTGTAACCCTAAGTCCGCCTTTTTGGAACGAAGTTCCTTATCGCGCAAGTCCTTAGCGCGTTGTGAAAGGGGGTTAGACGGAAAAAATTCTAACGAAAAGTTGTCACGACACTTTTTTCGAAATTCAAATATTGTTGACAAGCATTCAAATATTATTGAGTGAATGACAATATTTGAATTTCGCGCGTTGTGAATTGTTGAGTGTATACAGGTTTTTTTATTTTTAATTATTAAATTTTAATGAAAGGAACTTCGTTCCAACTTCGGATGTCCCTTGACACCTCTCAAGTTTTATATTTTTTTAAAGGGTGTCTATGGAGCTTCTTGCCGGTTCATCTCCATAAGACCCACTTTTTGAAACCGTGCAACTAGTTGTGACTTTTCAAAAGTGCTATTTTAATGGTCTAATTGAAATAAAATTTTTGACTTTGACCATAGGGGGCGAGTCTATTGGTTATTTACCCAGAAATCGTTTGTTGGTCGACTGGCCGACACTGCGCTATAATGACACCGATGTTGTTGGCGTTTATAGGGTCCGGCTGCCGCTTACCGTCAGGCGACCCGTATGCTTGTTTTTGCTTTCAGCATTGATGCGTAGGGTTCAGAACTTGCTAGAGATGGAATTTTTCTTTCTCTAAAATTTAATTTATATCCTTTAATATGATTAGCATGCGTTAATGCTAAATATAATAAAAAAAAATTAGTCCATTTTATTCCAATAAGTTCGCTCGCTATTAAATGCGATCTAAAAACACTGGCATAACGTACTAACATACATAAGTACACATTTGGAAAACGAGAAATAGGGCCGTTACTAAGTTATAAGTTAACAAAAATAATCGTAACAAATGAAATTTGCTTTTACAGTCATCGGATGACGAGAAGGAGAAGCCAACGGAGGGGTCCGGCGACTCGAAGCCCGGCGCGGAGTCCGGGGACCGGCCCGAGGTCCGCAAGCGAAGGCCGCGGAAGGCCGACTAGAGCAGTGCGTAGACGTACTACATGTTGGGGCCCGCCGCGGGTTCAGTGCCGATTCACACCATAATAGGCTTTTTAACACCGACCATGCAGTATTTTATTTTAGACGTTGTAAACGGTTATCACAACTGAGACAGAAACGATCTGATTTCGATACCTAGTACCCCTATAAGCGATATGATGTTTTTACATGCGCAAATGATTGCATAGCGGACAACAAACGCCGCTACGAAGTGCAGGAGATAGTGAGGTACAAAACGTGGGGGGAGACAGTGGCCGTATTAAACTACACTAAACTTACTATAATGACGACCCACGAACAATTATCATTTTCATTGATTTAATTGATTGATTCAAATATTTATCAGTAAATGTTACAAATTTTCTTGAAAGAAACTTACACTGTGAGCGATAACCAATCATTATCCGTTTATTTTTTTCAACCAATAACAAGGGAATTATACCACATCGAAATATCAGTTGTTTACACGTAAAACGGCTTCAAAAACTCCACTACTGAACAAATAATAATGTATTTACTAAAAGAAACATTGTTACAATATATTATTTAACAAGGCATTGTAAAAAACTTATCAACTAAATTTTTTGCACAAGTAGTGGCATGTCTATTAAACTAGGACTTGTATTTTATCGAGACAGTTATTCGGCGATTTAGGCTACAAGTTTGACATTAAACAACAAGTTGCTTCTAAGTTGCGTTAATTACAGACTATTGTAAAAAAATACTACAGTATGTCTCATAAATTTGTATATTCTTTATACGTCTGGCAACACTAGTAAGTGGTGAGTGATAATAAGTAGGCAACACTGGCGTCTGAATTCGCGGTCGGCCTATCTCAGTATCGTAAAATAGTAACGTAGAGCTCGTTTTCATACATTGTATTTCGTAATAAACATTGATATTTAACCAACTTTATTGAAAGCTACACAGCTGACTTGGCCTTGGCAAAGAAAGGAGAATGCCCATGATAGTATAGAACATACTCAATTAAAAAAATGTATTCATCAAATGACCGATTTGTTCTCTATGCCATGTGTAAATACCGCTTGATAAAATTAGACGTAAAATACTATTTCCGAGACATTTACACAAATAAAAATAACTTGGATTAATATCGTCCAAACAGATTAAAAAAAAATGTTTGCAAGTTTTGACACTGGCAACTTATTACGAACATTGCAAGTTAAATAAAAGCTTGTAAATAAGTTATCGAACGGGTTTGAATTGATTTACAGATGATCTTTGAAATATTTGCGTAAAATCATCAATAATATCATAGAAAAAAAAAGTAAAAATTTCCGGTATAAGATGATCCTTTCGATATTTAGCAGTCATGTGTAATATCTAGAAAATTGTTAAATGTCAATGCTATGTATGAATATTTGCATAAATAATTAGAAGCTCAATGCTTCGTTTCACTGTGTGGTCATATACCATAATTTCACCATTAAATTTAGTTAAAACGGGACGCTATGTTCCCCGCATTTACTACAAAAACATGTTACTAATTAAATTAACGAAATATATACAGAAAATCTAAATTTATTGAGGTTCAAAAATAAGTTATATGAAAGATATTGTCTATTTAAAGTTAATAGGTGTTGATTCTTCATTTCAATGTAAAATTCTTTCATATAATTACATCAAATTTAGAAATTTGCATTGATCTGAAGACATAGCTAGCTTTTATGCTATTTGATTCCTGAACGATAATGAACACGACCCAAAGCTATACAGGATTATCCAGCAAGAGTATAATGTGTGGTTAGGATACAGAAAAAAAATATATTGTCATACAAAATGAACGATTAATTTGTTTAAACTCGTTCTCCTATTAGGAGAAAACAGGCTTGCTTGTTGCAGTATGTAAGGGAAGAGAGTATTTCAATTGAAAAATGAAGTTATTAATTGCCCATGGGCACGCTGAAGGAAAAAAAATCCAGTATAATCCGAGCTCTCATTGTACAACAACGATTTCAATCGTTAGATGCGCCCTACCGCGTCAATTAATGGTCATGTTTCCGTAAGTAAACATATTTTGACATAGGAAGTATCGAATCTGTTATTGTCTCGGTTCACTCCTACTGAATATTGCACACTGTCGTTCTCTGTCTCTACATGGAATGTGTGCATGCCCTCATCTCTATATGGACACGTTTTCGAGCTGTATAAGTACAGTGAGGACAAATTTAACGATTTAAATCTATGTATAACAATGCAAGTCTATACTGGTAGTGTGTAGCCTGATATTTAGTTAGTAATCATGCGTTATGATATCCACATTTTCAATTTATCTTGTTGAATAACCCTGTATGACCAGTGTGAAGTTAACTGCAAGTAGGAGCTTGCGCAAACGCGGGCCTGTCAACGTCGACCAATATATTTACCACTAGAATTGTTACGACAGCTCAATGGAATGCATTTTATCGTTCATTAGTACTGGTAATCTCAGATAAATTAGTGGAGGATGTTTTGGTTATTAAATTACGCTATAAGCTTTTGGCAGTAAGCAGCATCTGGATAAATTGGAAGTCTATAGTTGAGAAGAGGATAATATAGATATAACACAATTGAATCCTGAACTTTAAGTTAGGGATTAAAACCTATTATTAAAATATGAAACAAAATGAGAATATGAAACAATGAAATGAGCAAATATGAAATAAAATAAATATGACCTATGAGCTATATGAGCTTTTTTGTATATTTCATAACAGGCAAAAAATATTACAAATAATAATATGTTTTTAACCTTTTGACCGCCACGGACGTGTATAGACGTCAAATGAAAACTTGCTCACGACGCCAACGACGTCATGGCACGTCCAAAATGCCAATTTTTTTTTTTTAGTTCAATATACATATAAAAATTTGTTGTTTTTTTATGGATTTGGTTATCGTTTGAAGTGGCGGTCAAAAGGTTAATTAGACCATTAATAATGGTACAAGTTCCAAATAGTGGGTCTTATGAAGAAGAACCGGTAGAAAACTCTTTCAAAATCAAATTGAGTACCTCTTCCTTTTTGAGGTCTATTAAAAAGTGATGTGCGCCATTGCTTACAGCGTAATTTAAAATTAATTTGGTAGTTCTTCTCATTGCATTTATCCATCACGAGTGTTTAGTTTGCGCACCAAATTTAGTGTAAGTAATTATATTTATTTAGTTTATAATCTTGCGATTTATTATCATCAAAGTATTATATCAATTTTTTAATATAATTTGTATTTTTGGCTTTTGACTCGTTTGTAAATGATTATTTTTTTATATTGGTTGTTCATATATTTTGGTTTATTTACTTAAAAGGAAACTTTACCATAATTTGAATTATAACAACACAATTTATTTTCTGTCAATACTATTAAAGTTAATAAAACGATTATGCCAGCTCCAACTATCATAACAAAAAAAAAATAATTATTTAAAAGCGAGTTCACGATGTCAATCTTTTATTTTTTATTTTTACAGAGAGTTTAAAAAGAAAATTGGAAGAAAATGGGTTAACGAAATCATGTGAAATATGCAAGATATTTTTTATTCATGCTTCGGTCGTACCTTGAGTAGAGCGATGAGGTTGGCTGTCAATACTTACAACGTAAAAAAACATGTTATTAACTTAGATGCTTATTTTTTTTTACCAGGCAGTGTTCAATTATACTATATTTTAACGCACCTCAGCCGTTTTGCTCAAAGCAGGGCCCAAATCACATTCCTCTATGAGAGTTATCGAATTGAGCGCTCAATAATATTAAATATATCGATCTACGTAATTACTGAGATTAGAATTTATATAATAGGCCTGGTCTGCGTACCGCTTTTAGCATAGTTTTATTAATTTTGACCGTAAAAGTGGATGCAATAGAAAATCGATTGTTTTCGGAATTTGGAAAATACTAACCTAACACTGGTGGACTGACAAAGACGCTTAGTTGATTGAGTTTAAAACATAGTTTTGCACAATAGTTATATAGCTTATGTGAGCACTTGTACGGGATTTTCGGAAAAACGAGATCACCGTGGGCGTAGTCAATTAAATCATTTTTTTTTTTCAAATTCATTTAAAGAATTGCGCCAAAACATAATGAGAAGCATTTATTAGTTGCTAGTGGTGCAATGGACTAATAACATACACGTATTATACATATAAACGTTCCTCTCTTCATCACTCTATCTATTAAAAAAAATTGCATCAAAATCCGTTGTGTAGTTTTAAAGTTCTAAGCATACACAGGGACAGACAGACAGTGAGAAGCGACTTTGTTTTATATTATGTAGTAACCCCTTAATTCTTATCAGGAAATGCCAAGATGTTTCTAAATTATAATGCTAAAAGCGCTATGCGATTATACATTCTTTATTTATTATATGTTGCAATACTCAAATTATCTGTTCGCTTATATTTTATATATTATATTATACGATAATTTTAATTACATGAAACATTAGGGTTAATCAAATTGTATCTGTAACTAACGGATTGTTGTGGGGGTTGTATCGTGAACGAGGGGGGATAACTGACAGTTAAATCAGGCAGTTTCTGTATTAAACTAACCATCTATCACACCTCACACTCTTCGCGCAGTTTTGATTAATTCGCTCGTTTGGCTAGACTGAAAGGCGACCCTTTACTTGAGAAAAAGGGTGGGATGATTATAGGCGTTTGGAATTTAACTTGTCAGTGTTGTCCTCGTGACAGGACTGAAAA
This sequence comes from Acronicta alni, assembly GCA_964056405.1. Taxonomy (NCBI): domain Eukaryota; kingdom Metazoa; phylum Arthropoda; class Insecta; order Lepidoptera; family Noctuidae; genus Acronicta; species Acronicta alni. The sequence goes on from OZ043939.1 coordinate 3,040,938, forward strand.
TTTTGAAGTTTTATCTGTCAGTTTTCCCGCCTCGCGGTATTGTCGATGTTGTTAACACGAAAATTGCCTTGTACAAAGACTTAAGATTGTTTTAAGTGTTGCGTTTATATTAACTATTGACCTAGTGATTTGCTGAATAAAATTGTATTTGTAAATTGAGTTTTATTTACGTACTAACTAAAATAATAGATTAAGCCTACTTGACGGTTCTGAGGTAAGTCGAGGTTCAATTACTGCATGAAACAGATATTTTATATGACCTATAGATAGTTATAGCTAGTAGTCTGGGTAATGGTGCATTGATTTTTTCTTTATAGGTTAGTACTCATGGTGCAGGGTATACATTTTTTAGACGCGTTTATTTTTTCATGCAAACAAGACTCGCCAGGATGCAGCCAATTGTGCAAAAACTAATTTAAATGGATAATTTTGAAATTAGAACCAGAATTATTGAGAAAAAAAAAAACAAAATAGAGAACCATGCTATGACCCTTAGGAGCAGAGAAGAAATTAAACGGCGGCTGAAAACGAAAATTTCTAAATCAAACAGAAAACTCATTCAAATGTTTCTTTATTCAGATATATTTACATAAAATAATTAAGTATTGAGATAATCCACATAATGCAATTTAATATTAGACGATAATTTAGATTTACAATGAAATTATAACATAGTTGTAGCGGTAGCTGGATACAAAGATGGATAGCTAATATTTGATAAATAACTTTATTTATAACATTGGTTATTGTAAGCATTAACTAGTGAATATAATGGAAAGTGTAGAGATTCACCGTGAAGGACTTCGTGATAAATACGCGAATGCAAAATATTTTTTGGATAATCTAGTCCATGGCACCTATACACGAGCATATTATTATTTTTCATACCATCATGCACTTGGCTGTAAGATGCAATCACCTTGAGTGACTCAAATCTTTAATTACCGCTATTTATATTAATAAATTTCACACCACCCCACTAATGGGCATATAAACTGTTCGATTTTTCTTTTATTATCGTTCAGTCTCTATGGTCGTCAATTTAAGCTATGTATGAGTGGGAATTATAATCTCTAAAATTTATTCGAGTTTTTTGGAGCAACATAAATTCCACAGTAGATCAGAACTAAGTTATATTTTGTCGAACCAATAACGACAAAAATATTTCTAGAGCTTTCAAGTACACGGTGGCTAGAAAAGTTATGAGAATCGTTAAAATAAAATAATTTCATTTAATCGGAAGTCAGGAAACGCCAAAATGAGTATTACGTGCTAAATAATAAATTAGCTTATTCAATGTGAAAACAAATACCATTTCGAATACAAGCGTAATTTTCATAATATAAAATGCATTTTAAATATCAATTTTAGCAAAATCTACATATCTAAACCCGTTGCGTATTGTTTTGGGGATTTTTATTACAATTTTTATATAATCTTAACCTAACGTATTTCTCATTTAACAATTTTTGAGATATACAATTAATTAGGTTATACATCGCCAATAGTTAATTTACGTATTCATATTCGATAATAATTTTATTAATATCAATTGACAAAGGTAAATGCTGTGTAGTGATGTGTCATGTCACTTATCGATAGTTCATTTGAATGCCTAGCGAGTTACCGAAACTATCGATAAACGATTAGTTGTCTATAAAATCAACGGAATGTTGTGATAATACTTGGAAATTCGAGATATCTGTTTATTTATTTTAAAGGGATTTGAAAATAATTATGAAGTTGTTAATAATTTACGTAAACAGCATCTTTCGCGTTGACGGATTATAAAAAAGCAGACGGATTACACAAAATTTGTTCATAATACGTTTACATTAATATACACAATTATATTAAAAAAGCAATATACATTCAGTTCTTTCTGGTGCATATTCGTTCAAAAGCTAGAGATATTTTCAACTTAAATCATTAAAATATATTAAATTATCGATACAGTGGACAACACTATTCGTTAACAAAATATGGTAATACTAATTTTGAAAATACCATTAGATAGCCAAGTTAACTTATTTCAGATTTGTAATTAACTTATTTCGGAATTTAGGTTTTATACATATATTAAATAAAACATCGTAATAAGTCATAGCAAGCCACTTTAAAAATGACATTAAATAATTAGGATTTTTATATGCGACAGTATTATAAGATAATTTAGGTAATAATTATTAAATAATATACAAAGTACATATATTTTATGATCTTATTTTTTTTTATTTATCTGTAACTAGAAAGTTAAAAAAGGAAAACCAAAGGAGCTACAGGAAAACTTTAGATTTTGATGTTATTTTACGACAATAATTTTAGAATTTGTAAATTGTAGTTTTTTTTTACCCATAGAATGTTTATATAAAGTGACTACACTGTAATAATTGAAATAAATCTACAATTAATTTAGCGTTACTTGAAGGATATTATATAATATGAATTGATGTTAGTGTAGCTACTTTGGTTTAGAATTTTTCGGTACTATCCCTATAAAGCCAAAATAACACCATTCACCGCTTGATCAGTTGTTCCCAAATTACTGCAACAACCACTCTAGGATGTTCTTTTTTAACAATATAGTTTATATTATGTAGCAATTTTAAAACTGCAGTGTGAAATATATGTTTACTGAAGTTCAGTAATTTACACAACTGATTCCTGCGTTTTTTATTTTTGAATTTAAATAGGTACCTTTCGATTCGATACAAAGATCTTTGGATAATTCGATACAAAGATATTTTGTCGATGTTTATAAAAGAATAATACAAGAAAAGAAAATGTTATGTTTACATCGATAAAGATAGAGGGTACGAGGGGAGATTAGGCTTAAAATACATTTTTATATTACTCTTATTATTCTTTTTCAAATTAGCTTGTAACCTAACCTCCTTGGCCACCCGTAGACACAAAATATTATAAAACTAACTTATAAAATCTCATTTGTCTAAATCCAACAAATTTATACTTAAAATATATTGAAGACGAATCATAGTCGCGATAATACATTACGGTCGTAATAAACAAAAAAAAAAGACTAGATTGTTAAAAAAATTAACAATTATTACAAAAAAATATTGCTTACTGGTTAAGAGTAAAATAATGATGAGATTGGTTTACAAATAATGGATTAACCTATATATGCTGTGTATCGAAATGTCGATAAGGAATTTAACTGACAACTTATGGATATAATTGACAATTTTAACGATAACTAATTTTTGCTACTATAAATATTAATATGAATTACAGTAAAATCAATATATTTTATCGCAGAATACTTTTAATTTCGGTTGCCAACCTGAAAGGACAATAAACTGCTTTTTCTCTTTTTAAATATATTTAATAAGGCAATATATTTTTGTAGGCTTGTTACCAGAATAAATAATTCATGCATTTTACAGTAAAATTTTCCTATCGACAAATCCGTACACGATACGAATGATGAACTTCATTTTACACAAAAAGCATTAAAATAAAGCGATATCTTCACGTTCATAAATAATTAACTTAAAAATTAAATGTGACGATTATTTTGGTAATATACTTTTATAACTTCATTAAATTGGAAATAATCACATTATTATTATTTTAATAATATACAAATCTTATGTATACACTAGCGAAAAGTTAAAAATTATATTTTTAATGGATATCAATAATATCCATCCATGTATTTACCGAATATCGATACGTCACATCGATCAATAGTGACCGGCCTATCGATATTTAAAACTATGGTATCGATTATAATTGTTATTTTAAAGTATCGATAGTCGATATAAAATGCTATTAACGAAGAGACGACGGTACTAGTTTATATCAATACCTGTAACGAAAACTGTAAATTGTTCATCTACCTACCTAAACAGGAATGGCAGTGTTAATTAAATTACGTTTAAATAGTGAATATTGTTCAAAAGGGTCTACATTGTCGCTCAATATGCTATTAGAAATTCAAGTTTCTTTTATTAAGTTTATTAAATTAGAGACATCGAGTAAACTTTTCGTTAATAACAACATAATTGTGTGTTTACTTTCGTGAAAGTTGTTATGAGATTAATTTTGAATAAAACAAACTAAATTTACTGGATTTCAATACACATAAATGTAAATAATACTATTCGTTTTATTTCAAGACACTTTTTATCAATATTCACGATAAAACTGAAAACATTTGGCTTCAAACAGTGTAATTAACGTCACAAATATTATTATAGGACATCACATATTCAATTGTTCATGTTTTTATTATTATTATTATCATAAATTCATAACAACTTATAAACCGTTCTGGTTTTAGTTCGGCGGTCTGTAACGTCATTAACATGGCGTATAGAGTATTAAAATAAAAGCAATTAAATACAATTTGGTTAATAAAGTTCTACATCTATTTATTTATATATTATAAATACTTTGCTAATCACTGGATGCAAGTTTGTTATAGTAATAATGTGGTGTGAATAAGGTTATTTTACCCATTCTAGAAAATCAATTTAAGAATGTATTGTATTAGGAGTTCCCTAGAGATTAAACAATATTCCTAGGGGATTAGTAAAAACGAGATCATAGGTGGTACGTTGTAAGCCATTTCACACCACAATAAGACCTGTCAATAAACTGTATTCACCGATTAGCAACGTGTTACGTATGTGAAATATAAAATACGTAGAGTTAAGAGGAATCTAATTGACCTACAAGCCACATTGGGTCTATATAACTAGAGCTGGACGCACACTGACGGTATTAGGAATAAATTTTAAATCGTTATAATTAATGGAAATTTTAAATCTTGTTAGAACACTGTGACAATCAATCAATATCATTTAATTTTGGAACACAAACTCACAGAAATATGATAAGCTTGGTTTTGACAACAATAGTTATAATTTTGTAAATTCAATTTATTTACAAATGGCATGCAAAATCATTAAAAAAACTAGTTATAATTTTATTTACATTTCCATAGCATAAAGTCGCTATTTTCTCTAAAAGCCTAAAAATAACACAATAAATAATATCGTACCTAAAATCAGTCATAAAACTAAACTTCCTAGATTTTCTCCTACTTCTAATACTCAACCAGTGTGTGCGCAGCTTAATAATATTCTATTTAAATTTGTTATTATCGTTTAATGGAAGGTTTAGTATTACGAGTCATGCAGAAAATCATTACATAAACTATCTATTTTTTTTTCTCGTAAATAATTTAATAACATTGCAAAATAAATCTTCCATATAAATCTTTTAGGAACCAAATATATTGATAATTAATTTATTTTATAACTACGCTGTTTTATGAGAGATATAATTTATTATTAATCCAAATAACATATATTTATACTTCTGATTATGGGAGTCCATATTATATCGACCAATAGTTGTACGAGTTTTTTCAACTTAACACAATTTTCATTATCTTTTTGTATATTTTTGGCATTTTCCATGCTAAGATTTTTAAAGTTATTTAGAAAAGGAAAAATTCAACCGCGGGCAGGATTCGAACCTGCGTCTTCTGGTTAGGTACACCAGACGCTATGACCACTAAGCCACCGCGATACCTACCCGTCATGTTGAATTTTTCCTTCACATACTGAATTTACGTCTTTACGGTGACGTCAGTAACACCTATTGAAATGCAAGTTTTTGCTTTTCCTAACCAGAAGACGCAGGTTCGAATCCTGCCCGCGGTTGAATTTTTCCTTTTCTAAATAACTTTTAACAATTTTCATTTATAAAATACAGGGAAATATAATTTAAGGCAGTCTTTCATAACTTCTAGGTGGCTGAGTGAATCAATGAATTCCTACGCACAAGAACTTAATTTCATTACCAAAAACTTCGTAGAACATTGACATTAATTTATTTTCTTTGAAGTATGAATTTTGTTCAGATCTGATTTCAACATTAGCCTCTTCAAAGAAACGTTGGGACATCAATCGTCAAGGTTTTTCAAGTGATAGCTCACATGCGAATGCTTTCTCCTCTACCCAGCTCCGTCAACACAGGAAAATCATGTATAGTGTTAACACATTAAAACTCCTTTTCGAGTCTTTTAAGAGATTGAATTTATGAAATTCCTTGATGCCTACGTCATTAAGGATCTCGTCATCATATTTTGCCCTTATTCCAATTTATTCATCCGTAAGTATTCCCTTTTTTATCTAACAACCGTCACTTTATCACACTTCCTTTCAAACCATATCATTTTCATATAAATCAATACATTTTTGATATTTTTTTATAGATTATATCTCTCATACACATTTGCGTCTACATAATATATTTAAAGCATTGCCTGCTACACAATATTGAACTCTGTTTAATAGACGTACGGCATATAATCGTTGAGGCCGCGGTCCCGGTCGCAAAAGATACAGCTTCAACAAAAGCAAGCGTAGAAACGGGACATATCTAATGTCCACGATGAGTTCAGTTGGTTTCTGGGAATTATACAAAATACGAATATATAGATAAGTTGGACGGACAGGAACACAAATGAATTTTTTTCTTAATTCAACTAAATCGAAACATTTACAAGTACAAGTAATAATTGCACAACACGGCATTTTAATGCAGAGCTCTGTTCTCTGAAATAGTCCGAAGTACACTAAACGCGGTGAACAAATAAATCGGTCGAGTTATGATTGTCGCATCATAATTGTGGCGCGCCGGCTACGCCCACATTACCATTCCAACCTTAATCTATTCCGTTTTTTTAATAGTCCCTATTTTGACGTAATGTCTGGTAGTGAGCTTGCCTCCCATCTTACACTGTAACTTAGGGGTGTATGCTTACCATCAGGGATCCATAGGGTGTGGCGGGGAGGCGCCGCAACTGCTATCCTCTGATTGTAGACCGTCTCCTAAGTCTGTGCCCACCTGAGTAACAAAATACATTTTATTTATTGACTGCCTTATTAGTCTAGTGGTTTTAAACGCGACTATTCCGCTAGAGGTTCAATTTCCAGGTCGAGCAGTGTTATTGGGTTTTTATATGAAATTATCAGTTGCTTGTAGTTTCGATTTGTGCCTCAAGACTCGCTCTTTATTACATGGGACCTAAACATATCGGCGGACTGTGGAGGTACATTAGTACACCTCTGCCTAACCCTTTAGGTAACATAGGCGTGATGGTGTTTTTTTTCTAGCCCAGTTCTTCCTGCAATTGGACAAAGGGTCTTCCCACCTTCCTCTTGTAATGTCTTTTTTTTAGCTTAGGAAGCGTAAATGTGGAATATAATTATTTTTTTAAGTCATTTTTATACAGCACCAAGTCCTAAAATAAGCAAAGCTCTGTGGGATAGACTAGACAGTGGAAATAATACCTATAAGTGCAACCAGTTTTGACTTTTCATAAGTACTATTAAAATGGTCTATATTTTTTGTTATCTTCTTTTGTTATCCTCTTTGAATATTGTAATTGGTTGTAAACCGTGTTATTCAAAAATAAATAAATAAACTTATGTTCATCACATTAATATTTGTTTTGCTCTCTGAATCCAACCCACGACTTCTTGATCAACAGACCGAGAATCGGACGCCGTCAAAAGTAAAGCAAATAAAATAATAATATTCTGAATATGATTTATAATTAAGTGATTATAATCATAATAAATAGAAGAACGATTTATACTTAAAACTAGTAAGCTTCTTGAGTACAATACAGAATATCCTATCTATCTAGGTATCTACCTATGATTTTGAAACTATTCTACGTGTAGTTGCTTACCTTAAGTACATCGTGTAGGGAGCTCATGCTGCCTAGACTGAGCGGCGTGATGGACCGCTCCAGTAGAAGAGACCCGCTCCCTTGTGACCCGCCGCCTATCGACCTGAGGATATTTTTTCTTAGTAAAGTGACCGATAAATATAATAATTATGTGGGAAAGAAGGACGAATCTATGTGTGTGAAAACGGAGCGTAAGAGTGTGGGAGAAGGATAAATCTAAAGGAGTGAAAGGGATGAATGATACAAAAAAGTATGCATTGGGCGTCAGACTGCGAGAGCGTTGTAGAAGACAGACTTCCAACTATCCTACTAATATTATGAATGTGAAAGTTTGTGAGGATGGTTGGATGTTTGTTACTCTTTCACGCTAGAACTACTGAACGGTTTTTGATGAAACTTTACAGTATTATTATTATACATTAGAATAAAATATAAGCTATAATTTATAATGATTGTGAGTTAATTAGCCAAATTACAATGATAATTAAAAGTAACTTTATAAGATATTTAAAAAAGATAATTAAAAGTACGCGGACGAAGCTACGGGCAGAAGCTAGTTAAAATAATTGCAATTTTGCTCAACTCATAATATTTTAAATTAATATTTGAGGCCCTACAGTTTACATAATCAATAACCAGTGAGCCAGTATTGTAGGTAAGTTAGAGGTATTCAAACTAAAAGACTCAAACTCAGGGTCTACCCGTGACCATGGACGCTGTAAAGGGTCTGAAACGTCGGGATTAATAATATCAATATAACGCGATAGCTTCCGTAAAAAGTAGTTTTATTTCAATGTTATACATTTTCGCGTAAATGTCAGAAATCAATAAGTTAGAGGTAGTTATGTAATGTAAGTTTAGCATATGTATAATGTGTTACCTGTCCATGGGGCGGTGCGAGAGGGAGAGGGGGGGCGAGGGGGGCGCGTCTGTGGGGGGCTCGCGCCGCCCTCCCCGCCACGACCCTGGGGGGAATACAACATATTATTATCGTATACGAATGCCACACTACACCTCCACGATTCAATTCGCAGGACGAGCAGTGTTATTGGGTTTTGCTGTGAAAATCTCAACAGCAGCTCAGGGTTTGCCTCGTTAATGGCAATAGACTCTCCAATTACATATGAGCTAAACATACCGGCGAACTGTGGGTGTACATTGGTACACCTCTGCCTAAACCTTCGGAGAATACTGGCGTGATGGTATGTTATACAAGAAATCTTAAATCGTTCAAAACCGTCCTCTTGCGCATCTTTTTCCAATAATTTATAGACTTGTTAACTTCTCTAAAGTGTTCTTAAGATAAATGTTAAAACTGAGACATACCATTATAGGAGCCTGTGCCATGTGATATCGTCAACGGCGACGTCCGTTTACTACTTTCTCGACTACTGTACATCTGTGGAATGTAAACAAAACAAATAAACATGTAATATTACATTTTGTTGGCGAGGAAACCTTGTGTTGGCAGTGGGGGGGACTTTTACCCTTATACTGCAAACCAGACTATTCCGCTTTTGTTTTACAGAAACTCCTGGTGTTGCTAGGGTCTGCAGGCTACAGTAACCGCTTACCATCAGGTGGGCCGTACGCTAGTTTGCCACCTTAGTGGTATTTAAAAAAAAACATGAATAGTACTAAAATATCAAAGAAAACGCAAATTGATATTGCATGTTCGTCGGCCGTCTCTACTGTGGTGGGCAGGTCCAGCAGGCGCTGGGAGCGGATGTATGTACGTATAGATAGTATGTGAGACCTGTGCATGTTCGTCGGCCGTCTCTACTGTGGTGGGCAGGTCCAGCAGGCGCTGGGAGCGGATGTATGTACGTATATATAGTATGTGAGACCTGTGCATGTTCGTCGGCCGTCTCTACTGTGGTGGGCAGGTCCAGCAGGCGCTGGGAGCGGATGTATGTACGTATATATAGTATGTGAGACCTGTGCATGTTCGTCGGCCGTCTCTACTGTGGTGGGCAGGTCCAGCAGGCGCTGGGAGCGGATGTATGTACGTATATATAGTATGTGAGACCTGTGCATGTTCGTCGGCCGTCTCTACTGTGGTGGGCAGGTCCAGCAGGCGCTGGGAGCGGATGTATGTACGTATATATAGTATGTGAGACCTGTGCATGTTCGTCGGCCGTCTCTACTGTGGTGGGCAGGTCCAGCAGGCGCTGGGAGCGGATGTATGTACGTATATATAGTATGTGAGACCTGTGCATGTTCGTCGGCCGTCTCTACTGTGGTGGGCAGGTCCAGCAGGCGCTGGGAGCGGATGTATGTACGTATATATAGTATGTGAGACCTGTGCATGTTCGTCGGCCGTCTCTACTGTGGTGGGCAGGTCCAGCAGGCGCTGGGAGCGGATGTATGTACGTATATATAGTATGTGAGACCTGTGCATGTTCGTCGGCCGTCTCTACTGTGGTGGGCAGGTCCAGCAGGCGCTGGGAGCGGATGTATGTACGTATATATAGTATGTGAGACCTGTGCATGTTCGTCGGCCGTCTCTACTGTGGTGGGCAGGTCCAGCAGGCGCTGGGAGCGGATGTATGTACGTATATATAGTATGTGAGACCTGTGCATGTTCGTCGGCCGTCTCTACTGTGGTGGGCAGGTCCAGCAGGCGCTGGGAGCGGATGTATGTACGTATATATAGTATGTGAGACCTGTGCATGTTCGTCGGCCGTCTCTACTGTGGTGGGCAGGTCCAGCAGGCGCTGGGAGCGGATGTATGTACGTATAGATAGTATGTGAGACCTGTGCATGTTCGTCGGCCGTCTCTACTGTGGTGGGCAGGTCCAGCAGGCGCTGGGAGCGGATGTATGTACGTATATATAGTATGTGAGACCTGTGCATGTTCGTCGGCCGTCTCTACTGTGGTGGGCAGGTCCAGCAGGCGCTGGGAGCGGATGTATGTACGTATAGATAGTATGTGAGACCTGTGCATGTTCGTCGGCCGTCTCTACTGTGGTGGGCAGGTCCAGCAGGCGCTGGGAGCGGATGTATGTACGTATATATAGTATGTGAGACCTGTGCATGTTCGTCGGCCGTCTCTACTGTGGTGGGCAGGTCCAGCAGGCGCTGGGAGCGGATGTATGTACGTATATATAGTATGTGAGACCTGTGCATGTTCGTCGGCCGTCTCTACTGTGGTGGGCAGGTCCAGCAGGCGCTGGGAGCGGATGTATGTACGTATATATAGTATGTGAGACCTGTGCATGTTCGTCGGCCGTCTCTACTGTGGTGGGCAGGTCCAGCAGGCGCTGGGAGCGGATGTATGTACGTATAGATAGTATGTGAGACCTGTGCATGTTCGTCGGCCGTCTCTACTGTGGTGGGCAGGTCCAGCAGGCGCTGGGAGCGGATGTATGTACGTATATATAGTATGTGAGACCTGTGCATGTTCGTCGGCCGTCTCTACTGTGGTGGGCAGGTCCAGCAGGCGCTGGGAGCGGATGTATGTACGTATAGATAGTATGTGAGACCTGTGCATGTTCGTCGGCCGTCTCTACTGTGGTGGGCAGGTCCAGCAGGCGCTGGGAGCGGATGTATGTACGTATATATAGTATGTGAGACCTGTGCATGTTCGTCGGCCGTCTCTACTGTGGTGGGCAGGTCCAGCAGGCGCTGGGAGCGGATGTATGTACGTATATATAGTATGTGAGACCTGTGCATGTTCGTCGGCCGTCTCTACTGTGGTGGGCAGGTCCAGCAGGCGCTGGGAGCGGATGTATGTACGTATATATAGTATGTGAGACCTGTGCATGTTCGTCGGCCGTCTCTACTGTGGTGGGCAGGTCCAGCAGGCGCTGGGAGCGGATGTATGTACGTATATATAGTATGTGAGACCTGTGCATGTTCGTCGGCCGTCTCTACTGTGGTGGGCAGGTCCAGCAGGCGCTGGGAGCGGATGTATGTACGTATATATAGTATGTGAGACCTGTGCATGTTCGTCGGCCGTCTCTACTGTGGTGGGCAGGTCCAGCAGGCGCTGGGAGCGGATGTATGTACGTATATATAGTATGTGAGACCTGTGCATGTTCGTCGGCCGTCTCTACTGTGGTGGGCAGGTCCAGCAGGCGCTGGGAGCGGATGTATGTACGTATAGATAGTATGTGAGACCTGTGCATGTTCGTCGGCCGTCTCTACTGTGGTGGGCAGGTCCAGCAGGCGCTGGGAGCGGATGTATGTACGTATATATAGTATGTGAGACCTGTGCATGTTCGTCGGCCGTCTCTACTGTGGTGGGCAGGTCCAGCAGGCGCTGGGAGCGGATGTATGTACGTATATATAGTATGTGAGACCTGTGCATGTTCGTCGGCCGTCTCTACTGTGGTGGGCAGGTCCAGCAGGCGCTGGGAGCGGATGTATGTACGTATATATAGTATGTGAGACCTGTGCATGTTCGTCGGCCGTCTCTACTGTGGTGGGCAGGTCCAGCAGGCGCTGGGAGCGGATGTATGTACGTATATATAGTATGTGAGACCTGTGCATGTTCGTCGGCCGTCTCTACTGTGGTGGGCAGGTCCAGCAGGCGCTGGGAGCGGATGTATGTACGTATATATAGTATGTGAGACCTGTGCATGTTCGTCGGCCGTCTCTACTGTGGTGGGCAGGTCCAGCAGGCGCTGGGAGCGGATGTATGTACGTATAGATAGTATGTGAGACCTGTGCATGTTCGTCGGCCGTCTCTACTGTGGTGGGCAGGTCCAGCAGGCGCTGGGAGCGGATGTATTTACGTATATATAGTATGTGAGACCTGTGCATGTTCGTCGGCCGTCTCTACTGTGGTGGGCAGGTCCAGCAGGCGCTGGGAGCGGATGTATGTACGTATATATAGTATGTGAGACCTGTGCATGTTCGTCGGCCGTCTCTACTGTGGTGGGCAGGTCCAGCAGGCGCTGGGAGCGGATGTATGTACGTATATATAGTATGTGAGACCTGTGCATGTTCGTCGGCCGTCTCTACTGTGGTGGGCAGGTCCAGCAGGCGCTGGGAGCGGATGTATGTACGTATATATAGTATGTGAGACCTGTGCATGTTCGTCGGCCGTCTCTACTGTGGTGGGCAGGTCCAGCAGGCGCTGGGAGCGGATGCCGTCGCCGGGGCCCATATGCGACAGGTGCGCGAAGTTCGTCGGCGCTGAGATCAGACGCGACCGACGTTCCGACCTACAACATCAATAAGTTATATTACCAATCGGAACACTAATACAGTATGAATACATGAAGGACATCGCTTTTGTAGCCCTCTGGAATTGTACTTAAGGGGGCGACCATTAATTACAAGAGGGGGGGGTCCTCCTTCAACCTTAGTAAGATGTAGTGATATAGTATAAAAACGTTAATCTATGTTTGATTGCATCAGGTTTATTTAAGAAAAAAACATGATTTTCTTATTGTTTGTCTATTAAAGACTATTTAACCCAACTTTCCCACTGTTTCTTACGACAAAAAATACCATAGCAATAATCTGCTGATACTAACAATCTGTTGTGCGCTTCAATAGCTTGGTGTGACTGTTCCCGCACTGAAAACCTTCGCTTGTTCCCCCACAACGAGGGGTCCACGCAAATAGGGGGGTCTGAAGCGCGCGGATCTGTAACAATTACAATCAGAAATAATCGTTCTCTGTAAATAAACTATCAATTTTTTGGTGTCATAATGATAAACAAAAATGTGACTATGACTTAATTAATGATATTTTTTATTGAAATTTATTTATAGAAATCCTACAAACCTAAAAAAATAATTTTTTTTTTAGGTATATTGTTTTAGAATAAATGAATTGAGTGTTGGGGTCGGCTTGCGGCTGAATATTAGTATTTTACACTAAGCGACAGCCATCAGTTATCAGCCTCCGCAACATAATTAGTGGGAAAAACATAGCAGTCCAACATCACTACATTTTATCGTTAAATTTATAAAAAAAAAGGATAAGTATTTTTCCGCATGGTAAACATTGTAAGCATTGCCTGGAGACCCACTTTTTGGAACCGTGCAACTAGTTTTGACTATTCAAAAGTACCATAATGATTTAATTGAAATAAAATGTGGGACAGTATATGGATTGATGATGAAACATTGTCAAAGATAACAACTCAAGCAATAATTCTACTCAAAACTGAGTCCTTTGGTTTGATAGACAAACCCGGAGGATGCAGATTCGAATCCTACTATGCGTTTCAAATAAGAATAGAAACGTCAATGACCTCAAATGACCCCGATCTGTCAAAAAAGTACAGCTTGAAAAGAAAATTAATTTTAAATTTTGAAATTTTAAAACTTAATAATATATTTATAAGCAGTAATACCAAACCCGTAACTCTCCGAGTTAATAAAAAGGCACAATCTGCCAAAAAAACTATATTATAGACAATATTTTACACTCCCATGGCTTTGAAGTTTTGAAGCTGCCACCCTATAATTGTTATTTAAATCCAATTGAATATACCTGGCACTTGATAAGCGTAGGGGAGCTGACAATAATGTTCAACAATTAGAAACCCAAATTGAGAATCTAACACTGGAAACTATTTATTCAATTACCAGTGACGATTGGCAAAAAGAAATTAACCACGTCAAATGAATCGAAAATAAAAACCAAAAAAAGGGAAATATTTCAAGACAACGATAACTTTAGATTAATTATAAACACGGGTAATAAAATATCAAATTTTCTTCTAAATAACAATCGGTGGAATATTTTAAATACATAAAAAATATTATTTCAAAAATATCTGTTTTGCTCACCCTACCTAGCTGGTTTGAATTGACAGCTATGACGTCACAAGATGGCTGGAGGTCAGTCCTATTCTTATATGAAACGCCTAATACCTAAGACCGATTTTTTTTGTAACTAAATTTGATATCTTATAATTTATTTTTTCAAGTTGTCATCTAGTAAGAACATTTATAGTGACTAACGTGTGAGCAGCGGTCGCAGGTAGATGATGAAGGGCGCGGCGTCGCTGGAGAAGGGGAAGCCGTTGCCGTTGCCGCCGCCCGCGCAACAGATCCACCCCGTCTCGTCCAACGGACGGGCATTCGCTGCAATTACACCATGTTACCATAAAATATCAATCACAAAAAAAAAACAATTTTATTGAATTATTTATTCATAATATTCTGAAGAGATTAATGCATAAGTAAAACAAGAATTTTATAAATATTGTATAGATATTTTCAAAAAAATTACATGAATTACACAAGATTTTTATATGTTATAGATTTTAAAAAAATGATAAACGAGTCGAGCAAGTAAGTAATTTTCTTAATTTTTATTTCTGTTAAAACCTTCTAATAAGTATTAGAAAACTTAAAAAAATTATCTGTAAAGTCGTTTTCTAGTTAAAGCGTGACTAAAGGAAAAAGGTGTTCATTTTTAAATAATCATAGATGATAAAAAGGTTAGTGGTTATTTCTACTCACGTATATTCATGGTCTGCACCCAGTCGCCCGTCTCAATGTCGTATACGTCTATATGCGTCGCCGTGAATATTAGCAGGTGCGTCTCGTTGATAGCTGGAAACAAAGGAAATAATGCATTCATATGAAATATCTAAAAAAATAAATTTACTATAGGAAAGATGTTGTATTTAGTAAATAATAATGTAATATATCCTTGGATAATTTTACACAGCACCATCTAGTCCCAAATTAAGTAAACCTTGTACTATGGGTACTAGACAATGGTTATAATACTTATATACCTACTTTTTTTCGTAAGAAACATCTAGATAAACTCAATCACTTATATTCATCACATAAATATTCCTCGTAATAAGCAATCCGATACGCGAACCACTAGACCACAGACGTCCTCATATAACTACTAATAAATAATAAAAATTACTAATAAATAATAATTGTTATTATAAATACAATAATTGCGCTTAAGCTAGATGTTTCCGGCATTTCCTACGACCTCTGAGAAGAAACGCCGAAACAAACTCAGATATTTTTTTCACCCGATTAACTCTGGTAGGGCCCTCTTTTCCATTAGCCTCTCTGGGCAAGTGCCAGTGCCCCGCAATCCATGACTCACCCTAGTTCCTATTCTTTTGCCTTTTTTATACTTTTGATAGTATATTAAAGGATTATTTATTAAATGATTAAATGATATTTATTTCTGTAAATAGATCTTTTAAAGACACTTTTACAAGTCAATATTTTAAATATTTTTTTAAGCTAGATGGCTCCGGCATTTCCTAGCTGACGACCTCTGAGAAGAAACGCCGAAACAAATTCAGAGAATCATAGTCTCTTTTAAAGTCCAGACATAAAATAGTAACAAATATGTGTCTTACAATGTAGGGCAAAGTCTGTAATGGCCTTTTGAAGAAAGAGCCATAGCGGCTTTGAGTAGACCAGTCCCAACTGACGGCACGCATGCATCCCGTCGCACAACGATACCAGATCAGAGGAACATTTGTGTAGGCCACATAAAAAAAGGCTCAAAGCCACCAGACTGTTCAAAGTTAGTACAAATACGTAACAATATGTTACCGTGATGTGTGGGATGCGCGGTGTACATGAGCTCAGTGTCTCGGGCGCGATGTCCGTTCCTGTCGACGTAGAGCGCCAGCGAGTTGAACACGAGCAGAGAGTCTGACGAGCCGGGCACGGGCGCCGCGCACAGCGGACGGGCGCCGGAGTGGGACAGGAACACGTTCACCTGGTTCTCTGGGTGCACTAGCGCTGGAAACATACTTCACTCGTTACGACAATACCATCACTGGTGTAAACGACTATTATTATAATTGTGTAGTTAACTGCTCTGTAATTTATTCAAAATTAGAAGGTTTAGTAAAAAATATAATTAATCTTATACTGTATACTGAAAAAATGGATCAGAGTGCTTGGCTATAGTAATGAAAGAAGACTGAGTGATGAGTTGGAGTAACTAGAATGGACAAAATAAGGAACGAGTAGGTATATGTATATTGATTAAACTACTTTTTACGGATTTCATAGCGTATATGTGATATTATTAATCCCGACGTCGAGCGTCCATGGTCTACCTGTGACCATGGACGCTGTAAAGGGTCCGAAACGTAAAGAGTAGTTTTATTTCAATGAGTAGGTATATTATAGGAAGTTCGAAAGTGGCGCCAGTAAGAGAAAAGTTGAAAGGGAACCGTATGTCGTGGTTTGAGCACGTAATGAGGAGAGATGAAACTCATGTAACTAAAAGAGTGATGAATATGAATGTGGAGAGATGGAGGGGTAGAGGGAGGCCAAATAAAAATAGACGGAATGTGTTAAAGCGGACATGATAGAAAAGGGAGTGAATAATAATGTGACGACTGACAGAGATGAATGGAAGAAAAGGACATACTGCGCCGACCACAAATAAATTGGGACAAGGGCAGGATGATGATGATGTATACGAAAAAAAATACTATCAGTTTCTAATTATCTTTCTACTTACTACAAGGGTAATCTTATGAACAATTTAACGAATCCAATTCTGAAAATTATAATCTCAAAGTGCTACAATAAGTTATGTTTTATTATATTGTAATGTAAATAATAAAGTTTTATTTCAATATTTGTGTATTGGGTCGCCGCTCTCCCACTCTTCTCAATATATCAAGCAGTGGTACAGTAAGTATTATTAATCACGGCATTCGTATAAATGTTCGATATCATTAAATATGTCAATGTAATGTGACTTACACACAGCAGGCTGGTCGTGGTGGGGTCTCCGGGGGTCTGGGAGCGAGTGCGCGGCGAAGCCCCCCCGGTACCCCAGCAGCAGCCTGGCGCCGCTGAGCTGCACGCTGCACACGGCGCCGCACGCTCTCAGCTCGGCCACCCTCACTCTTCGGGCGGCTGTCCGAGTGATCTCGTATACATTTACTACATACGCGTTCTGGAAACCAACATTCCAAAACGTAAGATACGTTTTCCTATCCTTATCCCAATTCAATAATAATAATACAATTGTTTTTTTAGAAATGTACAATATATTTTATGATCCCCCATCTGCCCCGGTGGCTTTGTCCCGTTAATGAGACAAATGGGAAAATTTCAATAAATCCAAATATTTTTAAGGTAAGTACTGTTGTAAGTACTGATTTATTGATTTTCATTATTTCCCCAACCAACTCTTGCACAGTTTGGCGATGCTTAGTATAAGTTCAAATGCATGTATTTTATTATAAATAAACGTTAAAAAAATGATGTTCTTTGTTTATTATATGTATAAATATCAATGTTTTATTTATAAGCATTCTTTCTTCGGTAACTATAATATTACCTGTAATATCAGGGCAAATGGAAATTACTCCATGCCATTCTACTCAAAATCGGTGCAAATTATACTTAATTTAGCCGTACCGGGATAAATGCGACTCGATCTGTGCCATCTGCCCCGGTAACGGGACAAAGCCGCCGAGGCAGATGGGAGCAAGTCCATTTTACAATAGATAAGTGTTTTATGTCGTGTGTATGTGTGTGTAGTGGTGTGTGTGTATGTGTGTGTAGTGGTGTGTGTGAGTGTGTAGTGGTGTGTGCGCGTGTGTGTGTGTGTGTGTGAGTGAGTGTGTGTGTGTGATGCACCACAAGTTATTAGTTATATGTTGCATGGTAACCTGTCGCTTGCAGAGCACGGCGAACCCATGCGCGGCGTGTCCCAGTGGGCCGGCGGCGAGTGCGAGCGCGCCCTTGGTCTCGGCCAGCTTGACGCACTCCACGTCGGCGCACTCCAGCGCGCGGATGGGCACCAGCCGCACGTGACGACCGCGACCCGCTATCACCACTGAACGAATCGAATAATATACATCTTATCATTTATGTATATTTTTTCTTAGTGACGGGCGTTGAATCAACTAACTAGTTCAATCAACCGTTGATCTCCTGTCAACAAGTTGAATTGGTCAACGACATTAAGGAATTTAACTCGAAACTTAAGTTGAAAATAACATTTAACATCTACTTGCCAGTTCAAATCAGTAGCACGTTAACTCGTTGACAAATTTAACTATTTGACGAATGTAAATCAACGTTGACGTTACGTTAACGAAAAAACCGTCAACGATCCATCGCTATTTTTTATTATTATTATTTATTTGCGGCCTTTAATATCACTGCAACCGTAGTCGGCCTATTGTGATCGCCACTCGTTGAGTTAGAGTTCACCGCTAAACCCTACAGCTACAATAAACCGCAGGATTTTGTTAGGAATACTTTATTTCGCTCAACCATGTTTCCATAGATGAGTACTGCGTTTGTGTATTAGCGATCCGCATTCCCCCAGGAGGTGAAGCGGCGTTTCATCGTCCATCAACCTCCGCACAAAGCCAGCAAGTTCGCGTGTCACTCAGCCTAAAGTTAAACATGTACTTGTTCCAGTAGCAGTGTACTGGTAAGGCTCTCGTCACAATGCACAAGTAGTTTCAACGCTATGAAAAGATGTGTGTGACTTTTATTATAGGCTTTAATTAACGCTTTGGAGTGCACCATGCCTGGCGATTCCGTCCAGAACTCAAAGCCTGAGTTCGTAATGGTTCTTAGAGCAACAGATTCCACAGAACAGCTCAGGTCCTTGCTGTGTACAGTCAACAAAAGAGTTTGGTAAACAGGCAGCGAACGAAATCTGCATCTTTACACAGATTGTGATTTAAATAATTACCCGTCAAAGGGTTTGATGTGTAGCAGCTTACAATACCTGCGTTTTGACACATATTGCGTGATATATTACACAATCTTTAAAAAAACACGATGTTTAATTAGCTACCTGTATACTTAACTCTTTTTTCGACCGTACTACTAGCCCCCTTCTCCACTAGCTAGCTAGCTCCGTTATCATCTTATAATAACTATTGGTGGATCAAAAAAACGAGTTCACTCCTAAGCAAATCCTGTTTACATGATCCAGTGGCGATCATAATATGTCTATTATGGGTCTGTCGACCCATGGCAGTGATAACGTAAAAAGACAATAATTTGACAAATAAATTATGCCTAGAAAAGGACATATTGGATGACATACAATATAGTACATTCATAACTAAAAACAAGGTTTCTTACAAAACATCTTCACAGCTTGGAGAATATCTTCCTTTCTTCACAATATGTTCAGCGCCGCGCAATCCCGATGAATATCAAAGGATTTCTTCAAATATAGCATAAACTATGAAATCCGTTGGCATTCACCGAAATCGCACGACGCTTCCGACGGTACTTCATTCTGTAACGCGGCGTTGCAATGTTGCTGATGACGTTGCGAGAAGTATAATGTAAGGACTAGTGTTTAACATGTAACGCTATATAATGCTGCAAGGTAATTTAGAAAGTTCAAAGAGTACAAAGTTAATTGTCACACTTTATGATAATATATAGTAGCTCATATACTATTGTCAATGTGAGGGTACATTATTATTACAGTTAAAGGATTTCACCAAAATCTGCCCAAATGATGTACTGAGGGCACACTTATTGGAAATAATACCCCGTATTACGCTGGTTAAAACTCTAGTCATACTTTTTTTTATGCTCACTAGGGGATGAGAAAAAATAACTTTAAATTTGAAAAAACACTCGCCATTTTAACACACTAGTATCAGTTTCATAGTTTTTATAGTAAAAACTGTCAACTTGATAGCTATCAGCTGTCAGTGTCAGATTTGGAATGTCAAACGTACGCAATTTTGGCACAATCTAACAGTTTTTATAGTGATTTCATAGTAAAAATTGACAACTTGACAGCTGTCATGTACCTCGGGTACATATTTGGGCTGAGTTGTATGGACTTTTGATGACCTCCTTTGTGCTTCTTTTCAAATGTACTCGATGTTCTAATAGATATTGCCGTTTTACTTGTCCCTGCGTCTGGTACAGTCACCAACGAAAGTTGTTGAGAATGTTGCAAACTTCAATAGGATTTTTAATATGAAGTTACTGACCTGTGAAGGTTGTGCGAAGTCATTGCATAAATGACCATTTAATATTTACCTTACCTTTATAATTTATGTATTATGGCACTTCAACGACATATTCACTAAACACTCAATAAATATAATATGCACATGATATTTTTTTTGCAGTGAATTCGTTACAAGAAGTTAAGAACTGCACAACACTGACATAAAAAAATTGCTACAAAGCTATAATTAAGTATCGTCACTTTTTTTTAAATTTTGTTTTCATGTTAATTAAAACAATTTTAATCCTCTAACTACTAGAATCCCTAAGTAAAGTAATAGGACACCGGTGACGTTAAATAATAAAAAAATCTCTTGACAGGTTTTGGAGCTGTCATGTTATCAAAATTTAGCTGTGTTCAGACTTTCGTTGCTGACCGTACTTAATACAAAAGGAAGGTAGTATGTAGTCTCACCGAGCAGCTGTTCGTGCGGCACGTAAGCGATGGTGGCGATGGGTGCATGCGCCCTGCGCGGCGTGAGCTCGGCTCGCTCGAGGTCCACGAGCGCCAGGCCGGCCTCGCCGCCGATGCACACCCGCGACCGCTCCAGCACGCAGGCGCACAGTGCACTGCGCACTGTGGCCGCCGCCGTCGAGTCCAGCAGCACGCACGCGCTGTACACCTAACAACAAATTCAACGTCTTACAAAATACCCCCTAAAAAATATAATTAATTATCAAACCCAAAAATTTTATCAGCTGTCATATCAGGGAACCAGATTATTTAACAGAAAGGCCTACGTACCTATTTTACCTAATAACTGTCTACTTTTATAGTTTTTCTATTTTGCATTAATAAATGTTGTTGTTTGTAAATCGAATCATGTAAAATTGATATTATGATGATGTTGAGAAAAAGCTAGGAGAATGTGGGAATGATGAGTTCATATGCATAACAGTAAGGTACTTACACATTTGTCCGGCAAGTTGTTCCGTTTCAATATCCTATGTAGCTCGCTCAGTGCTACCACCCATTTGGTTTTCTCCGATTCGGATTCTGCTAACATGAGGGTATGTGATCGCTTGCCACCTTCTAGCTGAGATGTTGATATCTAAACAATAGACTAGTTATAGAGTAGATGACATAACATACGTCACGCTTTTATTCTCCGAAGGTAGGGAAAATATGTACTAATTATACACCCACAGTTCAACAGTATGGAGTATTCTAATGATGAATGATATTTATTTCCGTAAATAGATCTTTTAAAAGACAAAATCAAAACATTTTGATTTTTTTACGCATTTCGTAACTGACTTCTGAGAAGAAACGCCGAAACAAATTCACGAGAATCATGGTCTCTTTTAAGATCCAGCAGGCATAATAGCAAACAAGTATCAAATATGTGAATATCATAAAACAGAGCAATGTCTGAAATGGCCATTAGAATAATCTCTAATCTAGTGTTTTATTTATTAATTTAAGAAAATTAGGGTATTAGTCAAAAACTACGTTATAAAGTAAAGCAGATCTCACCCTAAATATACAAGGTATGTCCCGCTTGTTCGCGTGTATGACGTCAGACTCCTTGACAGATGTGACGCTGAACTCCGGGTCGCGCATATCTAAAACTTGGCTCACGCAAACTGATGGTAACGCGTTTCTGAAATAAACGAACGTCATTATCATCGTAGTTTAAACTTTGACAGTTGGACGCTTCCGAGGAAGGAACATGAGTAGTAGTAAAAGGAATGAGAAGGCAAAAAAAGAGAGGCGAAAAGTAGGAAGGAAAAAGTAGGGAGGATAAAATGAGGAGGGTGAGTAATATGAGAAGAAAAATTAGGAGGCTCAGCAAATACGAGAAGAAAAATGAGGAGGCTGAGGAAATATGAGTATGCTGATAAATATGAGAAGAAAAATGAGGAGGCTGAGCAAATATGAGAAGAAAAATGCGGAGGTTGAGGAAATATGAGAAGAAAAATGAGGAGGGTGAGAAAAAATTAAGAAGCTGAGAAAAAATATGAGAATATAAATGAGGAGGCTGAGAAATATAAGGAGGAGGTCGAGAAGAGAGAGGAAGAGAAATAATAGAAGTCACTCCACTTACCTATCTTGTGATATGTCATACAGGAATAATTTGAAGTCACACACGACCACAAACTGTCTCATCCAACCTTTCTTCACACCACCGGGCTTTGGTACCTGTTAGTTGAACAGTATTAGTAAAAATCATAGTTATGATTGATACAGAAGACTACTCTTACACACGGCCCGTATTGTTTGGAGATTCTTCTCCATCGTGGTAAGGTGGAGGAATGTTGCCGTCTTGACCACGGGTAACACTGTTTCTGATGTCAGTGAGTCACTATTTTTTATACTTTTGTTGATATATTTAACAATAAAAGTATAAAAATACCTTTTACGCGTTAAAAAAAATGTGATGATTGGACTGTGTTATAAGTCAGAGGTCTCAAATCCGAATCCAAGGCACGCGTCTCTTATTTCGAATTCTCTCTACACGAACGAGTTGTAGATGGTTTGGCGCACTCGATGAGGAAGACGAAGAAGAAGAAGAAGATATTTCGTAATGATCCCAAAAGTGAGGAAAGCTTGGATCTGATGTGATTAATGTGTATTTTCCAGTTTAACTAACAGTCTACTCTTCCCCCAAGGATTTTTTTTGACTTGACTGATCATTTCACTTATGGAAGTACCATAATAAAAAAGACAAGTATCGTCAGCGTATAGGGAGACGTGTCCCTGTAATGTAATTTTGTGTATGGAATTTCTGTAAATGAGAAAAAACAATGGTCCAAGAACCGATCCCTGAGATACACCAAATGAGCCTGTGCTATGCGGTTTACTTTGGTATTCCCCAATTTTACTATTTGACACCTATTATTTAGGTATGATTTCATTATTTTGAGTGCCATCCCAGAGACACCTATATTGCTGAGTTTCTGTATTAATATTGAGTGGCTAACGGTGTCGAAAGCTTTCTTGAGGTCTATAAATAGGTCTAGTGCTATCTTTTTTGGTCAATATTAGTTTGCGTTGTAGTGATTAGGTCTGCTGTTGCAGATAAAGTGTTTGATAGGGATCGAAACCTATACTGTCCTTTGTAAAGAAAGTTATTAGAGGTGAGGAACTAATCTAATCTAGAATAAATAACTTTCTCAAAGATTTTAGATACAAGAGGTAGGGCAGAGGTAGGCCAGTAATTGTTTGGGTCAGATTTTGTGCTAGATTTATGAATGGGGGTTATTTTTGCGATCTTCAAGGTATCTGGGAATATTCCCTATGAAGATGTTCATTAATGCAAGGTGCCAAGTTATCCGATATTAGAGTTCTTATACATTTAATTATTTTTGTGGTTATTCCGTCGATTCCCGCACTACAATTTGAATCAAGACTAGAAATTACCTTACCTTCATAATCAAAAAATCTCGACAAGTTTCGGGGCTATCATGGTTTCAAAACTGGGCTGTGTTGAGCGACTTTCGTTGCTGACCGTACATGAAGGGAATGAGAGTATTAATGTTTGGTACCTTGACGTATCCCTCGTAGGCGGTGCCCTGTCCTCTGGCGGGGTCGATGCCGAGCGGTCGTCGGGTGCGCTCGGGCGGCAGCGGGCAGCGCGGCGCCACTCGCGCGCAGCACCACGTGTGCACGGCCAGGCCGCACGTCTCGCACACCACGCCCTGACGCGTCAGACCGATCTGTGACACAACAACACCACTACACCGGTCAATACCTCACAACACAACACAACACAACACAACACAACACAACACAAGCCACCGCGGCGCCACTCGTGCGCAGCACCACGTGGTACGCAGCAACACAAGCGACCGCCTACAGACCATTCTACGCCACCGACACTAATATGTCAATAAACCATCTAGGTAGCACTAAGGTGACTAACAAGCATACGGCCCAACTTTTAGTAAGCGGTTACTATAGCCTATAGGCACTTGCAACACCAAGGGTATCACTTGCGCGTTGCCAACCCAGTAAAACGAAAGAGGTATAGTTGGGTTGGCAGTATAAGAAGTATAATTCACTTCAATTTTCTGCAAGGCGAAGGTATTTCCCCAGTCGGGCAGCTCCAATTTGAGTGGAATTACTCCTACTATGCCCTAATTCTCTTAAAACTATAACTTTCTCCTACTAAGCTGTGCTGTGCCCAACAGGGTCCATAATAGATCCCTAAATTTAAGCCTACCCTAGTTTTATATTTTAATGCAATTAATGAATATGAATAATACGAAATAAACAAAGAAATTAATACACTATAATGTCATGAGGAAATTTTATTAAAAAATGGACTAGTAAACTGAGATCCCCTAAAATAGAGCCAATAAACAAAAACAAATTTACAATCAATCAGTGTTCAATAACTCGACTGAAACAGATTATAATATATGTATCAAACCGCATTGTCCTCAAAATCTATTCAGAATAACATTGTAAACTAAGAATAATATTGTAATCATGTTTTTAGGTGTCTATGGAGTTTCTAGTCGGTTCTTCTCTTCATCCATCCAAAATGTTCTCTTCATCTCTCCTTCATTCAAAATCAATTATTTGGAACCATAGAACTAGTTTTGACGTTTCCTATTTTTAATGATCTATTGAAACATTTGACGTTATCTTTTTTGACACCACATTTTCAAATATTCTGGCGCTATACATTGTGCTTATTATGTCCCAGTTTGGAAGGTGATGTAGCATTTTTAAGCGAAAATAAAGAAGTTTCAAATAAATAAGTTCTAAAGTAGATTGTTATTTTACTGAACTGAGCAAATGAGACAGGTTTCAAGATGAGAACGCGCTAATGATACCACTGGTTGCTGTCGTCTACAGGCTGTAGCAGACGCTCGGCTCATTTGATTGTGTCATTTTAGTACAATAAAAAGAAATTCGGTTCACAATTCACGAAGATACTGCGTGATATACACAAAAAAATACAATCGAATTGAGAACCTCCTTTTTAGAGTTAAAAAGGTCTTACTTACCATGAGTGATGTACAATGATTGCACTTGGTGGGGCTACTGAATGTCCTCACTAAGAACTGGTGCACCTTAGCCTTGCCGGGAACCGCGGGGCCCAACGATGGGTCCTGCGAACAATCAAGTATACCGGTAAGCTTGGGAAAAGGCTGATGAGGACGAGGAATGAAGAAAGGATAAATAAAATAATACATACAAGACTTACAGTAGACATTTCACTGGGTGAGCTTTTGCTGGAGGCCGGAGACGCAGCCCGGGGCTCCAGCTCGTCTTGTAGCTCTACGGAGCCACTCAACGCGGCCGACTGTTGCGACCCGTACATCAACTGTGATACACAATACTCTGTTTTATGTCCAAGGAACGGTTTGAAGTATAATGTAGGTTTAATAGGCTGGTTAAGTAATAAAGTGAACAAGATAATTTGTATACCTACTAGTAATTATTTAAATCCCTCTCAATCGGAGAGGAGACCCGTACCCAGCAGTGGGACAGTATATGGGTTGATGATGAGTAATTTAAATCGACTCGTAAATTAATATTTTTGGGACAACATTACACAATAGGTACCTTATCCTATCTGAAAGGAGACCCTTGCCCAAAGGTGTCGTCAACGTAACGTAAAGTTCATAGATATAAATAATATACAGGGTGGAAGGGACCTCGACTTCAGTACATGATTCTGGACCCCCCTGTGTAAGAATTTTTCGTCGGCTTTTTCTTAAATTTTACGTTTTTTTTTTGCAGTTTTTTTAAATTTAAACTGTATAAAATCATTATTTCTATCTAACCCAATAAGAATTTTAATCAAAAAGTCATTAATTCACTTTTTTTCACTAAAAACAGCATTGTAAATTAAACTCGAAAGATCTTCTGGTCAGCTGTTTCCTTAGAGTTCACTTGCGAGTTGTAAAATTTAAGAAAAAGCCGACTAAAAATTCCAACGCAGGGGGGTCCAGAATCATGTACTGAAGTCATGGTAAGCCGTTGCGCGTCGATGTCCCTTCCACCCTGTATATGTTTAAAAGTTTTTGGTAGGCATTGAAGGTCCAAAAAATCCATGGTTCCATTGGTTTTTTTCTCACACACCATTCAGTTTCTTCATACAGCCTACCAAGTTAATTTAAATCAATCGAAAGAATATTTCTATTATGAGCACAAGGTGTATGATGAAATAAAATATCTATATTAATATAATAAAGCTGAGGAGTTTGTTTGTTTGAACCTATGAAATTACCAGGCAAATTTGATAAAATCTTTTTGCATTTGGTAGCTCAATTCTTGAGCAGGTATTCAGCATCAAGATATCTATCCTTAGGAGCCGAGCAAAAAGGAAAAGTCAGAGTACATCTACATATTTAGTAATACATACAGCGAAATACATAAGTTTGATTAATACATAAACACAGACATTATCACAGCGGTGGTGTAAATTTGTTATTAATTAAAATTGTAAGTCGTTAGTTGCTAAGCAAGTTATGAATATGATTCCTAAAGGCATGGAAACCGAAAGCGACACGGAGCAGCGTATATTTCCTATTTCCGTGTTTCTTTGAATGCAAGAAAATGTAGCTGGATATTGATTTCTGACACTATCACAAATATTAGAATTTGAAATAAAACTACTTTTTACGGATTTTATCGCCTAATATCGATATTATTAATCCCGAAGTTTCGACGCTGTAAAGGGTCCGAAACGTCGGGATTAATAATATCAATATTACTCGATAAAAAGTAGTTTATTTCAATGTAGCTGGATATCAAACTGTTATGTATAGAATAAATAAATATAGATATGTGGGTAGCTTTATGTCATGCACTCAAATACTACTATGTCCATATACACTACACTAATTTTAAAATTAATTAGGACCCGTTTGAAAATCACTTGGATACTTGGATATGTTCTAATTGGAGAATAAAAAAGTGGATGATGATTAAAAACTTTTTTTTAATAAAAAAATCGTGCCAAGTTTGTCTATAGATGGATTTTATCTAGCGATCATAAAACAAGCCCTTGGCAAAAAATTTATTAATAAATAAATAAAAACATAAAATACCTTTGCATTGCAACAATGCTGGTTTCTGTAACGGTACTGCGGCGACATCTGTGCGAGTAAGAGACAACCAAAAAACAAAATGGCCAAACAAAAATAAAAAGCTTGAACTTTGGTAATTATTCCACTGTATTTTACTAAATAATAATTATGTGTTTTGCTGGCATTGGAGGAACTAAAATTTTTTGGTATTGTAAGAATATGCATCATAAAATAATTTATCAAGCATCGAAATAATATTAAAAATACAGTGTAATAATTAAAATAAACTGTCACCTTTAAATTAGTCACAAAATTAAGCTAAGAAACGCATTCCAACTTCAAAAATAAAAGTAAGTACTATTTGTTAGATTTAAATTCACTAAATGACAATAAGGAATTTGAGATAGACAAAAATTGTATGTGCCACACATTATAATTTGAATATACGAGGAATGTTGCATCAATCTGGTGTTGTGTAAATGTATTATGTGGAAAAATCTAAAATGCTATACAATGATATAACTATTTTTAAAAGATCTGCAAATTGTTGGAATGCGTATCACAAATGATAATGAATGACTGACAAAAGCTTTGTTATACCGTAATAATGTAATATGCACAATTAACTTTCAATGTAAAACCTACCTTCTGCTCATTGATGGTAGCCACATTATCGTAGTGTCGCTCCGTGGGTGCTTCTTTCAGAAATTGATCTAAGTAGCTCATCTGTGACGGGGGCCGGTCCAGGACTGAAAATATTTAAAAAAATGTTAAGACTTGTATTAAAATGACGTTTTTATGTTGTTTCCAATAATATTTTATTCGAGGTTGAATTTTGTATATTTTAAATTTTGCAAGGGCTAAAAGCTATAATTTCCAGTAAGAGCTGACCTTCCGTGTATCAGCTTTTCATACAATGAGAGCTCAAGTTATACTGGAAATGTATAACTTGATATTATGTACTCGGGTATACTTACATAAAAAAAAAAATGTGAACAGAAGTGGATAGCTTATATTCAGAATATCTTTTTATCAATCTGTCGAATAAAATAATATTGGTTGGAAGAAAATAAATTAAAATAATTAAATATTATATGGAATATTATTGTAAAGATTATACTATAATAAAAAAGGGTAATATGAAATAAAACACATAAACCAATCCCAACCCAAACCACGTTCACATAACAGTAATTAAAAACGTTACAATTATTAGATATATTTTTACGTATAGTCGAGCACAAATGGGTTTTCGTAAAAAGCTGAATTAATTAATTATTTTCTATAGTTTTCCGCCCGCGGCTTCGCCCGCGTCGAGTTCGGTTATATCGCGTTTCCAAGAGAACTCTTCAAAAGTCCGAGATAAAAACTATCCTATGTTCTTTCTCAAGGTCAACTCTATCTCTGTACCAAATTTCATTAAAATCAGTTCAGTTATTTAGACGTGAAAGCGTAACAGACAGACAGAGTTACTTTCGCATTTATAATATTAGTAGGGATTTTAAGCGTATTATTAGTAATTTCAAAAATATTCTTCAATCAAAATATCAGTTAGGTATAAAAGAATTGTGTTCTCATATGTATCTCATATAAATACAGATCATAGTGTTCTTCATTTAAAAGTAAAAGTAAATGTCAAATCAGATTACTGCTTGTTTCGAATTCAAATTACACTTTATTTTTTTGTCTATTTTTGAATTGTGTAGTCAACTTTATTTTGTGCTCGACTGTACATGAACACATTTTAGTCAGTACAAAACCGGGGTGACTATGACATGCACATTGGACGCTTACAACAGAGGCTATACAAACTATTCCCTTCAGCACACGAGAACATTTACATAAATAAGAAATACATATTGCATAAATAAATTTAATATTAAAAAACTGACGTGATCCTTCTGGAGATGATAAAGAAAAATTAATCTCTGGAAAAAACTTCATAATAAGGTTAAATATCCTAACATTAATTAAAAAGCTTTAGAATAAGTCCTAACTTTAAACCGTCAAAAGATTTCAAATCAATATTTGAACTGTTTATGTTAACTTCATAAAATAAATAAATAGATTTTTTTATTAGAATTGGCATTATAGCATAAATTTTAAATAAAAATTATACATTATTCGTAATGAAGGAGCAAGCTTAAAAATAGTTATTCACTAAATAAAACGAAGCAGTCTTATTACTTATAAAAAAATAAAACAAAAATAATTTTCATATTTATTATAAAATCTGTAAATGTTAACTCGTGTGCTGACGTAGAGGTTTACAAAACACCTGAGGTACAAAAGAAGTTTACAATTAAAAAATCAGATTAGTCAATATACCTATGTGCGTATACAAAACAAGTGTTAAAGGAAAAACCAATCGCTTAGGGCGTTATGTGGTGAATGTACTTTGGAAAACCAAGATAAAGCTCTAGAACACAATATATTTAATAGTATTATATTTATATTATTTATATCAAACACAAAAAAGAGGTATTCAACTTATGTATGTCTGATACTTTGTCCGTCTAATATATTTTCTTATGCCGATTTCACTGCGAGGTTTTACATGGAAAGGTGATTAAATAAGTTTGGTTCTTTATGTCCGATTGTTCCAGACTTTTCTAGAAAATTTGGTCAAAGCGCATCTCAGTCTTTAAATTTTCAGTAGAACAGTTATTAGTTAATTTTTTTAAACAAAGGAGTAATGGATAACTTGATACATAATGGAGTACACATTTGAGAACTAGAGCCGTCAGGTTTTTTTATTTGGTCACATTCATGCCACCGCAACAAGCTCAAGCAAAAGCGAAGCGATTTGCAATAAAAGAAGAATTGTTTCATATTGCATAAAAATTTTGACAAAACTGTTAAGCGGACGTCACTGTTTTAGAGTCAATGTTTTAAATATTTCGACTTATTTCATTAACAAAAGTATCTTAATTTCAAAACAAATAACTAAAAAAGAAAATATTAAAATTTGATTAAATCCGAACGATCAATGTTTTAATGTTAAAACATCTTACAAAAAATATACTTAAAAATAAACTTTAAAGAAGCAAATAATAATGTATTTATTCCTTAAACTGAATTAGTTTGAATATAAAACATAGACATTTAGCAAAGGTATAGTAATAAAATATTTATAAAAACTCTCAAAACAGTGACATTTTTTAATAAATTATTTAAAAACTGTTTCCCTTGACACTTGCTCGTATTTACAATGGACGGATCATAGACAAAATGAAACTATTTGATAGAAAAACTACGTACGCAGCACAAAGACTAAAAACTTACACCTTAAAAAAAACAATATCTGTCGTTACAATTATTAAAATATTGATATTTTCCACTAGGGGTCATAATATATTTATGTATCCGACTGTACTTTTTGAAAAGCTTTCTCTGAAATAGTTTTAAAAATGTAAGTTAATACAAAACCAATCGCCCCAAGACGGTTTATGAAGCATTTTGAAAATGAAAACGTTATTAACAGCGAAGCGTAGGTATCTTAAATAACAACAGATAA
This sequence comes from Acronicta alni, assembly GCA_964056405.1. Classification (NCBI taxonomy): domain Eukaryota; kingdom Metazoa; phylum Arthropoda; class Insecta; order Lepidoptera; family Noctuidae; genus Acronicta; species Acronicta alni. The sequence goes on from OZ043939.1 coordinate 3,072,109, forward strand.
TGTTATAGGGACAAAATAACACACAGTCTAGCGATGGACGATTGCGAATAATTAAATAACTGTATTCAATAATTCAAGATGGCCGAAATGATTGCCGATGATTTTGGGTACCTAGTTCATGTGTCCTAGCAAATATAACGTCGAGTAGGCCAACTTCGCCTTTCTGAAATTGGATTCAATAACTGAATGGGATGAATTTCTCTCTCTAGAAATTTCTTCCTCCAATTTCGTAAAAGGAACCGTAAGAGGAACGTAAGTTTTTTAAGAAAGGTAGGGCATAGTGGGAGTAATACCACTCAAATTGGAGCTGCCCGACTTGGGAAGTTGGGAACACTGCTCTGAGCGTGTTTTGTTTCTTACGGTGGGCAAGGTAGCCAGTACTCCACGAGGAAACATTGTGTTAGCAGTGGGGGGCGCTTTGACCATTATACTGCCAACACAACTATTCTTCTTTCGTTTTACAGGGTCGGTAACGCGCAAGTGATACCCCTGGTGTTGCAAACGTCTATAGGCTACGGTAACCGCTTACCATCAGGTAGGCCGTATCCTTGTTTGCCACCTTAGTAGTATACAATAAAATTTTAATTTCATATTGGCTTCGCAGAATTTCGGATCTAATTTGACATTGATTCTTAGGCGTAAAATTTACTATAACTATTCTAAACGTCGACAAATGTGACATATTTGTAATAGTATAAGTATTTGCTAAACTAATACTTAGTATAGAAATGGAGCTAGAAGTATCCTAGTTGCTAGTTTATGCTGAATCAAATGTGAATCTTAATTGGAGGCTACAGACTTCAGAATTCATTGTAAAAGTCAATGGAGTTGATACAGTTTCCAAGAAGATATTGATTCGCAATCGGCCACCTCTACCACGGTCACATACGATGAGTCTACTGCTAATTAGGATGTTTTAGCTAATATTATAATAAACGAACCGTTCTCTTCTTTGCCGCTCCAGTACGATGAAGATTTCGCCGATCCTTGCCTCGCTGCTTGCGCATAACTTTGTGTTTTAATTGTATTGTTATAGAATTTAATTTTGAACATTTGCCATACCAAAACGTAAATTAGATTTTTTGTGGAAAATTGCCAACCAAAATATTTTTTAATTGAATTAAATATTTAACCCAATAGCTTACCATTCGATTTTAAAAACTACATAATTATAACCCTCAATTAATTACTTCCACAATATAATAAAAACCCGGTTATAAACACAATGTTAAGAAATAAATAACAAAATAATAAGTACAACAGAATTTTTAATAACTTATGTACAAAAAGTTGTCTAAAGTTTACTTCGACAAATACAGTTAAACACTGAGTGAAAACTATAAAATAAATCTAATATTTAACATAAAAGACCAAGTTAAATGCAGATTAAATGTGCTGACAATCACTTAAAATTAAAACATAAATAAAACGCAAAAAAAAGAAGTCAAGATTCGCTCGTCGAATTTTAAGACCGTACATTTAAATATAGATATTTACCCGCAATTTATAATAAAAAATAGTTTTATTAGTCTGGTAAAATTTTATTTAATAACAATAACAAACAAAGGGATGATTGATAGTCTTTATAGATCCGTCAAAACTACAATACCATAAAACTTCAGTACAGTCAGGTTATGCCGCGCATACTGTATTTATCAATTAATACTGAGCAATAAACTTATTTAATCCCAGTTGCCAGAAAAGTAACCACCAATAAGGATTTAAAATAAAACAAAATCAGTCGAAAAATTAATCTACATACAATTCACTAACACAAAATTGTTAAATTCGTTATGTAGTTTTGGTATAATTGAATAAATTCAAACACACAACGGAAAATGGTAACACTGCAACGCACTTAAATTAAAACTGACAAACGTTATTTTACGATAAAACAACTTTAAAATGCAAAAGAAAATACCCAAAAATATAATCGACATTTAATTATGGCCACAATTTTTTAAAATAGTATAATAATGCTTTTAATACTTTTTGTATTTAATACTTTATTTAGTCAAAAAAATGTACGGTCTTAAAACTTAACATGAAAGTGAAAAACGAAAACTAAATGAGATTCTACGGCTGATCTAACAAAAAAACTTATACTTAGCAATAAATAAAAAAAACTTTCATTGTGCTGTCAATATCTTTGTCAATCAATCCGATAGAACTGTATAGTTTAATATATCAGTGTGTAGTAAAATATTTCATGATTTTTTTACGATAATGTGTCAAATATATTGATTATATTTTTAGTTTAAAATCTTACTGAACGCGAACAATATAATTCAAATGATAACAAATTAATTAAAAATTCATATTGCATTTTTTAAGTAACTTTGAATGTAACCGACATATAGCGGCACAGCCGAAGACACGCTTTAATATTACAAGCAATATTAATTGCAAAAAGCTTTTAATTTCCACACATATTTCCCCATAACAAACTATACAGATTATAAATATATGTATATTCGCACACACACAACGTAAGTACTAAAAAAACCGATTTGATTATAATGACTAGTTCGAATGGTTGGCGTACAACACTGTAGCATAATCTTTGGCATTTATCGTTTTCGACTAGACTAATAACTGAAGACTAGAACTGGTTATACTTTGGTGAGAGAATTTACGTTACGTTGAATAACAACAGATATTCAAAGAAAACAAAAATGTACTAAAAATGTACAATACAAATTTAAAAGCGCTAAAATCTATAAAAGTATTGTAGTTTTCTTTTTTTTTTTGAACCAAAAATGGCGTAGAAATTCATTAGAATAATTAATATATAATTCTATAGCCACGAGACATTGAATATCATCATTATCAACCCATATACTGTAATACTGCAGGGCACGGGACTCCTCTCAGTATGAGAAGGATCAGACTTTAGGCCACCACGCTGGCCTAATGCGGGTGGCAGATTTCACAAACTCGAGACCTTTGACTTGGCAGTCCAAGATTCATATCATGGCTTTAGGCTACTTTAGGTATTTGTAGAAATATCTTCTAAAATATTCGAAATTTACTGTAAAAAATATGTTAACTAAATACTTCATCGGTTTTATTATTATAAATTAGCTACACTTTTAATATGGCTCACTTTATAAAACTAAATAAAAAAAAATGTTAAGCCTAATGTGTAAAAGCGTTTTTTAATAAATTCAGTCCATATAGTAGCTGCCGTAATCAAAATATTGTCATAACATTATCGTGGCTATAGAAAACAACCATATCAGTCGTATATATGGTGATACACGAGTATGGCAACCCCCCATATACATGACGTCACGCCTATAAACAGTGGTATGTTACGCCTCAACCAAATCCGAACTAACATTGTAAAAATATCAACAGCACAATAAAACGCACAAGTAATACAATCAATACAAGTAAAAAAAAAAAGAAAAAGCGCGTTAGACGCAATAATGAAAAAAAAAACATTAAATGCCACAGATAATACATGTTCGTTATCAGACATGACGTTAAAAACATCAATTTTCGAATTTCATATTTCGAAAACCAAATTCAACAATTTTTGTTTTTTGGAATATCGAATCACAGTTCCAATTTCAAACACAATAGAGTCCATATTTACGTTAAGATTTTAAAAAATAAATAGTGTTGTGCAGTTGTTTCGTTTATTTCCGTTTTTTTCGTCGCGGACGACGTAGGACTTTGTGGTGGGAGCCAAGATTCCGTTGACGATATAAGTGCGGTATTCGACGTAAATAGTGAAGTCACGGATAATTTTCATATGTGTATTGGGTAGGAATGTGCGGTAACATGTAACGAAAACAAAAAGAAATGGTGCACTAAATAAACATATTTATTTATAAATAAATCTGTGCTGAAAATATATTGTATTAATAAATTATTAATTAAGAAGATACCACTTTGAAGAAACTTTATTATAGTTGTAAAATTATTTTTACTACAAAAATTAGAAGATTGAACAAAAAAAAAAAAACTTTTGCTACTCATCTAAAAAAAACTTAATTTAAAAATTTTAGTTAAGTCCTTCTCACTTTTGTAGTTTTAAGGAGCCGAGAAGAGCCTAGAATATTATTATTACTATATGACATGTATCATGTATTCGGTAAGTATGCACGGCCTCAAATCAAACTACATAATACCAAGTATAAGCTGACCCTGGATTGTATAGGGTTTTCGTACAATGAGGTCATCTTGTACTGAGCTTGTATAACTTGATATGGCGCCACCATTTATTACGTAAGACGGACTTAGGGGTGTCGATCATGTCTTATTTTTTTCTTATAAAGGAGTGGGAGTCTTGATAATTCAATCACAAAAGTGCATAAAGCACGCGCAACCGAGAGTGTAGACGCGTGCTTGCATAGATAAAGGAAAACGATTTCCATTGCCAAACCAATTTCATTTTTGCCTTTAGATTCTTCACTACATAGTATAAAACAAAGTCGCTTTCTCTGTCCCTATATCCCTATGTATGCTTAAATCTTTAAAACTACGCAACGGATTTTGATGCGGTTTTTTTAATAGATAGAGTGATTGAAGAGGAAGGTTTATATGTATAATACATGTATTTTATTAGTACAATGCACCCGTGCGAAGCGGGGGCGGGTCGCTAGTCCTTAATAAATATTAAACAGGGAGAGTCAGCCGATTTGACATGATTAATGACTCGTTCGACAGCAGCGGCTGAGAGATCGGTTTCTGTGTTACAGGTTTTGCATGGAACAAATATTTAATTACGGGGGAACTACCTGTAGGTCATACAAATTCTGTATGATCTACAGGTATTTGTTCCGGGTCTGGGTGTTTGTGTATGCGAAAGTTTGTGTTTGTAAACGCACCCACGATATGGGAGGAAATCCTAGAGTGGGGCCAAGTTTTTTTTTTTTTTCAAAGAATGATCTTATGTTTTCTTACATAGGGGAGAGGGGGTCAAAAACTAGCAAATATTTTCCTACGTAATAAATGGATGGCGTCTATGTAGCCGTGTGTACCTATTACGTAATATCTTAAGACTATAGAAAACTCCGTTGATATGAAACCTAGAAAGCTACGTGCAATGCAAGTTTTAGGTGAATCTTAAATATCCCGTCCGTGTACCCAAGCTGATTGTGCTATAAACAGTATAAAAACTCTTTTCAGCTCCCATTGTTATCTTTAATATGTAGTTTGTTTGTAGATATATTCGGTGTTTCAACTCCCACCCTCCCATTCGGGGTAAGCATTCCCGTTGAAAAACTTTGTCAAACTCTTTAATTTGCGATGTTCTTTTTTTTTGTAAATAAATACTTTTTACTCTGTAGTTGAAAGTATGACTGCTACAGAATAAAATATATTCTTTGAATTCATTTTCATTTATTTCTCTCATAACATTGGCTGTCGAAACGACAAGAAGATGATGTAAGTGCAATGTAGTCGCAAAACAAGCGACCACAACGCGTTGTGAGCCGTTTTTTCGCTCAATGAGCATTTTCGAACTGTGAGCGTAACATATACACAAAATATTACATACATCATACATCTATAGACACAACCCTAGTTATTTCACGTCGTTCACACGCACATTCGCGAGTAATGCTTCTTATGTAGTTGTACAGTCTACTAGCCATCGTAATCTAATATATAAACATCTCGTGTCAATATGTTTGTTATCGAACTCCTCCGAAATGTATTGACCGAGTTTTGTTTTTTTTTTGTGGATATTCGGTATGTCTGAGAGTACGTCGTAGGCTATTTTTTATACCCCTAGGTCATAAGAGTGGCCCTCTTCAGATTTTTATTTGGCAAAACAACGTTTGCCGATTCAGCTAGTGTTTCTATAGTGTCCTCTTTGGTTACAAAGAGCACACAACCCCTGCTTACCCCGTTTGGGCGGATGAGTAATATATAGATAGGTACAATGTGTATACTCACAGGAGTTGCCGGGCTGGTGGGGAGCGTCGAGCCGCGCCTGCATGTCGCGGATGTGTTGCTCTTTACGCTTCATGTCGTGCGCAAGGGTATCTAGCCGCTGTCTGGTTTCCAATAGCTCTCTGTGACAAAATTATGATGTTTTGAGTACATTCATTACATACATACCACACCTGTACTCATCGAAGAGCTAGGCAGAGGTATACCAATGTACACCCACAGTTCAATGTTATAGAGGGTGGCCCTATTGCCATTAACCGGGAACAATTCAGCTCCGAACCATTACTTTAAAAAATTTCATTAAAAAAAATCCAAACGGCTCAACAGTTCTACCTGGGAATCGAATCGAAACCAGAACCTCTAGCGTAGCAGTGGTACTTAGGACCACTAGGCAAATAACCAGTTAAATTGTTGTTATTTTTATGGTTAATCACACCGGTTTGTTTCATACATACGAGTTTGAAGTGGGGATTACAAGGATATTAAAGTGCTTATTTGTTATGACATTACACACTACAGGGCACGTAAAGGCCTACACAAACCGGGAGCACGGCACAGCACGGCAAGGGATTTATTTCTTACCAATTTATGTCGTAATCTATATCAATACTTTTGAATGTCTATTGTTAAAAAAATTAATCCCTTGCCATGCCGTCTCTGTCTGCGTAGACCTTTATGCTTAAAACTTAACTTAACTTCAAACTTTTGTCTATTTACATAACCATTATATTTTAACTGCCAAAACCAACGATTTGATCAATATATAATTTGATTATGTAAGTGGCAACACTGTGGCTAACAGCTGATTTTAACTGGTCCCAAAATTTATATTAAAATTGATTTAGTTTTATTATTAGGCATAAGTGTTCTGTATAAAATTCTAGAGTAATCAGTGAAATGAAGTGCTTAATATCGTTGAGTGATCTGTAATTAATACTGACATAATTATCGAAACAAAATTCAATTCATTCAGTCTCCGACAACACTATGCTTAAAAAAAACTATGTATGATCTCACCAATAAAATGAATTGATCTAATAAATTATTATTATAAGATATATAAAAATGGGAATATAATAAACTACGCATCAAAAATACTAATTGAGCAACAAAATGACTGATTGAGCAGCAAAATACAGATATCGGTTAGGTTAGGTTAGAACTGTGACCACACAACGCCAGAACCAAATCTGAATGTTTTGAGTGTATATAACAATATTTTGAGGTGACTATTTTGCTGTGCAAATAAGTATTTTTGCTTAGGATTGGGAATTGTTTTTGTTATACAAAACGACATTTTTTGATTTGCAGTTAAATAGCCTATAAAAATCTATGAATTAATCAACAATTTGAATCAAATGCAAATCATGTCAAAATTGTAAAATGCACCAAAAACTATAAAATTAAAAACGCAGCAATGTATGTTCACATATTTTTTTTTATCTGTTAAGAATCGATCTATGAGCATGCCCATTTAAAATTTTAAAAAGGTTATAATAAATGACATACGAAACAATAAATTTATATTATAAGATGCGAATAGATTGGGCAAATAGTGAGCTTACTTGAAAGAACCTCGTCTCCAATGTGGGACATAACTGAGAGGAATAATTGAATCATTATTTAAATCTAGGCCATTCTATAATACTTATGGTATTAAGAATACAAATATATTCTATCCCTACTAATATTATAAATGCGAAAGTAACTATCTTTTGTCTGTTACGCTTTGCGAGTGTGCGCGGGCAACAGTATTCTGAAAAGTTTCACTATTAAGGTAATGTAAAAGTATAAAATAATAATAATTAATGCAATTAATTATGCAATATGCATTAATAAAATTGATTCCAAAATAAGTTCTAAGTTGTAATATTATGATAAACAGAGAGGGTACTATACCGAGAGATGACGTCAAGTCTTTGGTGCGCCATACAAATTCTACAGTAAAACTTTCTTGCGGGAAAACGAACTTAGTTAATTAGTCGATTTAAATGTTTAAATTTGCTATTACAGATTATATTTGTCAATAAACCTGTTATTTTAATAAATTCAACACCAGCCACCATCCTATTTCAGGCCATAAGAGCCTGAGTGGCATAACTACTTAAACAATAGTTTTCAGTAGTAAGAACAGAAGCCCTGATTTCCAATAATTGTAACTTTAGAAAATAAATATATTTTATTCATCTTTGAAAAAAAATATGGAACTAATTTTAGGCCACTTTAGACCAGTATTTCAATTATAATCAGTATTGAAAAAATGACAGGCCACTCTGGCTCTCATGGCCTCATTTGTAAACACACTAACGGACCGAATACAGGAGAAGATCCTAGCGTAAAAAAAAAATAAAGAAAACTGATAGTGTTATATAACATACTGACGTACCTTTGGCTGGCGAGCAGTTCTGATCGGGTGCGGCTGAGTTCCTCGCCGACGGCCTGCTTGGCCTGTATCTCGGAGTGCAGCGAGGACTGCAACGTGAGGATCTCCATCTTGTCGAGTTTCTGCGAGCGTCGGTTCCGCCAGCCGCCCGTAGCGCCGCGACCTTCAGGCCCGCCGCCCGCCGCGCCCGAGCCCGCGCCCGCGCCCGCGCCCGCGCCCGCGCCCGGCGGGGACGACACCACCAGTGATGAGCGAGATGCACTCGCTGTAGGGAAACACTTGTTATAATACAGACGACCTTTGTGGTCTAGCGGTTCGAGTGCCAGACTGCTGATCATGGGGTCGTGGGTTCGATTCCCACTGGACACAAATATTTGTGTGGATAAAACATGAGTATTTGTGTTTGTCTGGGTGTTTCTTATGTATTATAAGTATATATTTACAAAAAAAAAGTATAATAAGTATTATATCCATTGTCTAGTACCCATAGTACAAGCTCTGCTTAGTTTGGGACTAGATGGTGTTGTCTAAAATGTCCCATAAATATTATTATTAATACACTCAGAGCGATTTCCCACTACGTCCGATCCGAATCCGTGAAAATGCGGTCCGGAGTAGTCGCACGGTCAACAAAAAAGTTAGGTATACAGGCAGCTAATTTAACAGAATTATGTGTTTTGATAAATATTGTGTAAATGTATCACACAATATATGTGAAACGCAAGTATTCTTAGCTGCTATATCGTAATCTGTGTTAAGATGCAGATTTCGTTCGCTATCTGCATACCTAACACTTTTGTTGACTGTACAACTATTTGTATGAATTATTTAGCGAAGGGAAAATTCGACCGCGATCAGGATTCGAGCAGTGGATCTCTCTTGGCTGATAACAATAAACAATACAACTAACCATGTTTGAGGTACTCCAACTCCTCAGTCATCTTAGTGGCAAGCGCTTGCAGGTAACCTCGCGCCTCCTTCTCGTCCGCCACCCATCGGATGATGTCCGCTATCTGATAGTTTAGAAAAACTCACACAATTATGGGTAATTACTAACTAAAGTACGCCCAATTTAATAGATCACATTTGACATTTCATCAAAATTCAACAACGTAACCTTGTAACGGCGGGCATAATATCTAATTTATTTTTTCGAAGTTAGAACTGCACAATTGTTTAACTTTTTTCAATTACGATTACATTATTTATTGTAATAATGACAAAAGAAGGTAGTGTTACGATTTAATATGTATGGAACCGACAGATGTCAAATGTGATGTGTAAAAAAATAATTAATTTATTGTTTTCTGACATTTACGCGAATATTATAGACTCGTCAGTCTACCCGTGACCATGGACGCTGTAAAGGGTCCGAAACGTCGGGATTAATAATATCAATATACGCGATAAAATCCGTAAAAAGTAGTTTTATTTTATTTCAAAACATTAATTGTCAAAATGAACAACGTCACCATCTTTCGGATTTTTCTGAAAACAATAGTGCAAAAAAGGTAAATTATTAACGGTTTAGTAAACTACAAATTTTAATATAATGTTATAATAAGGTGAGGAATACGGGTGAGACTTACATCACTGACCTGAGTCTCCCAGTGCTGCATGGTATCTCTCTTAGCTCTGAGCTCTTCCAACTCTATCTCCATCTGTCTCCTCTCCGCTTGCCATCTTCTGCCATTTTCAGCGAGCTGGCGATGATGAAATTAAATATAGGTACACGGCAATTTTTGAAATTAAAATCGACAAACATACCTACATTGTTTTAAATGTCAATCTCCCGATTAAGTAATTACCGTAACATAAATGCAATAAACACAAACGTGACCCTCCAGGGGCCTCCCCTCCTTAAATCGTATTCCTCGATGTCTCACGGATGATATTTCGCCATCTGTTTCATACTCTCCAGAATAAGTATCTATAAATAAAGTAGTCGTTTTTTTGGTACTGAATCTTCAGACTGGCATTTTAATTGGCAGCCAATAACAAAACGTTGCGTCTGCGGTTCTTTAATGAATCAATTGGCTTTTGGAGGTGGTTACATTTGTTTCGGCTTTCCCCATTAATAACATTTTTAAATTCATAATCAAGCTTAGCCAGGCAGTAAAAGGAACCAGGAAAGGTTAATAAGGACCTAGACTTATTCTATACAATGTTAATACAAAATTATAGACTTTGCTATTCACAGCGTCCAGGTCCTTGGCGAGCTTCCTGTTCTCGTTGATCAGCATCTGTTTGTCTTCGCTGTCACTCAGCTGTTCCAAACGACGGCTTTCTAACTTCTCTTTAGATGTTTGTAACTGAAACAAAATATTTTCGGTAAGAGTACTGCACAAACATAGATTAATTTAAGTCAACAGAAGTATGAAAGATTATACTTTAGTTGCAGGAACATTTTTCAAAATTTACGAGCAAAACAGTATAAAAACTGTACATAATCATTGATTTAATATGTGTATAAATAATAAAAAGCAACGGACCGAGAATAGAACCTTGCGGAACACTCATGATATCCGCAGATTATAGAGAGTCCTTATCAATATAATCGACGCTCTGAATTCTACAGTATGTCAAAAAGTTATCAGGTCGTGGGCTTATACCCATCTTACATTTAAAATTTATGTTCCTAAGAGGAGTGTCATTGCGTACACAGTCGTAGGCCTGAGGCAAATCAAGTGAATATAGTCGAATAAGAATTGGTTTGGTCATTCGCGCATCATAAAATAGAAGGTTTATTTTCTTTACAAATCACATGTCATAAGATATAGAGGGCCCTTAGGGATCATTGGTATTTTTTAAGCAAAAAAGAATTACCTACTAAATAACGGCACTTTAATTTAGCTAGTGTAAAGTCGATACTCAGGTCGAGTACTGATATAGGGTTTTTCTATAAAAATTCTAGTAGCAGCTGGGAGTTTGGGTTTGTGTCGGTTAATGGCAATAGGCTGGCCCCTTATTACATGAAACAAAAACTGGCCGACGTGTGCGTCTACATCACCTCTTACTTTTTAGGGTGCAGGCGATGGCGTGATGATGTGTATATAATATTTACCTCTCTATTGAGTACATTGCGCATGGCGTCTCCTTCCTGGAGCTGGTCGTTCAGCGCGGCCAGTTCCGCCTGGAACCGCGCTTGCTGTTGCGATAACGATTCTTTGTACTGCATCTATGAAAATAAATAATATTGAAATATCTGTCTGTGGTTTTATGATTCCCTATTCTACATATAAATAGTATAGTTTTAGAATTTATGTTCTCCTTATTTTCATATAGTTTACCCCATCGTATCGTCGTACAGTTTAATTTTTTTTTAAATATGTTGCCTCACCTCGAGTGTCTCGACTTCGGCCTGCAGCCTGGCCACGTCAGCTGCGGCAGAGGGCGGCGCTCCACTATCCACGCGCTGAGAACGTAAGGTTTCTTCACGCAATTTGCGCTCCTGACAACGAAACAGTTGTTTACTTCGGTTTTACATGAAACAGAGGTCTACAAGCGATAACGAATTGATTGTAGATAAAGTATCAGTCTATCAAATACTATACTTCAACATGGAGATCAAATATTTTACCATTTATATAAATCAATTCAATTCACAATTCAATACTTGATTAAGATTTCCTAGCTGACGACTGTCATAACCAGTAAATAATGTATTAAAAAGTTAAATAATACCTTAGTAGCCTCAGATATGGCGGTATCAAGCCTAGCCTCTAGTTCCCTTCGCCCCTTCTCCGCGCGTCGTATGTCTTGTCGCAAAGCGTCGATCTTTTGCATCGCTACTTCTAATTCCTCCTCTTTGTCGCGGACCTGTAAGTTAATATTATATGTTGAAACTTTAGTTACTGCTAAAAAGTTTGTAAGGATGATTGGATGGATGAATGTTTGTTATACTCTTTCACGCTAAAACTACTGAACGGATTTAATGAAACTTTACAGTATTATTATTTATAAATCAGAATAATATATCGATTTTGAGTTAATAAGCCATATTACAACGATAATTAAAAGTAACTTTTCCACGCGGACGAAATCGCGGGCAGAAGCTAGTTTTTAATAAATCATACACCACTCATAGTTGACCAGTGTTTTATTATGTTCAGAAGTATTTTATAGTAATTTTTTTTATAATATTAGTTATATTTAAATAATTATTTTGAGTAAATTCACTAGGATAATATTTTATGAAATAAGTTATAGAAAATAAGTCGTTTGCTTCACTATTGCATGGCTTACTACTATTATTAGAGGTACGCCTTTAAAAATAGTTGTACGCTATGGTTATAAATAAATAAATAAACTTTAGGGTTACCAATATATCATACCTGCCGCGACAGTTTCTGCTTCTGTTGTCTCAGTTCTGATAGTCGTTCAGTCACCTCATTGTACTCAGTCATCGCAAGTTTACGTTGTGATAACGCGTCCTTTAGCTCTTTGTCCTTAAAAAACATAAAAATAACAACATATATGATTTTAAGAGTTAGATTAGCAAGGGGCTCGTAGCTACGTAATAATTAGGCTGATCAACCGATCTCCAACGTCAAACTAGTGCAGTTTGACGATCAATTTACAAAAATTCTTAGCTCATCCAGACACCCCCGTGCCTCGGAGAGCACGTAAAGCCGTGAGTCCCGGTTGTCATGCGAATACATATGACTATCGTCAGTGACACTCAGAAGAATAAAAAACCTGACTACCAATCTATCAGCAGGATATCGGTATTGCCCAGAAATTGGGTGTAGTGGCCGATTGTATCTGTAGCCCGATTCACGTAATTAAAACCGTAGCGACTTAATCGTTGAAACAGTTTTCCTATTCACATCCGTCAATCGGAGCTATTTAAAAGTCGTCCTATTGAAAAATCGTTGAACTGTGTGATACAGTTCAATGATATGAAAACGATTCGGTGACGGATGTGAATAGGAAAACTGTTTCAACGATTAAGTCGCTGCGATATCGCTACGGTTTTAATTACGTGAATCGTGCTACTGATGGCAGTTGGATTAGGAAGAGGTATACTGATGTTTTTTAGATCCCGATGATAATTACAGCACAAATCACATATGGGGAACAAATCATAAGGTGATATTTTATTATCAGCTCTGTTTGTATAGTATAAGGCTTAATTTTAATTTGATATGAACGATTTAAAAAAATGTTATACATACACGATCATCCTACGAGCCTATTCCGAACTGTTTTGGAAAATGTTCGGATTGCAATATACACAATACAAATAAACAAATACTTTGCACAATCGTATAAGTACACATACCTGTAGCCTTAGTTTCTCAACGGAGTCAGTTTTGTCCTTCGACAGTTCTTCCTTCTCCATATTCAGTGCTTGAATGACCACTTCCATCTCTCGGATGCGGGTCGCCATCTCTTGCGGTGTCGCTGGCATGTCCTGAATTTATTCACAGAATTTTTATGTCAATATATTACATAGCTTAGTTATATGACCGTGCGAGCGCGTCTCAAGGACAACAGGTGGACAAGAAGGGTTACGTCATGGAAGGTACCACTGGGCTAACGGCCTAAGGGTAGACCCTGCACGCTGGGAGGACGACATTAAAAATATAGCAGGACCACAATGGAGACAGATAGCTGAAGACCGTGAAAAATGGCAATCTTTGGAGGAGGCCTTTAACTGAGAGGGGTTCCTAAATTGAATATAATAAACCGCGCATCAAAAATACTGATTGCGCATCAAAAATACTGATTGAGCAGCAAAATACAGATATCGGTTAGGTTAGAACTGTGACCACACACCGTGGCCACAACCAAATCTGAATAATACCGAATCTGAAGACCAAGAAAGTGTATTAAATATCTAACAGTATAGTATAATTGATTTATTTGATGAGCAAATTTAGTGTGCAATTCAGTATTTTTGGTGCTAATTTCGAATATTTTGATTGAAAAAAGGGGATTTACAGTTAAAGTATTAAATACCACCCTTCCTAAATTAGCTAAATCTTTTTTCTTGTTAAATATGAAATGTAAATAACCTTGTAAACCTTGTAATAGGAAATAAAAGGCTTTTTTTAATTTTTATTTTAGTTATATGACCATGAGACTGTCAAGTTACATAGCTCAAGTTCGAATCCAAGGAAATCCACTTTCGAAATCATATCATCATCATTTCAGTCAAGAGGTCCACTACTGAACAAAGGCCTCCATAGACTTTAACAAGTACCGGTGAAAATCATATGCGTATCCATAATTAATTCTCATTCGCTAGAATGGTGAAGGAAACATTGCGAAGAAACTGGCATGCCTTAGAGATTTTCTCGACGTTGTGTGAAGTCTGCCAATCCTTTTCATAGTGAGAGGAGACCATTGTGCAGCAGTGGAATAGTATGTGTTGATAATTATGTCAGTTAGTGATTATTATTTCCGTTTATTTCTGGCAACAAGACCCTTATAACAATTATTTACAGATAATAATATAGCGTCCAGTCCATCCCTGCTTAAGGAGTATAAAGAATAATTAAGAAAGAAAGGTTGACTGGCAGAGAATACTAAATGCCAATAATTCCGCTTTATGTTCTAATGTTGTACATAGAAGTATAAATAAATATTCATACCTGTGTCGTAATGCCAGTGTTCAGTTGCTCGTAACACCTGACTTGTGCTTCTAGATCCGAGTTCCTCTTTGATAGTGTTGCCAACTCCTCTTTCAGCTGTATCAGTTCTTCTGCAAAATAAAAACGCTCCGTTAGTGGCAAAAGTCTTGCTTTCTATAATTAATATATTATAATATATTTTCAATATTCAGTCATCAATGTTCAGTCTACCCGTGACCATGGACGTTGTAAAGGGTCCGAAACGTCGGGATTAATAATATCAATATACGCGATAAAATCCGTAAAAAGTAGTTTTATTTAAATAATTCAGCAAAATTCAATATTATGAATTCATCAAAAAATCGTGGGCTTCCATGACTTTTTACCAATAGTAAGTGATTTTTAGGAAGTTTTTTAAACTTTATTTATGAACATACCCGAGGTGAGGAAACCTGCATACCTTAGAGATTTTTCTCGACGGTTTGTGAAGTCTGCCAACCCGCACTAGGCCAGCGTGGTGGACTATAGCCTAATCCCTCTCATTATGAGAGGAGACCCGTGGCCGACAGTGGGACAGTAATGGGATGATGATACCCGTACAAAGGGGAGGGTTACTATATTGTTACAAAATTACCCGAGAGGAGGTTAAATGGGGCCTTATAACGAGTCCATTCACAATATTTAAGAACCGTAGTAACGCTGTACAACATACCCCAAAAAAAAGGAAAACAACAACATTTATGAATGAAAAATAGAAAAACTATTAAAGTAGACAATTATTAGGTAAAATAGGTACGTAGGTCTTTCTGTTAAATAATCTGGTTCCCTGACATGACATTTGACAAAATGTTTGTCTTTGATAATTAATTATATTTTTTACGGTGTATTTTGTAACACGTTGTATAAGCTAAGATATAAGTGATGTTACCGCTGCCAGCGTGTAGTGCGGCGCCGCCGGCTCGTAGTTCTGCGATGGTGTGCGCTAGTAGTGCGTTCTCCCGCTCCAGCGCCTTCAGTGCGGCGCGGTCGCCTGCGTTCGACGGAGCCTGCTAACAATATATCATTCACAGTTTAAACAGGTTATCATTATGAACACCTATGACAATCGTTAGTGGTAGTCAGAAGCCTAAAAAGTTTAACAACCGGTCTATGCTCAGGATATATGTATTGTCTAGAAATTCAGTGGGCTAATTTCAATATTAACTGCCACACTTATCAATCAAGGTAACGATTTATAGCGTCATATACATTATGAAGTTTCGGCTTCGTGGAGGGTATAGTACGAATATATTAAGAAAGAGATAATTAACATCAAAATATGAATAACTAGCTGGTCCTGTAGATGTTGTCTTGCAACTCGATTGCAGCGTCTCCTACCGGACGCAATTGTGAATCTAATCCATCAAGGGACCCATTAAAACACATTTTCATCGAAATCGGTTAAGCCATTTTTGAATTTAATTAAAACTACCGAACAGCAATTGATTTTGATATAATTATACTCTATTTATTAGCATTAGACAAATAACGATGAAATAACGACAGTTATTGTGTTATACTAAATAAATTATTGAATTTTATATCATATATTTATTTGTAAATGGTAAATAGATTAGTATGTAGTATTGTATTCGTGAAATAACGCAGCTTATTAATAACTATTATCGAAATAACGCTGGCGTTATAACCGTTATTTGTGTAACGTTATAATGAATGAAGTGTAATTAAATAGTATGTATGATGTGTGTGACCTGGCTGGGTGCGTTCTTGGCGGGACTGAGTGGGCTGGCGGGCGCGCCCAGGTCGGACAGGCGCGAGCCCGCCGTGAACGTGAAGCCCACGAACGGCAGGTGCAGACCCGAGAACGCCGGCGACGCTGACGGCGGAGGAACTGCCTCCGACAACCTGCAACCAACACATACAACTACAATCACTCTTGTTATACCTCACTTCAAAAGCAGTGATAGCCTAGCCTAGATAGATAGATAGTGGTATGACCATTGGACTGGCAAGTCAAAGGTCTTGAGTTCGAGTCCAAGGCACGCACCTCTGACTTTTCGAAATTATGTGCGTATTAATAATTAATTGTCACTCGCTTAAACGGTGAAGGAAAACATCGTGAGGAAACCTGCATGCCTGAGAGATTTTCTCGATGTCGTGTGAAATCTGCCAACCTGCACTAGGCTAGCGTGGTGGACTATAGCCTAATTCCTCTCATCCTGAGAGGAGACCCGTGCCCAGCAGTGGGACAGTATATGGGTTAATGATGATGATGATACTTCACACGGGTCTCATGTTATAATAATCTGAATACATGGAAGAAATTATCTAATCATTGAATTAACACAATAAAATGTAAATGTGAGTACTTTGTAGGCTAAATATACATATTTAGCTTCGAACAGTCTGGTGGCTTTGAGCCTTTTTTTATGTGACCTACGCAAATGTTCCTCTGATCTGGTATCGTCGTGCGACGGGTTGTTGAGCTCCCTAAATTATGGTTGAGCTACACAATGACTGATGCATGCGTGCCGTCAGTTGGGACTGCTCTACTCAAAACCGCTATGGCTGTTTCTTCAAAGGCCATTTCAGACTTTGCCCTACATTGTAAGACACATATTTGTTACTATTTTATATCTGGACTTTAAAAGAGACTATGATTCTCTGAGTTTGTTTCGACGTTTCTTCTCAGAGGTCGTCAGCTAGGAAATACCAGAGCCATCTAGCTTAAAAAAAAACATTTTATTCATAGTAAGAACCATATTATAATCAATTGCATGGTTTACAAGAAGTAAACGAAGAAAGAGGGACATCACGACAGACACCGTTAGTGAGATACTGTAAATTATTTTAAATAAACAAGAAAATATAGATGCAATAAGGAAATTTCTAATTAAATATAAATAATAAATATTTTTTGGGACACTTTTTCACAACATCATCTAGTCCCAAACTAAGCAGAGCTTGTACTATGGGTACTAGACTATGGATATAATACTTATAATTTTTTTTTTTTGTAAATACATACTCATGTTTTACCCACACAAATATTTGTGTCCTGTGGGAATCGAACCCATGGGGTCGTCCATGATCAGCAGTCCGGTACTCGTACCACTAGATCACAGAGGTCGCCAAAAATTGATTGGTCCTTATTCCTTTTAATATTAGCATTATCTCATAAGTAGTAAACATACCTGATATCTGTGTCATCCACATCAAAGTTGGAAGTATCGGTGGGACTAGACACGTCGGGTACAAACGGCGCCTGCATTTCACGTAAATTCTCCCAGTCGAGGTTCGCGAACCAGGTATGGTTCTGAAACATACATCAATTATAACCTTCTCATATTCCTACAAAAATTATGACGCACCATTTTTTTTATGCATGAAAAGCAGTGATTGCCTATTGATATGACCATTGGATTGCCACGTCAGAGGCCTCGAGTTCGAATCCAAGGCACCTCTGACTTTTCTCACTCGCTTAAACAGTGAAGGAAAACATCATGAAGAAACCTACATAACTGAGAGATTTTCTCGATGACGTGTGAAATCTGTCATCACATTAGACTTACATGGTGGACGCAGCCTAATCCCACTCATTCTGAAAAGAGACCCGTGCCCAGCAGTGGGACAGTATATGGGTTGATTATGATGATATTTTTTTAAGAGAAAAGCTTACCTTGAAGTCTTGCAGACCATTTTTCCCTAATCTATTTTCTGATGAGCATATCAGTCTGCGGATTAGATCCTTCGCCTCTTCTGACACCTGTTAAAAAAAAAACAAAATTAAGTAAAACAATTTACATTCGCATTAGGCCAGCGTGGTGGACTATAGCTTGATTCTGAGTAGGAGACCCGTGCCCAGCAGTGGGACAGTATATACTAAGACTTAATACACGTGGAAGCTTGGTATTAACATTTTTTGTGACATAATTGTTCCTTATTTATTTTATTATTGGAACGAAGTTCCTTATCGCGCGTTGTGAAAGGGGGCTAGACAGAAAAAAATCTTACGAAAAGTTGTCACGACACTTTTTGCTTGTCAACAATATTTGAATTTCGAATTATTGAGTGAATGACAATATTTGAATTTCGCGCGTTGTGAATTGTTGAGTGTATACAGGTTTTTTTATTTTTAATTATTAAATTTTAATGAAAGGAACTTCGTTCCATCCGGGTGTCCCTTGACACCTCTCAAGTTTTTTTTTTTTATGGCAAACGAGCAGACAGATCGCCTGGTGGTAAGCGATTACAGTCGCCAATGGCGCAACACCAGAGTAGTCACAAGCGCGTTACCGGCCTTTAAAAGGGAGTACGCTATCAATAATTGTTTAGAAAGACTAAACAATTATTAGCTAAGTGTGAGCTGAGAGAAGAGAGAAGTAGAAGAAAAGGCGGAGTAACTTCATTCCTGATGGGGGTCGAGCTCACTCTGTATTTTTTTTCTACATAGATTATTACTTTAGCATTATCTAGTACTACCTAGCCATTTGACAGTTAAGTGTGAGCGGAGAGAAGAGAGAAGTAGAAGAAAAGGCCGAGTAACTTCATTCCTGATGGGGGTCGAGCTCACTCTGTATTTTTTTTCTACATAGATTATTACTTTAGCATTATCTAGTACTACCTAGCCATTTGATAGTTAAGTGTGAGCTGAGAGAATAGCGGAGTGAAGAAAAGGTGTAAGAAACTTCTCCTGACGTGTGTCGCTCGGCCGCACCCGTTTTTTTTTTCTACATACTACGGACTATAGCCTAATTCATCTTCTTCTGTGAGAGGGGGACCTGTGCTCAGCAGTTGAGAGGGGACCTGTGCCCAGTAGTTGTGAGAGGGGACCTGTGCCCAGCAGTTGTGAGAGGGGACCTGTGCCCAGCAGTTGTGAGAGGGGACCTGTGCCCAGCAGTTGTGAGAGGGGACCTGTGCCCAGCAGTTGTGAGAGGGGACCTGTGCCCAGCAGTTGTGAGAGGGGACCTGTGCCCAGCAGTTGTGAGAGGGGACCTGTGCCCAGCAGTTGAGAGGGGACCTGTGCCCAGCAGTTGTGAGAGGGGACCTGTGCCCAGCAGTTGTGAGAGGGGACCTGTGCCCAGCAGTTGTGAGAGGGGACCTGTGCCCAGCAGTTCTGAGAGGGGACCTGTGCCCAGCAGTTGAGAGGGGACCTGTGCCCAGCAGTTGTGAGAGGGGACCTGTGCCCAGCAGTTGAGAGGGGACCTGTGCCCAGCAGTTTTAAGAGGGGACCTGTGCCCAGCAGTTTTACGAGGGGACCTGTGCCCAGCAGTTCTGAGAGGGGACCTGTGCCCAACAGTTGAGAGGGGACCTGTGCCCAGCAGTTGTGAGAGGGGACCTGTGCCCAGCAGTTGTGAGAGGGGACCTGTGCCCAGCAGTTGTGAGAGGGGACCTGTGCCCAGCAGTTGTGAGAGGGGACCTGTGCCCAGCAGTTGAGAGATGGGACCTGTGCCCAGCAGTTGAGAGGGGACCTGTGCCCAGCAGTTTTAAGAGGGGACCTGTGCCCAGCAGTTCTGAGAGGGGACCTGTGCCCAGCAGTGGAGAGGGGACCTGTGCCCAGCAGTTCTGAGAGGGGACCTGTGCCCAGCAGTGGAGAGGGGACCTGTGCCCAGCAGTTGAGAGGGGACCTGTGCCCAGCAGTTGTGAGAGGGGACCTGTGCCCAGCAGTTGAGAGGGGACCTGTGCCCAGCAGTTTTACGAGGGGACCTGTGCCCAGCAGTTCTGAGAGGGGACCTGTGCCCAACAGTTGAGAGGGGACCTGTGCCCAGCAGTTGTGAGAGGGGACCTGTGCCCAGCAGTTGTGAGAGGGGACCTGTGCCCAGCAGTTGTGAGAGGGGACCTGTGCCCAGCAGTTGAGAGGGGACCTGTGCCCAGCAGTTGTGAGAGGGGACCTGTGCCCAGCAGTTCTGAGAGGGGACCTGTGCCCAGCAGTGGAGAGGGGACCTGTGCCCAGCAGTTCTGAGAGGGGACCTGTGCCCAGCAGTGGAGAGGGGACCTGTGCCCAGCAGTTGAGAGGGGACCTGTGCCCAGCAGTTGTGAGAGGGGACCTGTGCCCAGCAGTTGAGAGGGGACCTGTGCCCAGCAGTTTTACGAGGGGACCTGTGCCCAGCAGTTCTGAGAGGGGACCTGTGCCCAACAGTTGAGAGGGGACCTGTGCCCAGCAGTTGTGAGAGGGGACCTGTGCCCAGCAGTTGTGAGAGGGGACCTGTGCCCAGCAGTTGTGAGAGGGGACCTGTGCCCAGCAGTTGAGAGGGGACCTGTGCCCAGCAGTTGTGAGAGGGGACCTGTGCCCAGCAGTTGTGAGAGGGGACCTGTGCCCAGCAGTTGTGAGAGGGGACCTGTGCCCAGCAGTTGTGAGAGGGGACCTGTGCCCAGCAGTTGTGAGAGGGGACCTGTGCCCAGCAGTTGTGAGAGGGGACCTGTGCCCAGCAGTTGTGAGAGGGGACCTGTGCCCAGCAGTTGTGAGAGGGGACCTGTGCCCAGCAGTTGAGAGGGGACCTGTGCCCAGCAGTTGTGAGAGGGGACCTGTGCCCAGCAGTTGTGAGAGGGGACCTGTGCCCAGCAGTTGTGAGAGGGGACCTGTGCCCAGCAGTTGAGAGGGGACCTGTGCCCAGCAGTTGTGAGAGGGGACCTGTGCCCAGCAGTTGAGAGGGGACCTGTGCCCAGCAGTTTTAAGAGGGGACCTGTGCCCAGCAGTTCTGAGAGGGGACCTGTGCCCAGCAGTTGAGAGGGGACCTGTGCCCAGCAGTTGTGAGAGGGGACCTGTGCCCAGCAGTTGAGAGGGGACCTGTGCCCAGCAGTTTTAAGAGGGGACCTGTGCCCAGCAGTTCTGAGAGGGGACCTGTGCCCAGCAGTTGAGAGGGGACCTGTGCCCAGCAGTTTTAAGAGGGGACCTGTGCCCAACAGTTGAGAGGGGACCTGTGCCCAGCAGTTGTGAGAGGGGACCTGTGCCCAGCAGTTGTGAGAGGGGACCTGTGCCCAGCAGTTGTGAGAGGGGACCTGTGCCCAGCAGTTGTGAGAGGGGACCTGTGCCCAGCAGTTGAGAGATGGGACCTGTGCCCAGCAGTTGAGAGGGGACCTGTGCCCAGCAGTTTTAAGAGGGGACCTGTGCCCAGCAGTTCTGAGAGGGGACCTGTGCCCAGCAGTGGAGAGGGGACCTGTGCCCAGCAGTTCTGAGAGGGGACCTGTGCCCAGCAGTGGAGAGGGGACCTGTGCCCAGCAGTGGAGAGGGGACCTGTGCCCAGCAGTTGTGAGAGGGGACCTGTGCCCAGCAGTTGAGAGGGGACCTGTGCCCAGCAGTTTTAAGAGGGGACCTGTGCCCAGCAGTTCTGAGAGGGGACTTGTGCCCAGCAGTTGAGAGGGGACCTGTGCCCAGCAGTTGTGAGAGGGGACCTGTGCCCAGCAGTTGTGAGAGGGGACCAGTGCCCAGCAGTTGTGAGAGGGGACCTGTGCCCAGCAGTTGTGAGAGGGGACCTGTGCCCAGCAGTTGTGAGAGGGGACCTGTGCCCAGCAGTTGTGAGAGGGGACCTGTGCCCAGCAGTTGTGAGAGGGGACCTGTGCCCAGCAGTGGGAGTGTATATGTGTTGTTGTGGATACCTGTGCAGCATGTTCGTCGGGCGGCGGACAGTGGAAGGAGCGCGCATGGTTCATGATCTTGCCGTACGTCTCCACCAGAGACTCCGCGTAGAACGGCGTCTCACCGAATAACATCTCGTACATGCACACACCTACAACATAAAATAATAATAATATAATATTTTTGGGAAATTTTACACAACACCATCTAGTCCCAAACTAAGCAAAGCTTGTACTATGGGTACTAAACAATGGATATAATACTTATATACTTTTATTTGTAAATACATACTTATAATACATAAGAAACACCCAGACAAACACAAATACTCATTTTTTATCCAAACAAATATTTTTGACCTGTGGGAAACGACCCCATGATCAGCAGTCTGGTACTCGAACCACTAGACCACAGAGGTCGTCTAAAACATATCTATACATATTTTTAAAAAAAACAATCGTTATTTTTATTATACGGAGACTGGAATTACTATTACTATTTCTGAAGTACCAAGTAATAAACCTATTTACATGATCCCACCTTTAACTAACCCTCTTTTTTTATTGCCTACAGTGGAAGACGAGCTTGCGGCCCACCTGATGGTAAGTGGTCACCGCCGCCCATGGACATCATCAACGTCGGGGACAGAGCTGTGCCTCCGCCTACTGTGTGTGGTAGAGAACTCTTTTTAGGCCTCGTTTGAAGAAGGACTTTTAATACAGCGTGATGGTATGTTATGATGTTCTATATCAAAACTTCAATCATCTCAAAACTATATTATTCGGGTAGCGCCCTTGTTGCACTCAATGCTTCAATTTATTTTTTCACAAGACAAAAAGATTTTAATGACAACTTACCTAAAGACCACCAATCACACTCGGGGCCGTATCTCCCCTGACCATCCTCCATGGCCTGAAAGAAAACATTCACATATTTATTGCAAATAAACAAGATACATAGATAAAAACAAAAGTAGTATGACCTTTTTTTGAAGCCATTAAGGTCTCCATTTTGTTATGCAATTCAATTTTGTTTACTTTTTTTATATGTATATTGGTACATTTTTTACACAGAACCATCTAGACCCAAACTAAGCAGACCTTGTACTATGGGTACTAGACAATGGATATAATACTTATTTACTTAGTTTTTGTAAATAAGTACATAAGAGACATCCAGACGAACACAAATACTTATGATCATCACATAATTTTTTCTGTCCTGTGAGAATCGAATCAACGACCTCGTGATCAGCAGTCGAGCATCTGTAATTATTTTTTTTAAGTTATCCCACACGAGGATTTTGTCCTGTATCGTTCGGTTCGGGTGCGTTTACAAACAAAAACTTTCACATACACCAACACCGACTTTTTGTTTCTTTTGCATTTAGAATTATTTTCTTATTTCTTTGTATTAGCATTTGACGACGTCTGTGGTCTAGTGGTTCGAGTGCCGAACTACTGATCATGGGGTCGTGGATTCGATTCCCACAGGACACAAATATTTGTGTGGGTAAAACATGAATATTTGTTTTTGTCTGGGTGTTTCTTATGTATTATTAGTATGTATTTACAAAAAAGAAGTATATAAGTATTATATCCATTGTCTAGTACCAGCATAGTACAAGCTCTGCTTAGTTTGGGACAAGATGGTGCTGTGTAAAAATGTCCCAAAAATATTTATTTATTAGCAAACATTGTAATTACCCTTAAAATCTCAGGTGATATGTAATCAGGTGTGCCGACCGCCACATTACTCTGGACCTTGCCGTCGTCACCCAGTCGGAGACACGAGCCGAAGTCCGCCAGTCTGATGTGACCGCTCGCATCTAACAGCACGTTGTCCGGCTTAATGTCCCTGTGAACATATTATTCATGTGGGGATAATTACTACTTCGGAAAAAATAAAATAAAATGATTCCGTTGGTATTCTTGAATTTAATTATTTTCACCTTTCGTCTTAGCTATCGTCTTAAAGTCTTCTATCCTCTCTTGTTTTATGCCGTCTCTCACTCTTGTCAATATCTTACGTCATCCTTAACATTCACTCGTTCTCTTTCTCACATCTTACACATTATTATTACTTTCTCTTTCATTCATCACGTTCCATTCCTATGGAACGTGAGGAAGGAAATGAATGTAGGAACATTCATTTATCTAAGAAGGAAAAGATTTAATTCTGCCAAACAAAATTAAATAATAATAAAACAAGTAACAAACAAAATGCTAAAATCGACTACTATTGTACAAAGTACAGGCGCCAGCAGGTCAAGCTATCCAAAACTATTATTTTGTATTAAAGTCAATCAAATGTGAAGAAGAAGAAGTGAAAAACTATCAAAGACAATTAACAGATTGGGGTAGCTTGATGTGTTGGCCTCTGTAGGTACATATTTTTTTAACAAATAATAAAAATTAAAAATAAAATTAAAAATATTCATCATCAACCCATTTACTGTCCCACTGCTGTGCACGGGTCTCCTCTCATATTGAGAGGGATTAGGCTATAGTCCACCACGCTGGCCTAGTGCGCGTTGGCAGACATCACAAACCGTCGAGAAAAGTCTCTAAGGTATGCAGGTTTCCTCACGATGTTTTCCTTCACCGTTTAAGCGAGTGATAATTAATTATTAATACGCACATGAATTCGAAAAGTCAGAGGTGCGTGCCTTAAAATTAAAAATAGGTAATTATTATTATTGCAGACTGTTCGTGGCCTCATCGGTAGAATCACCAGAATATCAGCGCTATAACTTGATATCGTCGATGATACTCCAATACCGCGTAATCACTTTACTGTAAGGCCTAATTTTTAATGTTACTTCATACAAAGTTAGGTCTTATAGCAAAGTGTTACGTGTTACTTACGCGGTATTGGAATATCACCGACTATATGCTTGCTTATATTTCAACTTCATATTATTTACGGTTTTAACTAGAGGGAGTAAATAAATGTTTTCTTTCTTTCATAATTATGCTTGCTGCAGAACAGAACTGACTGAGATAGGGAACTATTCTGACATCGCACAATATACCTACTTAGGTTAAGTCTTAAATCTACCATCTTGTTCCGCTTGTTATTTTGTCTTGTGTAGTGAATGTCAGAATTATTTTTGTTTTTTTTTTTCTTTCTTTAGAATTTTAAAAGGAAGGCTCGCTATGTTTAATCTGCCAACAAGTATTTTTTACCGTTAATAACCTTAATTGCTACATTAATTTTGCAATCGACATAATACGAATATTTTAAGATATTTCATTTAAAAAATAAATTCAATTTTTCCAGTCGATCAATATTCTAAATAAAGATAAATCGAAGAAATAATTACAATTTTGAATCAACATTTTATCCTTTAATTATTTAATACAAATCAAACTCTAGTCAATCTATAAAATAAACCTAAGAAAATAATGCAGTAGTGAATCCTTAATCCTTTCCAACATAAAAAATCTCACCTATGAACATATCTGAGCTCGTGCACGCTCTGTATCGCCAGCACCATCTCTGCGATGTAAAACTTGGCCATGTCTTCCGGCAGCCGATCTTCGAACTTCGATAGCAGCGTAAGAAGGTCTCCGCCGCAGTAGTAATCCATTACCAGGTACTGGAATAGAAGGTTAGATAATAGTCTGGAGGAAATATTCAGCCTAGCTATCAGTTCTTTTTTTCTTTTATGTAATACATAATGCTTGGAGTTTCATTCGCAACGAAGTCATTCGCCAAAGAACATTGCGCGAAGAATAAGCAAGCTGAAGTGGAAGTGGGCTGGCCATGTCTGCAGACGTACAGACGATCGGTGGAGCAGACGAGTGTTAGAGTGGAGACCACGTTTGGGCAAGCTTAGTGTGAGACGCCCTGCGATACTATGGACAGACAATTTGAAGGTGGCTGGCAGCGGATGGATACGAGCTGCCCAAGACCGGGATGGTTGGCGCTCTTTGGGGGAGGCCTACGTTCAGCAGTGGACGGCAATACGCTGATATGATGGTATATATAATACTATATACACACACACACCATCACGCCTGTATTCCCCGAAGGGTTAGGCAGAGGTGTACTAATGTACACCCACATTTCACCGGTATGTTTTAGGTCCCATGTAATAGGGGGCGAGCCTATTGCCATTAACCGGGCACAAATCCAGACTCCGAGCTGCTACTGAGAATTTCATAGAAAAACCCAATAACACTTTGCTCGACCTGGGGATCGAACCCAGGACCTCTAGCGTAGCAGTCGCGCTTAGGACCACTAGACTAATGAGGCAGTCTAAGTATATAATACTATACTTGCCAATAAATAACTCATAGTAATTATAATTTGACGCACTCCTCTCTTCTACTAAATTGTTTAAACATTGCTGTGCCCGACAGGGTCCATAAATAGTTGTACATGAATTTTAAAACATAACATCTGTTCACATAATTATACATTATGAAATGCAATAAACGATTGACACAGTTCCGTAGGAGCGGCGATGGGTATGTCAAACTTATACCGACTAAAACTTGCCTTCTTCTACCTATCATCAACCCATATACTGTCCCACTGCTGAGCACAAGCCTCCTCCCAGAATGAGAGGGATTAGTCTACAGTCCTGCTCTTTTCAAGCGAGTGATAATTAATTTCGGAAAGTCAGAGGTGCGTGCCTTCGGTTCGAACTCCAGACCTTCGACTTGGCAGTCCAATGGTCATACCACTAGGCCATCACTGCTATATATATATAGGCTACTAGTTTTCCGCCCGCGGCTTCGCCCGCGTCGCGTTCGGTTATATCGCGTTTCCAAGAGCTCTTCAAAAGTCCGAGATAAAAACTATCCTATGTTCTTTCTCAAGGTCAACTCTATCTCTGTACCAAATTTCATTAAAATCAGTTCAGTGATTTAGACGTGAAAGCGTAACAAACAGACAGACAGAGTTACTTTCGCATTTATAATATTAGTAGGGATACTCCAATAGTACGGTTTATTTAATTGTCTCACCAGATTGTGTTCATCCTGGAAGGCGTAGTGAAGGTTGGTGATCCATCGTCTATCACCGAAGACAAGAACATCGCGCTCCTCTTGGAAACACGCCGTCTCCGCCCTCTGCGAATTCAAAAGAACTTTAAAATGGTGTAAGAGACAAGTCATATATAATTATAATAATCTTTATTGATACAAAGGAACCTTAAAGATTAACCTTCAGACTGAGACAAACATTCAAATTTTCAAATAAAAAAAGAAACAAATCTTTATTGCTTTCATATGTATTTAGTATGTTACAATAATTAGGTATCAATATGAAACCCTGTAAGGGCGCTACAAATTTATAATTCTATGTCATTAGGTATTAGATAAGTACCTAATATATTTTAACAAAATTAATACATTTATACGTATTTGTCTTAGATTTTTTTTTCCATTAAATAGAACGACAGTCGATTATTAAACATTAAGATGACGATGAATAATGCCATACCTTGAGCATCTCCCACTTGTTGAGTATTTTCATGGCATACACTCTTTCTCCCGTGCCAGTGGTCCCCGCGGTCACGGCCGCCATGTTACCGCCTCCATCTGTACCCTGTAGACAATATCAATTATTTAATATTACTTCTTAAAAATAATAATTAAATCTTTATTAATATAGGTCTTTCTATCATGGACTTCATACCACGTTAGAAATCACCAACGTCTCCTCGACCAACCTCGCAGGACCTAGGGAAAGTCTTTGCCCAGCAGTGTGACCCAGTTGCAGCTAGAGAAAAAAATGGATATGTTTGGTCCATCGAACTCCTTTTACTAAAATATAAGTGACGCCACCCAAATAGCCTACAATGCTGCCCAGCTGAAGCACTTCTACCTCACCTATGATTACTAAAAACTCTATCTATAGGGCCTCAACATCCTCCAGGGGCATGGTGACAGGACTAAGCATTTTGCTATAAGTATACGATTGAACTACATTTGCACAAGACCGTAACGGAAGAAAATTATGAATAGACTCGAAATTCTTATTTTATTCCTTAGTTCAACTCGCGATATATTATATTCAATCGTACAAAACGAAAAAAGTTTAATTAAAATAACAGTATAAGATTATCTAGAGTATTTTATACAGCCTTACAGGTTTTGCAATCTGGAACGGCTCTTACTCTTCTGAAATTGCCAGAAAAACATCTTCCCATAACTCGACAAGTTAATCAGTAAGAGAAAAAAAAACTTTAGGTACATTTCCAAAACTTGTAGATCGCAAATTGTTCACTATGCTGTCAAGTTTTAAAAATAAGAAGTGTTAGCTATCAGTAGGTACCCGGATACTACAACATTATCAGCGGAAATTACCTGCCGCGCGGCTCGTCGAACGGGAAATACAGAGATACGAAGAAATATTGATATTAAAAATATCTAACACCTTATGGTGGGGGACGCCGGTGGATTTTTCCTTAGAAACCATTGTAACGGGGGGCGGCGCATGCGCGAACCGAACACTTGTCTCCAAGTGGGTAGAGCGCCCGTTGCCATGACTACCGATATCGATACAATATTTTTAGTTCGGGGACAAAAAGGTCAATATAGAAGCCTAATAGCTGAGACTTCGATGTATCATACTAGTATCGGTCTGGCTGTCACACCCGTTTCTCTCAGTAACCATCATGCTTTGAACTTAACGAGGGTCGAGGTGTAGGTATTATCCTCCATCGAAAGGGAAGGTCCTACTACCAGGCAGCTTTATATTAAGAAACTTGCGCGACGAAGTTAGTTATTTTTTATGCAATAGTGTCATTTTAATGAAAATAGTTTTTTAAGATTATGATTTTGTTAGGAAAATTCTTTTGAAATTCATAGCCAAAAGAAGAATTCTTTTGGCTATGTGTACCCAGATAGTAAATGGCTATCGACGAAGTCTTTTCGGGCGAAGAACGGGAAAACCGAAAATATGAAAAAATATATTGATATTCAACCAGTATCTAATTGTATACGACAAAGTTTTTTCCTAGGAAACCTTTGTAAGAGGTGGCGCGGCGCGTGCGCGGTGGGCACACATTTGCCTACAAGTAGGTGGCTGTTGCTACGACTACCGGGTGCGAGGGGCGGGAGCCGAGGGCGGGTTATGTCGGCACAGTGAATCGATTAAATATTTATTTTTAGATTTGTAGGACATTAAAGAACCCAAAATGCTAATACTTCGATGTCTCAATAGTAGTGTAAGGCTGTATAACACACCCGTAATTTTAAGTTCATAGCAATGATAGTTTCATTGTTATGAACTTGTGGAGGAACAGTATCTTTTCCCCTCATAAAAAGGAAGTGTCCTCCAACCAGTCTTTAAATAAGCAACTTGCGGGACACAAATGTTGCTAGCTCGAAGTAGGATTCACTCCTCGATTAGTCAGTTAACTGTCACTTGTGTCAACGTGTGTTTTAACCAATAGCGGGATAGATGTCGCTAGTTACAAACTTTATATATACACTGTATCGACATCTATCGCGTTACATAGAACTACGAAAAAATCCTGAATCGCGCAATCAATATTCGGAACGCAAGTTGCATACAGACGCCCGACATCAACCGTCGGGTCGTGGCCCACCTGGTTGGAGGATCCTCCCTTTGGTTGGAGGAGCAACACACCTCGCCTGTTCATATACACTAGATTTGTAGAATTCATTTGCCTAGATCTATTACTAGTGAATAATTGTTTGGAAATATCTCTATTTACCTAATCTAGATAGGCCAAAAAGAGAAGATATAATGGAGGCTACGAGAATACGAAATTTTTATTATATATGTCCTTACAGATTCTCATTGGATATCATAAATGAGCAAAAAGTACCGTCCCCCCGTATCATGGGTAGGTACTGTCTAACTTATGCGAACGGGAAAAGGGAAAATATGAATAGTATTGATATTAAGCAAGTACCTAATTGAGTATGGTGAGGAATTTTCCTAAGAAGCCATGGTAGCGTGGGCGGCGCGTGCGCGGAGGGAACACGTGTCTCTTCAAGTAGGTAGAGCCCCGTTGTCATGGCTACCAGACGCGGGGACCCGAGGGCAGATTATGGCGGCAAATCAAATCGATACAGCATTTATTTTAAGAGTTCGTGTTCGTGCGAGTACCTAATTGCGTATTGTGAGGAATTTTCTTAAGAAACCCAGATAGCGCAGGGTGGCGCGTGCGCGGAGGGTACACGTGTCCCAAGTGGGCAGAGCGCCCGTTGCCACGACTACTGGGCGGAAGGAGCGGGAGCCGAGGGCAAATTATGGCGGCAGAGCGAATCGATACAACATTTATTTTCAGAGTTCGGGGACAAAAAGACGGTTATTGTTTATTTTATTTTTTTAGGTATACTACTAAGGTGGCAAACAAGCATACGGTCCACCTAATGGTAAGCGGTTAGCGTAGCGTATAGACGCTTGTAACACCAAGGGTATCACTTGCGCGAAAGAGGAATAGTTGGGTTGGCACTTATACTGTCAAAGTATCCCACGCAACGTTTCCTCGCGGAGCACTGGCAACCTTGCTCACCGTGGGGAACACAAAACAGCTCAAAGCAGTGTTATTTCACTTTTGATTTTATGCAAGGCGGAGGTACCTACTTCCCCAGTTGGCTCTAATTTGAGTGGAATTACACACACTATGCCCTACCTCTCTTGTAATAATAATTATATTATGCAACTTGTGCTACACACATATTGCTAGCGCGATGTAGGATTCATTTTTATGATTAGTCAGTTGTCAGTTGTACCCACCTGCCGTGATAGATGGCGCTACAACCTTGATATACGGTACATTGAATTTTGTCGATTTCATTTGTAACAAGGCCAACAATTATTTAGGTATTGTTAAGGAAATTGCTTGTTGTTTGAGAATGAATTTCTTTTGTAAAATAAAGTAAGATTTTAATTGAAATAATTTTATCTGGAGGCACGGCAGTGCATGGGGGCAATTTTCTTTTCTCATAAAAAAATGGATCTGCATCGAGAACATTTTCGTGCAATGATTTTTTATGATTTCAAATGTGGCTTAAAACCTGATGAGTCATTTGATCGACTTCGAATTGCTTTTATGGATGAAGGATCTTCAAACGCAACCATCTACCGCTGGTATAGAGAGTTCAAACGCGGTCGTCTTACTTTGGCGGATGAACAAAGGAGTGGTCGTCCTACGACGGCTGTCACCGAAGAAAGTGTGTTGGCAGTAAAAAATTTAATTCAAGAAAACAGACGAATTACGTACGAAGAGATTCAGCATACTCTGCTGATTGGTTCAGGAAGTGTTCCCAAGATTTTGCACGAGCACCTTCGCGTAAGGAGAATAGTTTCCCGTTGGGTACTGCACAGCCTCACCGAAGCTCAGAAGCAGGCCCGTGTGGATTGGTGCCGTGATAGGATACAAAAATTTGATGCAGGCTCGTCACGGCGCGTTTACGACATTGTGACAGGTGACGAATCCTGGATTTATAAATACGATCCAGAAACAAAGCGTCAGTCGACAGTTTGGCTGTTTCAAAATGAACCAACGCCTACGAAAGTGAAGCCATCGAGGAGCGCAGGAAAAATTTTGATCGCTAGTTTCTTCACTTTGATGGGGTACCTAATTTCAAATCCACTTCAAGACCAAAGCAGCATCAACGCCGAATGGTATAGCACAAAATGCCTGCCAGAAGTTGTTTCTGCAATGAGCAACAAGCGACCGAACACCGGGCTCCGTGGGGTCCTTCTTCACCACGACAACGCGCCTCTCTCTCTCAACTCTGCGATCAAAACGAGGGAATTCCTGGACTCCACACCGGTCAGAGTCTTGAGAGTCCTTACAGTCTTGATTTGGCTCCGTGTGACTTCTTTTTATTACCTAAAATTAAAAATCAGCTCGAAGGGATACAGTTTTCATCGCCGGAAGACGCGCTAGCAGCGTTTGAGAAGGCTGTGGAAGAGATGTCTGCGGAGGACTAGAAAAATGTTTTGAAAATTGGTTCAGACGCATGAAACTTTGTATAGAGGTTGTTGGAGAGTTCTTTGAAAAGATTTAATAAAAATATTTTTTTCATAGAAGTTAATTTTTTTAGTTTCTCAAAACTTTCTGAGTGTCCCACGTATATGGTGAGGATTTTTCCTAAGAAACCGTGAAAACGAGGGCCGCGGGCCGTGTGTGGTGGACACACATGTGAATACAAGTAGGTCATCGTTGCCAGGACTCGGGCGCGGAGAGCGGGAGCCGAAGGCGGGTTATGTCGGCGCAGCGAATCGATACAATTTCTATTTTTAGAGATTGCAGGACAAAAAGGTTTATAAAGAAACCTAATGCTGATACTTCAATGTCTTAATAACAGTGGTGTAGGGCTGTATAACACATTCGTATTTTAAGTTCATAGCAATTATATTTTCATTGTTATGAACTTGTGGAGGAACGAGGTATTGTCGAGGTTGTCCCGCCATACAAAGAGACCTCAAACCAGTCTATAAATAAGCAACTTGCGCGACACAAATGTAGCTAACTCGAAGTAGGATTCAATTCTCGATTAGTGACTTTGCTGTCACTTGCTTGCTTTCATCAATGGGTGTTTTAACTAGTAGAGGGATAGATGTCGCTACACGTCTATGGGAGTTATTTATTTATGTTATGAAAAAGTATTGACATGAAGAAAGTGCTTAATTGCGTATGGTGAGGAATTTTCATCGGAAACCGTGGTAACGGGGGGCGGCTTGTGCGCGTAGGGAACACAAAACGTAGAGCGCCCATTGTCATGGCTACCAGACGCGAGGAGCGGGACCCGAGGGCGGATTATAGCGGCAGATCGAATCGATACAACATTGATTTTAAGAGTTCAGAGCCTTAAAAGGTAGAAATAAAACCCTAATATGGAGACTCCGTAACGACCAATTAACTTATTTATACCCGAAAATGCGCAAGTACCTTTCCCCTCGATCCATGAGTATTTATTATAACAGGGTTGGTATGTATCAGGTTTTGTGCTGTCTATCAAACTTTATTTAAAAGGCGAAGAATTGCGAGCACGCTGCCGCGTTGCGTTGAATGGGAAAAATAAAAATATGAAAAGATATTGATAATAAGCAAGTAGGTACTTAATTGCGTAATAGGTAGTGAGGAAATTTCCTAAGAAACTCAGATAACGCAAAGCGGCGCGTGCGCGGAGGGTACACTTGTCCCAAGTGGGTAGAGCGATCTTTGGCACGACTACTGGGCGGGAGGAGCGAGAGCCGTTGGCGGATTATGGCGGCAGAGCTAAGCAACATTTATTTTTAGAGTTCGGAGACAAAAAGGGCAATATAGAAACCTAATGCTGACACTTCGATGTATCATAATAGTATAGGTCTTTATGTCTCACCAATTACTCTCAGTGACCATCAAGCAATAAACTTAAGATCGGCCAAGGTCTGATATCCTACATCAAAAGGAAAGAGAAGATTCTCCAACCAAGCGGGTTTATAGTATTGACGGTTAATTATATTATGCAACTTCTGCGACACACATATTGCTACACTACCGCGATGTAGGATTCGCTTCATGATTGGTCAGTTGTCAGTTGCTTGCTTACGTCAAGGTATGTTTTAACTTTGTAGGTTTCATTGGTGATTTCAAATAGACCAAAAATATATTTAGGTATTATTAAAGAAATAGCTTGATATGCTATGTTTGAAAATGCAGTTTTATTTACAATAAAATGTCATTTAATTTTAAATAATTGTATAACGTTTTTATTTTATAATAAAAACAAAAACACAGCCAATTCTTTTGGCTATCTATACCTGGGTATTTAGTCACTATCGACGAAATCTTATCACGGCGAACGGGGACAACACATATTAAAAAATGTTGATATTAAGCAAATATCTTATATTATAATTGTATATGGTGAGGATTTTTCTTACGAAACCGTGGTAACGGCGTGCGCGGTGGACACACGTGTGAATGCAAGTAGGTCGCCGTTGCCAGGACTACCGAGCGCGGGGAGCGGGAGCCGAAGGCGGGTTATGTCGGCGCAGCGAATCGATACAATATTTATTTTTAGATTTGCAGGACAAAAAGGTCTATCCTAATATGACTTACCGTACTGTATTTTAAGTAACAATCATTGCAATAAACTGGTGGAGAAATGTTGCCCCTCCATACAAAGAGAGGATCCTCCAACTAAAATGCAAGTTGCATTACACAATATGTTACTATATAGCTCGATGTAGGACATCATCATAAGTCGTCATTTGTCAGTGTTTTCACAAGGGAATAATTGAGACACGAGATGGTATTTTTGTCTGTTTAATTTGAGTAAAGCTAAACCTTATATACTAATGTGGCGCGTGCTTATTACTGTTTAAACTTATCTGTTATAACTTATCTCACAATGTGACTACTACGTGATTTATGGTCGCCACAGTCGACATAAGACATTCGCCATATGATCGACTGGTAGAAAATGTCTAAGGCATTAAGTCCACCCGTATGACACGACCATGATCACCGACTGGGGTGATCAGATGGTAACAGGGAGCTGAATTTTAAGAGAGCGTAACAATGTTTCTTCAAACCAAATAAATATAGTTAAAAAAGACAAGATATAATGGAGGCTATAAGAACACCTTTTTTTATTATGTTCTTACAGTTCCCATTGATTACCAAAAATGCGCAAAAAGTACCGTTGCCCAGTATCATGGGATGGTAACTGTCCAACAAAGTAACAACCCGTTCAAGTTTTATACTATTTCTATTTTACCTGAAGTCCCGGACTACATCGCTATCAACAAAAACTTAGCCCAGCGCGGCGAATGGGAAAACCGAAAATACGAAATAATATTGATATTAAGCAAGTACCTAATTGCGTACGAAATTTTCCTATGAAACCGTGGCAACGGGGGGCGGCGCGTGCGCGGAGTGAACACGAGTCCCTGGAAGTGGGTAGAGCGCCCGTTGTCATGGCTACCTGGACGCAAAGGCGCGGGCCGTGTCAAGAGGCGGGCGGGGTGGAAAGGCGGATTATGGCGGCAGATCGAATCGATACAATATTTATTTTTAGAGTTCAGGTACCTATTAAAATCGTTCAAATGACACGCTTATTGTGAGACATCTACGAAGAGTGTACAACTGTACCTACTCTTCACACGTGTTTTTCCCAGTTACTTGTGGATGGACGAGGTATGATGTCAAGCGGGTGTTTCACCAAGGACCCGACGGTTGATGTGAGGCATCTGTAACTGTATGCAACTTGCGCGACAAATGACCGAGATGAAAGAAAACCACCGAGATGCTCTATTCTCTTCGTGATTGGTCAGATAGTTGTCAGCGGCTTGATTACAGCCATTTGTTTTATCCAACACCGAGATAGATGTCGCTACACGTTAACGTGTTTTCTTACTTAGTAGCGCAAAGGATATCTGTACAAATTTGAAATTCAGTATATTTGTAGGATTAATTTGTCCACGTCTATTACCGATTACGCATTTTGGAAATAAAAAGTACCGTTGTACAACCCTTTAAGCTTTGTGTTAGTACGACTACAATTTACCTAAAACCTAAAGGAATTGGCTATGAATATCATCCAGATACTACATATTCTAAAAAACAGCTTGGCGCGGCGCGGCGAACGGGAAAACAGATGTATGAAAATTATTTTTATATAAAAGGTAAGGCCACCCGCCGCCCTCATGATAAGGTATCGAGTACCTTATCATGAGGGCGGCGGGCGGCCTTTTCCTAAGAAACGGTGAAAACCGGGCGGCGGCAGCGGGGGCGGCGCGTGCGCGGAGAGAACACGTGTCCCTGTAAGTCGGTCGCCGTTGCCAAGACTACCGGGCGCAAGGAGCGGGAGCCGAGGCCGGGTCACGTCGGCACAGCGAATCAATACTATATTTATTTTTGTTCCGGGACGAAAAGCTCGGAATGGCAGTGGCACTATGGTAAAAATCGACGTGTATCTATCAATTCGTTACAGTTTATCAATGTTTGTCACCCCTGATAATATTATTAAACAAATAGATACCCAAATATCAAATTGAAACCAATAGAATCTGCATCTGAATCACACAAATGCTAGCGTGATGTAGGATTCGCTTCGTGATTGGTCAGTTAGTTAATTACGTCAATGTGTTGTACCCGGTAACGGGATAGATGTCACTTCACGTCAATGTCTCTTTTTACTTACTAGTGCGATAGATGTCACTATAAACTTGATATTCATCTGTAAATTCTACATTTGTAGAATTTATTTGCCTACATCTATAATATTACCGTACCGTATATGATTTATGGAAATAATTTTACTAAAATTTAATATTTATAAGGGTAGGTATCGTCAAATATGCTCGCTTTGATAAATAATGCAATTGAAAATGCAAAAATATTTTTTTACTTAGGTTTCGACTCGTTCCCAATAATGCGCAAAAGTACCGTTCATGTACCTGGGTTCATGTCACATTTCAGCTTTGTGTTAATAAACGTTCTATAAATTAATAGCTATGAATACCTACCTGCAAACTAAGTAGCTATCAGCGAAAACTTAGCAAAGTGTCGACCGAACAAAACAAAAAATAAATATCGATATAGCAGTACCTAATTCAAGAGAAGGTAGTGAGGAACGGGCGGTTTTTCCTTAGAAACCTTGGTAACAGAGCGGCGGCGCACAGTGGGCTGAAACGGGCCGGTAAAGGACTTAGCATTTAAAAAAAAAGAGTTTCTTTTTCTGAAATTTTAAATATTGTGTTGGATTTTTCTATCGATTATAAGTAATTATTTCTATGAGGGTCGTTCAGATAACTTAGTATTTCCAGAGTTATAAATATCCAAAGTAATTTTTGTATGAAGCAAAAGAAAAAAATGTGAAAATCTCGAAATTCTCAAATTTTCTCAAAGAATTGACTCTACGTATGCATAGTACGTATATTTGTCCTATTTTAGTGCCTATTCTCGGGTTGCGATTTTCTGCGATTTGGTCGCAATTTCAAATTTTGTTCTCTATTCCACACCACCATAGAGGTTAAGAACTAGGCGCGTTTTTTTTATGTAGTGGTCTCCCTTTTAGGCCTAATCCACTAAGGACTAATAAAATAAATAAATAAGTAAAAATCACAATCACTACTGGCCACTGCACTGTTTTAATCTAATCACTGTCAAGGGTATCCACATTAACGAATGCAAAATTTTCGTATTCGTCATCATCAAATGTTTCCGCTTGTTCAATTATTAATAAACTTTGTGCTTCTACTGACAAAGTTTTATGTTTTCTGCGAAGTTTGTGACGTTTCGCTGAGATGAGTGGATCAGAGCTGGTCAATAAATTATTTAAAATGTCTTCATTTGTAGTTTTTCTACTGCATTTCCTGGAATGGTGTTGGCGGTATCTACGAAAGTCTTTATTTCTAGCTTCAGCAGCTTCTTCAGATAGCTTTCCAATTGGTATTAGACCAAAACTTTCAATAATAGCTGCACCATGCATAAGAACTTTATGAACACTTGAAGGCATATAATACCAGCTATATAATTCCAAATACAGTTGCATGGTCACTTGAGCATATTCGTGAAATTTCGCTGTGTCAATGTGGTAACCTGATGAAATTGCCTCTAAAATGATTGCAAATCGCCTTATTAATTCTTCACTAACACCAGTTATCTCAGCAGTCATGTTTGGATATGCAAAAAATCTTCTAGCAGTATTTCCGTCATTCGTGGAGCCGTGCCCTTGTTTAACAACATCAATCAGAAGTCCCATTCTATTTTTAAAAGCGTCTTGTATGTCTTTCTTTCTTCTTTCCATGATGCACTTGTTGTCTCCCTTTACTGTCCATGTCTGTATCGTTAATCTGTAGGCTATATGCAGAATGCATTCCATCATTCGTATCCAGGTATGCAATGATGACAATCCGTATTTACAGAGATCTGGATCAGTCGGTTTTGATGCAATTAAGGGCAAATTATTCATCTCTGTTGGAGTGGCTTTACAAATGTCGCATCTATGAGATGAAGTATCACATAAAATTGATGTTGCTTTTCCGTCTATCATAGTCATTAATAAAGAGTGTGAAATTTTTATTTCTCCAACTTCTGTTTTCACTAAATTTACAATCTCTTCCTCAATAGCACTTTTTTCCCGCAATATCGTTATTTTATTTTCTTTCACAAATTCGAAAAAGATTGGACGACACCAGTAAGATCAATTTGGTGAATCGTTTTGCCAGATAACTTGTTCGCCGCACACTAATTTTATTGGCACTAAACTACCCATAAATATGCTTGAATCGTCAAGTTGACTTTCTTGTTCATCGTCTGTTTGCATTTTTTGTTTGTAATTGGCTTGATTAGAAGCACCGTCAAATCCCCACTTACTGATTAGTGTAAATTCTTTACAACCACTATCTATGACGAGTGACGTCATTATTCTTGTTGTCGTTATATCCAATAGAGCTTGTAACTTTATTTTAGCTGAGGTTTCTGTCACTGTAATAGCATCTTTTGGTGGATAGCATTTCTGTTTCGCATGTTGCACTTGATAATAAGATGGAAATATATTACTGTCTTTTTCGTTAACACTTTTTCTTAAAGTGTTGTATTGCCACTTGGTCAGCTTAAGTGATAAAAATAACCCTAAAGCCTCATCCGGAGAAAACACAGGTTTTGTTTCTTTAACAGATATGCACTTTTTAACTTTTTTTACATCTAGGGGATTCTTTAGTAAATGTTCTAGTATTTTAGCAACCTCCTCATTCCCATCCGCTTTCAACTGCTCAAAATATGCATATTTTATTTCGTCCGAAGATAAATGAAAGTTTTCTGCACGTCTTTTTTTCTGTTTAGGCGCTAATTCACAAAAAGGTTTTCTTGGGGTTTGTTCGGTGGAGACACCGACAGAAACTTTTGATGGTGATACATACTGAGTTGATGTACTCGGTACTGGTTGATCTTGATTACTGCCTATTAAACACTTAATAATGTCTGGCCATATTATGTTTTCTTGTAACCATTCACTATTTTTAGTTCTGAATATATTTTCTTTACGATAAGCGTTTTCCCATCTTCTATTTAAATTATAACAAAATTTTGCACAAAACAACTTTAAGGTCTTTTCGTGATCATCACTTAATTCGACTAAAAATTTAGATCTTATCTCACTACACAAACTGTCATTATTTTTAATACTGCCACTGTTTTTTAAAATAACGAAAAGATCAAGGTTTGTCACTAAATTTTCAAACATTTTCACAAATACAAAATAACAAATAAGTAAGTAATGAATGTGTGGGGGTAGTGCGTCTATTATGGTGGGTAATAGAACACTGAAGTACTTTTGAATGCAACCGAACATTCCGTAGGTACCCTATCATTGTACCAATCACGTTACGACACGTCATAACTTGTTGTTGCGCTCGCGCACTCTTATCCCTTGATTCCCGGAAATAAGTCTCAAAACAAATTACGTCATACCTGCCTATGGTGGTGGAAAATGTCGAACATTGTTTTTTTTTTAAGAACTAAGTAGGTATTGAGGTTTTCAGGCCGTTTAGTATACATTATTTTAAATTTCAATTTAATTGGAATAAATTGCTTAACTAAAATAACATGACTCTTCATACAAATTTGATATGGCTATATCTCCGAAAGTACTCGTTAAATTAAAAAAAGTCAAAGAATAAAAACGTTTTAAATTTATGCCTAGATACCAAAAAAATACATCTGATCTCTTAAGACCCAACCTTGTAATCCCAGCCCACTGTGCGGCGGCGCGTGCGCGGAAGGTACAAACACGTTGCCCTGCAAGTGGGTCAGGCCTCCCGTTGCTACGGATACCGGGAGCGAGGAGCGGGTACCGAGGCCGGATTATGGCGGCAGATCGAATCGATAAAATGTTTATATTTAGTTCCGGGACCAAAACCCCGAAATGGAATGGTAAAATTCCTATGAGGAAACCAAGTCGTGATCAGCGAAAACTTAGCCAATTAGAGATCGAAAAAAAAAAACAAATATGAATAAATATCGATTGGTATAGCAGTAGGTATCTAATTAATTAATCATAGTGACAAACGGCGGGCGGTATTTCTTAAGAAGCCTTGGTAAGGGGGCGGCGCGTGCGCGGAAGGAACCAACACGTTGCCCTGCAAGTGGGTCAGGCCTCCCGTTGCTACGGATACCGGGAGCGAGGAGCGGGTACCGAGGCCGGATTATGGCGGCAGATCGAATCGATAAAATGTTTATATTTAGTTCCGGGACCAAAACCCCGAAATGGAATGGTAAAATTCCTATGAGGAAACCAAGTCGTGATCAGCGAAAACTTAGCCAATTAGAGATCGAAAAAAAAAACAAATATGAATAAATATCGATTGGTATAGCAGTAGGTATCTAATTAATTACTCATAGTGACAAACGGCGGGCGGTATTTCCTAAGAAGCCTTGGTAAGGGGGCGGCGCGTGCGCGGAAGGAACGAACACGTTGCCCTGCAAGTGGGTCAGGCCTCCCGTTGTCATGGTAACGGGACGCGAGGCGAGGGTGCCGAGGGCGGATTATGAAAGCAGATCGAATCGATAGAATATTTATATTTAGAGTTTCAAAACAAAGAGGTTTAAATGACAACTTAGTGAAACTTTGATGTCTCCTCGTTTCAGTCATAATATCATAAATACCATTTTTATGGAAATAATTTAAACATAATTTTATTGCATATACAGGTCAAATGTATAAAATATTAATATATTTTAATTTTAATACTTATACTTCGACTTTCCCGAAGATTATGCAAAAATCACGGTTCCCCTATTGTACGTATATTAAAGTAGAAATAAAACCAGTTCCAGATTTAACTCCCTACATGCTCCAGTTATTTTTTTAGTAGAGGTAATGAACAATGACATCCTAAATTTCACGCTTACATCCTCGTAGCAAAGAATATTATAAAAAAATAGTCTGTATACTGCTTTGCTAATAAGAAAGAAAAACGGCAAGTCCCAACTAGAGCTAAATTGGAGCGGAGGATGGGAGATAATGGCTGACACTTGTTGAGCTAT
Organism: Acronicta alni; assembly: GCA_964056405.1. NCBI lineage: Eukaryota > Metazoa > Arthropoda > Insecta > Lepidoptera > Noctuidae > Acronicta > Acronicta alni. The sequence goes on from OZ043939.1 coordinate 3,113,532, forward strand.
TGTTGGCTCACGTACATCTAGCACAAAAGTATTTAACTTATTGGCGAAAATACTGGGCATTTTTTTTACTTGAAAGAAAAAAGGAGAACTTGTAATACCCACAATAGTGCCCTCGTAATAAAGGTAGTAACTAGCCGAACCTGATAGACTGAGCCTTTGGGCTAAGATTCCAAAGTTTGATATTAAAAGGGGGGTGGCCCCCTACGGACATAAGCCCACTCGTTGCGCTATTGTCGTCAAACATATTGCAAAAACATTACTGTCTAAAATTAAAATACAATTCTACGAGTTACAAGTTCGATATGTAGAGCAAATAATTTTCTTAAATAGCTGAAAATAGGAGCAGGGTATTTTGAACTGGTACCGAAAAAAAAACCACGCTACGCTTTCCTTGCTCTATAGTCAAGGCTATGGGACTCGTTACATTTGCCACGATCATGTCAGGCTGTGGTCAGGTATTATCAACGAAGCTTTTTTTTATGCCTCCCTACTTAAAGACGCGTTTGATAGCCTATAGTTATGCTACGTTAGATCACAAAATAACAGGATAATATAATTACAGTCGTTTTACCTTCAGGCAATAACTTATTTAACATATTGGAGGCGTTTAGGCCTCATGCTCACTAAAATGTCCTGCTGATGGTGGCGTTGTGTCGGGTCGTTTTATTCCCTACAACATGGTTGAGTGAAACGGCGCCGATAGATATTACTGAAATCGTTACTGTGATTTTATATATATTTTTTTCTTATTATTTAATACTTTAACTCAATAAAATGTAAATGTGAGTACTTTGTAGGCTAAATATACATACTTAGCTTTGAACAGTCTGCTGGCTTTGAGCCTTTTTTTATGTGACCTACGCAAATGTTCCTCTGATCTGGTATCGTCGTGCGACGGGTTGTTGAGCTCCCTAAATTATGGTTGAGCTACACAATGACTGATGCATGCGTGCCGTCAGTTGGGACTGCTCTACTCAAAGCCGCTATGGCTCTTTCTTCAAAAGGCCATTTCAGACTTTGCCCTACATTGTAAGACACATATTTGTTACTATTCTATGTCTGGACTTTAAAAGAGACTATGATTCTCTGAGTTTGTTTCGGCGTTTCTTCTCAGAGGTCGTCAGCTAGGAAATGCCGGAGCCATCTAGCTTAAAAAAATATGTAAAATATTGACTTGTAAAAGTGTCTTTAAAAGATCTATTTACAGAAATAAATATCATTTAATCATTTAATAAATAATCCTTTAATATACTATCAAAAGTATAAAAAAGGCAAAAGAATAGGAACTAGGGGGAGTCATGGATTGCGGGGCACTGGCACTTGCCCAGAGAGGCTAATGGAAAAGCGGGCCCTATCAGAGTTAATCGGGTGAAAAAAAATATGGCACAGTACCTGCATAAACGAGGCTCGGACGACGCACACCTCACCGAAGGCGCCGCGACCAATCACCTTCACCAGCTCGAAGTCATCCCGCGATAATCGCAGCCTCTTCAACGCTGTTGCCACCGGCTTCACTGTGAAAAACAAAAACATTAGACCTTTGAAAAAAACTATCTTCCAGAAAATTCTACACTAATACACGAACCTTGAAATTAATTTTGAAGAATTCATTTTTTCGTCTTCAAGTCAAACCGGAATTAAATTCGTGTCGCTCCATTTTACTACCCCAATTTTTAAGCAATATTAGGAAAACTTCCATCGCACCGGTTTATTATAAATTCAAATCAACCAGACAAATTCTCAATGGTAACTTGAATAAGGAACCAAGCCTTTTGCTTATCCCCTTTTCAAATTCCCGGGTCCCAGGCGGGGAGGTAGCGGAGTACTACACGTCAGACCTCCACGAGCGAACTAGTAGGAATACCGGTAATATCTGCATCCAATCATGCCGCTCCAGTTAAAATATTTTAATCGATCGATGGTTCTGAGGATGCGCAGTGAACACGTGCTATAAATAGTAAACCTCGTTGCCATGTCCTCTTCCTAACTGGGACACGTGTAATATATGGCGCGTGGAAACTATCGTTTGTCAAATTCAAATTAATTATGCGGTTGACGTGTCGATTAAAGTGAATTTATAACCCTCGTCTTTATGAGGCGAATACTGGAAAACAAATGACAGAGAAAAGTAATATATGCTATTACGACTATATTCGCGGAGGGGGTAGGCAGGGGTGTACACAATTTATACATCGTACACCAACAGTTCGCGATGTTTTGGGTCCCTATAGTATAGGGGGCGTTATTGTCAATAACCGGGCACAAAACAATACTTCAAACTCAAAGTGCTGTTAAAAAACTCAATCATCAAAGTCAATCACACTGTTCGAACTGGGACTGGAAGCCAGGACCTCTCAAACAATTTTTTTCTAACTTTGCCTCGTCCGAAGCATTTATTATGTTTAAAAGCTTTACTTTTCAACGGATAGAATTTTTTAAAGTATGATTTTGTTTTGTTACTAGTTAGGTACATATTAAAGGATGGATAAGGGATCATTGTTGATAGTGATCAAAATGCTTTGCTGTTCTTTAAGCCCTTTGAAACCTGAGTCGACATGGTCATAAAGACCCCTAACCTATGGACACAAATCAAGATTAAAGTAACTCATCATCATCATTAACCCATATACTGTCCCACTGCTGGGCACGGGTCTCCTATCCTATAGGGATTAGGTTAAACCTAGTCCACAATGCGGGTTGGCAGACTTCACACACTTCGAGGCAAGATAAAGAAGTACCTTCGAGAAGCAGTGATAGCCAAGTGGTATGACCATTGGACTGTCAAGTCGAAGGTCTCGAGTTTGAACCCAGGACAAGCACCTCTGACTTTTGGAAATCATGTGCGTATTAGTAATTAATTATCCCTCGCTTAAACGGTGAAGGAAAACATCGTGAGGAAACCTGCATGCCTTAGATTTTCTCGCTGCGTGTGAAGTCTGCCAACCCGCATTAGGCCATCGTGGTGAACTATAGCCTAAGCCCTTTCATTCTGTGAGAGGAGACCCAGCAGTGGGACAGTATATGGGTTGATGATTACAAGCCTTCGAGGAAATCTTTCAGGCATGCAGGTCTCCTCACGATGTTTTCCTTCACAGTTTAAGCGAGTAATAATGAATACGCACATGATTTCAAAAAGCGTAGCGCATAGCAAGCATAGTAATAAAAATTAATAGTGTGTTGGCAGAATGGGGACTTTAACCCTTATACTGCCAACCCAACTATTCCTATTTTGTTTTACTGGATAGGCACTGCGCAAGTATTAACCTGGTGTTGCAAGCGTCTATAGGCTACGGTAACCGCTTACAATCAGGTGGGCCGTATACTTGTTTGTCTTAGTGGTATAAAAAAAGTAAAGTAACTCACCATAAGATATAAAGTCTGCGATCGCCTTCTCCCGCCGAAGACTGCTGTTGCAGCATTCGTCGTACAGGACCAACAGCATATCAACCAGGGTCTCGACGCTGAGGCCGTGCGTCCGTGGCGCCTGGAGCCGTCTCGATATGAACATCGTCTCGATCTGCTTGAGACGCTTGATGCCCAGCACTTGGGGACAAATGAAGATTATAATCAGCAGAATATAATATTATACAGTACTAGCTTCTAACCGCGACTTCGTCCGCGTGGAAAAGTAACTTTAAATTATCGTTGTAATTTGGCTAATTAACTCAAAATCGTTATAAATTATAGCCTTTATGAGGCCGTCAGTGCAAGTGGCTTAACCCAAATTTTTTCATATTTCTACTTATCTACAAATTTCGTTTGTCGTTCAGTAGTTTTAGCGTGAAAGAATAACAAACATCCATTCATCCATCCTCATAAACTTTCTCATTTATAATATTAGTAGGATTTAGTAGATTAATTCATTAAAGAATCTATATTAATATTTGTGTCAAATACAGCACTTTTAATAGCACTTTTGAAAAGTCAAAACTAGTTGCACGGATCAAAACAGTGGGTCTTATGGAGAAAAACCGGCAAGAAAATCCATAGACACTCTTTTAAAAAAAAACATGATTACAGTTTTAATCTTTGTGTACAATTTTGTTCTAAATAAATAAATAAATAAATAAATATTTTTGGGACATTTTACACAACACCATCTAGTCCCAAACTAAGCAGAGCTTGTACTATGGGTACTAGACAATGGATATAATACTTATATACTTTTTTTTTTTGTAAATACATACTTATAATACATAAGAAACACCCAGACAAACACAAATACTCATGTTTTATCCACACAAATATTTGTGTCTTGTGGGAATCGAACCCACGACCAGCAGCCATGATCAGCAGTCCGGCACACGAACCACTAGACCACAGACGTCGAATAGTTCATGAGAACAATGCAATTTGATGTGTACTAATAAATTAATCCAGTATAATAATTAAACAGAAAAAAAGATTGCCATTGACAGTAAGAGCTGATCAGCCCCAACAGACGGAACCCGTTCACGAGTATGACGTGTGTATCGGCCGGGCGTCGTTCGACTCAACCATGTTGCAGGGAATAAAACGACCTGACACACTGTGTCGACTGTCCTGTGGGAATCGAACCCACGACCTCGTGATCAGCAGTCCGACACTCGAACCACTACACAACAGACATTCTGAAATTACAGACACACTGCAAAATCAATTGTTCTTGGGCCCCGGTATCTAGGATTGGATTTACAATTCTATGATTTATCATTGAATATTCGTAATATATTATTTTTAGTAACTGCTAACAGGAAGATTACAATTATATAGTTGCAAAAGAATGCTAATAAAACTGTATTTAGTAATAAATATTCGATTTTATAGCAATTGTGGAGGATAATTATAAATCAGACCATTTTATTTAAGTGTTACGATACTAAATGCGATATGTTAGCTCTTCACGCCTAATCCGATGAACATTTATTACGATAAAATTTTGCAAGGAGATAAAATGCATCCCGGGGAAGGACATAGCCATACCTTTTGTCTCAAAAAGAGTTAAATATCTAGTACTAACATACTATCATACCGTTACGCCTGTATTCCCCGAAGATGTACGCAGAAGTGCGGTATGTTGAGGTCCCATGTAATACTGTCTTTGTGCCAATAGGCTCCCCAGGTGCTACCCCGAGCTGCTACCGAAAATTTCATAAAACAACCCAATAACACTGCTCGACCTGAGAATAATATATCATCCGTCGATCCATCCGTCTATTCTCCGATCTCTTTTTTCCTTTATATCCACCCAGATTCATGCTTAAAGTTGGCAAACCATTTGTTTACAGTTCCGTGAGTACAAAGCTTATCTCTTTTGTGCAATTCTTCCTTGTTTGCATTATGAACAACAAAGTCTGTTTACTAATAAAGTAATAACTCAAAAATATAAATTTTTGCAGACTTTGTGCAGTTTATAAAAAGCAACATCTGAACTCAATCACAACTGATGCGTAAAAGGTGCAATATTTTTGCAATAATTATTAAGCTGGTATACCGCCTACCTTGGTGTGGAGTATAGCCCAAAAAAGCTATTAATTATTAGCCGTTATAATTAGCCAATTATAATTGGGCCAGATGAAAGGAAAACTGACTCATTAGTCTAGTGGTCCTAAGCGCGACTGCTACGCTAGAGGTCCTGGGTTCGATCCCCAGGTCGAGCAAAGTGTTATTGGGTTTTTCTATGAAATTCTCAGTAGCAGCTCGGAGTCTGGATTTGTGCCCGGTTAGTGGCAATAGGCTCGTCCCCTATTACATGGGACCTAAACATACCGGCGAAATACCTCTGCCTAACCCTTCGAGGAATACAGGCGTGATGGTATGAAAGGAAAAGTCGAAGGCAGCATGTGCCAAGCGGGCAATAGAAAACTGTATGGCTTGGAGACACTGGTACAGACGCCAGCAGGTCAAGCTATCCAAAACTGTCAAATTTTCCCAATTGAATATGAGCTTATTGTATTGCATTAAAGTTGAAAATCAATCAACTAATTTGACAGATTGTGGTAGCTTGATGTGTTGGCCTCTGAACCTATTTAAAATATTTTCACAATATTCAGCGGTGCGGGTGTAGCGTCATCTATTGCGTCACATAACTTCGACGAAACGAATCTTACATCGCGCTAGCAACACTTACAATACACGTTGCAGATAATTATATCTTTACATACGCCCGACATCAACTTATGGGCTGTGGCCCACACGGCAAAATTAAACTTAACGGAGGATTCTCCCTTTGGATGGAAGGGTATCACAACTCATACTCACACTGGTGAACCCGACGTGATCCCAGTGTTGATCAAAATGACGAATTAACGGAACCAGATGCCGATTGCATGATGCAGGGAACCTGTCTCCGATATCATACTACATACAGCCTATCTCCGATATCATCATACTCCGGGCCTTTTTCCCAACTATGTTGGGGTCGGCTTCCAGTCTAAGCAGATGCGGCTGCATACCAGTATTTTACCCGAAGCGACTGCCATCAGACCTCCGCAACCCAATTTCTGGATAATACAGATATTCTGAGGATAAACTGGTTGTCAGGTTTTTTGGGTTACTGAATACCACTAACGATTGTCATAGGTGTTCGTATGACAACCGGGATCGACGGCTTTCACGGAGAGGTCTCGATGTGTTAAAAATGGTGAACCAACCACAGGCTGATCGCGGTTAGCGCAACTTAACCTTGCAGATCGGTTGATCAGTGTAGTTCGACACCCCTAAAACGGTGTATAAATGTAGTGCAGGATAAAGCGACATGTAACGTTTTTAATAGCAAATATGCCTAAAAGAATGGGAATGAATTAAGGATCACTTTGATTGCTTGTAGATACGCGAATTCCAATCCAGGACAAGTCTGTCTGCTGAATTTACCATCAGTCCTTGGAAGGCTGCGACGGTAGCAGCTCATTTTGCCACTTTAGGTTATGCTTAAAACAATTGACGGCCTCTGTGTGGTGGTTCGAAGGTCGGATTCCTGATGTCATGAACAAGTATTTATGTAGGTATTATAAAAATGTATAAAATTAACAAAAAAATATACTTATTGTCTATTACTTACCGCTATCGCTACTAGACAATGGATATAATACTGATAATATACTTATTTTTTACAAGCTCTGCTTAGTTTGGGACTAGATGGTGCTGTGTAAAATCTCCGAAGTATACCATAAATGTATTATTTAATAAATTTTGCCTGTAATTTGCACCTACTTGATAGTTTAACAGTCGAGTTGATTGATTGATATCTGATCTATTACTGTTTTACCGGCAAAATGGCAAACATCAAACATTTGTGTGAATTTGAACACAACTTATTGATTTTCATTCGTTCATCCATTTTCGCGCAGACAAATCTAATTATTTTTTTACAAAAACTGGTGCTAGAGCCTGGCAAAGAAGACTGCTATATTTTTTAAAAGAGAAAAGAAAAGAGCCTAGTATTACCACAGAATACATAATAGTTACAGTGTTACTCTCCGCGCTAAATTAGGGTTAGTGAAATCGACTTTTGCCTTTTTTTTTTCAATAGAATCACACGCTTTGTCATATCCGCAACAGGAGAGCCGCAACTAATGCATTGCTAAACCTTTTAAAAAATTACTCATGCAAAGAAATGCATGCCAATCTTTTGAGGAAACGCAAAATCATGCCATCTTTTGCCAAATTCCCGTACGATGACATTGTGCATGCTTTTAGAACATTTCTAAGATTAAAAAGAACTTTACAGAGGCAACACAGACGTCAGCAAAGCGGAACGTGTTGTACGCCCACGATTTACACCGTGGGTGTCCCCTACGGAACTTTAGCTTTACCGCCATTTTACTTTGGCAGAAAATTATACTTATTCTTTAGAACTTACTCTAACCTAACCTAAAATTCACCTATCCATAGAATCCAATAGACTTCATTTATAGAAAGTTTCATAACATTTCAAAAGACAAACCATAAAGGTCTCGTTATGAAAGCTATCTCAACAATAAAGATAGGAAAATGGATTTGCTTTCGTTGATGCATTAAATAGCGGAAAGAGAGCAGAAACAGGTCAATCTGAACGAATTGGCGCGATACCAAAGGCTGTATGTACACTGTGAAGGGTAAAACTGAAATTTAGATACAAACCAAAACAAAAAGCTCTACTATTCCATTTCTCTAGTGACTAAATGCCAAATATGACGCAAATTTCGCAAAAGCAGAATCTTGAATTTATTTCATAGGTATTTCATAGTTTTTGTTTTGTATCTCAAAAAGTCCTTTTTGGGATACAATGTAGCATAATTATGTCCTTCCCCAGGATACAATCTATGTCCTTGCCAAATATTATCGATATCTGTTTAGACGTAGCCTGGAAAAAGGGAACAGAAATAGATATGCATTTATAATATTAGTATGGTCGAGTGGGCAGCTGTAGGCTTGCTCTTTCTTTTTAGCACGATCAATTTTATTGTCGTCAAACAAATATATTCTTAATTTATTTTGAAACGTATGAAATACCTGGAGCTAATGCCAACACCCACTTTTAAATGTATATGAAACTCTATTAAAATGTCGTTGAACTATCTACTATAGTCCCGGCGCATTAACACCGAAAACCTCATTACTCAAACAGGAAATAACATGGCTAAATTAAAAAGGACATCCCATTACTAAAAAGAACAATAATATACCTATGTGTACATCATGAGCGCACATAGTAACGCAATGAATCAGTTACGCTTGCAATGTTAATTAGTTTACAATGGGTACCTAGTTAGATAATTGGCTGTATGACTGAATACCGTGGCCTTGAGAGGTGTGAATTAAAAAACAGATTTTGACAGGCGCATGGAAATCTGGTCAATTTTGGCGCGAATTTATATCGGACAAATTTTTCACTGATGCTGTGTTCATTCAATAAACAACATTTCAGATAAACAATATGCAGAAATAACATTTCACAATGTTGTTTCTTCTTTACGAAACTTGCAGTGATCTTCAAGAAAAATTATATTTAAAAAAAGTGTGTAAAATAAATTGCTGCCAAAACTTAAGTTACATTATACTTAGAGCTATAGAAAATGTAGATATAAAAAATCTTTACTAGGTAAAGATTTTCAGTTCTAAAACTGACTTTTCTAATCTAAATACTTACACATAAAAAATGCCTTCTGGAGATATTCCCTATGGTTAGCTAATGTACACCTACAGTTCGCCAGTATGTTAGGTGTTATGTAATAGGGGCCTATTGCCAATGACTAGGCTCAAATCCAATCCGGCTACAGAGAATTTCATAGAAAAACTCAAATGTCACTGCTCAACCTGGGAATCCAGCTTAAGACCACTCACTAGACTAATGACTCTAATGAGGCATAAATTATAATAAACACTAATTCTAGAGTTATTGTAAACATTTGGCAATTAAATTCATATTACAATTTCTTTGGATAAATAAAATGAATAGCCAAGATTTTTATAAAAAAATATATTTTTATAAAATTTAAATTTTTATTTTTTTTATAAAAACCAAAATCTTGAAATTGATATTATAAAATATGGACTAGTAGAGATAAACTTGACATGTGTTGTGTGTGTGTTACCCGCTGCGCCTAACGTGCAGTGCAACAATTACGGACTGACAAAATAAAGGCAACAAATTTTTAATTCAGTACAGAATGGGTCACCATTCTCCAGATTGTAGTAATTTATTGTTGTTCTATTATGTCTGTGAATTGTTCCTGGACAGGCTAATGGTCTTGTTTGCACCAAGATATATTGTATACAAGGCTCAGATTTCTTCATTATTCCTACAGCATGCGTAAAATGAAGATAACTCAAAATTATGTATCAAAATGAATCTATTAGAACATAATTATCTTTGCAAGAAAGCAGTCTCAAAAAAAACTAGTTCAATATATTCCCCAAGGAAATTTATACTAAACTTTCTAGTTGAAATTAAATAAAGACTGTCTGTAATTGACACCTAGGTTTGCCTGGATGTAAATAACACTCTAACTTTCTACCTAGTTGACATGCCTGGGTGAACCCATACAGAAACGAAATATGCAAAATTATTATAAGTAGTAAGTATGTATAGTTACTTAGTTACACAATTTTTTCTGCCATCCTCTGAACCTTTTCCCAACTATATTGAGGATTCCTTGCAGTGTAACCAGAAGCAGCTGAATATTAGTATTTTACATATAACACCAATATAGTGACAATTGACTGGATATCACTAAGAAATGTTATTAATCTTTGTATTACAACCAGGACTGGCTTTACATGATCTCCCAAGCACATAGGGGTCCCCGATAATGTCAGTAGCAGCTCATTTTGATTTATGGCTCACCCCTTAATACATGGGACCTACAATATACCAGCAAGCTGTGGGTGTACATTAGTATCACCTCTGCCAAATACTTGAGGAATACAGGTGTGACAATGTATTGTTATGTTATGTTAATTAATTTAAGAAATTATGGGAGGATTAAAAAAAATGTTTTTCCATTGTCTCTGCTATTGGATCCAAGTTGTAGTTAATAATACTTTCTACATACTGGACATAATTATACCAACTCCTTGAAAGAATGGCATTATACCTACTTTGGTTCATAAAGATGTCATGGATTGGCAGATGCAATGATTTCTTGCAGGATATATTCAATTTAACTTTTGATCCATGTGAATTTAAAAACTCTCAAGATGGTGCATTAAATTTGTGTTATAAAAAAAAAAATTTTTTTTCAATTACCTGGCACATTGTTTGTAGGTACCAATGCCCGATCGGGCGAAGAGTCCTCTTCATCAGACATGTTGGCACCGTTCACACCGTCAACCATCAATCACACTGAATGTCAACACTTTGAAACTAATCACTTCATATTACACTTACACTAGGTCCTAAGAGATTCATGTAAAAAATCTACTTTTAAAAAACAATTTAAGGCATGCAGCTTATTGTTTTGTCTGTCTTATAAGTGTGTTCCATTGTATTATCTCTGGCATCTGGAAAAGAGGTTGTGTTGGCTGTATGTGTGTTTGACTTGTGCTTGATTGAAAACCATTTTTTTCCTTTATTCACATTGGGTTTTTATTATGAAGTTATGAAATCTAATAAAACCTACCAACTGGATATCTAAAATATATTTTTATCAATGTTTTTACATCAATAACACAGAAGGTCAGTGGGGATATTAACATCTAGGAATATGTTTTATATAAACAAGAATAGATTTTATAGACTGTAGTAAGATCATTGCCCCACAAGAAATAGTATGAGCTCCATATCTAAATATTGTTATCTCAAAAAATTTTATTTAAGGGCTATCACAATGATAACTCCCTGATAAGATACCTACAACAGTTTTCTATTTACAAATTGTGGTTGTTTATATTTTTTTGTTCAGGTACTCAGGCAAAGGCATCATATTTCACTGAGTTTTCAGTGATGGTTATAAATACTTGGAAATTTTGAAAATATAAAATAAGTTTCTAAGTCACAAGGCTATAGGTACCTAGATGAGAAAGTAATGGAATCCCTAATAATTTATGATTTATTACTTAAAATGTCTCTGTAAGAATATTTACTCTATTCAACTCCTAGCAGGAAAATGAACCCAAACTATAATTAATGTTAATAGTTCGTAAAAGGGCATTGTCGCCGCAATAGCAGCAGCTACCCACCCACAGACAATCTTGGCTAGGGTCAACAGGAAATAAAAACTGATTTTCGCTATTGTCTAACAATTCTAAAGGCGACAACTGCTTTCTATTCACTGATTACAAGGTTGCGGGTGTCACACAATACTAGAGCGCTTTCGCAATCCCTTACAATTGGACTTTTATGTACATTTTATACCAAAAAAAGACTAATGATCACCATGACATATAGATGCGATTTCCGCATCGCGACTATAAATAAACAATAACATATACTTGCGTGCAGCTAATGTGACAACCCGTTGATGCATTTCTATTTTCAATATATTTTTATATCGCTCGGAACCGAACACAATACCACTGAGATCTTAACCTATATTTTTTCTATCGATTGTTATGCAAAAACACTTAGATGAGTCATCGTTTACACTTTTATACTACAACACGATTGTAGTTTTATGAAATTCACCTGGATATTTCGTTATATTTAATTGATTTTGGCTACAGCTACTAAATAATTTTGTATAAAATTATTTTTCGATCCTTTCGAAGCAGACATTTTACTCGGGACACTGTTAGTATTGCCATCTAACAAAAAATATGAGTGATATTTATATTTAATATAACATTATTCTAAAAAAATTAAACGACTCGGTTTAATTGTTTAATATTAATTGATTAAATTAACAAACCTATAAATAATTTTTAATCTATTTATATTTATGTATCATCTAGAAATCGAATTCAATTAATTTAATTTTGAAGTTGTTTACTGAGTTTACAGAGCTTTTATGATTAATAATAAACGTATTGTATTAATTAAATTTATTTACATAATTACACTACTGTGTTACACTCGTTTTATTTTTTTATCAGATTATAACAAAACCAAATCAAGTAAAAATCAACTCAGAAATGTGCCACTGTTTGCTAAATACAGAAGTCGTCAGACTGGCAACGTCTCTACCGGATGTGAAGTCGGAAATACTTGAGATTGTAGATCATTTTAGTATTTATTAAAATTTAAAATAGGTTTTTTAATACAAATATTAAAATAATATATTATAAAAGTAATACTGGATATTAATTGCTCACTTTATTATTAAAACTATGGATTATATTTACAAAATGTCATAAATTCCTTTGTAAAAAGTTGCTAAATTGATAGAGCGTCATTTGTACGTAATGGAGTCGATGTTCTTTTCGACAAGTTGTAATTGAAATAATTATATAATTTTCAACGAAATATCACATAAAACTGTTTGTTATTGTGTCTTACTGGATTGCAGTGAATGGTTATTGATAATTTATGGATACCATAAGCGTTAATAAGCTTTCAAACAACCTCGTTTTATCAATGGTATGTGTGACATCAAAATATTTTGGAAAGTTCATTGAATTTATACTATAAATCAGTTATTATTGAATAATCCTACGCGAATATCTTCATTATCTACTGAAATTGTGATTCCTTGTTGTTTGTTGCAACGTGCAATGTCGTAATCTTACAAAAATTCGAAGGCTTTGTCGCCCGCGTAATTGAGTAGCTAAACGGAAAGGTCATGCATTCATATTCACCTTTTTGTTTCCAGAACGATGATCGTCTCTATATAAAAGCAATTGTGGTGCGTGAACAACGCATATTGTAGTTCTCGCTGTGAACCAGGACTAGCGTTAATGGTTTTGAGGGGGCACCTTTGTGGACCACAGTTAGATGAAGGTATGGCCTCAGATCAACCTGTGAAGAAGAAACAGCGGATTGACGCACCTGACATTGACGATGGAAGCGACAGATCCACGGAGGATGTCCTCACTGACATATTTGATTCAGAGACCACTCCAGCTGAGACATCTGAAGAGTTCCCATCAAGAAATGGTGAGTCACCAGATAGCGGTACCGTAAGTGAAGATGCAGTTGACTGTTCCAGTCTCCTGAGACTCCCTAGTGACACTAATGTAGAAATCATACCATCCTGCTCCAACTCAGCACCACATTGGAACACTGAAGATGACAAACTGCTTGCTGAGCTGAGAATACTTCAGGATGCCCTTGTTGGTCAGTGTTTATGTAGATTTGATGAAAAAGCAGTATCCCAACTTTTTGATCGGCAACTTAATATTGTTTCCTGGCCTTTGACATGTTCCCTCACATATTTGTCTACGATGCAACTTATGTTTGATATATATTTAAAACAAAATGGCACAGGCACTATATGTTCAAAAATAATGCAAGCTTGTGACATATTTGTTAGGAATAGGCATGACTGGATAACCGAAGTTGTTGAATTAGCAGACCATAAGAGTAAATTCATAACATTTGTGGCCAGTAGAGTGCTAGCTAGCTTTTTAATAGTATCTAAGGACACAGTAGATGAGAACTGGCTGCAGCAGATTGCTGAAAACATTTACTTATTTGATAGAATCAATAGGATCACAGTACAAAAGATAAACTTCAGTCTAGATATAATAAAGAGGATAGTTGAGTGGAAGGATGTGGAACAGCATCCTTTAGAAGACAGTAGTTACATTAATTCAGCAGGAGGCATGCATGTACAGGAAGATAATCCATTCAGGAGTACCGTTGGCTATGGTACTAGTAGTACTGACATGCCTTCAAGCTCCCACAGTAATTTACATAACGCATTTTCAAATCTGCAAACGCATGGTGCACCATCCACATCTTCGGAACAGGAAGGGCCTGTAACATTGAGATTAAATGAGCCAGTATTAAAGTTAACATCAAATGAGCAAAGAGAAATGGAGCAATCTGAGTCACCTGAGCCTCCTCAATCGAGGATAGAACGAGTAAATGAGCATGGGTGTGTAACTGTAATACTAACAGACTCAGAATCCTTCGACACCTCCCACATAAAATGCCTAACAATAAAAACCCTAGAGCATCACTGGCCTGTTCTAGTAAAAAACATGAAGCTTCTTCTATTAAGGTACCTGAATTTAGCTAATGCTGAAAACTGTATACTAACATTTTTCTCACTATGGGAGAATATTATAAGTGTAAAAGCGAATCTCTCAGTTATAGACACAAAGCCGTTTTATGCAGATTTACAGAGCTTTGTTGACTTGTTAAGAAATACAGTGTTGCCAAGTCTAATTTATACTCATTTACTAAGTTTGTTCAATGAAGTTCTGTGTTATGGTTCTACATTAGCACTCCAAGATATTTTGCCTGAAGAGATTTGCTGCTTAGCTCACTCTATTGTGAGATTTGTAAAAGATTTCAGATTACTAAGTGATGTTAGGGTTCAGACGAGTAGAAGTGGTTTTGGTTTCTTAGGGCATGAGTGCACAATTTTAAGAGACTATTCTTTAGGCCCAGAAGTTGCACCTTTGTCGTCTTCCATCCAACTTGTAGATCAAAGCTATGGTGAAGATGAGAATGATGAATCACAATCTAGAGGGGAAGTCGACAAAACAATGCTGCAGAGAATGTCGCTACTAGTTCTCAAGTCTGTCGCTGTTACAGTCAAAGAAATGCGATGTGATTCATCTGACAGTTCAATAGATTCCTCAGATTATAATGCGATACAAGACATGCAGATTGTTGAACGATCTATTCGTGATGTGCTTAAAAAGCTAGATGTTTTCATCAGAAACAGCCTTGAATTCCATCCTGAGACACCTTTTACAAAAATGCTGATACATTTGTTTAGTGAGCAGGATGATTATCTGATTGAATCCATGGTTTGCACTCTTGATATTACTGTGGGGATTGTGTATAGAAATTCTATGTACCCCGATTTAATACCAATGCTGAACCCTATATCTTCATTTATAGAATTCTTAAAGGTTGTATCACATGATAGTGATGTATTACTAGATTATTTAGTGAGTAATGAGACATGTTTCTTATTGTATTTGCTGAGGTTTCTAAAACATGTGAGGAGAAACTGGCCCAAATTTTTGGAGACTTGTCAGCAATCTGATTCTGGGGGAAGTAGAGGTTTGGATGATACAATGAGGGTCCTTATAAGGTTGAGGTTACAGATTAGTCGGTTGGTATCGAAATCGTTGTTCCCATACAATATAAGTCCCGTGCTAAGATTATTGGAGGTTTGTGAAAGTTTGTATGAAGGGAATGAGTTTAGCTGAATATACAATAACAATTCTTACTATCCTAAAGTTTTCCAATCGAAAATGCAAACTTTGAGTAATGCTAGACATATGAGTTGAAATTGTTGAAAATATAGCTTCCCATATTAAATCTTGGTGAATTCTTTCATTTGTTTTCACTAGCCAAGTATTAAATATCAATACATTTTTAACAGATTTAAATTCTATGACCAAGTTATCTTAACTAAATTTGAGGTAATTGCTGAAATTAATTAATGTTTTAATGTTTGATTTGTTCAATTATGTACTTGAGAACAATAAAATTATGATCAAATTAGTTTATTTAGAATTTTATCATCTAAAGGATTTGAATTCCACCCCTTTTGTAACTTAATTTTAGGGGCTTATATAAGTACATATATGTTCAGATTCATGATATATTCTGTTGTCAAAGCACACCATTCCTGCAATATATACTTATCTACAAAGACTGCCAACTCATTTTACATTCCAAACCTTGCTTAGTTTCGCTTAGTAATTAGCTATAATTAATTTATATTAATTTGTAGTGTTGTAACATTTGTAATATTATATTGTGTAATGTTAATGTTAGTGTTTAACTTGTAATTATGTTACTCAGTCTTCCTTTTAGAGTATGTTCCTTAAATGAAATGTTGGTATGGTGTTTTTATTGAATAATACACAAATGTTATGAATATTTCAAAAATAGCAAGGATTGCTTTTGCAGTTTTATAATTTCCAAAAAAAACTTTGAACTTTAATTATATACCTTTGAAACTGTAGACAATAATGTGCCTTACCGTTATGTAAAATAGGGTGCTCAGTAATAATAATTTAATTTAGGAAATAATGTGTTTTTCAGGTAAATATTTATATTAAATGCAACGATTTTGCATAATAGTTTTAAATGGTAGTTTAGACGATTTTAGCATTAATTTATTATAGTTATTCGGTTGTATTATATATTTTAGTTTTGATATTGCATATAAAATGCGGGTCTAATACATTTTTTGTTTTTAACTAAATTATATTCCATGCCACAATGATGTACATAAATGCCATCAATTTACCATTTTATAAATAAATGTAATCAGTATTAATACAATATCCTAATTTATATCGACATTATAATATAATACTTTAAATATAATTGCTGCTTGGTAAACTTATTCAATATGATTTAAATCCGAAATAAATGAATAGAATGAAGCTGAACCCACTTTAAAAAATAATCTATAAACAATAAACTTCAAACTTCCCAATATGGGCTCAAGACATAAAAATCTTGAATATAAAAATGTGTTGGAATTACTTTCAAGGCAAGCATATTTCCAAACATAGATCTATGAAAAGTAATTAGAGAGATTTCATTTCGTTTCGTATCTCGTAATTTGGACATCTAATATGAAATGGCACCCCATTTATTATATTACGTAACTACACAACTATAAAAACGAAATACCACTCTTAATACAAAATCTCAGAAACTATAGTCTCCAGACTACAAAATTTGTTCTGTAGGTTCCCTAAAGGATTTTGAGATATTCCCATGGGAATAAGTTAAACCACTGCGGGGCGCAAGCCAGTATTCCATATTTTAGAAATTTACCAAGCAACAAATCGTACTTCGACTACGGGATCTTATATAATGTTTTATTATAGCTTTAAGTGATAGAACGACAACAGACTGTTATGTAGGTATAAATGTGTCCATTTTGTTACTTCCTTTTAGATTTTAAGATGTTATTTTAGTATTTTTTCATTGGTTATTGATATGATTACTGAATCTCAAAATTTATACCTTTAAAATCTACATACCATGAAGTCAACTTTTCCTTTACTTAAAAGTAATAAAGTAAACCATGAGCTCAAAATTCTAAAATCAATTTTTAGGAATTCTTTGGACCCTTATCTTGCCAACAATACAACCGGAAAACATTGTCTATTTGAATTTAATGTTCAATCTTCATAACATTAAGAAACATTTTGCTTGAAGCAGCAATTAAAATCTCCTTAGAGGCTGACCAAAATAAATTAAATTTGTTTCAAGAAGGAAACCTTTTGATTGTCAATTCCCAATATTTCATTTAATTAAATAGTATTGATAATTTTTGCATTCATTTCGGCCTTAATATTTTTTGTATTTTAAATTATGTAAAACCTAGATTAAAATCGAGAAAATTCAAAATTTTGTAATTATAAGCAGTAAGTTTAATACTTGTTATTGTTAAGTAACAATAATTTAATTTAAATAACGACATTAAAATGAAATATTTTTGTACATGATGACAACATTTCTGGTTTTATTCTCGTGAAAATATCCTATTTCTTACGGTAGATGGTGTTGTGACGCATTTTAGACAAGGTCGCTACATAGTCGCTATACATTTTAAAATCTATTTCAAAATCTAAAACAAAAATACTAAAATTTGTATCCAATTCCTCAATTTAATTATATTAGTAATACAATGTTCCTGTATCACCATAAAAGGCATAATATACAGATTTCGCAAGGCCTTCGATAAGGTAATTCATGACTAGTTTACTATAAAAAATGATGTGATGTGCTAAGATCTATAAAATAAGTTAAAAGGTCAAAGTTAATATAAAAAGTATACATCTTATTTTTCGACTATTATGCCAGATTTTTCGTTTATGCCGTATATCTAGTTAGGTCTATAATATAGATGAGCACAAGTTATGCTTGCGAAAGAGGCTGCGGAAAGGGAAAGAATATTGACCACATCTCTCCCCAGAAAGTAACTTGTTTCGGAGAGCGCAAACAGATCTCAGCCGGTTAGCCGACCAGATAATGACCTGAATAGGCGGTACGCATGTTCGCCACACGAGTTTGAAGGGTTCCAGCGACTGCTGGACCACAGCCTGTCATAGTGCGGCGAATCCCATGGTCATTACTCTCGAGTACGTGAAGGCAAGTGCGGTTTTTAGATAATAGGTATGAGTCCAACATATCGCTTGCCTAGGTGTCGGAAGATCCACATGAGGATTTTCCGTACTATAAAAAAAGGGTCCAGAACATAGATTGGTTGATCTTGTCGTACTTGTTGCATTATTTATGGGGCATATTATGTAGCTTTTGTATGGTATGAAGAATGCGAATGATATATAGATAACTGAAATATAGATAGATAATCGCTTGAACCTGTTGCAATATTTATGTATAGGCCGTTTCATTAATTCGGGAAAGTAGGGGAGCCATGTTCGTAGGTAGCTCGTAAGAAATAGAAATAAATATTTTTAATAGATTGTTGAACTACGTATAATTGAAGTTATTTAGAAAAGGAAAAATTCGACCGCGGGCAGGATTCGAACCTGCGTCTTCTGGTTAGGTACACCAGACGCTATGACCACTAAGCCACCGCGATACCTACTAAAATATACAAAAAGATAGTTAGAAGGTAAGGTGGCATCGTTCGACATTGAACTAACTGTAAAGTAAGTTGTGTCGGTTGAAAAGCAAAAAACTTGCATTTCAATAGGTGTTACTGACGTCACCATAAAGACGTAAATTCAGTATGTGAAGGAAAAATTCGACATGACGGGTAGGTATCGCGGTGGCTTAGTGGTCATAGCGTCTGGTGTACCTAACCAGAAGACGCAGGTTCGAATCCTGCCCGCGGTCGAATTTTTCCTTTTCTAAATAACTTTAAAATCTTAGCATGGAAAATGCCAAAAATATACAAAAAGATACTTTAGGTAGCTTATTTCAAAGCAAATGTGGTTGACAGAAGTATAAAACTTGTCTTTTCAATAACTTCGTAGGCGATAGGAAGCCAGCATATAGTCTTCCACCATGGTGCCAGATATAAAAACTACCTCAATTTTGTCATAGCATTTATTTCTTTATTTACATTTTGCTTTACCAGCGCTTAACAACTGAGAGCGGTATCACACCGCTGCCAAACAAACAGCTCTTTCAAACACATAAATTACATAACAGTCCCTTTTTAATGTCATCGTTTCATTATAAAGCTCACGCAGGACATAATATTACACAATGGAACATGGTACAATATTAACAGGTATTCTCTTCTTGTGACAACTAGGTCACGTGATTGGCACTCAGGTGACGTCATCGACAGTCTGACGTTTATTTGAGCTAATGAAATTTTTTACTTGTTGCTGTCAAAGTAATTTTGAATTAGTAATTGTATACAGTAATTTTACTAACTAAATAGATGAACCACGAGATAAAATTAGGTGGGCTACTAAGCAATTTATTTTACATTTATCTTGAAATAGAAATATTTAATAATAATTTTATTGAAGATGTCAAGCAACGGCAACACTGAATGTGACATTGATGACGTCATCATGTACCAAAGTGGGAAGAGAATAGCTGGCGTAAGCTTATTATTTTACCATGCAATGGAACATATACGTTACACATAATGTGATTCTAAATCAAACAATCTCATTCTGACAGTTAAAAAAAATACATATGTATACTTTGACAGTTTTGGTAGTCGTAAATGTCTGAGACGATAACGATTCGATGTACGATTTGATCAGGAACGATCCGAGAGTAAAATAGAATCTGGTAAAAGTTTAGCACAAGATTATTTAATTAATTTTTAAAAGCTTCTGGTGTTGCCAGACTTTCTAGTGAGCCAAAATCACAATTAACTTAAGTCACCCTAGAGGACGATTCAATTAATAAAATTGACCATCAAAAGCTGTCTTAACGCAGCTATTGATATTGATTCAACTGTACGTACAGTTCCGACGATGATAACTGTGTGTCTGAAGCCAAATGGCCACGCATACAGTTATAAAAAAAGTGTTACTATGCAAAAATATCGAAATTAGTATACAGGTTGTCCATATTGTGAATACATCTTGAATCTTGATTAATTGATTTTTGCTATGTGAGAAAAGGATATTGTGCACAGCTGTTGTCAAAATTCTACCAAACTTCTTGACGGGTTCCAGCTGCTTTTAGTGATAATACACAAAACTTTAACCTTTTGACAGCCACGTCAATAACGAAAATCCGTGTTCTCTACGCCAAGCGACAAATTCTAGTACCTATCTAATAATAAGTAAAAAAAAAAACAACAAATTGTTGTATAGGTATTTGTTTTGAACTAAAAAAAGTGTCAAAAATACTTTGACGTGCCATGCCGTCGTTGGCGTCGTGAGCAAGTTTTAATTTGACGTCTATACACGTCCGTGGCGGTCAAAAGGTTAAAAGTTTGTAATATATAACCTATCCATTAACTCTAAAATGGATAGTATTTTTTTAAAATTCTTGAAGCAGGTCAATTACTTTGACGCCCTGTATAATAAGGGCAATATAATCACGAATCCGAAACATTTACGACCCCAACTGTCATTATACTGAGATTTTTTTATCGTAAAATTTACCATGCGTATGCGCAACCACTTGTGCACAACTTCAGTTATTTCGTCAGAACTGTACAATTTCACTGAAGGGTTAACGAATGTAAATCGATCCCTTAACATAACAAAATGGGTAGTGTCATTAGCCTCCCGGGTAGAGGAATCAATATTACTATTTCCAGAACACGTCCCACGATCTCCTTTCTAGGAAATGAGATTCCTATAAATTCTAGTATAATTCATATTTACAATATCTTAAAACATTTACGATTACCTCACAGACTTCAGCATACAAAAAAAAATCGTTTTACGCTGAAAACTTACAATCCGTATTCTAAATTGGTAAACAACTTGACTCGACCGCGGTATTTATCAACCGTACATTGCCATAAATAATAAATTTAAAACAATTATGGTATTTGTTCAGATTAAATTACCACATTTCGTAATAATAAAAAAAACTTATTAATACATTACACAAATATTCGATATCGTGCGCGAATGACTAAATTATTGAAGCATAGGGGTCGAGGAATGTAAAAACACCATTTAATAGATTTCTGTACACAGTGACATAATTCTTTACCAAATCTTGAATTTAAATGTAGCAATCAAGCGAGCTGTCTTATAAGCCTCAAGTCTAGTCTCAAAATTGACATTTAATTTTGGAAGTATTGATTTTTGGTGGCGTTGTGTGTCGGGTCGTTTTATTCCCTACAACATGGTTGAGTCGAATGACGCCGATACGTCATACTCGTGAACGCGTGCCTTCTGTCGGGGCTGGTCAGCTCTTACTGTCAATGGCAACCTCTTTTTTTTTCTGTTTATTATGCTAGATTAATTTAAAAGTACACATCAAACTGCATTGTTCTCATGAACTATTCAGATTTAGACTATAATACTGAACACTGTAATCATGTTTTTTTTTTGTTGAAAAGAGTGTCTATGGAGTTTCTTGCCGGTTCTTCTCCATAAGATCCACTATTTGGAACCGTGCAACTAGTTTGACTTTTCAAAAGTGCTATTTTAATGGTCTAATTGAAATAAAATATTTGACTTTGACTTTGTCAGTTTTGTGTACTCGGTCATTGGATGACAATACATACCATCACCCCTGTATTCCCTGAAGGTTTAAGCAGAGGTGTACACTAGTGGTGTTCAAAGTTGCTATAAATCAATAACTTGCTTTTTTTAAGCAAGTGATTTTATGTGCTTTATTATAGCATGCTTAATTTATATGCCTACTTGTTACTAACGCTATACGCGACGCCCGACGGACAGTTGGTTGATAGAGAGAGAGAGAGTGCTATGCGATATAAAGCAAAATAGCTTTATAGCATAAAGTGCGAACCGCGATATCATTTGCTTTATGCTATATTAACCATCACTATTGTACACCATAAATGTAGTGTACAGAGGCCAGCATTTCTTTGATAGATTTTCAACTTTAATACAGTATATTAAGGTTCATATTCAATTGGGAAAATTGGACAGGTTTGGATAGCTTGACCTGCTGGCGTCTGTACATCCACATTTCGTTGGTATGTTTATGTAATAGGAGATCGAATCTTTTGCCATTAACCACACATCCAAACTTGGAGCTGTAACTGAGAATTTCATAGAAAACCCAATAACACTTTGCTCGAAGTCCTGGTAATCAAATCTCCTCAAGCGTTGCAGTCGCCTTTACGACCACTAGGCTAATGAGACAGTTTTGGATGTCCATTCTGATAAAATTGAATACCTATGAATACGCTTGTCGAGTCAATGAAGCATTTACGGAGAGACTGAACACTCCATTGGTTACAACTCTGTAAAATAACTCAAAAAAAGAACAATATGTCATTGTATACAGAAAGCGTTTAACATTAACACCTAACTAAACATTGAATACGGACAACAAATACCGCGCCAAAAAAAAACTTTAAACAAAAACAAACTTACATACATACTCAGGTATCATAGTCTTCATCTATCTGTAGGTTGCCAGAATTCAAACTGTCTATATCAACTGGATGCGCCTGCACAGGCTTAATTTCAATCTTTTTCACTTCAGTTTTAATCTTAGAGTTTTGTCTATGAATTTGTCTTAACGAATTTTCTTTTTTTGGCACGCCTACGTTAATAGGTGTCGTATCAAGTAATTTTATTTCGGGGTTTGTTAAATTTTTTGTAAAATCTATATTTAGGATAGGAGTAATGGGTGTTATGGGAGTCCTCGGTGTCACAACTGCTTTTTCTATGATCGGTGGCTTTGGCACCATATCTAATTTAAGAGTTTCGGGCGTGTAACTTGTGGAGGGCTGAGGACTTGAATAGGTAGGGTTGAGCTTTATAACACTTCTATGTTGCAATTCATCTGTTAATAACGTTTCTTGATAAAAATTCGCAGTGACAACCGGTTTATCGTCTGTGGTCTTCTTTGATAGGTCTATCGCTGTGTCTATTGAGGTTATGGTTTCCGTTTTCACGACTTTGTTGGGTAGGTCTATTTCTGAGGACAGACCTCGTTTGAGGGGGTCCCGGGGAGGTTGTATAGACACTATTTTGACGTCACAGCTACTCGAACTGTTCGAATCTTCTCTGGCTATCCTTCGCGGTGGCACTGTCGATGTCATGTCTGGAAATCTGTAAAAATATCGTAATTACACGAGACTCGCAGTTGACAGCTGTTTTACTTGTGTCCAAAAATACTATTTATAATTTTAGGCTATAGGCCTTTCCCTAAAGGCCGGTAAAGCAGTGATAGACTAGTGGTATGACCATTGGACTGCCAAGTCGAAGGTCTCGAGTTCGAACCCAAGGCACGCACCTCTGACTTTTCCAATTCATGTGCGTATTATCACTAGCTTAAACGGTGAAGGAAAACATCGTGAGGAAACCTGCATACCTTAGAGATTTTTCTCGACGGTTTGTGAAGTCTGCCAACCCGCACTAGGCCAGCGTGGTGAACTATAGCCTAATCCCTCTCAATATGAGAAGAGACCCGTGCCCAGCAGTGGGACAGTATATGGGTTGATGATGATAAGGCCTTTCCCAGAATTAGTGGTGTTCAAAGTTGCTATAAATCAATAACTTGCTTAATGCTATATGGTTAATTTTTTAAGCAAGCAATTTTATGTGCTTTATTATAGCATGCTTAATTTATATGCCTACTTGTTACTAACGCTACACGCGACGCCCGACGGACAGTTGGTTGATAGAGAGAGAGTACTATGCGATATAAAGCAAAATAGCATTATAGCATAAAGTGCGAACCGCGATATCATTTGCTTTATGCTATTTAATAAGCATGCTACTTTATAATGCTTTATGCTATATTAAACATCAATACCCAGGATGCAATCGCCATGCCAGATTTAATCAGAATCTGTTCAGTGGTTTAGGCGTGATATTACTCCCAACGTTTCGGATTCTACAGCGTCTATGGTCACGGGCACACTGAGGGGTCGGGCATCTTTACGTTACATTAGAGATTATTACTAACAACTACCCACATTTTTATTAATTATTAGCAATCCGATTCAGAACGAGCTCTCCCTCATCGTATACACAGTCGAGGTTAATAATATCAATATAGCGTGATCAAATTCGTAAATAGTCTTATTTAATTGACCAATATTCGCGTAGGTGTCAGAAATAAGTCAGTAGTAGGTAACTAATTAGAATAGATGGCTGTGCCGGGGCTGCTGCTGCGGCCGCGGAGACCCTTAACCTTTTGACCGCCACGGACGTGTATAGACGTCAAATGAATACTTGCTCACGACGCCAACGACGGCATGTCTCGTCAAAAATAACACTTTTTTTTTAGTTCAAAACGAATACTTATACAAAAATTTGTTGTTTTTTTTATAACTATTATTAATTAGATACTAGAATTTGTCGCTTGGCGTGGAGAACACGGATTTTCGTTATTGACGTGGCGGTCAAAAGGTTATACGGCGCAAATATAGTACCTCAACGGGAGCTTGAGAAATTTTGAGCCGATTGGGATCGAAACGCTTGGATCGTGGGGCCCTAGTGCGCGACTCCTTTTTAAAGAAATTACCAAAAAACTTATCGACGCTAAGCGCGACCAGAGGGCTGGTTTATTCTTGCGTCAACGAATTACCATTGCCATTGAACGTGGCAATGCGGCCAGTCTTCTGGGAACGTTACCAGATGACAGCGATGTGGAGGAATACTTCGACGCTTGGACGTGAAAATGTATAGTTTTTTTTATTTTCTTTTTTTTTGTAAATTATGTAATTAGAATAGATTAGGTTTAGGCGAGACTGAAATAAACCTAACTATCGCAAAACATCATCGTTGGAGCCTTTTCCCAGCTGTATTGGGGTCGGCTTCCAGTCTAACCAGATGCGGCTGAATATCAGTATTTTACACGAAGCGACTGCCATCAGACCTTTATTTTAATTTTTTTATAGAACGGAAAATCATCATGGACTGTCCGCCTTCTGGGGCGGTAGAGTAGGACTCATACCGATTAAAACCGTACTTGCCTTCACTTCCCCTATACTCATGGCCATGGGATCCGCGAAATTCGCCACGACACTGCCATCAGACCTCCGCAACCCAATATCTGGGCAATACCGATATCCTGAGGATAGACTGGTGTTCAGGCTTTTGGGCTTCCGACTACCACTAACGATTGACATCGGTGTTCGCATGAGAACCGGGACCGACAGCTTCACGTGCTCTTAGAGGCACGGGGGGTTCACGATGTGTTAAGAATGGTCACCCATCCTCAGACTGACCGCGGCTAGCGCAGCTTAACCTTGCAGATCGGTTGATCAGCTTAGTTACAACTTAGCTACGAGTCCCTATCTCACTAACCTAACTATCGCAAACATTTAATTCCAATAATGTAGCCTTGAATTACAATTAATTTCGTTAGCTTTTGAAACACCTAGATATAAGTACTTACTTATAAACTGCTACGTTCCTCGTAATACAGAGAGGATATAAAAACAAAATATACTTTACCTAGAAGAGTTTGGCGAGCTCTCAGCGCTCATCATTTCTTTCTCCTCAGCCACTGAAACATCTGGAATATTCTTCACCTGAAAATTATAAAATAAGAATAATTAGAAAATAATTACAATGAAGACATATAAATATAGACGGGAAATCACGAATAAAATCGGCAGACGAGCAAGCGGCCCACCTGATGGTAAGTGGTCACCGCCGCCCATGGACATCAGCAACGTCGGGGACAAAGCTGTGCCTCCGCCTACTGTGTGTGGTAGAGAGCTCTTTTTAGGCCTCGTTGGAAGAAGGACATGTCATAACGCACGGGAAACACCACTTACACCTATATCACTTATATCCAATAGGAAACAAATTACTCTGTCTAAGTGGCCCTGAAATACTCATTTGGAAAATATTTTATACAATAATAATTTATCCAAATATAAATTTTACCGAGTAGAAACCCATCTCTAGTGACAACCCTACGTACAGATGTGGTAAAAATTTCAACGTGATGAAAATTATTTTTGTTTGCCCTTTTCCTACAGTTTGTCGGGATTCGCAAAAACGTGCGTACTTACATAACTTTGCGAGGTACTCTAATACTCTTGAAGGAGTTAAACAAAGAAACGTCTGAGGTTGCTTACAATTCCTTTCGTAGAGTTTCTACTTTAAAAGGATTCTTCTTGTCCACATAAAACATGTTTTGCACAATCGCTTTCGAAAATTTTCCTTACGTTGATATTTTGTTGGCCCTTGTTTTGTCACGCAACATGTTGAGGGAAGAAGACAGAATTTACTTTTTGGGAGACAAAGCAATCGTTATAGATTGCTTTGTCTCCCTTTTTCTAATGTACAAAGACGGTATGAAAGTAGTTTACAAAACAATTGGGAGCTCAACGAGGAAGCCATAGATCGAAATGAGAAAAGGATCGAATGCGGAAAGCCGAAGATGAAGTCCTATGGAGAGACCTTCATCTAGCATAACATGGATGGAAGATGAATCTGAAGATAAAAAGTGGAGGATTGAAGAGGATTGCTCTTAAATTAGACTATCAAGGGCTCTTCCCGTGGAATCACTGTGAAGCGATGGCTAGAAAAACTTGACAAAATATCATTGCTGAGGTTCTTCAAAGTCTGATGCGTTGTACTCACAACCAGTGTGTGTGTATGACAAGATGTATGAACGTGGTTGAAGAAAATTCCAACAGCTGCACGAGGGATTATCGCTACGCGGATACGCCTAACGCTATTGAGGTGGATAAGCCAAGGCAAATGTTGAAGTTCAATAGATCATAAGTTATTTGCTTTATGTAAAAAAAACGACTATTCAAATATGTATAAAAGTTAAATTTTTAATACACACGTATTTATGATAATTCTGAACTTGACTCCCATTTTCCCATTTTTATGTTTTTGGTGGCATAAGACTTACCAGATCTCTAAGAAAGTCGAACTTGGACTCCGCGAGGATACACTGCTTGACGTGCGAGGGGCTCAGGGTCTTGGCGTTCCGTGCCACCGTCACCTGCATCGCTTTGCTGAGGAGTGACTCCACAAACAGCTCCAATGTCCGCGGTGTTGGATATAATAGGTCTGAGTTAAGGAGTTTCGTTGAAAAAAGAAGTACAGAAGAACAAAACTGATTCTTGAGAAGTCGCGCTTGCGACTATTACGCTACTATGAAGCAGTTATT
Organism: Acronicta alni; assembly: GCA_964056405.1. Classification (NCBI taxonomy): domain Eukaryota; kingdom Metazoa; phylum Arthropoda; class Insecta; order Lepidoptera; family Noctuidae; genus Acronicta; species Acronicta alni. The sequence goes on from OZ043939.1 coordinate 3,141,268, forward strand.
CTTCGGTAGGGTTCCAAAAGTTAGTAAGGATAGGTAATAAACCTAGGCAGTTAGTCATAAAGGACCATAAATTCCTTTATGACTAACAAAATTTTATATATGTAAGTATATCAGTGTCATACATAATTAATATAATTTTGAGTTTGTTTCGACGTTTCGTCATAAACCAAAAACCTAAAATAAGTATTTACTTTTAAAAGTCTCATGAATATTCTTATTTACGTACTTAATTGATTAATTATAGTACTTACCTGAAAAAATAACGCTAATATTTTTTTCAGACTCGAAGCGCTGATGTTTCATGAACCAAACACGACCGGTAATATGAAAATAACCGTAATTTTAAGATCATGATTGACATGGAGAATCCCAGGCTAGTGTACAAGGTTAAGTGGGGAATTTCCGATTCTACTAAGTGTTTTAGCGATCAATTTTAAGTGCTTTTAGCACACTAAATCTACGCTAAAAAAACTAAGAAACGGACAGCAGAAACTAAACGCCCAGCAGATATTCAGACTGAGTTGCCGAAAATATAAGAAATAGTATTAAAAAAATGAGGAGCTCATAGCTGTTATAACTACGCTGATCAACCTATCTACAAAGTTAAGCTGCGCTAGCCACGGTCAATCAGTGGATGGGTTCTTTTTTTATATCTTTATTTAATTTGGGATTTTTATCCACATTGATAAGTCAATCCCATCGTATCTTAAGCTAGTACAGCTTTTAAACGTGATCATCGAATATGTATTATATAAACTTAGTCACCATGCGATGACGGATGGTTACCGGCTAGAATGGACTGTAGAATTCCTATATTCATTAAATTTATCTCAAATTCTTTTATAAACACTCTTTTATTTTTATTTCGGGCACACTCTATCAGAAAATGTTGCATGTCCTCAACTTTATTGCAGACAGTACAATTAGCCGAGATTGCTTTTTGTTTTTTTTTTTTTTTCAAATTTTGCTGATGGACAGGGTCCAGAACTCCAGAAAACATACGTTCCACTTAATCTGGTGCCATTAAACTGGGTCCTTAATACATCGAGACCCCTCCGTGCCTCGGAGAGTACGTAAAGCCATCGGTCCCGGTTGTCATACGAACAACTATAACAATCGTTAGTCGTCAGATGCCCAAGACCTCAGGATATCGTTATTACCCAGAATTTTGTTGAATTGGGTTGTGGACGACTAATGGCAGTCGCTTCTTGTAAAATAGATACTGATATTCAGCCGCAGCTGGTTAGACTAGAAGCCGACCCCAACATAGTCGGGAAAAGATTCGAAAGATAATTTATAATGTACTTATATATTTTTTGTATACCTATGTTTCTTTTCAATTATAGGCTAATATATTTTTATGTACGCCATACTACCTAATTATCACCTTTCCGTTTCTGTTTCCAAAGGTTGTCTGTAAGAGATAGCTTTTAGCGATAAGACCGCCCATTGTACCATTCTATAATCATTAAAACTGTACTCTGCATTTGATTAGTGTGCAATACAATAAAGAATATTATTGTTTTTTTTATACCACTTGGCAAACAAGCACACGGCCCACCTGATGGTAAGCGGTCACCGTAGCCTGTAGACGCTTGTAACATCAGGGGTATCACTTGCGCGTTGCCGACCCTGTAAAACGAAAGAGGAATAGTTGGGTTGGCAGAATAAGGGTCAAAGTCCCCCCCACTGCCAACACGTTTCCTCGCGGAGCACTGTTGCTATTCTATTCTAGATCCTACCACCAAGCGTGGCGAATTTTGTTTTTGTGCGTAATGAGAGGAAGTTCTTTATTCCTAATCCATCTCCCCAAAAAGGCCCTTTGGAACCTATAGAGATCCCTTAAGCCGCGGTCGCATTATGTTGTAACTTTTTATATTTTATCGTGAGACATATTAACATCTAAAAAGTTGTCAACGATGTGAACAATCCATTTAAATAGGGCCAGGCCACACTAAACTGCACGACTATCTGTCGTTACGTCAAAATGGGAACGCGATTAACCGATCGCATTCAAACTTTATATTATGGCCTCATTAGTTCATTACATAAAAAAAGGACGGTCGTATAAAATTCAACATTTTGTAAAGTATTTTTAAAACAGACATTTGGTTATCTATTTTTCATTCAACTACGTCAAACATTCCTTTAATAATGTACCTATTTTCACAAAACTACAAGCGCCAATGCACTGAAAAATTCACATTGACGTCTATACTAGTGGTCGCAAATGCGGCGACTAACCCTACCACGTATCCCATGGTAGATAAAATCCATGATCATTATATTGATTTCTGACATTTACGCGAATATTATACATTGAAATAAAACTACTTTTAACGGATTTTATCGCGTATATTGATATTATTAATCCCGACGTTTCGGACCCTTTACAGCGTCCATGGTCACGGGTAGACAGTCTACCCGTGGATATCAATTGGGCGTTGCCGACCCTGTAAAACGAAAGAGGAATAGTTGGGTTGGCAGTACAAGGGTCAAAGTCCCTCCACTGCCAACACAACGTTTCCTCGTGGAGCATTGGCAACCTTGCTCACCGTAAGAAACACAACACAGCTCAAAGCAGTGTTATTTTACTTCGATTTTCTGCAAGGCGGAGGTACTTCCCCAGTCGGGCAGCTCGAATTTGAGTGGAATTACTCCCACTATGCCCTACCTCATTTAAAACCTCTTTTCGTTGGGATTTTTCAGTTAGTCGCGATAGGTTCGCGCCCTACAAACCAACTGGAAAACTGTGATTATACATAGTATACATTTGCCTAACCCTTCAGGTTATAGGTAAGATGGTGTGTATATAAAACAAACATTGCATACGTAATCCATTTTTCATTCAACTGCGTAAAAGATTCTATAAATAATGTATTTTGCAGAACAAAATGCGCGAGAGTGCATTATGAAAAACCCACAATAATATTTGAGATTTGTTTTTAATAGATAAGGAAGCACAATCAATCTAAGTGTGACACCATGTAGGTACGATGTCTTCTGACATGGTCGTGGCGAATTTCAGGGATCGCATATCCATGACTATAGGGCAGGTGAAGGCAAGTACGGTTTTTAGTCGGTATTGAGTCCGACATACCCTGCCGCCTCAACTATTTTTATATATATGTAATTGTACTGTACGTGTGTATGTCACTGAACTCCTCTTAAACGGCTGGACCGATTTGATTTTTTTTTTGTATGCGTTGGGTGGCCCCCTGGATGGTTTAGATTCACAAATCAGCCCGGCAGATGGCGCTGCAGTCGGTATCTAGGTTATTTATCTATATAATATGGAGGACAACATCTGTCGGGTCCGCTATTGTTCTATATGGATAGGGCCTACATGATAGGCCATTAAGTTTGCCATTAGGTAAACACAAATTCAAATGCCGAGATGCTACTGAAATTTTCATAGTTCATATATTTTGACCTCTGTGGTCTAGCGGTTCGAGTGGCGGACTGCTCACGGGGTCGTGGGTTCTGTTCCCACAGGACACAAATATATGTGTGGATAAAACATGAGTATTTGTGTTTGTCTGGATGTTTCTTATGTATTATAAGTATGTATTTACAAAAAAAAAAGTATATAAGTATTATATCCATTGTCTAGTACCCCTAGAGTACAAGCTCTGCTTAGTTTGGGACTAGATGGTGTTGTGTAAAATGTCCCAAAAATATTATTATAAAAAAAAAATAGAATAATCCGATAACACTGCTCGGTGGCAATCGAATCCAACTACTAACAAGGCATTCAGACTGACGCGTTATGAATTATGATAATGTCAATCAATCCCCCCCGTCCGTCTATTCAAAGATAAATAAAAATGATACATCAGATTGAACTCTACTCCCAATAAAGAAACGGCCCCGATACGTCTTAAATCTTAAACTGTTCTCGCTTTGTATACAGAGTGTAATCGTGGCCTATTCTGGTACTCATGACTAATTGTATCATCCGTATGCGACTGTCCGCTGACGTCATGATTCATTGCAACAACATTCGCAGTTGAACCACAAGTATTTTTATAATACGCTGGTTTTTGCCAACGAAATTTTAATTTTGGAATGAAATTATATCTACCTATTAAAAACAGTCTATCCCACACTCACGATAACATAAATCCTGTATTCTGTGAAAGGATAGATAGAAGTTCCACTGCTGTATCTACAGTCACCGTACATCATCTTTCTCCTGCATACTTGTAATTAATATTGTTATTATTATTACTCAGTAACAGCTCGGAGTTTGGATTTGTGCCCGGTTAATGGTAATAGACTCGCCTCCTCTTACCCGGACCTAAACATACCAGCGAACTGTGGGTGTGGCATTGGTACACCTCTGCCTAACCCTTCGGGGAATACAGGCGTGATGGTATTTATGTTATTATTAAGTTATTTAAATGTTCGTATCAAACTTTATACTAATAATTTATTAATCAACATAGATGATTACATAAATGTTCAAATGTAAATCCTTACATAACTTATTAAATAATGCTTGGATAATATAAAACAATTCGAAGAAATAATCTCCATTCTGTTAGACAGCCATTGATAGAAAATTCTCTCTCATGCGCTCAATTCATTGCTACTGCGAATCTTCGCTTTTTAAATTGAAATAACTAAAATAATTATTTCAAAACAAAGTTTACGCGACTTAAAATGCCTGTAAGCACTGTCTGGAAGTAGGTAAAACCTGTTAAAAATTAAAACAATTTTATGTTTTTTTTTTAAAGAATCTGTAAAATAATAAATAATTCACTGTTTAAAAGATATTTAGTAATCTCATTCATTGTAAAATTAAGGAGGTAAGTACACTAAAATTGAGATCCACATTTTTCCGTGTAAACGAAGGCGGCATTTCGAAACCCCATCAAGCTGAGAACCCGTTCCGTCTTTTATTAAGGAAAAATTGGAACTGTTCTCAATCACCCTTGTGTTTTCCAATGTCCAAAAATATTAACGAACCTCTTAATTTGGGGCTGGCATGCCCCGCAACACTTCGACCAAATGTGATCTGTTGTGTTGTCACCAGCATGGTACATTCCTTACTCTTCAAAGACGTGGTTCATTCATGAAGGCGACTAGCCCACTAAGAGGAAGGAACCTGTAGTCTTCTTGGCTTCGGATATCCGTTGCCGAGATGACTCATACGTTTCCGTTAACCACTAAGTGGTACTTACCTATATAAAACTCACTCATCCAAAGAGTGTCACTCACACAAACAGGTTGCAAGTATTTATATAATGACTCCTTAAAGGACTATGTCGATACAAAACCTCATAATTTACATAGACATGCGAAAAATATTGCCGGAAGGAATGTTGGCTTCGAGCGGCCTAAAAAAAAAAACAATTTTCCTGCGTCAAATCGTCTGAGATCAGTAATTGAATACGTATTCATGTAAAAATATACAGCGGACATCAAAATACGCGCACGCTATGTTATCTTCCTTTTTTTACGATGATGTCATTATTGCAATGATGTACCGTATCCTTTATAGGGCATGTACTGCGTATATAAGAACAAAGAATCTCCTTGTTTTATCTAAATTATTATTCAGAGATTGGATTACAATATGCAATGTGCTGCTGAAAGGATCATTGGTACAGAGGTTATTTCGAGTTTATCGACGGATAACAGAGCGTTTGCTGCGCAACTCAGTGTTCAACATCCTGCGAGCCTTTTTACCAGCTATTTTGGGGTCAGTTTCTATTAGTATAACAATCATCATCAACCCATATACTGTCTCACTGCTGGGCACGGGTCTCCTCTCACAATATCAGAGGGATTAGGCTGTAGGACACCACGCTGACCCAGTGCGAGTTGGCATACTTCACACGCCGTCGAGAAAATCTCTAAAGCATGCAGGTTTCCTCACGATGTTTTCCTTCACCGTTTCAGCGAGTGATAACTAATGATTAAATGACTTCAAAAGTGTATCTATATATTATGTGGAGGCTTGGATAAAAGTCCACATGATGAATAACAAAAATCGCCTTTGTTCACCTGGGCAAATCAATTCCGAGGTGAATATAGGCCTTAAAATGGATTAAACCCATTAATTGACGTTAAAATTGTCTATTTGTAGACTTTGGTTTCGATCGATATGGGTTGTCGTCAAAAATAGAGCAGACTAGGCGTGGTATTGAGTCTAGGGCTTGTTTGATAGAAACAAACCGCTATAAGTACGAATTTGTTAGCACATTACGTCAGTATTGCCAAATATTAGCATATCACTTTTACCAAATACGAGTCCTTACATTTAAATATGAGACTTCACCGTATTTTGTATTTTTTTTTTCATTTTCCCAGACGCTATGATCAACTAAGCCTAAGGCGCGTATACACATGTGTGTATACGCGCAGTACCGTGAAAGCGAATATGATCGTTGACATGCTACTGGACTTATGGCCCCAGATTGTACAAAGGCCCGCACATCAATCTACCACAATCTGTCAAATATCTTTGACTGATTTTCAACTTTAATGAAAAATTATAGGGTTCATATTCCATTGGGAAAATTTGACAGTTTTGGATAGCTTGACCTAATGGTCTGTACAAGGGCAGTTTTAAATCCACTAGCCATTTTCTACCACACAATCTTAAGATGATGCGGAGACAATAAGAAACACAATAGATCATAATTCTCCTTGCCTTTTCTCAACTATGTTGGGTTCAACTTCCAGTCTATCCAGATACGGCTGAAATACTGAGTCTACCCGTGACCATGGACGCTGTAAAGGGTCCTGAACGTTGGGATTAATAATATAAATATAACGCGATAAAATCCACTTTTCACGGATTTTATTTTAATGTATAATACACTTTATTGTACACCAAGTAACAAAATAATATACAGACACATACATTTAATATCTGAAGACATACAATGGGCGGCCTTATCGCTATCTGCGATTTCTTCCAGGCAACCTTTGGATGGACATAACTGCATTAAATTCTAGGGTTGTTTACGGTGCAAACAAGAAAATGGGTGTTTAAAATTTAAAAATAAAAATACAAAAACATAAGAATAAATACATAATATATATAAGTAAATATTAAAACATACATATATATACCAAATAAATATTAAAAATATATACATAATATACCAATACATATTAAAAACATAGATATATATAATATTCGCGTTAATGTTAGAAATCAATACAGATACAGCTGAATATCAGTATTGCCGACTGTCATCAGACCCCTCCTTCACCTAATTTCTCTTGTGGATTGTCAGGCTTTTTGGGTTTCTGACTACCACTACACAGGGAGCGACGGCTTTACGTGTTCTCTGAAGTACGGAAAAGAGTAACGGTGGGTGAGGAGAGCGAATCTCAACGTGTTAAGTATTGTCACCCATCCAATAAGAATACAGCAGATGAGCTAGTGATAGCCTAGTGGTAAGACCATTGGACTGCCAAGTCGAAGGTTTCGAGTTCGAACCCAAAGCACGCACCTCTGAGTAGTCGAATTCATAGTCGTATTAATCATTAATTATCAGTCGCTTAAACGGCGAAGGAAAACATTGTGAGGAAACCTGCATACCTTAGAGATTTTTATCGACGGTTTGTGAAGTCTGCCAACTCGCACTAGGCCAGCGTGGCGGACTATAGCTTAATCCCTCTCAATATGAGAGGAGACCCGTGCCCAGCTGTGGGACAATATTTGGGTTGACAATGACATGACCTAGTGATATTAGAGATACAGAATAATAGACAGCATTATATAAAAATAGCGACTGGCCAGACTTCGGTCGGTTGCAACTAATAACATGCATGTATTATGTACATATAATATAAACCTTCCTCTTGAATCACTGTATCTATTGCTGAAAATTCCAGTGGGAGCGATACTATTTAAATAATATTTATAAAAAAATACATTTATCTACATGCCTTATATTTAATACAATATGTTGTTCATAGAATCCAGTAAATTATGTTATCGGGAATAATATATTCAGAGCTGTTCATTCATGTTACATTATTATGTACATATTTGAGAGTGAAACATGGAGATGTACAAAAAATAATCTTGATGACGCATCGGGACTTTTGGCTTATCTCAAATATTAGCTAGGCACGTAAGTATATTTTTTTCATTCCATTAAATCAATGGGTATTATGGTGTTTTCGTAAATTAAAAGTCACAGTAAAATAGTAGGTACATTTCGTTTGCTGTAGATACGATAAGAGTGAACTTTATTTGGAAACTTTGAGCAATCGGTGTTTCTTGCTAGTTCTTCTCCATAGGAATCCACTAATTTGGAACCGTGCAACTAGACTCGACATTTCATATACTAAGTACCTGCACCTATATGGTTTTAGGGAGGTTCCGTACCCAATAGGTAAAAACGGGACCCTATTACTGAGACTCCGCTGTCCGTCTGTCACCAGGCTATATCTTATAAACCATGATAGCTGGACAGTTGAAATTTTCACAAATAACTTATGTATTTCTACGTCTATTATATATTTGTTGCCCCTATAACAACAAATACTAAAAACAATAAAATAAATATTTAAGGGGGGACCCCATACAACAAACGTGATTTCTTTTCCGTTTTTTGCTTTATATTAATAACGGCAACAGGTAGACGCTTGAAATATTCACAGAATATTTAGTTGAACTCTTCGTGCGCGAGTCTGATTTGCACTTGGCCGGTTTTATAATGAAAATTTCTTTTTTTATTGATTTAAAAAAAAAAGAGAAATCAAAATGAATTTTCAGTATGTGTTGGCCAGTCTTAAAATTTTAATTTCATAAGTAACAAAAAATTCAGAGCAGCAGTACCAATTATGACCCAAATAGTTGTTTCCCGCGGTTTCGCCTGCATCTTAAAGGGTTCTTTGAGACAAAAGATAGCCTATATCCTTCTCCAAGGTCTAATCTATCTCTTCTCCAAATTTCATCAAAATTGGTTCAGCGGTTTAGGCGTGAAAACGTGACAGACAGAGTTACTTTCGCATTTATAATAATAGCTGTTGCTCGCGTTTTCTCCCCCGCATCTTGGGCTTTTTGAGACAAAAGGTAGCCCTACTAGCCTACATTATGTCCTTCTCCAAGGTTTATTTTACAGGTGTACCAAATTTCATCAAAATCGGTTCAGCAGTTTAGGTGTGAGAGCGTAATAGAGTTACTTTCGCATTTATATTATTAGTAACGATGGAACTCCTGTGCAAAAGTTTTGACCCTTTTGGAATGAAGTTACTATAGGTACCATGTTAATAACACTTTTTGTTCGTTTATGTGTCCTCTACCCATACATATCACTTTCATCGCACGCCGCGATTTCGAAAAAAAAATAAAAAATGGCGGATGAGCCAGCTTCCATACAAAAAGGTTCAAACCCCTTTCTTTAACCACATTTTGTGACATTATACGACATACCTATTAAACAGTTTATTTTTGCAGCTAATAAAACAAAGTGTAGGCAGCGCCACACCCATAGTAATTACGGTAATGTGGATTATTAATTGTAGCGTGCAGACAAATAATATTTGCACATATGTCGCAAATTAATGGCACACTTAGTGCCAATTAATGTTTAAATACAATAGTAGAAAATATTCTATTGATTTAAGATATTATATGATTAACTGGGATATATAGAAAAACCTTTATCAGTTACAGAATATTTTTGAACACTTGAGGCTTCAGCCTATTATTCTAGGGTCAAGCTTACAGTTACAACCATGTTTAAGTCAAGCTTGAGGGCAAATTTTACAGGAAAATCCACCTCTGTTGTGGTGGCTGATTTTGTGGGCTTCTTTAGTCATAATGTTGATAATTCTACTCAATGTTTTCTTTCATTATTAAAACAAATTGACTTTTCTTTTTTTTTGACGATTAATTGGTTTTCGTTTTATTGCACTAATGGCAAGTAGAGATAAAAGATTTATAATTATATCTAGGGTCAACCAGGGTAACTGTAAACAGTAAATGCAAGGGGTAATCGGAAACAGGGCCGGTATTGTCGCTACTATTTCCAGTTACCCCATGTATTTTCTGTTTACAATTACCCCGGTTGACTATATATAATTAGTTGAAGATATAAAAATAGGTACATATTTTAATAGAATTATAAATCTTTATCTCTACTTGCCATTAGTGCAATAAAACGAAAATTTAATTTTTTCAATTTTGATAGATTTGATATATGTAGGGGCCATTGAAATAATAATTATGACTGTTATTTACATGTAATGATAATTACGATAATTATATAAGCATGCTATTACAATCACAACATTGGGAAAACTATTGTTTGTTTATGTAAAATTTAGCATTTTTTTAGATTCCTTACTTAGCAATTCAATTTTCATCTAAACTGAACTGTGCAGAAGATATTTTTAGGGAGTGACTATATAGTTTTTTCCGACAACAGTAATAAATCTTAAATCCAAGATAAAACAAACAATTGTAAATTTAACAAGTTTTTGATTACATAAACCACTAAGTAATAGGGTTACACAAGTTTTGTTTTTCTAGATATATTATTAATTATCATGCCAGTAATTAATATCTTAACGTATGGTACTAATAGAGGCCTAAATTAATAAGTGATTGTCTAAACCACGTAAATACGTACGTGTTTTATAACGACTCGATATAAAAATATTGTAGTGCTATATGAAAAGGATATAGATTATGATTGGCACAGCTTGGGCAACTTTCCCCACTTCCTCATCAGTCTGCATAATCTTCTTGATTCGCCCCTACAAACAAACAATGTCATGATATCACCAATCTCTTAGAATTATTGACGAAAACAAAACTAAATTTCTCTTTGTCGCGATTGTTTACGAAATGTTTCAACTTACAGCGGGAAACCTTGCATTGTATTTTCTCTTTTTGGAAGGCATTGTGGTAATCCGTTCACTTCAACACCAATTAAATAATAAAATTAGTTCACTTCACCATCAGAATGTTAATACTTCTCGCGCATTTTTGAGGTTATAAAAGAGGGACGTTCGCAGCCTACTTCATTTATATACGAATTTGACAGTTTCTCCACCATTTTTTATGGTCAGTTTATGAATAACCACGTAATCCACGAAAATATTTTTAACTATAAGGGTCAATGAATAGAACGATAGCAAAGCATAAGTAATTTAATTCAAATTCAATTGAATGCGAAAATATTTACAAATTAATAAATAATTTGGCTGAAAGACTCTAAAAACATGGTCAGAAAAAAGTGAAATAATTAAAAATATATATTTCGTCTTGAAACTGTTACTTACTTTCTTCGTTCGTTTACTTAATTAAATAAAACGTGGAATCTAATTTTAACTTACATTTATTGTAGTCGTTATAAATTTGAACTTATTGTCGTCTCAGAAATATAAAATATTTGGATAAAATAAATAATTCATAATTATGACACAAATATTTAACGAAGTAAAGTTCATGGTTTCCGAGCGACATTTTTTAAAGTCATTAAACAACATGGCGTCGCTGTCGAGGTGCGTTGTACTGGTTTTAATTTAATTTGTATTTTTACTCGACAAATATATATTTTACCATTCATATGACTAAATATCTTAGAACCCGCTAGATATACCTTATTACTTCAGTTTTATGGATCGTGGAGCACTCATCGGAACTCGATAACGTGCAGACCAAATCATGTCCTTGTTTTGGATATTATACTGCACGGGGTTATCTAAATTTCGCAATATTAACGAACAAAACAACGGGAAATATCGCAAAATCCTTATTATTCGCCTCAAATTCTCAAATCCGTATTGAGGATGTACCAACAGAAAATAACTTTTCCCAAGTGTAAAATGTGAAGTGTAGAGTAAACCAGTAACGTCTATTCAGTGTCAATTATTGCATTTTCAGCTTGTTACCAGCTCCCACACAGCAGGTGTGGGACCGCGATGACGAGCGGAAGGCAAAGCGCGTCGGAAGTGCCTTAGTTGTATCACAAACAAGTGTACCACCTTATGGTCAGAGAAAAGGATGGATACCAAGAGCAGAAGAAGATTTTGGAGGTCAGATATTGTGGTTTTTATAAGACTTTCCACCCTAAGACCACTCACCAACCGGCTTTCTACTTAGCAAGTCGATAGCAATTTTAATTAATTAGTAATTCTTCTGAAAGAAGCTGTTGACTGCATACAGGACTTGATCTTGGACCCTCTATCACTCCAGATACTGAAGCCAACTAAACTAAACCATGCATATTTTTTTCAGATGGTGGTGCCTTCCCAGAGATCCATGTGGCCCAATACCCCCTTGGCATGGGTGCCAAAGGCAAGGAGAGCACCTCCAATGCCTTAGCAGTCCAGTTAGATGAGTCAGGGCGGGTTAAATACTCGGCTATAGCAAGACAAGGACACAGTGCTGATAAGGTAATATCAATTTACATTAATTTAATTTATCAATGATACAAAAGGTAAAAAATATTTGATAATTCGGTTTTTAGAAACAAAATGAATAATGAATAGTGTTATATAAATGGCCGGTCACTACTTACACTCAGCTGACTATTTGAAATTGCATCTAGAATAAGACTAATTTGTAGATACCCTGAGATCCACTCTAAGCACTTACTTCATGAACAATCCCCACCTGAAGTTAGCAATTAGGCCAAGTACGGTGGTTCGCTCATGCTGCAGTTTCTTAGGTGTACCGAATGCGATGGTCGAAAGTAGTAAGATAAATTGACAATGGTCATTACTCTTGCTGCTTGCAAGTACTACTAATCTAACCATTTCACCATCTTTTGATTTGGAAAACTACACATAAATTATTGTACTTTTTAAATTCTTGGATACTTGTTTTAAAAATTTAATTTATTATATTATTTCCTTTTGCAGATTATATACTCTAAACTCACAGATTTGCTACCTTCAGAAGTTCTGGCAGAAGATGACCCAACACTACAAAAGCCTGATGATGAAGACATTCAGGACATTACGGAGAAGACCAAGCAAGCCTTGGAGAAGTTGACCAATGCTAAGATTTCTGCTGCTATGCCTGTGAAGGCTGCTCCCAAAGCTGTGAGTTGAAGTTCTATGTATATAAAGCTCCAACTTTGATTTTTGCTATGTAACACTAATAAGCTAAGGAGCTTATTCATAAGAATATTTGCACCTTGTGTCATGGTTTGCTAAGCCAAAGGTAACCCACTATGGATGCAACTCGTCCCGAAATAAAGAATTTTCAGGTTCAAATGACGACGTCTGTGGTCTAGTGATCCGCATGTCGGACTGCTGATCACAAGTTCGTGGGTTCGACTCCCAAGGGCCACAAATATTTTATTAGCATGTATTTACAACAAAAAAAAGTATATAAGTATTATATCCACTGTCTGGTACCCATAGTACAAGCTCTGCTTAGTTTGAGACTAGATGGTGTTGTGTGAAATTGTCCAGGAATATTTATATTTATTTAAGAATCCAACGGATACGAATCTACCTCAGACTTTTCGAATTAATATGTATTAATCATTCATTATTACTTGCGTATGGTGTAGGAAAACATCGTGAGATAACCTGCATTCCTAAGAGATTTCTCGTGATGGTGTGAAAAGTCTAGCAACGCGCATTAGGCCAGCGCAGTAGACTATAGCCTTATCCCTCTCAATCTAAGAGGAGACCTGTGCCCAGCTATGGGACCGTATATGGGTTAGTTATGATTCTTCTAAATCCCTCTAGCGGCTTGTGCTTGAGCAATGGGCTAAATATTGATCTTCTCAAGAATTGAGAAGGACATGTCATTACCAATCGCGCTGATAGTACCTTTAATCGGCAGGCGCCAGCACAATACATCAGATATACACCAGCACAGCAAGGTGGACAGTTCAACTCAGGGGCTAAGCAGAGAGTTATCAGGTTTGTGTTTTAATTTCGTTTGTATTTTTTTTGTAAAATCCAGTGAAGTTACTGGGCATATGAGACTGAACAACTAAGGTCTCAAGCTGAAAATGCGCTTGTAATACCACTGGTGTTGCTGGCGTGTATAGGCTACGACCAGTTTTTCACGAGAACCTCGTATCTTATTCAGTTCAAGAAATACCAATGACATAGTAATTTCGAGTTTTAAATTATTAAAATACTATTAAGATAAGATTTAAAGAGTAATTTCTTTATGTTTGCAATGCTATTCGTGGACGAGGTAGGCCGAGGAGACATTGCCGAGATGATTTTGATCACTTTATACCAACATGGTGTGAAGAAGCTCAGGATAGAGAGTCCTGGACTAGATAGGGGAGGCCTTTGCCATGCAGTGGGAAACAAAAGAGGCTGCATAAAAAATAAAGAATAAATATTTTTCTTTGTAATTTGTAACAAATATTTTTCTATCAGGATGGTAGAAGCCCAATCGGACCCCATGGAGCCCCCGCGGTTCCAGATAAACAAGAAGATCCCTCGCGCTGCTCCATCGCCCCCCGCCCCCGTACTACACTCCCCGCCGCGCCGTGTTTCCGTCAAGCAGCAGCGTGACTGGAAGGTGCCGCCCTGTGTCTCGCACTGGAAGAACGCTAAAGGTAAATACGTCATAAAACAATGTGTGACGTCACCTCGTGAAAATAAAGGTTACCTGGTCAGTCTGTGGCCCTGGATTTGACTGCCTGGTCCAGCAGTGTTATTTATTTTTTCTATCTAGAAAACTGTCAGTAACAGTTCGGAGTGTTGATTTGTGCCCGGTTAATGGCAATAGGCTCGACCCTTATATATCGGACCTAACCATACCGGCGACCTGTTGGTGTACAGCAGTACTCCTCTGCCTAACCCTTCGAAGATATAGACGTGATGGTATATTATATTTAATACTTATTTTAATACTTATTTATCCTATATACATACTTTTCTTACAGGTTACACAATTCCTCTGGACAAGCGTCTCGCGGCAGACGGACGCGGTCTCCAACAAGTTCACATCAACGAGAACTTCTCCAAGCTCGCTGAAGCGCTGTACATCGCAGACAGGAAAGCGAGAGAAGCGGTCGAAGCGCGCGCGCAGCTAGAAAGGAGATTGGCGCAGAGAGAGAAGGAGAAGAAAGAAGAACATCTTAGGATGTTGGCGCAGAGAGCTAGGGATCATAGAGCTGGTGAGTATGAATACTGTTTGGGAGTTAGTGTAATAGAGTTTACCATAAAAAATAATTGATGTGAGAGGAAACCCGTGCCAAGCAGTGGGACAGTATATGGGTTGACGATTATGATGCTGAGTACCTCTCTTTAATATATCTATTATCTTCTTGTAGGTATTCGGCCGCCTGATGAGGAACCTGAGGGCACTGAAGTGGACGAGAGTGGACTGACAGCTGCTGAGAGAGATAAGCTAAGAGCTGATAGACATAAGGAGAGGCAAAGGGACAGGAATCTAGCCAGAGCAGCTCCAGATAAGAGGTAAATAAGAATGTTTTATACAAGTCTCAGGTTAGTGGAGAATGTGCATTCCCTGGCACCGAATTTAGTGCAAGGGAAAGAAAGTGGTGTTTTTATGTGGAACAAGTCAGTCATACCCTGCCTGTTGCGGGCGGACAATCCAGTATTAATAAATGTTACTACTGCTTGTTTAACCCTTCCGAATATATAGGCGCAATGTTTTTAATGTATTAATAATTAGTGACGGTTAATATCGCATATAGCATAATAAAGTAGCGTGCTTATTAATTATATAGCATAACGCAAATGATATCGCGGCTCGCACTTTATGCTATAATGCTATAAAGTTATTTTGCTCTATATCGTTTACCACTCTCTCTCCCTATCAACCAACTGTCCGTCGGACGTCGCGTATCGCGTTAACATAACAAGTAGGCATATAAAATAAGCATGCTATAATAAAGTACATAAAATCGCTTGCTTAACCCTTTGACCGCCACGGACGTCTATAGACGTCAAATTAAAACTTGCTCAAGACGCCGGCGACGCGAAACGACGGCATGGCACGTCAAAAATACCACTTTTTTATAGTGCTTGGCGTAGAGAACACGATTTTCGCGATTGACGTGGCGGCCAAAAGATTAAAAAACAAAGCATATAGCGTTAAGCTAGTTATTGTTTTATACCAACTTTACTAATATAACATACTAGCTTCTGCCCGCAACTTCGTCTGCGTGGGCTTTAACTCTCTTATCTCTCTTCTATTTACTTTTTCTTTCGTTTCAGATCTAAGCTAGTGAAAGATCGGGAGAGGGACATTTCTGAGCAGATTGCGCTCGGTCTGCCGGCGAAAACGACGCAGGGCAGCGAAGCAATGTTTGATCAGAGACTCTTCAATAACAGTAAAGGAATGGACAGTGGTATGTACATGATATCGTTGTGTAGGGTTCCATACCCAAAGGGTAAAAACGGGACCCTATTTCTAAGAGTCCGCTGTCCGTCCATCCGTCTGTCACCAGGCTGTATATTATGAACCGTGATAGCTAGACAGTTGAAATTTTCACAAAATGATGTATTTCTGTTGCCCCTATAACAACAAATACTAAAAACAGAATAAAATAAATATTTAAGGGGGGCTTCCATAAAACAAACGTGATTTTTTTGCCAAGGTACCTTGTGTCCTTGACAGACGATTAACATGGAAAACATATATTTTTACCAAACGAAAGCAGCTTGGGCTGAAGCTTAGAGATATTTACTGGATCATTGGTCATAAATCACAACGTAGCCTAGAAAACAAAATCCTTCTATACAAGACAATAATAAAACCCATATGGACCTACGGCATACAGCTCTGGGGGACAGCATCACACTCCAACATAGAAATTATACAGAGATTTCAAAATAAGCTATTGCATACTATAACGAATGCTCCTTGTTATATACCTAATGAAGCTCTGCACCATGACATAAAAATGTTGACTGTGAAAGAAGAAATTAAGCAGTACATCCAGTTATACAACAAAAAAATTCAAAGCCATCCTAACATCCTGGCAAACCACCTCATGGATGACCCACAACGAATCCGCAGACTAAAATATAAAATACCCCAAGACCTGTTACAGAATGATTAACTATCTTCTGCTAAAAATTATGGATGTGTCATAGGACACATACCTTGCAAGTCATAGTCCCCGTCATAAAAATGACTGAATGTCGTACTACCAGTAAGACAGATTGTAAGAGAAGAAAAATTAAAAAAAAAAAAAAAAATTGCAGTTTTTTGCTCGACATTAATAAGGGCAATCTTTGTGTGATCCATAAATATTTATCTTTTTGTATATTTTTGGCATTTTCCATGCTAAGATTTTAAAGTTATTTAGCATGGAAAATGCCAAAAATATACAAAAAGATAAGATTTTAAAGTTATTTAGAAAAGGAAAAATTCAACCGCGGGCAGGATTCGAACCTGCGTCTTCTGGTTAGGTACACCAGACGCTATGACCACTAAGCCACCGCGATACCTACCCGTCATGTCGAATTTTTCCTTCACATACTGAATTTACGTCTTTATGGTGACGTTAGTAACACCTATTGAAATGCAAGTTAGTAAATCTTAGCATGGAAAATGCCAAAAATATACAAAAAGATAGTTAGAAGGTAAGGTGGCATCGTTCGACATTGAACTAACTGTACAGTGTCGGTTGAAAAGAAATAACTTGCTTTTCAATAGGTGTTACGGACGTCACCATAAAGACGTAAATTCAGTATGTGAAGGAAAAATTCGACATGACGGGTAGGTATCGCGGTGGCTTAGTGGTCATAGCGTCTGGTGTACCTAACCAGAAGACGCAGGTTCGAATCCTGCCCGCGGTTGAATTTTTCCTTTTCTAAATAACCATAAATATTTGTTTCGAGATTGGTTGTACTTTGTATCCTTTACTTACATATTGTGTGTTAACTCCGCCGCGACAAACGGCATGTTCCATAATGCAGGAGCTGTGTGCTGTTGCAGTCGATCAATCAAATTGGCCCAATTTAAAAAATGTATTATGCATACAGTTTCATGCATTTTCTTTACTAAACGCTACTCTCTCCACCTTACAAAAGCTGTTTTATGAAAAATACAGTCTTCAACTATGTATTCAGTTTGCCCAGCATCCAACGATATCTGTTTCTATTATTCGACTGATACAAACTTCGTATGAGACAGTATGAATACTTCTCCTCAGGGTATGGCGATGACGAAGCGTACAATGTATATGACAAGCCGTGGCGCAACCAGGACAACGTGGGCGCACACATATACAGACCGTCCAGAAACGCCGACAAGGACAACTATGGAGGAGACATCGACGCTATTGTCAACACGCGCAGGTACTGTCGACAAAAAAGTTTGATATACAGTCAGATAACCACCACGATTAGATAGGATGATTTCACAGCTAATATTTATGCCAATAGCCACCAGCCCCTTTATTTAATCATAACATTTATCATAATGTGGAAGCTTGTTATTAGCAAGCAATTTTTGGAACGAAGTTCCTTATCGCGCGTTGTGAAAGGGGGCTAGACGGAAAAAAGTTGTCACGACACTTTTTGCTTGTCAACAATATTTGAATTTCGAATTATTGAGTGAATGACAATATTTGAATTTCGCGCGTTGTGAATTGTTGAGTGTATACAGGTTTTTTTATTTTTAATTATTAAATTTTAATGAAAGGAACTTCGTTCCATCCGGGTGTCCCTTGACACCTCTCAAGTTTTTTGTAATATAATTGTTCCTTACCAATGGCTGTTATTAGTCTGTAAGCTTTCCTAAAAATAAAATAAATAAATAATATACCATACTCAACATGGTACAGTAATAAATTACAAAATGCAAAATCCTATTGCTCTGGGCCCTTTTTTTAATTAAGAAAAGAGTTACAATTTGTATGTTTATGTTGTTTGGTAAGAATATCAGGAAAATTATATTCTGAAAATTCTTTCATTAACAAACATTTTGCAGTACAATCAGCAAATCTGCCAACAAAAATAAAAATTACAATTTTCTTTATTTAAAATGTAATGTATTTCTAATAGATTCGTGGCCGACAAGGAGTTTGCAGGCACCAGCAGTAGTAACACTCGTGCTGGTCCCGTGCAGTTCGAGAAGGACGCTCCATCTTCCAGAGACGAACCAGTTCGTATAACAACTATGACATAATTACTTTAGAAATGTTCAGTTCAAGTTCAGCTTTTTCTTCTGTATCCTACATTAGCGGGATAGCTATAACTTATAATTATCATCTTTAAATACAGATATGACTTGAAAAAAACTTTATCGATTTCATTTTTATGCTATCTATTGAAGGCTACCTACGTGGCAGTCTTCAATTTATAAAATAACGTAAGTAGGAATACCGCATACTTGCAGCGGCAGTAAATATCGCACATTTTTTAACCTTTATTTTTTCTAAAAACTTAAAATTTTACAGTTATCGAAATCCCACCTTTTATTACTATGTGATATAATCTTTTACCGAGACCCCTCCGTGCCTCGGAGAGCACGTAATGCTGTCGGTCCCGGTTGTCATACGAACACCCATCCCAATCGGTAGAGGTTGTCAGAAACCCAAAAAGCCTGACAACCAGTGTATCCTCAGGATATCGGTAGTGCCCAGAAATTGGGTTGCAGAGGTCTGATGGGAATCGCTTCGTGTATAATACTAATATTCAGCCGCTGGTTAGACAGGAAGCCGACCCCAACAACAGGGAAAAGGATCTGAGCAAGATGACTACCTTTTACATCGACATAGTCACAAGTGACTATTCTTAGTAAATTCAAAGGTCTACTGATTCTATCCACCGTCTAACAGTTGCGTTTCTTCCACAGCCACCATCTCGCAGCAACCAACCTGATGCAGACTTCGATCCGTTCGGTCTAGATCGGTTCTTGAGCGAGGCCAAACGCGCCGACAAGTCGGGTCGCAAGCGCGATCACCACGACCGACACGATCAACACGGCAAAAAGAGGAGGGATTAAGAACGTAGGTATAATTTATTCCTGTCATCGTACTGAATTTCACGGATCCCATGGCCATGACTATACGGCAAATGCTGTGTTTAGTTAGTTCTACATACCCTGTCGCCTCCCCAGGGGGCGAACGATCTAATAGGATTTTCCATACTATAAAAAAAGTGTATTTTATCCATTAATCTTCCTCCTTGTAACCTAATCAGATAAATGAGCGGTAGTAACTAGCGTACAGACAATTCTTTCTTTTGTATGTAAAGTCTAGTTTCTCAGGTAACCACAAGAAGCGCGCTATTCTATAGATTTTGCATAATAGCATTTGCAGCATTGCAAAATATTTAACGGATTTCTCTGCAGTTCACTTGATTATATTTTACTAATTTAAATATGTAGTAATAATAAATAAATACAAAACATAATTAATCTAGTGTCTAAATTCTAAATATTTTTTTTTTATACCACTTAGTTGGCAAACAAGCATACGGCCCACCTGATGGTAAGCGGTTACCGTAGCCTATAGACGCTTGCAACACCAGAGGTATCACGTGCGCGTTGCCGACCCTGTAAAAATCTTCTTGAAGAACCCCATGCTATAGTCTCTGGGGAAAACCTGGACCGGGAGCTGATTCCACAACCTTCTAAATTTTCAGTAGCGGCTCAGAGTTTGGATTTTGTGCCCGGCAATAGGCTCGCCCCATATTACATGGGACATAAACATACCGGCGAACTGTGGGTGTACATTAGCACACCTCTGCTTAACCCTTCGGGGAATATATGTAGATGTGTTCCTATCTAGCTGGTCCCTATAAACTACAGCAACGAAACCGGTGTATGCTGTTAGCTTGTTGAATGTACCTCTCGATCGATAATATTAAATGTACCTTGATATTGGATTTATGAAAACTGCGTATTCTTTATTATTAAAAAATACTGTTATATTCTGGAATAAAAAAAAACGGTAGGTATTATTGCATGTAGTTTGTAGGTACATTGAAAGTGGTAGTGGCATGTTAAGTTGTTACATAATTAAACATAAATATTGTTATACTAAAAGTACAACAGGATTAATGTAAGGAAGATTATTAGACGAATGAATAATATAAAACAAGGAAAAATAACAAGCTAAATGTGCTACTAGAAAACTGACTCCATTTTACTAGACTATCACTATACTGTGTTAATTTTTGCAACAACTTTCGTCAACTGTGCGCAGCGCCTTTTTCGATTGTTACTGATTACAGTTTCTTCTTGTTTCAGATGTTGGATGTGTAAAATATAAACACGAAAGATATTTCCAATATAGCAATAACGGCCAATGCGGGTAGGGGCCCTGCATTTAAGTGATGACTAAAGTGGTTCAATATCGTTAGTGTGCACTGTGCAGTTAGAACTATAATTTATATACATCATTCCAGATAGCATTAGACAAAAGAACTTCCTTATAATGTGTAAAATAACTAAAGTGCGTTTGGACTAGACGGAGCTGCCGCCTCTGGCAAATGGTCCACAGTGGCAAAGTGTTCGTCTACTTAGTCTGCAAGGTTGATAGCTGACCTTCCTCGCTGCTGTCATGACTTGACACTGGCAGAATAGTCAACACGACTCAGTTGCCATCAAGAAAACAACAAATACAGCAGTTTTCGCAGTGCGCAACTCGGCATTCTGATAAAATCGAATTAGCAGACGCCTGAGGTGCAAGTCGGCGCTGGACTGGGTTGCTGTTACTGAACCCGTATAAACCACCCTTAAATAATTATTACTCGAGTATTCCGCGCCCAATCTAAACGCGGCTTTATAATTTCGATGAAAATTTCTACAAGAAACATAAATTTAAAAAAAAGTGGAGTTACTATTGTATAGGTACCTCTTCGAGGTACAGAATTGTGAAAAGAATCTAAAGTTTACGAAGTCATTCGCCTTATGTTATCTGGAACGAGTATCATGGTTGGCAGAACATTTAAGAGTTAGCGAATGGTCTTGTTATGTACAGAACATTCTTAAGTTTATGTGTAATTATGTATTTTGCTAATTTTTAGTTGATTAAATATGATTTTAATTAACAGGTTGTTATAATTTATTCATCATTTACGCTTAACCTACATTCTATTAACCGGCCATATATTCTGTACTTATGTATCCTTTTAAGAAAACCTTCAAGGAATAAAAATAAAAGAACAAAGTCCTACATAGCAAAACTAATATTGTAATTATATATTTCCTTTAAAACTCCGGTCACTTTGCAAAACAATAACTCGTTTGTCACATCACATGGAATAGGTATAAATGACACCATATTCACTCGTTCAATAAACATACCTACCTCATCTACAATTGTTTAGCACAGGTACGTAATATTTTAATGCAAAGGGGCTCGTGGCTAAACTATGACTACATTGATCAATAAGTTTATAGATTAATGACAGCACAGATCTCCGTCGTACCTCGAAGGCCTTTTTTTTTGGTGCCAAGGTTAAATAATGTAAAAAATCGACAATTATTTAAGACAATATTTTATTTGAAGTAACAATACTCTGTAACATACATATAATGAAAAATACACGGCAAATAATACGAAAACAGAGTTTGTACGCTTAACCGAAAGCAGAACGTGCTAATATTTAAGCACACAAGTGCTAGTAAGACACAGGCATTACAAAAATACGTCTACATTTCATTAAAAAACTTAAACAAAAATTGTGATCCTTCCGATGGCTGAGAAATTAACATTATTATGCTTGAGTGCCGTGTGCGTTTGTTTGACATGCTGCTTATTTGGACTACCTTTACGGAAAAGCCTTGCAAAATCGACCTGGTCGAAATAATGGTAATAAGTGAATGCACGGCATTTTACAGTCTCGATGTCTTGGGGCAACGAAGCGCATCCGTTATAAATATTATTGATTAGTCTAGGGACCGACTCCGTATGTATAACAAACATTTTACGTATAACGGTATAGTCAACCAGCAACTAAACATGCCGATTAAAATTGATACATAAATATAATTTTTTCATCACAAATGCTACTAAATGCCTTTTGTCAAGGTTTTCCGTGAAGGGTTTGAGAGCTAGCGTACAAAACCCAGGTTCCCGCCCTACTTAAGCTTGAGGATGGTGTTCTTCAGTTTGTCGACGTTAGCGCCAGAGAATTCTTCTATTTTCTTGCTGTTCTTTACGAAGACGAAGGTAGGCATGGAATTGATGTTGTATTCGGTCGCTATGTCCTCGCATTCGTCGACGTCAACCTGAAATCAAATGAAAATTAATTTGAATAAAGTTCGCATGATTTGCATAACAGACGGTTGACGGTCATTGTTGAATATTGGCGTTTACGTAGATTGCGGATCTGGCAGTCTTGCTCGAGCCGGATGTGCCATAAGGCAGGCGGACTTACATATGATTATCAAAATGCAAATTGGTATATTACTTCTTGACGACATCTGTGGTCTAGTGGTTGATGAAACATTAGTGTTTGCGTTTGTCTGGGTGTTTCTTAAGTAGGTATTATATGTATGTATTTACAAGAAAAAAAAAGTAATATAAGTATTATATCCATCGTCTAGTACCCATAGTACAGTCAACAAAAGAGTTTGGTATACAAGTAGCGAACGAAATCCGCATATTTACACAGATTGTGATTTAAATAATTACCCGTCAAAGGGTTTGTTTGAGCATATAATACCTGCGTTTTGACACATATTGCGTGATACATTATTGCACAATCTTTAACAAAACACAGATGTTAATTAGCTGCCTGTATACTTAACTTTTTGTCGACCGTACAAGCTCTGCTTAGTTTGGGACTAGATGGTGCTGAGTAAAAAATGACCGAAATTCTAGAGTTATCATAACGTTTAATTTTTATTACAAATTTATTTTTTGTATTTGTAACTTACTAATCGCTATCTCAACTTTTCTAGGACTTGATTCGACCTACATAGGCTAGGTTAGTTTAGCTCTCATCATGTTAGTTTATCGCTGACAAATAGGTATAACAATAATTCTTTATTGTTAAGTATACTACTTGTGTATGGTGACATGGTACTTGTGGCACGGGCGGATTTTATCGACAGCCACATATGAAATCAATAAAGTACATTATTTAATGTCTGTCTAACGTTGAAATTGAATGAAATGTGTTGCAACGGTGGGTATTAATGACTGTCACAAGTTTTTGATGTTTGTTACTCTTTCACGCTAAAACTATTGAAGGGATTTTGATGAAACTTTAAAGAATTATTATTCATACATCAGAATAACATATAAGCTATATTTTATAACAATTATGAGTTAATTAACCAAATTACAACGATAATTAAAAGGAAGTTTTCTATAAAAAAAAATAACCTCGTAAATGTAAATATCCTTTTTAAATAAATAATATGTTTATAATAATATGTACGGTATCGAACATCATAATTATTTTTATTTATTATTTATTCATTTATTTCAGGCAACAAGGCCCATATAAAAATATAATAATACAATATAAAATAGAACAAAAAATAAAATACTATAAAATATGTATATATGCAACTGGAGTTAATATAGTGCCATAGGCCTCCACGAGACAGGCTCGACCTAGTGTGGAGGTCATAAGTTAATATAATTACATATAAGTTCCTAAATCTTAATTGTCTAATAGCACCTGTATTAAATATGTAAAATTTTATATGGTTAATAAACATTATTCTATTCTATTAATAATAGCGGTTAGTGTCACAAAATAATTAAAAGTAACTTTTCCACGTGGACGAAGTCGCGAGCAGAAGCTAGTTATTAAAAAGAGAGGTCAGTGTCACAAGATAATGAATAATACCTGACCGTCACTTTCTCGACTGTTGATAAAGAATGACCTCATAGTCAACAAAATCCTAGTGTTTTAAATGTGACGCATCAGTGACTATCTCCACCTAGTTGGCAACGAATCGGAACTATTGAATTTGGCTTTTCCAAGAAATTAAAGTGAGCATGACTCATTAATGTTCATTGCCAATTTTTTTTATTAATGGATACTGTTTTTGGATAGTCTTCCTTACATTGAAAAATATAGCTTTTTTTTTATTCAAGGTATATACGCCTACGCTTGACCGCTAGTTCGCCTGATGCTAAGCGACACTGCGATCTACGATGGAGATCGCTAGCTGAGAAGAAACCGATTCACTCCAGATTACAGCTATTGGGGAAGACCCACTCGGGAAGCTCATTCTTTCAGGGGTACACATGATAAAAGTATACATAAAGCGTTTTTCGTTCGGGTATTTGGGATGTGTAATGAATCAATGTCGCTTTTTCATGCTTCCAGTCCGATAGTAGAAAGGACAAGGGGGAATAAGATCGTGGAGATTTGATGCACATTCTCCGAAATGTAACCGAATAAAAACTGATAAGTGAGCAACTTTGCGGCGATGTTCCAGACTGGAGTTTAGCCCGGACAAGCGAATCGTTGCCAATGAGCCAAATATGTTGCCAATTATTGACAATAGTATTGACCACGGACAATAATTAATGTTGAAAACAAGCTAGTCAACTTTTACACAGTTATCAGTGGTATACATTGCCCTACTCACTACTGTGTATTCTACAAAAGGTTAGACGGAAGACACGAATGGAGAGCCCAAAAAAGCGATCATCATAGCGTACTTTCCATACTCCTTTCCGTACCTTAGTGACTAATAGAAAATTATAAACTAGTCTATCCTCAGGGTATCGATCGGTATTACCCAAAAGTTGGGTTGCGGTCGTCTGATGGCAGTCGCTCCGTGTAAAACACTGATATTCAGCCGCATCTGGTTAGACTAGAAGCCGACCCCAATATAGTTGGGAAAAGGCTCAGAGAAAGAAGCCTAAGACCTATTTGTATTTCTGACTGAGTCATGCATAGTATCTTAGATATGAATAAAGTATTATTGCTGTCTCTTTCTAAAAAAAATTAATCCTATTCTGCGTAAAAGTTGAAATTCTCCGTAGACGCTTGAAGTTTGGATTTGTACCCGGTTAATGGCAATAGGCTCCCTGTCTATTACATGGGACCTAAACATATCGGCGATCTGGGGACAACCACAGATCAGAATGAGAAGAAGTGAGTGAAGAAGAAAGGGTGAGGCAGAACTGTACTAATGTACAAACATTTGTTACACTTCTGCCTCGCTCCGCGGGGAATACAGGTGTGGTATTATGTATTTGTATTTTTGTATCTGCCAGGTTTACCTTGTCAAGTATTTAGACATATTTTTTGCATGACCGCTTTTAAGTGTCGGTTTTGGATGTGGTGGACAAAGGATATTATTTTTTATTTTGAACTCATAAAATAATTATAATACTCTGTAATAGAAGTATTTAAACTATAATAAGCGTGAAATTACATAAATAGTTACTGATAATAAAAATCGAGCACTCTTGTTAAATATACAAGTGCCTATAGATAACGTTTATTATGAAAAACACCGTCAGACTCAGACGTGTGATAATTTTAACACAGCCATTTTTGTAGCGCGTGATTGGTATTGAAACGTAAAAATTGTTTAGCTAATTGCTTGCTATATTACTGTGGATAGATATTATGTACAGTCAACAAAAGAGTTAGGTATACAGGCAGCTAATTAATAATCTGTGTTTTGATAAAGATAGTGTAATAATGAATCACGCAATATCTGCCAAAACGTATGTATTGTAAGCAGCTACATACCTAACCCTTTGGCGCGTAATTATTTATGTCGAAATCAGTTTAAAAATGCATATTTCGTTTGCTATCTGTATACTTAACTCTTTTGTTGACTATACATACATGCACTCACGCCTTTCCACATAGGGGTATGGAGAAATGTGTCCTCTTTTCCACATAGGGGTATGGAAAAATAGTGCCCTACAAGGAGTTTCTTTATGGTGAGGTCTATGCCCTGTAGTGTATCATAGGAGGATCTCTCTTGTAGGCTAAAGGTAGAGCGGAAAAGTAGGGTGAAAATATGTCCTTACCCTACAAGAATTAGAAATATAAGGACAATATTTACAAGATATTATTATTATTAGTTATATCTTGAAAATATTTGAATCATTTCATTTACTGTATAAATTGAAATACCTAAATAAAGGCAAATTTCTTCCGCTCCGGGCGCCTGACTAACAACCACGAACGCCACTGACCGCTGCCCTAGATACGACTTGCCTTTATGTAATTATGTGCTTCATAAACTTTCATAAGGAAAAACTTGTGTAAATTAAAAATAATTTGCTCAGGGACTTCCCCAGGAAGTTAGCAAGACGCTTTATCTAATTTAATATGAAACTATACCTATGGCATAATAATATATGTACGTATAAACAAATTAATTAAAATTTTAGTGATCATTATTTATTTTCTTTCTCAAGTCAATGAACGATTGTGTGATGTTATTTCTTTCGTTCAAAATTATTGCATTCTGTGTTAAGCACAATCATCTGGTAAGCTCATAATTTGTAATGTAGGTCATAGGACAACGGAATAATCAAAAAGAGACTTTATAAGAGCCCATTGACTAGGATTATTAAGACACGCTTCATTGAACAAGACAGTATGTCAATCGGTCCTTTTTTTTTTGTTTACGGGGGGAAACCTTCAAAAGGCTACCGGTCCAAGGGGGTTAGACCGGGGAGTGTGGGATTCTTACCCACTAAAACCACCCCGGTGGCCACCATCAGCACATGGAGGGGGGCACTGGGTCCTCTTAATAGACCACCCCAGAAACCCCCTGTGCACCGCCTATTAAGGTCCTGCGGTTTATTTGTGAAAACATAATGTACAGACAGATGGTTACTTTCGCATTTATAATATTAGTAAGGATAAGTAGGCAAAACTATATTACAGCATTCGTTATTCGGCAGGCGTTAGATGCCAAATTAAAAAGATAATTTCTTTTGAATACTATAGGATCCTGATGGGATCCTAGGAGGCTTATTCAAAGAAACTCTCGGTTAAAAGGTACTCTGCGACTTTATTCTTCAAAGGTCAAGGGAATTCTCACTGACAACCATTAATCACTTTGACTAAACATTCTACAATAATTTCAAATGATTACTTCTTCTTAAACCAGCCAGTCTCATGCTGACACCTGGTAGCGACCTCTACAATACCTATCTATATTGTATTACTCTCTTTCTCTTCTTTTTTTTACAGACTATTTTATTATTATATAGCGGCTTAAGTATCACTGCGACCGCAGTCGGTCTATTGTGATCGCCACTTGTTGCATTAGAGCTCACCGCTAAACCCTGCGGCTACTATAAACTGCAGGATTTGCTTAGGGTTGAGCTCTTTTATTTCATCTGGGCTTACGATATGTTTCCCTAGATGAACACTGCGCTTGTGTATTAGAGACCCGCATTCTCCCTCGTTCGTCCCTCATTCGTACAGACTAACAAACATTTTTACATTAGGAAATACACACACGACAGTTCGCTTGAAAATAGATGTAGTAACAAGGTCCGTCCTAAGCAGTATTATTGGGTTTTTCTATGAAATTCTCAGTAGCAGCTCGGAGTCTGGATTTGTGCCCGGTTAATGGCAATAGGGTCGCCCCCTATTACATGGGACCTAAACATACCGGTGAAATGTGGGTGTACATTAGTACACCTCTGCCTAACCAAGCATAATACATGCGTGATGGTATGTTTATGATTTAGGCATGTAAGGAGGATGAACAGTTTTATGAAACTAAAGTAAATTATACGTGGCTAGTATGTATGGAAGAGTTGGGAGGGACTGACCCCGTATCTACTACACGTAAAATTGCGGACGTTCTCAAAAAAGTCTATATTAGGACTTTACGAGCAACCTAAATCCACAATCACGCGGGATGAGGTTAATTAACAGATGAAGTGAAAGTCGTGCGCCAAGGCCGTAGGAAGTGGAAATCTTGCACACTCTAATGCGAGACAAACCAAAAGCTATGATTGAGTTAAGACTTTATTCAACATAATAATGATAATAAATTATGTTGTTTATATGAAAAATCGACAAAAACAAGCTTTAAGAGTTGAATCAGTCGCGTCCCGCATTATGGCGTGTGACGTCATCGGTTATTACGTAACATGCTCAAGAACTACATGCTACCTCAAACGAGAATGGTCACAACACAAAAAATAATTAAAAGATTCACTTGTAACAAAGAGGAAAACCATCTCTCATCACCTCTTTATTGGCATGTGGGTTTCACATTGGAGAAATCCATATTCTAATGGATCCACGCTAATTCGAAGAAAAAGAAAGTATTTTTGTAAGTTTCCTAATTGTATTGTGTATATAATATTATTATGTATTATGTATTTACTTACTATTGTATGCCCTAAGGGCGGGACATAGCTGTTCACAATTTATTATATTTCTGCCACCTGTATTATGTACCTACCTATGATCCACAATAAAGATTGATTTGATTTGAGAAATCTCCAAACGGAGAACCGCAAATATGTATAAACCAGAAAATCAACGGGAACCAATTTTTGTAGGGGGGGGAGCGCATTGACAGCAATACTTTTTAAAAATGTAGATCCGGGTCCAACAATATTACTAGCGGTACACGAGTCATCACGATTTTCATGTTAATAAGTATAAGGATAAAAATACAATCAATTAGCAGTCATAATTTACAAAAACAATTGTTTTGACCCTCTGGAGGGTCGCGGTTTCTTGAATGCTTTAACACTGCTACCAAAGATATTTAAATATTACTAGCGATAGACGGGACATCACATACAAAATCGTTAAGTATCAATATTTTCCTGTTGAAAACATCAAATCGGGATCACATTTTTTTTTTATGAAAATGTCCCCAATGTTCGTTATAAAACCCTGTAATGATGTAGGTGTACATGCAGTAGTTACTAGTCAAATAGATTTACTATTTGGCTAGTACGGTCAGCAACGAAAGTAGCTGAACACAGCTAATTTTGAAAACATGACAGCTCCAAAACTTCAAGAGATTATTTTATTATGAAGGTAAGGTAAATATTTAATGGTTATCTATACAATGATTTCGCACGTCATTACCTTCATGTAAAAATCGTATCGAAAATTGTACATGTTCAGCGAATTTCGTTGCTGACTGTACCTACTGCATGTACTTACGTCATATTTCTAGTAGTGGGAAGTTACTCTGTGCGTGACTGTGTCCTTCTGACCATACCTACTATGTGGAATGACTTAACAAGTTTTCAAAGTTGCTTCTACGAGTATGTAAACATACTTTATCTGATAAACAGATACGTGTTGATTATATTAATTCTATTTGGAATGCAACTTGTACCTGCGTTGTAGGCAACGCTGATAGGAATTGTATTTATCACATTAGTAGGGAAATTGTCCCTAAGAAAAATGGCCTAACCATAGGAAATCAAGGTTTTTTATAGGTAATCAAATTGTCAAGACTGTAGCCCTCACGGTTTTCTCCCTTCAAACCTATCATTGTTATTACAAACTTGTCATATAAAGCCGCACCACCAAAACATCTCATTTTCTTCCTTCAGGGGTGTGTGAATCAATAATACATAAGCTGATCAACCGATCTGCAAGGTTAAGCTGCGCTAGTCGCGGTGAGTCTGTGGATTAATGACCATTCAATCTTAAGACATCAAGACCCCTCCGTGGCTCGGAGAGCACGTAAAGCCATCAGTCCGGGTTGTACGAATACCTATGACAATCGTTAGTGGTAGTCAGACGCCCAAAAAGCCTAACAACTAGTTAAGTTATCGGTATTGCCCAGAAATTGGTTTGCGGAGATCTGATGGCGGTCGCTTAGTGTAAAAAAAAACTTGAGAGGTGTCAAGGGACACCCGGATGGAACGAAGTTCCTTTCATTAAAATTTAATAATTAAAAATAAAAAAACCTGTATGTACACTCAACAATTCACAACGCGCGAAATTCAAATATTGTCATTCACTCAATAATATTTGAATGCTTGTCAACAATATTAAAATTTCGAAAAAAGTGTCGTGACAATTTTTCGTAAGTTTTTTTTCCGTCTAGCCCCCTTTCACAACGCGCGATAAGGAACTTCGTTCCAATAAGGAACTTCGTTCCAATACTGATATTCAGCCGTATCTGGTTAGACTGGACCTCAACATAGTTGGGAAAAGGGTGAAAGGATGAGAGAGAGAGAGAGAGAGAGAGAGAGAGAGAGAGAGGTCCTCAAAGTCAATAGTTTACCAATGTGAATGATAATTAGTGTCCATTAACGATCTCTAGTCTCGTCAGTCGTTTTGTCTAAGGCCTTATTTCACCACCTCGTTTAGTAAGTTTCCACTAATTTACTTGATAGTTCATTTCATACAAATTCTGTTCCATTTTTGAATTTATTCAATGAGTAGAAATTGGTCTAAGTCTATTATTAATACAGGTTGTTCCGGTAGCAAAAAGGCGAAAGATTTATGTGTTTTGAAGGGAAATCAGAGTTATGATGATTTGAGAACGCCTGCTGGTAGAAGCTGGATGCGAAAAGCCGAGGACAGAGTGAAATGGTGCACATTACCCATTCGGGACAAGCATGCCGACAGCACATATACGGTGATCCTTGTGGTCTTTTATATAATTATGTTGTTACTTTATTTTAACTGTGTGTTAAAATAAAGACGGACCTTTTCCGAATAAATGTGATTTTCTTTCTTTCTTTCTTTCTTTCATTAAAGGAGGCCTACGTCCAGCAGTGGACTAATATAGGCTGATGATGATGATGTTCCGGTAGTTACATTTGTGTTTGTAAACGCACCCATAACTCAAGAGAAATCCTAAGTATTAGTCAAGGAGACAACGTGTTTCAGCAAATCGATAACGTCAAAGTAATAATGATATTAATTTCGTTCTACTTTAATAATAAGACCTTGCAGAAACCACGGTCATTGCGGTAGACGTATGAATACCGCATTATTGACCGGCAAGGCGGTAATATGATACAAGTATGTTTGTCTACCCGTAGCTTAGGAACGGAAAGCATTTAAAAGTATTATTTTGTTCTATGTCAATTTTCCTGTTATTATAAGGAAAAAAAATACAGCAAGGAACAATTTACAGGCATAATATAAAAACAATTGTATCGACCCTCTGGAGGGTCGCGGTTTAAATCTTTGCAAAATAGTAGGGAAGGAAAAGTTCTTCAAACTAAAGCTAAATGACTAAGTGGTCAATGAAAACAAAAACGAAGGTTTTTGTAACGTCACCTTCAGAGATAGCATGTAAATGTTCCCGGCAAGAGGAAAAGGAGGGGTAATATCGGACATTAAACGAATATAATTCACAGCAAAAGCGGATTTAGTCTCTGGTGACATCAATAGGCCTCTTATGTAGGCTCTGTCAGAATATCAGCGCTGAAGCATAGTGCCGATATAGGGGGCTTTTCTGACATTGCACAAGATAACGTACTTAGGTTAAGTCTATGATCTATCGTCTCGTTTTGTTTGTTATTTTATCTCGTGTTGTGATTGTCACAATAATTTTCTATCTCTCTTTCTTTCATAACATGTTATGCTGGTTTCCATACCAACTAGACAGGCTATAGTATAAGCTTAAATCCGTAATTGAGAAGAATATGCTGAGATGGTTAGGTATGTCGAGAGCAAATTCGCTACAAAGGGGATTTATTATGGTCCTAGTAAGAGTTCTTCCTTGTCGTTCCCTCACTAATGAGGAACGTGATCATTAATTAGTCTCCATTTGCTTGTCCTGCCCCGTTCGATAGGATAATAATAATATAATAATATTTTTGGGACATTTTACACAACACCAAGTCCCAAATTATGCAGAGCTTGTACTATGGGTACTAAACATTTTTTTTTGTAAATACTTATAATACATAAGAAACACCCAGACAAACACAAACACTTATGTTTTAAACACACAAATATTTGTGTCCTGTGGGAATCGAACCCACGACCCTATGATCAGCAGTCCGACACTCGAACCACTAGACCACAGACGTCGAGCATAAATCTTTAACACTATGATCATTTATTGTGGAGATATTAGAGACAGGCCATATTTTTTTTTACCAGGGGACTTCATTACGTACCTTCAAATCTGTATTTTAGAAGGGTTTGGCAGAGGTGTTCCGATGAGCAGTTTTCTAGTATGTTTTAGGTCCTATGTTATTACAAATTACAATGCTAATTGCCATTAATCGGGCACAAAATCCAATTATTCATAGACAAACTCAATAACACGTGTTTATCGAGTTTGCCTATGAATAATTGGTCTTTCTTTTTGGACTTTCTTGACCTCAAGAATTCAACTCAGCCGCGCTTGACCACTAGACCCAATGGGAAATATAAAAGTAAATTAAAAAGGTTTTTACCTTAAGTACAACAATGGAGTCAGCCATTTCAGTGGCCATCTCGTCTAGTTTGGGCCCGATCATCTTGCAGGGTCCGCACCAGGTCGCCATGAAGTCGATCACCACCAGCTTATCACCAGCCTCGGTCATCCTGGTCTTCAGGTCATCAAAGTCCTTAATGTGGATCGACATTTTAGCTGAAAACAATGAGAAAAATTATGATGTTGCTTTCGAGATTAGATCATTGTCTTACCGATATTTTACAAAAAAGACCATCATTTTGTTTCTTCTAAAATAAACATAGGGTTATCAATCCAATCGATAAACTATTTATTGTATTATAATTAAGCAAGTGCAATAAATTTTAAGTTAGGAACGAATAACATCGAATGATCATTGTTTCTTGCGTAAAATGTTTACTTAACATTGACTAAATTATTATTCAATTGTTTGATACCATGTTCTTATTTGCATTTATAACAATTATAATAATATGAATGTTAAAGATGTAATACGTAATCCAATTTTGCCCCTCTGAATCCGGTTCAGTCAGTCCGGTTGATGGTGTGACAATAGTTATTTGGTCATGCTGACTAAGCATTTTTACATACCAACACTTCCTTGAGCTTGGATGAGTAATAAAGTTATTAGAGTCATATCCAATAATTTTACATCTTTCAAAAGATGTAAATTTGTATATGACATGACGAAAACATAAAATGTTATTTGCACATGTTACAGAAATACGAATTTTTAAATGTCATTTTACTCAATTTATCAACATAAATTTCGCGGGAACAAATTTTTTTAGAAGACAGAATTTTGACCAAGGTATCAACTCATAAGTCCTAATCACCGAAAAGAGTTACTGACCTCTTTCGATGAAACAGCGTGAATACAACCATAACTATGTACTATTAGTATGGTATAAGCAATTTTTCCTTTTTTTCTAGAAAATTCTATGCTTTTAAATAATATAGAGTAGCCAGAAGTAATTTACTTAAAACGCGATCAATGTCAGTATCACCTTGGTTTGCCTTCACGGACAAATAACGTGTTCAAGCTTTAAACATGCGACTTAATGATACTTATAATAACTACCTATGTAAGTACGTGTGGAGCACCATAAACATAGTTAATGCTACTTTGTAATAACAATTTCACGTTTTCACTAACTCATTGCTTCACTCTACTCACCGGTTAGTAACTCTTACAAATTAATATCACAGTTCAAAATTCTTAATCAGCAACGCACTAAAATACTATGCCTTTTTATTCACACGTCCTCTCTGCCTCGCGTTCCAATGAATACTGCGTTCCACAGACTACGGCGGTTATACAGTAGGTATTTTGGCGCGTTAATTGATGCTCGAGTGCTATGGAATCGCGTGCAAAAAGTGTTGTTTCTTTCCCACTTGGTAAAATTATTGTATTTGTGACAAGGACAATGATAGCAGGCGTCGTCATGGGGAATGAATCTATCGGTGTTATTATGTATCATCTATATTTTATTGAGTTTGTATGTAAGTACTTAGTACAGACTTTGAGTCAATCTTATGACGTCATTTTGTTTTTTATTACTGACTCATCGTGGGACGGCCTTCGTAATGCCGGAGTGTCGTGATTGTTATAATGTACCGAGTATTCTAGTAATGAGTAGTTTGCTTACTCTGATCTTTGCAACACAATACTTTTAAGAAAGCTCGTTTTAAAGCGCTCATTTTCAGGCCTTACATCCGTTTATATGTTGCGATATTCGCTAATTGTTCATGAACCTGACACCTTGGTCTGCAATTGCCTGACATCTTGAAATCAAACATGAAAGGATCCATTACAATGTACCATTATACCATGAAATGACGAAATAGCAGACACGATAATTAAACAGATAAATTGTACAGTGGAACCAGGTTTCAAACCCTGCAGAGTAAGCACTCAACCAAGTACATACCTACCTACTATTTTAACTACTGTCTAAAAATCTAATCGTCCAGTAATCACTAAGTTTTTAGGGCAATACTTTTTCTTTATCGTTCAGACCTACATAGGTATGCGCGGACGAACTGTAAGCTGCTATAAAGGTTATAGGATGTTTTTTTCCTGTAAGGTACTTACCGTAATTCTAAGAACGGTCCAAAGATCATCCTCACCATTTTGTTTTGTAGTGATGATGAGGAGGTTAGTTGTTTCTATAATAAATCTTAATTGTAAAAAATAGTCATAGTTAATAGTGAGTGAGCTAACTGAGCTAAGGCTACAACACGATTTATACTACCGGCTTCCATTTTGAATAGTCATTATCACTATCTACTATTCACGAATAGCAAGTCACGGTAGCTATTTTTTCTTACTTCATAACAAAATTGACCATTCGCCATCGATAGTTACGGGGTGTCACGGTCTATTACGGTATACTGTGCGGTCCTCAACGCCATGCAACGGAAATATTATCGCACTATTTATCGCGGAATCTCGATAAAACATTTAAATTAAGTAGTTTTTATGATAAGCTTGATAATACCTAAATTACCGGCGCTATAACTGATAGATTTCGGACATTTATGTGAAAATAATTATGTCTATAACACAGATACTTATGTAGTTTAAATCGATTAAAACTTCTTTACAAATAAAGTCGATTGTTATAAGAAATTGAATCTGTATCGCTTACCGCATCACTAATTGATTAGTACACGAGCTGTCAAAAGTAAAATAAATGATTGGACGGAGTAGTCTTAATAATGAAGGATAAGGATAACCAAGTTAGGGTTAAAACAATGAAACCCCTCACTGGTCATCCTCCAAATTATGAGAGATCTGGTCGCTATTGCAACTGTAATTGAGATTTTATCCCATGTTTTGCCTGTACACAAAATGGTTCATGCAGAAATACCTAGTAGGGTAGTGAGGTTGCCCATGCGCCGAACAAATATACGTAATAATAAGGTTGGTAGAATAAACACTGCACTGTAGATAAAAATACATCGTTATCAATTATTGCGGTTACCGTTTGAAACCTAATCGGTTAACAAATTCAAATAGGTACCTACTTATTAAAAAAAAAAACAATAATTAAAAAACCGAACAGTAACATACCAAATCCAGATAATGATTACTAGAATTGGAATTAATTTTAGACTATTATTTATTTATTTTATTATATTTTTTTCATAAAATAATAAAAAAAATATAGAATCTTGATTTGCTTCATGAGCTTACGTTCTAAAAATGTGTAGGTACAGTGCAGATGACGAGAGATGCAGTTTTATCAATCTACGGTACTACTTGGTAAATTAATAAAACATGCAATATGAAACGCAAAAAGGAAGTTATGGACTCCAATCCGCAAATGTAAACCTCTTTGGAAACCTTCATTCAAAAGTTGCAGTAAAAAGTGTCGTAAAATTTCGAGTCCGAGAACTCCAAAGACTGGATTGCTTTTGAAAAGACCTTCGAACAACATGAAATTGAAGACAATGCTGAGTTTTTTCCATCATATAGGGAAAATGAGCGTTAAGCTTATCTGTCGACGTCACGCCATTTTTCCATTTCCAGATTAAGGTCTAATTGGTATCAATACTAATTTTACATGTACCGAGAAAAATAAGCTATAAAAAGACGACATTAAAACAAATAAGCGGAATAATTTATTTATTACGGTTATTTATGCTAGAAAAAGAAATAATGGACTTGTTGTATGGAAACTGGTAACATGAAGTACTTTCCAAAATACCATAGAAGTGCTTACGGCCAACAGGGGACGAATATAAACTGTGAGGATAATAATACAAGTGCTCTTGGGTAATTCCTATGGGATTGGGTTAAACGAGAACGAGATAATTGTGGCCAACATCACAGGACGCAGATACATAGCTAGTAACCTGATAATATTGTTTAACTAATTGCAAAATTGAATGCGAGTGTTCGACACAGCATGCATGATTCAGCTCGGGATTTCGTGGAATAAATAATATTATGTCATTGCTGTATCTGTTATTCTAGTATATTCGGATACGACTAAACGATCACTCCAATTCCGTCACACTGCGCGGCGTGGAGTGCTGCAGAACGAAATTCAAAAATCGAGTAAACACCATGACGACTCCAAATGGGCGCGTCACTCATTGTAATTCTCTGTCATGGTAAAATTTATTGCTGTGTCAACCACTGACGAGCTTGCGTTGTGTGAAGTGGTAGCTAGTGGTGTTCAAAGTTGCTATAAATCAATAACTTGCTTAATGCTTTAAGCTTAATTTTATAAGCAAGCGATTTTATGTGGTTTTTTTATAGCATGCTTAATTTATATGCCTACTTGTATACGCGATGCCCGACGGACAGTTGGTTGATAGAGAGAGAGAGTGCTATGCGATATAAAGCAAAATAGATTTATAGCATAAAGTGCGAACCGCGATATCATTTGCTTTATGCTTAATAAGCACGCTTCTTTTTACTGCTTTATGCTATATTAACCATCACTAGTGTTAGCACTCCACGCAGGACGCATACCGCATGCGTATCTCGCACACAGGATGCATTGGATTGTGTGGAACGTTGGATAGAATGTTCAGAAATCTAATATTTCTTCACCACCATGCACCAATGCACGTGAAATTTCACACAAACGATACTATTGAATTTTTTTTGGAATTTTACCTTGCCTAGTCTCACTGAGGAGGAGACCCGTGCCTCGCAGTGGGATGATGATTGTGATGGCGTGCCGTTACCTATGTCCACTGTGAGGACTTCTATGGAGTTTACATTTCTCAAAGTTGCTGATAAATACAGTAACACTAAAAATAGTGATGCCTAGTGCGTGGAATATCTCCGATATTAGTTAAACGGATTCATGATGAAGAGAAATTGTGTTATCTACCTACCTAGAAAAGCAGTGATAGCCTAGTGATATGATCACTGAACTGCCAAATCAAAGTTCCGAGTTCAAATCCACTGTTTCCGAGTTTTACTTTTGGGTAAAGAAAAGACAATAATTGGACATAAACAATGGGTAATTAAATACAGCTGTACGGCAATTGCATGACCTGTCTGAACTCATTTATTTGGAGATATTTGGTCCCGTAGTGATCGTTCATGTCACGTGAGAAATGACGTCAGAACTCTAGCGTCGGCCGACAGACAGACACCGATCGATATCAATGTTATTGTCGTAGAGAATAGGCCCCGACCAACGGCTAGTTTACACTCGAATCACACCCCAGACAAAAAACGAGATGATAGTCTCTCCGTATGAATGAGAGCCTATAAAGTACCCCAAGCTTAGTCTATTATAACATATAGAATACTCTATTATCATTATGGACACTCACAGTGCGGTTAGTCCACCAATTTAAAGTCGCACAGCGTGCTATGGAGCGTGTTATGCTTGGAGTTTCTCTGAAGGATAAAATCAGCAACGAGTTTATCCGACAGAGAACCAAAGTAACCGACATAGCACACCGGATTAGCAAGCTGAAGTGGCAGTGGGCTGGCCATATCTGCAGAAGAATGATAACCGCTGGGGTAAACGTGTTCTCGAGTGGAGACCGCGACTTGGCAAACGTAGTGTAGGACGCCCTCCGGCAAGATGGAGTGATGATTTGCGAAAGGTAGAAGCTGGATGCGAAAAGCCGAGGATAGGGTGAAATGGCGCACATTAGGGGAGGCCTACTCCAGCAGTGGACTAATATAGGCTGATGATGATAATAATTAAATGTTGCTAATAATAAGCTTTTTGGAGGTTGGTTTAATTTAGTTTAAAACAGATGTGGAAATGGGCAGGGCACCTGTCAAGGTACAAAGACAAGAGATGGACTTACCAAACAACTAAATGGCAAGGCCCACAAGGCAGAAGGAAAGTGAAACATAAAGAACATAGCTGGAAAAAGTTGGATGCATGTCGCCAAAGACAGGGACAAGTGGAAAAGAATGGAGGAGGCTTTTACCCATAGGGGGCCACATAACAATGAAACGGACAGAAATAATTAAATTGTATGTATATTTGTAAAATGTTAAGTGGAAATAAAGCTGTAATAATAATAATAAGCTTTCACAAATTAAGTTAGAAGCACAAGTTTCAGCAGTTTAAGAACTAGAAGAAATAAAGATTTCTTATTATTTCAACCAAAACAAAGGAAAGGAGAAACAAAAGTGTTTTGAGGGTCTTCCGTTCCACAGAAGAGTCCACAAACCCTTTGTCTGCAGCAGCTATCATGATAAAATAATCTGCTTCTCCTCCAGATGGAGATAATCGGTGACTATCGGCTGTTTTTTTAAGACATCACTCAGGATCCTCCAAGCCTTGTCCCAACTATGTTGGCTCGGGATAGGCCTGACAATGCCTAAGATTTTTATAGAATGTAGATATTTGGTGCAATGCAATTTTGAGCTATATGCTATTAATGCATAAGATACATATTTCCTTATAATTAAGCAGAAGGAAATAATTTATCTGATTAAATGTACTTTTGCATGTATAAAATACATACATACTTTTCCGGTAGTGATGTCATACAACACATATACATCAAATGCACAGCTTTTCCTCAATGATAGTTTCCTATCCACATAGCGTAAGTTCGATTCCCAGTTTTGTAAAACGTGATTTGGTTCTCTGACAAAGTTATCAGTACTATTTATGTATTAATATTTCAACATAACATCCCGCCGGTGTTTATTCCCCGCAGTTCGCCTCTTAGTGCCAATTTGATAGAAGGGTTGGTTCTCTAACACATGGGATCTAAATAAACTGGCGAATTGTGGTGTACATAGTCTTCTGCATAACCCTTTGGAAAATACAGGTGTGATAATAAGACCTCTAAAAAGTGTTTGTTAGAAGGCTGATTGGCCAGGGTATGATTTAACCGAAGGAAAATGGTCTGTGCAAAAAGGAGACTGATAAACGCCTAATGCAAAATTATCATAACAGGTAAATATGATGAGTTAACAAATGTTATCATAATAGCTATCGAGATAATCTGGCAACTAATGCTCTTCTTATCAGTAAACAAGTCAGGTTAATAATGTATTAAATTAATACATCATTGCAAGGTATTAATGTACTTAGGGACTTCATTTAGACCATAAATTTTATTAAGTAAAAACTAGTTGCACATTCCAAAGTGGGTCTTACGGAGAAGAACCGACAGAGACCATAGACACTTGTTTAAAAAAACATAATTACAGTATTACTTTTCAGCCATGATCGTCCTACTGCACCATAAAGACGTAAATTCAGAAAGCGAAGGCAAAAATTCGACATGGCGGGTAGGTATCGCGGTGGCTTAGTGGTCATAGCGTCTGGTGTACCTAACCAGAAGACGCAGGTTCGAATCCTGCCCGCGGTCGAATTTTTCCTTTGCTTAATAACTTAAAAATGTATTATATTATTATTATACGCTATCATTGTCACTCAATGATTGTGTACTCAGTGAATATCAGTATTTTACACTAAGCGATTGCCATCAGACTTCCACAACCCAATTTCAGGGTCTATGGACTACAGGAAAAAGGTGTGAGAGTGTATATTTGTTTGAAATTGTGTCTGCAAAAAGGGCACTAACAATTTCAATGAAAATAACAATATGAGGATTTAAAGGGACCGAAAACCTTATCTTTTGTTTCAATATTGTGTCACAGCCCTGTGCCAGCACTTCAAGACAACATTTTGCCTTGTTTTATTTTATAGCTCAAACTTCAACATAATCATAATACATATATAAAAAACAGCCTGCATACATTGGTTTAGGAGGATATGCATATGCTTGCAAAACCCCTTCAAAAAATCTGTCAGTCAATTATTGGCATGAAATTTTGTCATAACATTACATGTCAAAAGGTAAATGTTTTGATAGAAAAATAAAAACTATACATGCAGGTTTACTTAAGGTGATTTTTTGTCTGAGCCACAGTGAAGAATGGCTGAGTATATTAATATAGATTAATTAATTCATACTTTAATAAATGTTTTGCCATTATTAATATTATGTTCTAGATAGCAAATTATACCTAAGTAAGTGTATTTTATTGCACACTATACATTATAGTGTAGTAATCTTTTTATCTGAAACCATCACATTTTACTAGGGTATCAATAAACTGATTGACCTAAAAAAAAGTGGGGCATGATTTCCCTTGCCACAAGTTGGTACAACCTGGCAGGCCATTCCATGACTTGCATTATCAAGTGGAGTTTAAATGATACTTATGCTATGAGCTTCTGATAAAAAATATAAACATTTTTAAGACCAATTTTATAATAGTAAATACAAGATCAAAACATGCTCTAAAATTTAGAGCATTCAGAGTCTAAATGGTACCTACAGAGTAGCGTGAATTAGGGCTTATTAGTTTCTTATTAGTACAGACCTACCTTAATATGCAGGACCTTCAAAATATACTTTTTTCTACTTTGTAGAATTTGAGGGTTAATGAAATCTAATCAGTTTTTCACAAAAACCGATCAACAACGCAATAAAACACTAAAAACAAACTAATACACGTAACAAAAAATCTATCGAAATGACTCGAATGTACAAGGTCATAGGCAACTAATTATCACGTTTTATTTCATTTAAGAAATAGATAGGCCATAGAAAAAAGCAACAGGAGTTCCTTTATTAATGAAATTTTGTAGGAATACTCACCAGGATTGGAGATGGAGATAATAAATAAGTTTTCAGACCGGTGAAACACGCGGTGACAAGCAATCAAGGCAGCAGGAACGAATGATTAGAAAATGAAATGGGTAGTGATGCTCAATGTTCGATCAAATCGATTTTTATGAGAAGTGTTGCTATATATGCAATTGCAAATTTCAATAGAATTCATTAATTTTTAAATCGATTGTTGTGTCAGCCGTGTGATGTTAAATAATGATGACAATATTATAATACGTTAGTTAGAATATCTTTATTAGTAAAATTAGTCTATCAAAGTAGGTATTTCATATTTATATCTTGAAATTTCCATCATCATTATTTTGAAAGGCACCAACATTTTATTAAACTATCAAAAATATATTTTTTTCAGTTCAGTCATTATCGTCCCACTGCAGAAAAAGGCTACTCTGCCCTCCTTCCACTCATCTCTATTAGAGATTTCTGCGGCCAATCTTGCCAATACCGGTTTAGCTCGTCCAGCCATCTCCCTCTGGGCCTGCCGCGACGTCGTTTAACGTCGTGTGGGTGCCACTCAGTGGTGATCTAAGGAAACTATCTAATTTTAAACTAATATCCGAGGTATAGCTGTATTTAAAAATAAATTAATAGAATTGTGAAGTAGGTACGTGCAAGATTGAGAAATAGTGTGATTTTCAAATAAAACCTTTTATTTGCATGATTATGAGTAACAAGATTGAAAAACATGTATATTGATTGTTTTAACAACGTGATAAATAAAAAAGCTTTCAATTCAATATTCTACACCAAATATACCGTTGTATTGAGGATACAATAAAGCTACCCAGACATCCCATTACCAG
The DNA here is from genome assembly GCA_964056405.1 of Acronicta alni. Classification (NCBI taxonomy): domain Eukaryota; kingdom Metazoa; phylum Arthropoda; class Insecta; order Lepidoptera; family Noctuidae; genus Acronicta; species Acronicta alni. Next base: position 3,183,919 of record OZ043939.1, read on the forward strand.
AATGCTTTTCATCCCTCGACGTAACACCAACTTAGGTCTCAACGCTCCCATGCTTAGAATATGCAGAGATACAATAGACTGCAAATCGATGGACACTGATATACATAATGTTTCTCTGAACAGATTCAGAAAATCAATTACAGAGGTTCGGGGGCATGACAATAGTGTATTATAATTTATAGATACATATTATTGTAGTTGTTTTAGATATGTTCTTTTTAGTTGTTGTATTACCGCCTTTTTTTTTGCTTTCCTTTCTGTTCCTAATATTCTATGTTACTATTAAATTAAGGTAATTGTGTAACACGTAGGTATTCTTTGTATTTATTGTGAATGCTGCGTGTACCTGTAATGGACATTCATATTAGCAACCTTATTATTACTATTTTTTTATAAATGACTCAAAATGAATTGCTGTTGGTATAAATAATATTACTAAAAATCATAAAAATAAATTGAAATAATTATCACGCCTTTCTATCTGCTCCATCACTAATATATATATTTTTTTTAGGTTTGGACCATTCATATGCCTATTTTTCATATCCAATCAAACTTAAGAACCTAAATTATAATATCCAATCAGAAACAATTATTTTAATGTCAAGAATAAAAAATTTTACTTGTTGGACCTTGAACTGAGAATCATTTTTTTTAGCTAGTCCTGCTCCTTATGGTTCAGGTAACGTACATAATTGTTCATAAGTTATTTATTAATCATTTAATAAAAATCAAAGGTGTGCGTGTGAAACTGTGAATAGTGTGAAGTGTGTGAACTGTGAATCATTCCGATAACCGCCACTAACATCATTGTAAAATGTAAGTCTGTCAAAGTCAGTGTCAAATACTTTCCATTCTGCAAGTTAAACTGTCAACTTGAAGTTTAAAATACCTAATTGTTATTTTTTCATTCATGTTGTTCACTTCGTTGCGTCTAGAACTATTCGACATTTCACGAAATTAAAGTTTTGATCAGTAAACTGAACATTGACTAAAATGACTACGAATATCACAGAGATTGGAACACAAAAAGTAAAAAGCGTCGCCAGCGGTGAGGTAAATATGATTATTGCGTTCTGCGACATAACTTTCTTATTTACGCCGAATGGAAAATATTTCACCGTTAATATTGTTTGATAGTAATTTTCCGGAGAAATTGCTATTAAACAACGTATGGGCCAAGAATCTTTTGTTATGCATCAAGTATATTATTTTTTAATCTAGTATTATGTGTAATTTATTAAATTAATAGCGAACTGGCTTGTAGTCGTAATCGTTTCATAACTTTCTATAAATATGTAGAACCAGTCAAGTGTAGGCCCCATTTAACTGCGATTCAACTATGTTAACTACCTAAGCAAGTACTCACAAGAGTACATTCCCTTTGTGTTCTATTGTTGGGGAAAGGACTCCTCTATTTCAGTCCAGGTATTTCTATAATGGGCTTCAAGAGTAAATTAAGTATACTTAAAAAAAAAGTTTAAGTGTAGATATACAAACTTATTGATTTACTTTTGGTTTTGTGGGACCACAAATTGCATTTGTTATATTTACTTCTGCTTATTTATTAAGTGTTGGGTAAAATTATAATGTTCTTTTGTAGTTTAATACTGGAAAGCGAGTTATAGTAATTAATAAATACTTAATATATCTTATTTCCGTGTTAATTATATATTTATCACTTGCTTAAAATTCTGAAGGAAAACATTTTAAGGAAATTTGAAAGGCTGAGATTTTCTTGTCGGCATGTGAAATCTGCCAACAGGCGTTAGGCTTGTGTGGTTAACTATAGCATAACCATTCTCACCCTGAGAGGAGACCCGTGCCCAGCAGTGGGGCAGTATATTGTTGATATCTATAAATATATTATTTTCGTTTTACCAAAATTGATAGCTCTCTGAAGTTGCATAATTATGTATGATATTTTAATGGAAGGAAGGTATATGACAACATCTATGGTTCGAGGGTTGGACTGCTGATAATGAGGTTGTGGGTTTGATTGCCACAGGACACTAATATTTATGTGATCAACATAAGTGTGTGTTTGTCTGGGTGTTTCTTATGTATTTATAAAAAACAAGTACTTATTTAAGTATTGTATCCATTGTCTAGTACCATTGTCCCAAATATTTTGCCGCAGTTCAGTGTAAAGTTTTAGTTAAAACATTGATTTCATTTTCTACATATACTACAAATATTTCTTATGAGATAAAAAATTTAAGTAGGCATTGTTGTACGTAAATAGAGATAAAATAATAATATGATGTGGTCTGTGGTGACTGCAGGCACTTAGGTATTCTTCAATACCATATAAACAAGACTTAAATGTATTGTAAATGCCATAATGGTTTAGTAGTGTTTAGTAGTGTAAAAGTGTAAAATATTGACTTGTAAAAGTGTCTTTAAAAGATCTATTTACAGAAATAAATATCATTTCATTTCTCGGGTACATATTTTCGAGCCATCTAGCTTGAAAAAAAATGTAAAATATTGACTTGTGAAAGTGTCTTTAAAAGATCTATTTACAGAAACGAATATCATTTGAACAATGACATTTTACTAACTAAACAATACCTACTAACAAAACTATGGACTGAAGTCTGAAAATAAACTATTTATTATTATTATTTACCCATAGGAATTTAAATTCTCGACTTTCAAATGTACTTATGGGTTTGATTCCCAGGTTAAGTAGTGTTATTGAGTTCTTCTATAAGGGAATTCTCAGCAGTAGCTTTATTTTAGATTTGTAATTTATTCCTAATTAATGCCAGTAAACCTTCCCCGGATGGATTGTGGATGTATATAAATCAGTACAGTGAACAAAAGAGATTGCTATACAGGTAGCGAACGAAATCTGCATCTTTACACAGATTGTGATTTAAATAATTACCTGTCAAAGGGTTTGATGTGTAGCAGCTTACAATACCTGCGTTTTGACACATATTGCGTGATACATTATTACACAATCTTTAACAAAACACAGATGTTTAATTAGCTGCCTGTATACTTAACTTTTTTGTCGACCGTACATCTCTGTCTTAACGCTTTAGCAAACAGGAATGATAATAATGAGACCTTCTTTGTATGTTTTATATTTACTTTAAAATACTGTAATTGTAGTGCGATTAAATTATGCGCAGCAGTTGCAATGTATAAGATTAGGTATCCCTAAATAGTATTTTAATGAAATGAGAAATAAGAAAGCAAAACAATATGGACAGGACAGGACCAGTTATCATTAAAAAAAGTTACAACGGGCAACAGGTTATCAATGCCAGTGTTTATGACTACTGCTAATAATAGTAGTTAATAATATTTTATTATAATTGCACATGACATTTTACATGCTACTGAAATCTCTACTAATATTATAAATGCGAAAGTTACTCTGTCTGTCTCGGTTTAACGCCTAAACTGCTGAACCGATTTTGATATTAAACTATAATAATTAAAGCTGAAAATCCCTTTCAAAGTTTTGTCCTGATTCACCCCTGTATCCATATTCACCCCATTTGGTGGTACTCAAAAAAAAAGGGGGCCTCAGACGAGCATCCATACATAGCCCCTCGTAGTGATTTCATGAATGGCACGCTTTAAAATTATGTTGTTTGTTACAGACAGTAGAGCTGAGGAGTTTCTGGGAGGATCAGAATGTTGCTATCATATTCTTCCGCCGCTGGGGATGCATGTTGTGCAGACTATGGGCTAAAGAGGTAAGGTTTATGATTTTTATTCAGCCATTATCGTCCCACTGCAGGGCAAAGGCTTCCCTACCCTCCTTCCACTCATCTCGGTTAAGAGCCTTCTGCGGCCAATCCTGCCAATACCAGTCTAGCTCGTCCCGCCATCTTCTTCTGGGCCTGCCGCGACGTCGTCTAACGGTGTGTGGGTTCCACTCGGTAGTGAGTCTTGCCCACAGTTCGTTAGATATACGGCAGATGTGACCAGCCCAGTTCTATTTTAAACTTGCGGCTTTCTGACCAACGTCGGCGATCTGGGTCTTGGAGCGCAGCTAATTGTCATAAGGTTAATGACAATTGCGGCTTAAAAGACGATGTAGTGACGAGAATTGAGAAGAATATGCTGAGATGGTGGACCGGATGATGGACCGCCGAGAGGGGACGCCCTAGAAAAACTTATACCGACCTTATTGGTGAGGTTCTTCAAAAAGGTCAGGTGCGTAGTACTCGCAACCGGCGTGTATGTATGACAAGATGTATGAATGTGGTCGAAGCGAAAGAAGTATGCAAGAATCGTAGCAAGTGGCGTTCTTTAGTTTCTGCCTACCCCTATGGGAAAAAGGCGCGAGTGTATGTATGTATGTATGTTAATGGTTATTAGATAAAAAAAATTGTATCCTTTCTTTTCCCCTCATGGATCGTCTGCTGGTGCCAGGGTATGTCGGACTCCTACTGACTAAAAACTGCTTGCCTTCCCTTGCACTATATGTCAGGGTCATGGATTTTGTGATATTCGCCACAACCGTCACAAGCTGTGGTCCAGCCCTCGCTCCTTATAAGGCATACACACGTACAGAGGCCATCAGGTCAAGCTATCCAAAACTGTAAAATTTTCTCAATTGAATGTGAACCTTATAATTTTGTATTAAAGTTGAAAATCAATCAAAGAAACTTGACAGTTTGGTAGCTTGATGTGCTGGCCTTTGTACATGTGATTTTTTTTAATTATTGTCCATTTGTAGCTCGAGTAGCATTTCAATGACGTAATACCTAGGTATACGATTATGTACAATCGACAAAAGAGGTATATAGGCAGCTAGCGACATCTTTGTTTAGACAAAGATGGTGTAAAAATATATCACGCAGTATGTTTCAAAACATAAGTGTTATTATACCCTATTTATTATAAGCGCATTAAACATAACGGCGCAATAACCAGTTATTGTGTATAGTGGAAATGAATGCATTAAAGAGAATAAATGTATTTGTAAAAGATAGATAGATTAGCTATATGTATACAGGGTGGAAGGGACATCGACGCGCAACGGCTTACCATGACTTCAGTACATGATTCTGGACCCCCCTGCGTTGGAATTTTTCGTCGGCTTTTTCTTAAATTATCAAGTCATTGGTAGTCATTGGGTGGCCGCCCGCTTTGCTGCGAGCAATGACTCGTTGGATTTATGACATGTCCGGGTTCTAAGCCCCAAAATCCTGGGTTTTTGGGCTTCTTGTCGAGGTTGCCGGATTTTAGAGATAGCAACCCTACCTACAGTCATGTGATCCGTGAATTTCGCCACGACCATGACGGTACGTCGCACCGCTGCCTTAATATAAGCTTTAAATAACAATCGTAATGCCTCGCGACTGTAATTTGGTATTCAAGGACTTACAACTTGCAAGAACCAGTTCAGACAAAAAACAAAGTGCACATATTGTTGTTTGATCAGTTTAAACATTTAAAGGTATTCCAGACTCTAAAAGGATAAATATACACACCATTCATGCCTATATCCGAGGAGCTCGTAACTAAGTTATCACTACGCAGATCAAGGGTTCTGCAAGGTTAGTCGGTGGATGGGTGACCATTCTTAAGAAAGAACGTACATCACAGATAAAATGAAAAATGAACATTTAAAGTAAAGCTTAATAGGATGTGCTGTCCACATGCTTGTCCCGAATATGGGTTGCCAGCTCAGCTAATGCTGAGCGTATTTAATACCCAGCGATGGTTTTCAGTTGACACCCTTATTTAACACCTCGAGAGGGTCTCCGTGCCTCGGAGAGCACGTAAAGCCGTCGGTCCAGTTTGTCATACGAACATCGAAACCTAAAAAGCCTGACAACCACTTTATCCTGAGGATATTGGTACCTAGAAAATTGGGTTGCGGAGGTTTGATGGCAGTCGCTTCGTGTAACATACAGATATTCAGCCGGACTGGAAACCGACCCCAACATAGTTGGGAAAAGGCTCGGAGAACGATGACATGCCTATGAAGGGTTAGTCAGAGGTATAGGTACTGCTGTACACTTAAAGACTTCTTCGATCTATCGAAGTTCCTAAACTTCGGTAATAGGAAGCGAGTCTATTGTCTTTAACCCGGCGACTAACCACCACCTCTATAAATGGGGATTAAGGGAGTCACCACGGTGCGATTACGGAGCACCTGACCAGACCCATGCATATGGCAAACGAATCGTCGTTGTTTCCTCGGTGGAATGTCGGAAGTCCACAAATTCATACCAGCCGCTGCAAACTGGCTTAAAGCTTTAGATATGGAAATTTGATTCATGCAGGACGACTGATACGCAAAGATGATGAACTGGTCACATTTGCTTCACCGATAAGACTAGAGCTCTCTTTTGATTGTAAAACAATGTCAAACAAGCATGTGGGCCTGATAGAGAGTCTGATAGTGTAAACGGCCATCGCAGCCTATGTTACCAGTGGTATTATAGGACCCTTATAACTCTCGGTTAAAAGATACTTTAGGACTTTATTCTTTAAAGGTCAAGGGAAAATCTCTTTGTGACAACCATCCATCACTTGCTAAACATTCAAATTGTTATTTCTTCTTATTCAAACTAGCCAGTTATACGCCAATGCTGCCTCCTTGTAGCGATCTCTACAGTACCTACATAATACTCGCATGTTTTCATCTTGAGATCTCAGTTGTTAAGCTTCAGTCATTAATTTCACTAGCTGTATTAAAGGGCTCATTCATCTAAACTACCTCAGTTCCTGTGTTTGATTGTGGTCAAGCAAAGGGTTAAGTATTAGGTTTCTCTGTGGGATCTCAGTAGCAGCTCGGAATTTGGATCTATGCCGGGGTAATGGCGCCTCCTATTACATGGCACCTAAACATAACTATAGGTGTAAAATGAGTACACATTTCCCTGACCCTTCCGGGAGTACATGCGCGATGGTATGTACCTAAGTATTGATCGGCAGAAAATTTGGTAATGACGTAAAGACGTATTCAGCATCAGAGTTATCAAAGATAAGAAATAAGTTCATAATTTAAAGATAAAAACATAAATGAGTGTATCAATAGTATTTTTTAATACCAGTCTTGATACCAACATATTCATCATTTTTATCACGATAAAGATATTAGAAATGATAAGTTATAAAGTTATTTAGGTAAACTTAATTGAGATAAACCTCGTTCCTAGATAAGTCGATGAGTGTAATTGACTAGCAACAGCGAATATGCAAAAGACCATTAAGATGGGATTCACGAAATGGCTCATGGCGATGTAATAACTGATCTACAAGGTTAAGCTGCGCTAACCGCGGTCAGTGTGGATGGGTGAGCATTCTTAACCGAGACCCCTCCGAGCCTTAGATAGCATCAAAAGCCGGTTGTCATTTGAACATCTATGACAATCGTTAATGGTTGTCGCAAGCCCCAAGAGTGAGATGAGAATGCTACAAGGAATGTGTGGGGTCACCAGAATCGACAAGGTGAGGAATGAGTATACAGGGTATTATAAAACTACCCGTAAAGCCGAAAGGAGGTTAAATGGGGCCTTATAATGAGTCCATTCACAATATTTAAGAACCGTAGTAACGCTGTATAACATACCCCAAAAAAAGGAAAACAACAACATTTATGAATGAAAAATAGAAAAACTATTAAAGTAGACAATTATTAGGTAAAATAGGTACGTTGGCCATTCTGTTAAATAATCTGGTTTACTGCAGCTGACAAAAATCTAGGCTTTGATAATTAATTATATTTTTTACGGGGTATTTTGTAACACGTTGTATAACAGAAAGTTTGAAAGTGGCAACTGTTACAGAAAAGCTGTGCAGTAATCGCTTGACGTGGTATGGACATTTGGACATGTGATGCGTAGGAATCAAGAGCATGTTACCAGAAAGGTGTTGAGCATGAATGTAGATGGATATAAAGGAAGAGGGAGACCAAAAAAATGAATGGACTGTGTGAGAGACGATATGGCTACAAAGGAAATGAATGATGAGATGACGGCTTAAAGACATGATGTATGGAAGAAAAATATATTCTGCGCCGACCCCCCGAAGTATTTTGGGATAAGGGTAGAAGAATGGGGGTTTTGGGAAATTCCCACAGGATTGGGCTAAACGAGATCATCGCGTACAGCTATGTAACTTGAAATGTTAATTTTGTTTGTTTCCAGTTGGGAGAAATTGCACCAGTATTGAGTAAACACAATGTGAAGCTGATCGGCATTGGTGTGGAGGAGGCGGGCTCCAAGGAGTTTGTAAATGGAAAGTTCTTCGATGGAGGTAAGGCATCCACCGAGAAATTATCATCATAGATTAGACATTGGGGAAAGACAGGTTCAGGAAGTATGAGGAAGAAGGATGAGGGTGAAGCAGCTAGTTAACCCATATCCTGTCCATATGCTGCTTGATAATATTAGCACGTTGGTATTATAAAGCTTATGCTGATTACTCATCATTATCTTCCTGCCCTTGTCCTAATTTATTTGTGGTCGGCGCAGTATGTCCTTTTCTTCCATTCATCTCTGTCAACCGTCACATCATCAGTCACCCTCTTTTCTATCATGTCCGCTTTAACACAATCCATCCACCTTTTCTTTGGCCTCCCTCTACCCCTCCATCCCTCCACATTCATATTCATCACTCTTTTAGTAACATGCGTTTCATCTCTCCTCATCACATGCCATGCCAAGCGATTCCCTTTCAATTTTCTGTCATTGACACTACTTTCAAATATTCTCTAATATACTCGTTCCTTATTCATTTACAACCCATATACTGTCCCACTGCTAGGCACGGGTCTCCTCTCACAGAATGAGAGGGATTCGGCTATAGTCCACCACGCTGGCCTAGTGCGGGTTGGCAGACTTCATACGCCATCGAGAAAATTTCGTAAGGCATCCAGGTTTCCACACTTTTCCTTCACCGTTAAAGCGAGTGATAATTAATTATTAATACACACATGATTTCGAAAAGTCAGAGGTGCGTGCCTTAGATTCGAACTCGAAACCTTCGACTTGGCAGTCTAATGGTCATACAGCTAGGCTATCACTGAATGATGATATGCTGATTATTATATATATATTTTATAAAGTGGAGCATCTCGTAGGTTGTTGATTTTCTCCAATGTCGTGGGTGCTTTTACAAACACAAACTTCACATACACTAACACCAAGGCAAAACATATATTTTTTGATTGACTTTGCGCAGAAGCCGACCGCCTCGACCACTTGCCTAAGAAATGCCTCTATTTTGGAAATTTGTATCTTTCAGATCTATACTACGTGGATAACATTTCGTCATATCAGCTCTTAGGCTTCAAGAGGTTCAACGTGGTCACCATAATCACGTCGCTGTTCTGGAAACAGTCCCGGGATGCTATCTTCAAAGGACGCGGCATGGGTGAGCTGCCATCTTTATTAAAGCTACATCCGCAATAGGGCACGATCAAATCCGCTCAAGTTTCAGAATTTCTAGACTAAATACTAATAGTGAACGATTGTGGCCAATCGCCGATGTAAAATTGTTTTGTGGGTCCTTAGGGCCCTAAAGCGGATGCGGTTAGATACTAGGCGTTGGTTGTGTGTTACAGAGTTATTGTTATTTAGTTGTTGTAAGTGGTATAGCAATGTGTAGTTATTTCGTATATCCGTTGCCGATTGTGACCGATTTTCATCCTAGGCTTAAAGTAGTACCCCTTATTCATAAAATGATACTGAAGTATATGTTTTTTCGACAATAGCTATAAGAGCCATTTTTCTATTTAAAAAAAGGGTAGGCTCCTAAGTCCTCTGTATCCAAGTGTGTATCGCGTAAATGTCTTAAGGATGATCAGGTTGAAGGTCTGACCATCGGTTCTGAAGATATTATAGCCTGTTTTTGTTTTCATAAAATTTATGAATAAGAGGGTTTAAATCCTTTACCATCAAAAATCCTTCCGTCAATGCTGTAGTTAAACATTAGTGAAGAAAATAACATAAAGTACGTCACAGGTCTGGATTCCGACCTAATCGGCGACGGATTACAAAATGGCGGCGCCTTATTATTCAAAAAAGGCGGCAAATTGTTGTACCACTTCGTGCAAATGGGACCGGCCGATCGATACCCGAACACGGACATATTAGAGGTTTACTTTTCTTTTATTTTGCTGCTAAAATAGGGCTCGGCGGCGACTTGAAGGGGGATTGGGTGCAGACGGGTGGAGCCCTGCTTGTGGAGAAGGGCGGGAACCTCCTCCGCCATTTTGTTCAGACTGGACCGGGAGACCATTTGTCCAACAAGGAAATTTTGCAGGTTTGTTTTGACTCCATAAAGACTCGATATACTTTCCTTTTTCAATTTTTATATGTTGGCAATACGGACCGCGATGGTAAGCGGTAACCGGAGCCTATTAGATGCCATAAACACCAATGCCATATTGTCCACCGAATACTGTCTTAGGTACCTCCTGCCCAGCAGAAGGGTAGCAAATAGGTTATTGGTATGAAATTAATTACTTTCTATCATGTTTTTCAGCACTTCGGTCTCGAGAACGAGTATAATCCAGAGACGATGGCCAATAAGAAACCAGAGGAGAAAGAGTGTTCGGTATGTATTGTGAAATAATATACATCATTTTGAAGTCATTCATTCATTATTGACGCCTTAAGATTTAACTTTGACCGCCACGGACGTGTATAGACGTCAAATCAAAACTTGCTCACGACGCCAACGACGGCATGGCACGTCAAAAATACCACTTTTTTTTTAGTTCAACATACATGTACCTATACAAAAAATTGCTGTTTTTTTTTACCTGTTATTAAAACTAGAATTTGTCGCTTGGCGTAGAGAACACGGATTTTCGATATTGACGTGGCGGTCAAAATGTTAAGGCAACAATTAACGACGTTTTTTTTGGCAATACCGAAAAATGTCATAACCAGAGATCCAAAAAGGTAGAGTATAAATTATTTAACTAAACTTTACGGAATAAGCTACTTACTTCCACGAAGTTTAGTCGTCCCTCGTCTAACGTCATTTACTCCTGAACACGGGCAAGGGCGTAGCGAGGTAGAAGTATGCAGGAATTTTATAAGATTCTACTATGAATGGTTGAAACTAGATTCGTTATTCATTTTTAACGTAACCTGTCCCATTGCTCATGCAGCATTACCTTAGATATGTTCTTGATATTCTTGGTTTGTCTACGCCTGCCCCACACTTAAATAACAAAATCCTAGATACTCCGTCCACCCCTTGGGGGTTCGATGATCACATATCCACCCTTGCGAAGCCGGGACGGCTCGCTAGTTTAAAAATATTAAGAAATAATTGCCACGCGTGAAACCCCTATGCCTGAAAGATTTTCGACCGCGTTCTGCCGACCCGCTTTAGGCAAGCAGTGGACTATTTTATTGTTTAACTCCTCTTGATCCAAAAGGAGACCCATGCACAGCAGTGGGTCAGTAAATGGGTTCCTGATGCGTCATTCATCCTCGTATTTCTTTTCAGGAACCAATTGCGCTTGTGAACTTAAAGTTAGTAAGCTAATATTTTCTGCCCAAATGTAGTCATTGAGTTATCTTAGAAGTCTACATCTAGGCCGTTCAAGTATTACGTAAGCAGAATTTTAGCGATTTTTAATCCTCAAACCAAGATTCACACTGTAATCATGTTTTTTTTAAAAGAGGGTCTTAGAAAGTGTGTCTTAGAAGCAAGATACTCCAAAATGTTTCTTGCTTCTAAGACACACTTTTTTGAACCGTGTAACTAGTCTTGACTTTTGAAATAAAATATTGTCTAGTATTTAACTGCAAATCAAAAAATGTCGTTGTGTATATCAAAACAATCCTAAGCAAAAATACTTATTGCACAGCAAAAATACTGATTGAGAGACAAAATTACTGATTGAGCAGCAAAATAGTCACCTCAAAATATTGTTATATACACTCAAAACATTCAGATTTGGTTCTGGCGTTGTGTGGTCACAGTTCTAACCTAAACTAACCGTCATAAATACCGTCAACCGTCAAAAATAATATCTGTATTTTGCTGCTCAATCAGTAATTTTGTCGCTCAATCAGTATTTTTGATGCGTAGTTTATTATATTCCTAAAATATTTAACTTTGACTTTGACTCCCACCCCCTCCCCTTGTCCGCAAAGCAGAGCAAATGTAAGCAAAGCTCTTACCAAAGTCCTCCTATTTATGCGTTGGTATATTTAACCAAATCAGTTCAAGTTTCTTTATCATAGGTATTGTCTAATTACAATGAAATAAGCAATTTATAAACTGCTAGTTGATCCGACAGGCGTTGTCCTGTCTAAATTATAATTCAATCGCTCTAACTTTTGCCTTTTTTCTCGGCTCCTAAAGGTCATAGCGTGATGTTAAATACCTTATAACCTTCCTCAAAGGCATTAATATTTTTTTCAAGTCCAATTGGTAGGTATATTCAGAGATTGGCGCGTTCGAACAAACAAAAAAAAACCCAGTCAGCTTTGTTTAATTAGTATACATAAAGGAATTTAATGCATATCTAAAAAAGTAAATAAATAATTATTGCTGACCGTTCGGACTGCGTCCCCTATTCCATCAAAAATACGTAATGCAAATCTACACCCGTTTGGTGCTTACATAAATACTTGAACGGTATTCCATTTCCTCGTAATTATTATGTATAATTGATTTCATTGTCACATTATAAATAATAGTCTATATAATTATAATAAGTACAGTTCGCGTAAAATAACTTGACTCAACATGGCGCCGATCTGCGCAGGTACAGACGCGCACGAAATTTTTAGAGGCTATATTTTTTGGTGGTACATGACATAGGTACATAATATGAATAATAATAATTAAAATACATAATAATTAAATCGGACTGATTTGTTTCTTTAATGATTCTTTTGACGGTTGAAAGGGAAGTTTTTGTGGCTTCAGCTGTTTTAATTTTAATTTGAGTTTCAGTTAAACCACTAGAGTCCTTTTTAAAGAAACAATAGACGTTATAAATCATTTGTCTCGATTGGCGCTTCAAAACTGTATTGCTGCTACGAACTCGCGGCGGCATTTTATAAACTGTTTATAAGTCACAATCACAACGCAACACAAAACGTAGCACTCGATTATCCTTGGAGACGTCTGCGGTGGGTGTGCGGGCGCCTCCTCGTTCACGCGGGGAATTGTCGCCCGCCCCGCATACCGCAACCCATTTGCGCCTAAAATTCGTGCAACGCGCAGGTTCAAGTTATTTTGCGCGAACTGTAGTAGTACGGATCGGCCTCTCTCCCCCTTCCCTATACTTGATACCCCACTGTTCCTCATCAATATTAGTAACTTGTTGGAAACACCTACAGTGTATGATAAAAGTGTATTCATACTAAGGTCTAAGGTTAAGAGAGGTAGGGCATAGTGGGTCTAATTCCACTCAAATTGGAGCTGCCCTACCTCCGCCTTGCAGAAAATTGAAGTGAAATAACACTGCTCAAAACTTATAAAACTTAGTTATTTCACTTCGATTTTCAGCAAGTCAGTGGTCAGTTAGGTGTCATCTAGCTTAAAAAAACTTACTTGTCAAAGTGTCTTTAAAAGATCTATTTGCAGAAATAAATATCATTTATCATTCATGTGCTGATTTTCCACTTTTCAGCCAGAAGCGAAGCCCTAAGCCGTGGTTGCTGACTCTGCAAGAGCACTCGCTCGCCCCCATCCACACACTATGGACGGAGAGGCGATGCAAACGCACCTGGGTGTAGTATCCAATCCATTGACGGTTATGTTCGACTGTTGAAACTATGAGACTGATTATAACCCGCAATGTATGCGCAGGCAAGGGAAATTGTAAGTTAATACTTTTTTGAGAATTTATATTTAGGTGCTCTATATTATTTTTCGTTGAGTGCCTTAAATTACCCTTATTGAAGCGGGTATTTCAAGAAATTATATATTATAATTATTATAGTTTGAAAAACTTATTATGCGTTGAAGAAGAATTAATTCATAACTGTGAAACAAAATATTACTAGTATTGACTAGTATTAAAGGTGTTTTTATTTGTTTTTTTTTAATACTTTTCTAGTTTTTAACATATTTTTTTTATTTTTTTTTATAATATAGTTCGACTAAAAGGCATTACGTTAAAGTATTTAATACTTGTCGCGCGAATTTATTTTAATCGGCACGACTAATAATCGAAATTGTTAGTGGATTGGATATTATTAAAGGACTTATTGTTTATTATTAAATTCGATTTAAGGTGACTGGAGTTTTAACATTCTTTCATGACAATCTGCATTTCACATAATATATAAAAGACTTTTTAAATATAGTAAAGCATATTATAAAAACTAATGTAAAGGTAGTTCAGATGACAACCCGTTTTAACGCGCCTTAATACAACGTATAATTTAGAGACTGATTTTTTTCTTCTTTTGAAGATTAACAAAGATTCTTCTTATATTAAAGTTATTTTGTTTGCGCTGTTTTGATCGTTGTAGATTTTAAATCTACTTCACAGAGCCATTTACATTGTTGTATTTTGAAAGTATTCTTGCCATAATATGAAGATACATTTGAATGGTACAAGATTACCTGACTGTTGTAATCATACGCCAGTAAAGCGCAGGATAGATTTTGAAGATAAAATGTGGGTACAATTTATATAAAAAAACGAGCGACAAACGCTTGTCATCTGTAAGTACCTTTACATAAAAATGTAATTTCTTATAAATAAATATAATATTAAAAATATTATCTAAACTCGAGCTTATGCATTCTATATCGTTATTATTGTTATTAATAAAAATAATTTTATGGATATTAATCTTTTGAGCGCCAAGCGGTACCGAACGCGATGTGTCCCCAAGCGCCACGCTATAAATGTATTACGAATATAATTATAGTAAATAGTAGTGATGAGGATAAATTGTATTATCGATAAAATTTACTAACATGTTTTTTTATATAAATATACCAGATAAATAAAAATATTGACGTAATTCGACATCTTGTTTTATTTACCTACATAGTTGTAATAAGAAAAAACTGAATACACTATAAATAATGATAAAACAAATACATATCTCAATTCAGGTAAGAAATTGGCTACATCAATATTGTCTTCTGACGTCATGCAGTTGTCTTCATATCATCCAGATAAGAAATTGGCTATTTTTTACTATTTTTTAAATAATAACAATAACAATAGTAAACATAATCCACATACAGCGCTACGGGGCACGGAAATTATTGTCTTCTATGAAAGATCGTGGTGCTCAAAAGATTAACAATGCCAGTAAGAAACAAGGTAATATTTATATTTTTTATTTCGATCAATATAACAACTAGATAAATTAAAACTAAAAGAGTACTCAATCCTGGAATTGTCCGGTGTTATTACTGAATACAGAACAACTATCTACGGCTTCGATCTAATTTATTTCTAAATTGCAAAACATAAAGCGCAGTTTTCTTTGTGTCTACATTAATTTACGACCTTACGAAATAAATCACATGCGACGCACTGCAAGTGAGGCGTTATTCTCTCAATTATTTTTGACGACCTGCGGCCGTCACCCAACGTGTTATCGTCATGGTAGAATAAAAAGCTTACGCCAGTCGCCAGGTATTCTCTCACGTTAGGTACGTGGTGACGTCAAAAATGTCACGATCAATGTTGCCATTGCTTGATATCTTCAATACAATTTAAGGAGATTTATGATTCAAGATAAATGTAAAATAAATTGCTTAGTGGCCCACCTATTTTTATCTCGTGTTTTTCATCTATTTAGTTAAAAAAGTACACTGTATACTATTACTAATTGAAAATTGCTTCAAGCAAGTGAAAAAAACATTCTGCTCTGGTAATTTATTTGACACATAGTGACAAGTGACAACATAATCAAACGTCAGGCTGTCGATGACGTCACTGCTTACCAATCACGTGCCCGGGAAGAGAATACCTGTTAATAATGTACCATGGTTATCGCGATCATTTTTCGTTTTCGAGAAAGGGATAGCGCTATTTAATGTATATGACATCCCTCAATCGCAAAACTATCGTTACTTACTTGATATAATTATCCTCTGACCAGTTATTTTGTTGTATTATTCATCGAAGATATCGATATAATTTTCTCAACCGGTGCCAATAACGTTTAATTTACCGGTTTTAAACTATTAATGGTAAGTTTTATGTTATAATTGTGCTATTTGAGGCTCATGATTAGCTATGACTTCCAAATATAGTATTGTTTTAGTTATTTGTTAAATTTGTCAAAGATTTTATATAATTGGCTACGAATGTTGTGTTAGAGTAAGGTTTGTTATGTAAAAGTCGATTCATATACGTATGTTTGCCGTCGTAAGACTGGTAGGGAACCTGTGTTCACTTCCCACGTCCAGGAGTGTTATTGGGTTTTTCTATGAAATTCTCAGTACCTAGCAGCTCGTTGTTTGGATTTGTGCCCGGTTAATGGCAATAGGCTCGCCTCCTATTACATGGGACCTAAATATACCGGTGAATCTTTGAACGTATATGAATCGACCATTAATTTGATGTTGTCCAAAATATTGGCTTTTTTAAATTGTGTCCAGTCTAATTAGAGTTAATTGATATTTGTAGTTTTAAGGTTTTTCGAACGTAGATACTTAATGGTGCCGACTACTTTAATCACACTATCCTACATATTTCGAGCTGTCAAATTATGTCAAAATATTTTCTATCCTTTTCCTATATTAGTTTTTAGAAAGAGACCCAGTGAATCTGGTTGTCTCTTATTACAAAAAATAGCCAAAACCCAGACTATAAATATATCCGTCTCTATCTAATTTCATATAAAAAAAAGAGATTGACTATTAAAACTAAGGCTTTTTCGACTATTTTTTGTAATACGAGGGATTGGATTTGAAAGAATTATGAGCACCAATGTAAGTCTACGTTCAGACTTGAATATTTGTATTCGATATTAAAAAGCGATCCATGTTGTACGCTCAGTGTTTTAGAAATAAAGATTTATGAGAAAATGTTGTTTTAATAACTTTAGAAGATGTAGAGAGGTGGGGCATAGTGGGAGTATTTCCACTCAAATTGGAGTTGCCCGACTGGGGAAGTCGAAGTGAAATAACACATTGTGTTTCTTACAGTGAGCAAGGGTGCAAAGCAAAGGAAACGTGACGCGTGAATCAAGAGTGGGTATACTAAGATTTATGTAATGTATGCAACGCACATAAAAAATTAAGCCGTGGCAACGATCTTGGGGTCAAAAAGTCGATGTGTTATCTTTGCAGATATCAAGTAGGTATTGTTTTTCCTAACCGTGCTTTATAATTATAATTTATAGTTGTCTAAATTGTATGTATTGAAAGTCTAGGTACTAATGGATACCTATGCTACCCGGTTTTGGATGGGATTAGTAAGGAGTGGGATCTCGGGGCGCGCATCCGGCAAGGAGGCTCCTCGCCTCAAAGGAGATCGTACGGTACCTATCCCCTTAGTCGATCCAGGAGGATTGTCGAGGGTGAGAGAGAGAGAGACGAGACTCTTCTGTGTCACAGACAGCCGTCGGTCCCGCTTGCCACACGAACACCACACTAATAATCTATGTATTAGAGGCCCGAAAGACCTGACTACCAGTTTTATCGTTAGAATATCTTCTCATAAATTGAGTTGCGTAGGTCTGATGGTAGTCGGATTATTTAAAATATTGATATGCAGCCGAATTTGGGTAGACTGGAAGCTGACTTCAACAAAGCTGGGATGATAATAACAAAAAGTAGGTAGGTACCTACTTCTTGGCGGTAGACTATGTATGTACGTATTAGGAATAACGAATATCTACAGCAGAGCTGAAGGTACCTATTATAAAATAAATGGGGTTCTCAAGTATGACAGTAGATATCTACAATATACCATCACGCCTGTATTTCACGAAGATTTAAGCTGAGGTGTATCAATATATACCTACCCACAGTTCTCCGGTATGTTTACTCATTAGGTACCTTTAGTACTGAGGCCAGCAGGACAAGTAACCACAATCTGTCAAATTTCTTTAATTGATTTTCAATTTTAATACAAACCCGTAAGGTTGATATTCAATTGGGAAAATTTGACAGTTTTGGATAGCTTGACCTGCTGGCGTCTGTACCTACAAACGCCAGCAGATCAAGCTATCCAAAACTGTAAAATTTTCTCAATTGAATTTTAACCTTATTACTTTGTGTTAAACGTGAAATTCAATCATAGAATATGACAGTTTGTGGTAGCTTGATATGCTGGCCTCTGTAACTCTATACCTACGGAGATTACATAGGGCGTTGACATTTAGTCCCATGTGTCAGGTCAAAGATCATACCGAAAACCACTCTGTTAGAATGAGAGGTCATATTAAGGTCTTACGTAAAATCTACATTGAACCATCCCGAAATATGGTGGCGTAAGTGACAATTTAAAATTACAAGTGTATAGTTCTTTCTTGACTGAACAAGCCTGGGCCTCAAATCAATAATTTTGTTATGCGATTGTGTCATTTGTCGTTCAATTACTTCAGTATAGTAAATTTTTGACAGTTTACGAAATCTGTCAGTCCTTATGTCATTAGTGTCATCGCACGGCCATCGAAACCTATCGGTACATTTATGTCATTTAGTGCAATAATTGGACGGCCATTCTAATAAAATTGAAATAGCAGACTTAGTCTCCTGGTGCAATTTCAGTCAATTTCACTAACGTCCATTTTTTTTTCCAAACATTGTCATGACTTATCTATAATAGATTTAAGAAGAAATATAAATACACTAGCGGCCCACCCCAGATTCACATGAGTATGTTTATTAACCCCCTTGAAGGTGATACATCCAAAAATCCTTAGTGGATGATTTCAACATAAAAAAATATAGTCTAAAGTTATAGAATCTCCGTTGATGAATCAGTAAATAAATAAATATTTTGGGGCCTTATAACACAGCAATTATCTGCTATCATATCATACTTACCTTTATCCTTTTGATTTGTAAATAAATACTTATAATACATAAGAAATACTAAGACAAACACAAACACATATTTGTTTCCTGTGAGAAACGAATCCACGACCTCATGATCAGCAGTCCAAACCTTGAACCACTAGACCACAGACGACGTCAAAATCAGGACAAGTAATATAAAATAAAATAAAATATTAAATAGTACCTATAGATAAGTGCTCAAGTATAATACACAACTTACGCCTTAATTCCCCTACGCCGTACTTTGTTACTGAATATTGATAATGATATTGAGCAAAATATGTTTATCATTTCAAATGGAACTTTGTGGAATTGATACACGAGTGTATAAGCACTTAGTGTTATTTAACTGTGACTACAGACTCATAGAAGTTTTAGTGCAAATTCAACAGTTTTTTTTACTTTACGAGTTTGAAACGTGATTATGTTTTAGTTTTAATGTAAGTATATTATCTAAGTGTTAGAGTTACTCTTTTTTTCTTCTTTTTTAACGCATATAACCACAGATTATTATTACTTCTTGCTGTATCAATGTTTAAACATTTTTTGAGTAATATGAGGCCATCTCTCTAATAAACATTTTTTTTATTTTTTTTTTCATTTCATCTCAATAGCATTAGTAGTAGTACAAATCGTCTCTCGTGCAGGTTTTAGGCACAAGCGGAAGTGATGCATCAGCAAGTTCTGCCAGCAAGTGTGGTATAGATTACATACTCTGGATCGTTGCACATTGAGCAAGATTAATATATTTCTGAAACCCGATTCGCACATAAAATTAGTTCATAATACTAGGTAGCTAATGTAATTCCGATCAAGAAAGCAGACTATTCGTTTTGATAAAACTTACTAACCAAATAATAAAAAAAATAGCCCGGCTTGTTTGTGATCCGTTCGGTCACGTCACACCAATTTAAATTAGGAACGCAAGACGTCACAATGTAAAATTATACCTCATTATTGAAGAAAGGAATTTAAATTTTGGGCTGGCAAACCATTTTCTTCCTTTCTTTCTGCTTCAGAGTTTTGTCGATAGACTGTATCACCAAAATTTGAGCATGTTCTGTTTCAACAAATATGCTCCACTTGCCGGAGTGCCTTTACTTGCATCTTTGAGGAATTAAAGAACGGCAATGACGCGGCAACTAAAGTGATTGCTTATTAGGCCCAAGTAATTAAAAAATAAGGCCCTAAAAACCCGAACGAAACGCTTTAAGTCTACTTTTATCATCCGCTGAAATGTGGAATGAGCTTTCCGAGTGGGTCTGCCCCAATAGCTATAATTTGGGTGTCTTTAAATTTCGCGTGAATCAGTTTCTTCTAGGCAAGCGCGCTTCACCGTAGATCACAGTGTCGCTTAACATCAGGCGAACTAGTGTAGGCCTATCGTGAATAAAAAAAAAATAAAAAAATAGAGAAATTAAAATATTTATTTACCAATAGCCATTTCCCTCGCTTTCAGCCACGAGAAGGTCTTTTTGATACCTATGTCCTTCTCCAAGTTATAATTTATCTATGTATCAAATTTCATCAAAATCGGTTCAGCGGTTTAGGCATGAAAGGGTAACAGACAGAGTTACTTTCGCATTTATAATATAGTAGGGGTTAGTGTGTATGGTAGTGTTATTCCCTAAACACGAAGAGAAGATCGTAAAATTACGGTAGATACCTACTTTTCGAATCGAATCTGGTGTTTTAGACGTGTGGTTTATGCCACGACTCAGTATCGCTTTATAAATATACCTTCTTCGGGTAATGATGATCATCACAATAATAGATGGTGAAAATTAATATCATTATTGCTTAGCAGTACAATATTTCGAAATGCCCACCGCATTAACAAAGTATTCCGCTGAATAATTACTAACCCAAACGAAGTCAGCAGAAGAGTAAATTAAAATAATAATAAAAAAATAAATGACGAAACGTTTGGCGTAGCGGCTGAGCGATCGGCTTCTGCGCCACAGGTTGTGGGTTCGATCCCCACACGGAACAACTATTTGTATGACCTACATGTAGTTGTTCCGGGTCTGGGTGTTTGTGTTTGTGAAAGTTTGTGTTTGTGAACGCACCCACGATATAGGAGAAAATCCTAGAGTGGGGCAAATTCTTTTAAAAAAAAATTATCGTTATTCCTAAAAATATCAAGCGATATGAATTAGATACATAAGCATCGTAGTATTTCATCAAGTTCGTGATGCTATGACAAAGGATTGTGAATGATCAATGATAGTAAAACTATAGTAAGCAATTAATAGGTTTAATTTAAAATATGACATCATTCATAATAATAACAATGAAACAATCAACATTGATTAATGTACTATCTATTATGCATCATATCATTACGATTAGGTATATGTTTACCCGATCCAAACTACGTCTGAGAACTAAAATACTTAAAATAATATTTGTCTCCACCTTTTTTTTATCTCAATCTGGGAATCGAACCCCGAACCCCTCGATCAGCAACCGTGTTTCGTTATCATTTGATCATTGAGACATGAGGCAGCAATACTTATTTTTTTTTGTTTAGAAATCATTAATTATACTTAGAAACTATCTGATGTGCTGTTCTTAAAAGGCAAAAGTTTATTAAAAACAATTGTTTAAAAAAAAGTCAATAATTCTTTATAGAAGGATTAAAGAAACTTTAATCTCAATAAAAACATAAATGTCACTTACTTGAATACTAAAATCTTAAAACTACCATAAGTTTGTCGTCGTCATTTAATAATTAGTTATTAATTCATTAATTACCCATCCAATACATTCATTTCTCCAGAAGTGATTGTACATAATGCTATGTTGAGTTTTGAATGCATTGAATGGGTTTACATTTCTTATTGAGTGAAATAATGTTGTGCTCCCTCAAAGATTCAATAAGTAACTTATAAAACGCTCACACAATTAAGTTTGTTTATTTTTCTTTCAGAACGAAAATGAAAAAGCTTCTAATCCTGTTCGGCCTTTCGGCTTTAACTACTGTAATATCCGGCAAAAGCCATTGTCACGCTTGCTTCGACAATATTTGCTATTCCAAAGCTGTAATATTTCAAAACTATCCAATATCCGGCCAATTAGCCGTTGACAGGGTTGCCAATGTTGTTTATTTTCACTACGAAGACACTCGACCTTTGGATCACACTGTTGCATTCGATTTAGATGATATTAGATTCTTGTATATACCGGATATTCAATACTCCTTTGCTCGAACAGTTGATCAAACTACCAGAGATGTCTACATAGGTGGTGCAAATGGACTCTACAAATATGATCCTAATACTAACCAGACCACCAGTTTCGGTCTTTTCGACAAGACTATCTGGCATATGCAGTTTAAAGACAAAATTTATTACACAGTTTTTAAGACGAAAGGACTTTTTACTTTAGAAAAGAAACAATCAAAGGCTGTCGCAGCATTGAAAGACTATTATATTGAGTATTTTATCGTTGACAAGAGAGATAATATTTATTTTATGAGTAACTTCACCGTGTACAAATTGAAGAAAGGAGAGAGCAAAGCAATTATTTTCTCGAGTATAATATATTCCTTGACAACTGATATATATGATAACGCATATTTCATTCATGGAGAAACCCGGGGATTGTTTAAAATTAATTACAGAAGTGGCAGATTGACTGAAGTCGGTGCTTTTGGAAGTGGATCTCCTTTTAGGACTGTATTCGACAATTATAACAACGTGATATATTATGACGAGGATAGTGATAAGCTATTCTATTTGACGCCGAATTACGGACGATGTAAAGTGACTAATGAAGGAAAGGGATTGAAATTGAGAAAAAAAGTGTCATCGTTCTTTGAGTAATAGCGATACTAATTACTAAAGTATTCGGTTTTCGATTGTTTGAAGCCGAAAAGTGTTAGTTCAGACATTACAAAAAAGGTTATTTATTATGATGTGTGGTTAACTAGGTATTTAAATATAAGCACCAAAAATAAGGTTATTATTACTTGATGCATTAAAATCTAAGGAAGAAAATTTGATGTTTTATTTACTGGACATTAATCAATCTTTAAAGCTTATATCTATTAGTAATAAAAAGTAAGATATGGTGCAAAACAGTTTTTGCAAAAATAAGCTTTATTTCCTCCCTTGTTCCGCACGGATTTTTTTATTCATCATTATAGCCTTTTATTAATTCGGTACAGAGGCCAACACAGCTGCCACAATCTGTCAAATTTCTTTGATAGATTTTCAACTTTAATACAATACCATAAGGTTCATGTTCAATTGGGAAAATTTGACAGTTTTGGATTGCTTGACCTGCTGGCGTCTGTACGTTGGGGTCGACTTCCAGTCTCACCAAATGAGGCAGTATCCTAATGATGAACTGGTTGTCAGGCTTTTCGGACTTCTGACCACCACTGATGATTGTCGTAATTGTATGAGAATTTTGACATCGAACTGGATAATGTTAGGTAGGTACATTATTCTGTGCGTATACCTTACTTAGTTTGTCGTTTACTTGTTTGTCTTGTGTTGTGTATCAGAATAAATTTTCTTTTCTTCTTTCCGTCTTTCCTGCTTTCTCTTTCTTTCTTTCTTCTCTTCTCTTCTCTGTCTTTCTCGTGGCTAGAGGGTCATTAGGGCTACGCGGGGCACATAGGGACTACATAGGGCTACTGTGCCTTAAGGTTAATCCGTTTCTGACTGGGAATTTCATAGGAAAACCCAATAGATAACAAACGAAGATAGCACTTTGAATAATGTGTTTACGAGACAATCGTTATTGTTTTCATTTAAATTAAAGTGCATTACTTTATTTCTTAGGTTATCATACGACTTTCTTTGTCGTCAGTGACCTATCTAGTTCTATTTAAATTATTTATGCTCTAGTTTGTGTACAGGTACATGTATGTGTGAGTATTGGTGTTTGTGAACGTAATTGGTGTTTGTGAATTTGGAGCTGCCCGACTGCTAAAGTACCTCCGCCTTGCAGAAATTCGAAGTGGAATAACACTGTTTTGAGCTGTGTTGTGTTCTTTACGATGAGCAAGGTTGCTAGTGCTCCGCGAGGAAACGTGTTGGCCGTGGGAGGACCTTACTATTTCTCTTTCGTTTTACAGGGTCGGCAACGCGCAAGTGATACCCCTGATGTTGCAAGCGTCTATAGGCTACGGTAACTGCTTACCATCAGGTGGGCCGTATGCTTATTTGCCACCTTAGTGATACTTATATAAAAAAATAGATCAATCACGCCTAACCTAGGTCTTCTAATAAAAGGTCAGCCTTTTGCAAAAATCTCCGAGGTTCTA
Source organism: Acronicta alni (assembly GCA_964056405.1). Lineage (NCBI taxonomy): Eukaryota > Metazoa > Arthropoda > Insecta > Lepidoptera > Noctuidae > Acronicta > Acronicta alni. Next base: position 3,208,142 of record OZ043939.1, read on the forward strand.
TTAATAACAAAGAAATATGTGTGCTTTTTTAAAATCCGTAATTATGTATTTTTAATTCAGTGTCTAATATTCGCGTTTCAGAAATCAGTAAATCCTCCTTGTTCCCATTAACTGTGTGTATGTGTGCTATTATAATATGGTTAGGTATTCGTAACACTCACATGTTATGTAATGTTCGCCTAACAATATCAGATTGCATTTAAACAATACGACTGATACATCAACATGGCAGAAAGGGTCTGTAAAGATGTGCGACTAATCGTTCGACTAAATTGTCGCAACGCATACCTTAGAGATTTTCTTTATGGCGTGTGAAGTATCTATCTAATCTTTCTAATTCTGAGAGGAGACCATGCCCAGAAGTGTGACAGTATATAGATGGATGATACAAGCAGCGACGGCTATCAGACCTCAGCAATCTTCTGAACATGTATATCGATGTGTTGAAAATAGTATCTTTACGACAAAAAGTTACGAAATGACATACTTAAATTTTACTTCAACTTTAAGTTGTACCCAACTTTTAGAACTATAAATGTAAGTGTTTTGAAAACTATCTTCATAGTCTGTATTTGAAAAAAAGTCGTAGATTATTGTTTTTTTTTTGTACGTATGAAGTTTTCCTATCGTGTCATCAAATCATTTAATGATACAGGAGATATAAATAGAGATAGAAATTCGATATCAGGCGTGGTTTGAACCTGCGTCCCTCCTCACTTACGTCCCTATAAAACGTAAGAATGAGGAAAATAAATTCGATATTACAGGCAGTGGTCTCGGTTGCTTAGTTGGCTAAAGCTTTCAGTGTATTTAACCGGAGGGTAGTAGGTTCAAACCCTGCCTGAGATCTAACTATTCTTTCTCCAAAATTTACATCCTTAATGATGTTAAGGCCGCCCATGGTATGTCTTCAACAAAATGTATGTGTCTGTATATTATTTAATTAATTGGTGTACAATAAAGTGTATATAAATATAAATAAATACATAAATGTTTAGCATGCAGTAATTTAATAAAAAAATACTAGATCCAGAAGATGTAGAAAACAAATATTTTATTGCTTGTTCCGCTCCACCCTAATCTAACAACGTCAAATGATTTAAAAAAAAAACAAAAGAACAGAAAGAACTTTAAAATAATAACAAAGAGAAAGCAATATTTAATATGATTATCTTTCTTCACAGACCCTTCATCCTTTTGACAAATGAGCTATTCTCCCGATTCATCACAGTGAAAACGAAAGATTAAATAAAATCTCCATTGTATTCCACAGAGGATTTATATTTATTTTTTTAACTTTGTTTTTCTTTATTCAGGCCAAGGAAATTCGTTTTCGCGAACCTTTAAAACAAATTGTTTTGCTTCCGATCAGGAAATGTACCATAACATCATCATGCTTCTATTACTTGAAACGTTAAGTTTGTTTTTGGTACTTACGTATACATTTATGTATTTTTGTTCATGGCAGGCCAGCGGAAAGCGCGTATTGTAATTTTATTGTCAACAAATTAGTTTTTTGTACCATACTCAATACTCAATTCGTTCATTGCACTTCGCAATGTTAACAGTTGTTATACAGGCTATGGCAATCATGGACCCTGTCGAGCACGGCAACGTAGGAAGAAGGATAGATAGGAAGAAGGATAGATAGGAAGAAGGCAATATATTTACTTTATATGCCAAGTTTAGAAAGAAAAGTCAGTTGTTCTTTAAAAATAATAAAACACAAGTTTTTCGAGCGATTTAAAAATCATCTTGACTATGAAACTGCAAATTTGTGAATATGTAAAAGAGTTGATGAGTATTGCCTAGGGCAAACCATTCAGTTAGGTAGGTTAAATTTCGAGAAAAAGGTCACTCGTCGAATCCGACTCGGCTGGGCAGCGTTCGGGAAACATCGCAACGACTTTTCGTCAACTATACTATAGTGCTTTAAGCTACCTAAGTAAGTAATTCTTAAACAAATGTGTGTCATGACTAACGTGACCAGACGTCCCGTTTTGAACGGGACTGTCCCTTTTTCTAGTTACGAGTCCCGGTGTCCCCGAAATGAACTCTGGGACGCGAAATTGTCCCGTTTTCTGAAACGTGCCAAGAGTTTCATTCTTACTTAAAATCATCACTAGCTATATTAAAGCAATTTTGTTCCTCTGATAAATATAAATATAACTAAACGTTTCGGGTATATATATTTTTTAATTCGTGACTTTTAAGCTGACTTTTTCTAAATAAATAACTATAAAAAAGTGTTTTTTTTTATTTACTACCTGTTAACTAACTTATATAAACCAATATCCCGTTTTGAGTCAAAAAATAAATGGTCACGTTAGTCATGACATATGGCACACAGTTGATAAGAAGTTCATAAGAAAGCTCAAGGTAGCTCAGCGAGCTATGAGAGAGTTGTTTTATTTTTCTATGAGACATCAGAAATGAGGAGATCCGTAGAATAACCAAAGTTGCCGCCATAGCTGAAAGGATTAGCAAGTTTAGGTAAGTGGCAGTGGAAGGCCACATAAGTTGTAGAACTCAGCATTTGTAAGGAACATTATTCCACATGGACTAGAATATATTATCTTGCTACACAAGGAAAGCAGAGGGCACCAGCTATCTTGTTTATAGAATACTGACTACCCCCGTGGTGTTTCCTTTTTGCTCGGCTCCTATTAGTTGTAGCGTGATGTTATATAGCCTATAATCTTTCTCGATTGTTTTTTTTTTTTAATTCGAACCAGTAGTTCCTAAGATAAGCGCGTTCAACCAAATAAGCAAACTTCAATGTACTAGCGACCCGCCCCTGTTTCGTACGGGTGCAATGTACTAATAACATACATGTATTATACATATAGACCTTCCTCTTGAATCACTCTATCTATTAAAAAAAAAGGCATCAAAATACGTTGCGTAGTTTTAAAGATCTAAGCATACATAGTGACAGACAGTGGGAAGCGACTTTGTTTTATACTATGTAGTGAAGTAAAGATACGAATATACAGACAATCGCAAGTCGCAGCATCTGACCACAGCCTAAACAGAGTATTGTGTATCTATTGTAAGGTTTGTAGATATTATATTTTGGGAAATGTCGGCAGTTAGTCGTTTGATTTCCTGACGCGCTCTAGACTTGTATACACCCCGGAATATTTTTCTAATGGTAAGTCAATTTGATTTATTTAATTTTCATTCAGAAAGCTTGTGGCAACATCTATCGTTTTACATTTTTAATTTTCTGTTTTCTCCGTCCAGTCCATAGCTTATGCATTTTTATTTGACTTTATTATTATTGGACTAATATTATATTAATAAGTAAGTCTAATTTAAGGGTCGTTAATTAAGAGTCATTGATTAATTACAAAGTCAAAGTCAAAATAATTTATTCAAAATGGAGTACTAGATTGAACGTCATTTTTACACGCCCTTCACCGCTTCCTAGTGTTTTGGCTGGGAAGAAGAAACGACGTAACAAATTCCCCAGGAACACGTTTCTATCTGTTAATTAAGTATGTTAAGTAAAATGTTACAATTATAAAACAAAATCTTTATTGCTATATGTCAGCCAGTGCACACTATGTTATATGTTTATTAATTAATTATTAATTTTATATTGTGTGTGATAATTATTAATACATATCTGTATGTCACTAATAGCAAAACATAGCGCACCACATATTGTTATTCAAGATCTTCAAATGGAAACACCTATTCTATTCACAGGATTTCCTAGTTAGAGGCTTGGATTCGAACTTGAGACCTTTTACTTGGAATTCCAATGGTCATATCACAATGCTATCACTGTTTTAGTAGTATTAGTAAAGACTAATACAAAGATTTAAAGTAGGTAAGTAAAAGTACTTACCTACTTTAAATCTTTACCTTATCGACGACCGGCTCGAGAAATTTGAAATATTGCAATATGACATGATTCTATTTCTTTCTATTTTCTAGTTAGCCATGCTGATGGTCGCCACTGCACTGACAAGGGTTACTTCCGCTCATTCATTGCCGTCAGATGAGAGGGGGTTGAGTGTAAGTAACTATTTTGTTACTGTTGGTATCCGCAGCTTTGCTTGCGTTGTTTGATGTCATGTGAAACAGTAAGTTTCAAACGCCAGCAGGTCAAGCTTCCCAAAATTCTTAATTAAATTATCCTAGTAAATTGTACAGTAATTTTAAATTGTTTAAGTAAATAAATTTAATAAGTTTAATTTATCTGCTTCGTAAGTTCGATTCTCGTGCAAAAGTAAGCGACTGACCTGACCTGCGAAGTCGCTTCACTACTGTCAAATTTTCCCAATTGTAGTACTTTATTGATTTTTTTGTATTGAAGTTGAAAATCAATCAAAGAAATTTAACAGATTGTGGTAGCTTGATGTGCTGGCCTCTGTTAGCGTTATAAATAATAGCATTCATGTTATTCTGATGTATAAATAATAATACTGTAAAGTTTCATCAAAATTCGTTCAGTAGTTTTAGCATGAAAGAGTAACAAACATCCATCCATTCAATCCATCCTCACAAACTTTCACATTTATAATATTAGTAGGATAGGATAGGATTATAAAACACCGTAATTGTATTGAAGATTATAAGCAACGGAAACATTGATCGTGTCATTCGTCGTCATTCATGACGTCACCGCGATACATGGTCACCGTATCATGGACAACTTTGAAGGACAAGTTATTTAGCAAAGGAAAAAAATCTAAAAAGATAGTTTGAAGGACAATTTTGAATCCATAAAATAGCAGAGGGACTTCTGAAGTAATCAGAGGGTAAATCATAAATGTTGTGTTGCGTACTGCCATGTCTGTAGCTAATGTGTGTAGCGTACATTATCCCCAGAGTTAGAACATGTAGGACCCACATTACTCAGATAGTTGTCCGTTTACGACTAGTTATCAGCGGAGGATCTTAATCCCAGATCTATGTACTAGCATAGACTTAGCGTTGTGTGTCGGATCGTTTTATTCCCTGCAACATGGTTGAGTCGAACGACGCGTCATATTCGTGAACGGGTGCCGTCTATCGGAGCTGGTCAGCTTTTACTGTCAATGGCAATCTTTTTTTTTCTGTTTGTGTAATTTATTAGTACACATCAAACTGCATCGTTCTCAGGAAATGTTTAAAACAAAAATTTTAAACCAAGATTAACACTAATCATTTTTTGGATTTTATCGCGTCATATTGATATTATTAATTCCAACGTTTCGGACCCTTTACAGCGTCCATGGTCACGGGTAGACTGTCATGATTTAAAGAGTGACTATGGATTTTCCTGCCGGTTCTTCTCCATAAAACCTACTTTTTGGAACCGTGCAACTAGTTTTGACTTTTCAAAAGTGCTGTTATAAGGGTCTAATGGAAATAAAATACTTTGATAATCTGGGGTTCTATGACTGTTGCCAAAAGAAATCTCGTTGGTGTTTGCCTGATTCTTATAAGCGAAATCCCGGTATATCTAAGACCATTAAACTTTCAATGTCCACACATCCTGTAATCGAAATAGTGAAGAAAGTTTTTTTCTGGTTTCTTCTCAATTTGTCCAACCTGAAAAACCTTACGCTTACGACCAAAAAAAGTGCCGAAAAACATACAATCATGCCTGTTTTTTCCAAAGGGTTAGGCAATGTAAACACACCACAGTTCGGTATGTTTAGGTCCCATGTAATAGGGGGCGAGCCTATTGCCATTAACCAGACACAAATCCAAACTGCTACTGAGAACTTCACAGAAAAACCTTATAACACTATGCTCGACCTGGGAATCGAATCCAGGACCTCTAGCATAGCAGTCGCGCTTAGAACCACTAGGTTAACGAGGCAGTTACTTATTTCCTATCCTATCCTACTAATATTATTGACATGAATAGTTTTATATTCCATCTTTCAACCTATTGTCTACTACCTTTATACTTACTTAAAATTTTATTTTAGTTAATTAAATAGATTTTTTGTTTTTCACTGTTTATAATTATGTGGGTAGGTACTTTGATAATTGTTGCTATCAAGAGCTGATGTCTATAATTATAATCCCTGAATGTATTCTCAGATACTGTAACGTTAGTTCAAAATTAGTTGATCACTTACTTATGTAGTATGTAGGCATGTATAATAAATTAATAATTACTAAGCTTGGTGGGGACCTGGTGTCCTAAAATACAGGCTTCGGCTTAGTTTAGGCACCAGTCTCCCACAAATAAAATTTGTTTTGCTTTTAAGTTGCTTGTAATTATACCTAACTATTAACTGTTTTATTTGTGGAAGACAGTAAAGAATTTATTATTATGTCCTTTAAAAAAAAATATAAGTGAAAGTTTATGTCAACTTTCATGTGTGTTATTTTTTCACGCAAAAACTACTTAGCGTATTTTGATGAAAACGATTTTGAGTTAATTAGCTAAATAACAACGATAATTAAAAGTAACTTAACCACGAGGACGAAGTTGCAGGCTAGAAGCTAGTAATTTATAAAGCAATAAGATTAATTAATAAAATCTTACAGAAATACTTGGCAAAAGGGATATTTAGCGAAGATGACATGACACCCGATTTCACAGAACAGCTCGGCCACCACGACCATGGGAGTGACATAAAGAAGCGACACCAAGTAGAGAAGTATGAGTCCCCAAGGCCTCAGCATAAAACTGAAGTCAAAAATGAATCCCCACGTTCTCAGCATAAAACTGAAGTCAAAAACACAACAGGTGTGTATCAATAAATTGTTCTGTGGGAATCGAACCCACGACCTCGTGAACAGCAGTCTCACATGCGAGCCACTAGACCACAGACGTCGTCACGTCACAATCAACGATATCTCACATAGCTAACTTCAAAATATGATTATTTTGGAGAACTTGAGTTTAATTTGTATTTATCAACAATATTTGTTTCTTGAAGCGATATCAAAGTCTGCGGTTGTACGCGATCCGCCGGAGAAGAATAAGAAGCGGCTTTCCCAACATACTGAGGACGTTGATGTAGTGGATAGAGAGGACCATGTTACCCAGTACCTGGCTGACCTTCTGGTCAACACGGATAGTGAAATTACTAGTCTACAGGTAAGAATGAAGCTTGTGGCTAAGTCATTTTATTTCGGGTCCAAGTAAAACTAGATGCGGCTGAATTATAATTTTGTCAGCTAGCAAATGCCCTAGGAAACTAGATGGAGCCGATCTAGTTTTAATTAATAATAAATGTCATTGATCATGTAACAATAAAAAATGTAGGGTAGCTGTCAGTAATTATATCATTAAGACGCCCACCACCTCAGTCTACCCGTGACCATGGACGCTGTAAAGGGTCCGAAACGTCGGGATTAATAATATCAATATACGAGATAAAATCCGTAAAAAGTAGTTTTATTTCAATATAATTTTTTATTCACATTCAGATTAATTTATTTGTATAAATATAATATAGATTACATTGAAACGGAATATAAAAAGTAATAAATTCTCGGTCATGAATTGGTCTCGATAAATAAATTGGTCGGCCATATAGCTTCATTTTGATCTTTCATTTATTTGTATAAACATAAGTAGGTTACATTGATGTGGAAAATAAAATAATAGATTCTCTATGTCTTGTCTTGGTACAGAGGCAAGCGCATCAAACTACCACAATCTGTCAAATTTCTTTAATTGATTTTCAACTTTAATACAAAACCAAGAGGTGCATATTCAATTGGGTAAATTTGACAGTTTTGGATAGCTTGACCTGCTGACGTATGTACAATACAAATTTTGACAGAGTAAAAAAATAATTAACAATTTGATTTCTTGCTTAATTAATAATGGTTGTTGCTTTAAAGAAGCCCCTGCATATTTCGCTAATCGGTTCTTACCCGTTAGAAAAATCAATCAATTTTGCCAATCTCTTCAACATTATGACCAAAAATTAATTAAAAATATAATTAGAAGAAATTAAGACAGCAAGTTAAGATTTTGATACAACATTATTACCATCATTTCTTCCGGAAGATTTTTAAGTATAATGCATGTTACATGCATGTTATTCGTACATTATTGTACCCGTGCAAAGCCGCGGCGGGTCGCTAGTAATATTATTATACGAAAGAAGTTATCTGTTACATTTTCACACCTAAACCACTGAACAGATCACGATCATATTTGCCACGGAGATAGATTACATCCTGGAGAAACACATAAACCACATTTTGTCTCAAAAAATTTGTAATTTGTCCTTCATAGGACGTGAGTGATATAGATCGTTATTTTTTAAGTCAGAAGGGCGTTACGAGGTCACTGGTAAAAAGCACAGCTGAACAATATCTATTTATAAGCGTAGTTATTATTTACGAGGAATTAAGTAAACGTATTCATTTTGATTTGCAGGCAAGCGAAATAGAGGATGAACGAGAGCGAGAGGGTTTTGAGTAAGTACTTACCACCACATCGCTCTATGACCACCATGTCGCTCTACGACTGTTGTGTGATCTCTATTTTTACCTACTCAACTACCATACTTTTTACACAATAAGTTAGTTGTACACCGCATTTTCGCCAGGCGCCGACCTTCTCCTTTTTGTTCAGCTCATGCGAGCTTATATTTCAAGTTGAAATACTTTATTAGCTTCCTCAGGAATTGGGCTATCAAAAGCAAACGAAGATTTTTTTCAAATTCGACCGGTAGTTCAGAGATTAGCGCGTTCAAACACACAACAACATTTTTCAGCTTCATTATATTAGACAAATATCATAATTCATGTGACTCAAATGTTGATCGGTCCAAACTAAAAAAAAAAAAACAAGAAATCCCACGAAAAATGTACTTTCACATTTTCTTGAATTATTTTCTATTAAGTATTTTTTATTTCCATACAAGCCTTATTGTATCAGCGTAGTTATTAGCAAACAAGTGAATGTAGAAATAATATACCTACACTCATCTATATTTTATGTAAGACCCGACATTGAAGTAGGTACGTATTTGTAAAAGCTGACGTCATCATTAATAAGGCTTGCATACAAGTCATGTCCTATACAGGATCGGCACTGTGGAAAATATCAATTTATGCTGTCCTTACCTGCTTTATTTGAGCCCCAACTATGTCGGGGTCGGCGTCCATCCAACCAGATCTTCCCTGGCGTGGGTCCAGCCCACAAAAAAGGTTGTGGTCGATATAATATTGCATTTCTACAAAGGAGACGTTTACAAAATGTACGTGTGTATACTTTATACAGTGAATAGGCCCGTGAGGGCAAAGCCGCGGGACGAACACTTTTTAAACACTTAATAAACCTGTAAGATTTTAATCTGTTTGCTCTAGAAAATTAAATATATATACACAATTTAAAGGCATTGGATATAACGGTTAAGGAAAGCATTGTGAGGAAACCTGCATGCCTTAGTAAAACAAAATAACTGTTTATAAGGCATTATCTAATAGTTGCTATTCAGATATAAAATGAATCATAGTTAATAGATGCTGGTAAATTAAGTTTTGCAAAGAAATTACTACTGAGTATTTGTACGAGATCTTCTCGACGGTGTGTGTAGTTTGCAACCCGCACTAGGCCAGCGTGGTGGACTATAGCCTAATCCCTCTCATTCTGTGAGGAGACACGGGCCCAGCAGTGGGACAGCATATGGGTTGATGATGGATATAACGTCAGTCTATTGACCTCAATAGGGTTGTGGGCATACCCACCGTGCCTACAACGGTGGATCCACGCTTGCATCCTCCGAATGTTATGTTAGGGTCTGCTTTCTGTCAAAGTAATTGCGGCTGAATATAGGTATTATCACAAAACGATTGATATCAGAAATATCCTGTAAAATCTATAAAACTTCCACGAGGAAACGTTGTGCTGACAGTGGGGGGACTTTGATCCTTATACTGCCAACCCAACTATTCCTCTTTTAATACAGGGTCGGCAACGCGCAAGTGATACTCCTGGTGTTGCAAGCGTCTATAGGCTACGGTAACCGCTTACCATCAGGTGAGCCGTATGCTTGTTTGCCACCTTAGTAGAATAAAAAAAACTTAGAAACTTGACATCCAGACGGTTGTCAGGCTTTTTGGGTTTATGACTACCACATTAACTCATGAGTATCACAACCGGGATGGACTGCTTTACGTGCCCTCCAAGGCAAGGAGAACTTTACGTGCTCTCCGAGGCACGGAGGGGTCCTTTTCGTGGACCAAATTTAGCCTTACTGTTTAGGTCATGGTTACTGTGCTATATTTGTTTCAGGTTTAAAGAGGACCCCTTCTTTGCGTTTCTAACAGGTCTGGAGAAGGCTCATGAGGTGGAAGGCACCTGGACTCAGCCTGCAGACGAAGATCTGGAGAACGACGATGTGCCCAACCTTATTGCTGATGTCATTATAAAATAAACTTTAATTTTATGTCATTTGTAGTTTTATTTTTGCTTACATTATAAATAATAGATGATAGACTGGATGCGGAAGGCGGAGAACCGGGTGTTGTGGCGCGATTTGGGAGATGCCTATGTCCGAGCAGGGGATTGCTATAGGCTGATTTGATTTGATGATAAATCATGGTCATTGGTCCAGTGGCAGCAAGCGTGGCTGCGGGATGTAAGGTCCTGAGTTTGATTTCCAGCAGTGTTATTGGGTTTTTTTTAAATCATATAAACAAAAATCACATACCTACAGACCATTACGTGAATTCCTAAAAGAGGTGCAATGTCGAACACCCAGACAATATTTTAAGCACGTCACACACGGTATAGATGCTATAATAACTATATCGCTCGCCATACATTATCCGTCTACGATACGCGATGCTTATAATTGAAGCATAGGTAGGTACCATCATGCCTGTACTCCTCGAAAAAGAAATATTTCTGTCCGTCTGTCTCTTTTTTAGGTTTTCGCTGCTAAACTGCTAAACCAATTTCGATAAATTTTAGTATAATGATAGATTGGACCTTGGAGAAGGATATACTTAAGCTATTTTTGTTTCAAAAAGCTTTAAAATTCTTCTCCAAAATGTTTTTGATGATGTTAGACGCCCCTGGCAGCATTTTGAGCCACAGAGCCAGGGTCGCGCTTATAATGCAAGTCTCGCACAGGTCAATATCGGCCCGTGCGCAGAACAACAATGCCCGATAGAAGAAAAAAACCTTTGATTACATAAACGTACGAGATTCGCGTAGTTACTCACTGATAAATGATATATACTTATTTCTGTAGGTAAATAGAACTTTTAAAGACACTTACAAGTCAATATTTTACATTTTTTTTAAGTTAGATGGCTCCGGCATTTCCTAGCTGACGACCTCTGAGAAGAAACGCCGAAACAAACTCAGAGAATCATAGTCTCTTTTAAAGTCCAGACATTAAAAAAATTGGTCTAAAACACCATTAGCCATATTGGATTTCGACGTGACGTCACTCTCCTAGTACTTACTTATACTAGAATTTTGTTGAGTTCTGTGTTATTGTTTAGTAACGGAGTGACGTCACGACTCATAACAGCATGGCGGCTAGCGTTCCCAAAATTCAAAATAGTTTTTGAGGCATTTACGGTTTTATAAAATTGAAATAAAATTTCTACTTGTTCATTACGAACTCAAGATTAATTTAAAACAGTCTTCAAAAAAGGGTGTACCCTATTGAAGGGGTCCAGCGGCTGCTGGACCACAGCCTGTCATGGTCGTGGTGAATTTCACGGATCCCATGGCCATGACTATAGGACAGGTGAAGGCAAGTGCGGTTTTTAGTCTACCCTGCCACCTCCCCGGGTGGCGGAGGATCCATGAGGATTATCTGATATGTGATAAGTTTCAAGCTTGAATGTTATTATATCTTGTGTTCTGACTGTCAGAATATTTTTTCTCTTTCTTACATCATCATCCTCCTATCCTTATTCCAAATTACTTGGGGTCAGCGCAATATGTCTTTTCCTTCCATACATCTCCTTTAGCTGTCATCTCATTATTCACTTCCTTTATAGCCTTATCATCTCGCACACAGTCTATCGATTTTTTCTTTGGTCTCTCTCTTCCCTTACATTTATCTACATTCATCAACACCTCCTTTCATTTCCACCTTTATTTCTTTCTTACAAGTAAAACAAAAAAATTTAAAAAATGTTGTCTTGAAATTCTCCAACAACTTGTATTAAATGATTCTGAAAAATGCCAGCTTAATCTCCATGTCAGAATTCATGGCACACCCTTGTGATCTAAAAATAGCATTTATCTTAGTCAAACCTTTGGCTTTTGCTGGTATTACATGTTGGGGCCAATAGCCAATACGCCAATGGTGGCACAGATATTTATCATAACCAATATTGGACATTAGGAGGGACAGAAAAACAGCAGAAATAGATTACAAGAACCTTTTTAGTTTAACAAATGAGATTTTGTCTAAGATGAGAACTTATTGTACTGCAACGGAAATCCTTCCTTATTTTGAATATGACTTGCATCAAGGAAAATGCCTTCATTTTCAGGGCTGATAAAGTAAGGTTATTTCCGGGCAAATTGGGCAGCAACCTTATGATGTAGTATTAAAAAAGCATTTTGGACAACTTGGTGAAGTCATATTAGGATCCAAATGAATGGTAATAAATTAAGAAACTCAAAATGGTTGGCAAGAGATCCAAGATGAAGTATCGTGTCGTTCTACTCTTGTCGTGTCAACTGTCAATAATGAGATTATTTAATAGATATTGCTCAAGCCACGCACCGGAAAACGCAGTTTATGATGAAAACAAGATCGAGAGACCAGGTAAAGGTCACTGGAAGCCGATGGATGCCGACGTTATATAACCGGTCCGTGTGGAAGTCTATGGGGGATGTCTTTGTTAAGCAGTGCACGTTCCTTTGGCTGATATGATGATGATAAGGATTTTTAAGGTGATATATCTAATATATAAAATTCTCGTGTCACAGTTTTCGTTGCCATACTCCTCCGAAACGGCTTGACCGATTTTGATGAAATTTTTTGTGCTTATCGGGGAGGTCTGAGAATAGGCCAACATCTATTTTTCATACCCCTAAATTTTTTTTTTTATGGCAAAACAACGTTTGCGGCGGCAGCTAGTTAGACTATACTAATGAAGCGGAAGTCTAACACAATCCTATCCTATTAATATTATAAATGTGAACGTTTGTGAGGATGCATGGATGGATGGATGTTCGTTACTCTTTCACGCGAAACCTACTGAACGGATTTTGATGAAACTTTACAGTATTTATACATCAGAATAACATATACCTAGGCTATAATTTATAATGATTTTGAGTTAATTATCCAAATTACAACGACAATTAAAAGTAACATTTCCATGCACATGAAGTCGCTGGCAGAAACTAGTAATATAGAAACATCATATTATAGTCCTTTTAAACATTTGTAAGTAGTATGACACGTCCAGTTTTAAATTCTGGTGTGTTAAGGACAATTTTCATGGTTTGCAAAACACTTTAAATTCCATGGTCACCATGGAAAATCACTCTTAATTGTCCTCAAAAATCTTGACCATCGCAACGGCACCACACGACTTGATCATTAATATTCAAACACCGGTAACATTACCGAATGTAGACATCGTATACACTATGCATATTAAATGATACTCCAAACTGAATCATCGGCTAGATTGTTGATAAAACCTGATAAGGTTAAGTAGTCGTGTTCTTGGATACAGCCAATGATAGCCTAGTGATAAGACCCTGGACTGTCAAGTCCCCTGACTTTTCGAATTCATGTGCGTAGTTTAGTTTTAAGCTTACCATCTGTTTTAATTTATATGTACATTATGGAATGGATTAAAGATTGAATTGAATTAAATCCCTACTAATATTATAAATGCGAAAGTAACTCTGTCTGTCTGTTACGCTTTCACGTCTAAATCACTGAACTGATTTTAATGAAATTTGATACAGAGATAGAGTTGACCTTGAGAAAGAACAGGATAGTTTTTATCTCGGACTTTTGAAGAGTTCTCTTGGAAACGCGATATAACCGAACTCGACGCGGGCGAAGCCGCGGGCGGAAAGCTAGTAGAATATAAATAATTATCACTCGCTTAATCGGTGAAGGAAAATAACTTGAGGAAATCTGTATGCCTTAGTGATTTTTCTCAACGGTTTGTGAAGTCTGTTAACCCGCACTAGGCCAGAGTGGACTGTAGCCTAATCCCTCTCAATCTGAGAGGAGACCTATGCCCAGCAGTGGGATAGTATATGGGTGAATGATGAAGAACTCTGTTGTTGTTTGTTTTTACAGCTTCGTGTAAAATACTGATACTGGAAACTGCCTTAGCTTAGTGGCCAAAGCGCAACTGCTATGCTAAAGATTCTGGGTTCGATTCTTAAACTGTAGATGCATAATAAGTAACTACACCTCTGCCTAACCCTTCGTGGAATACAGGCGTGATGGTATGTGTATAATACTGTTATTCAGCCACATCTGTTAAGACTGGACCCCAACATACGGAAAAGACTTGAAGGGGGATGATTTACTCTAATATCATTTTACGTTGAAATAAAACTACATTTTACGGATTTTATCGCGTTATATTGATATTATTAATCCCGACATTTCGGACCCTGTACAGACGCCAGCAGGTCAAGGTATCCAAAACTGTCAAATTTTCCCAATTGAATATGAACCTTATGGTTTTGTATTAAAGTTGAAAATTAATCAAAGAAATTTGACAGATTGTGGTAGCTGGATGTGCTGGCGTCTGTACATCCATCCATGTCTACCCGTGACCATGGACGCTGTAAAGGGTCATATACGTCGGGATTAATAATATCAATATAACGCGATAAAATCCGTAAAAAGTGGTTTCATTTCAATGTTTAATATTCGCGTAAGTGTCAGAAATCAATATCATTTTACGTTACTTATCGTTCCAATTTCAAAATTCTGTCATTCCACACATTTTGTGGACAGCCCTTAATCTGCAACATTCAATCAACTCAAGTAAGGTAAATATGGATTAAACTCTGTGGCGCCAATATTCTGTCTCAAAGCCTCTTTGATTAGCCAACGGTGATTTATCCGACGACTGTATGTATGGTAGGGTGTTCAGAGTTCCATTTATGAATTCAATTCAATGTGTCTGTTTGTCTGTCAAAAACGGTACGAGTTGTAGGCTCAATAATGGCACGGAAAGAAAATGTATCTTTCACGTCTAAATCACTGAACTGATTTTAATGAAATTTGGTACAGAGATAGAGTTGACCTTGAGAAAGAATATAGGATAGTTTTTATCTCGGACTTTTGAAGAATTCTCTTGGAAACACGATATAACCGAACTCGACGCGGGCGAAGCCGCGGGCGGAAAACTAGTTCACTATAAAGCAGAAGATACATACTACTTTTACAGAAAAACAATTTGCTCAACTTGTAAATTGATCCTAGGACCTTCCACTCAACAGCCGTGCTTGTGTTGCTATTATATTATTAAATAATTATTAAGTCTGCCGTTTGTCGTTCATTCGTTCGTTTATTGTTACACTTACACACTTCTGCTGAACTGATGTTGATGAAATTTGCTACAGAGACAGATAAGACCTTGGAGAAGGCACCTACTCGTGAATGGGTGCCGTCTGTCGGGGGTGATCAGCTCTTACTGTCAAATTTAATGGCATTCTATTTTTTTTTTTCTGTTTAATCATTATACTGGATTAATTTTATTATTGTTGTACACATCAAACTGAATTGTTCTCATTAACTATTCAGAACTAAATTGTAAATCAAGACTAACATTTTTTTTTAAAGGAGTGTCTATGGAGTTTCTTGCCGGTTCTTCTCCATAAGACCCACTTTTTGGAACCGTGCAACTAGTTTTGACTTTCAAAAGTGCTATTTTAATGGTCTAATTGAAATAAAATATTTGACTTTGAGTTTGAAGGACATAAGCTACATTTTTGTCATCATTTGCCCTCTGGGATGCAGGTGAAACAGCGGGCAAAAGTTATTTAAAAATAAACTTACTTATATTGAATAATAATAAGTTAAAATAAAGTATATGTAAATTGTATGTCTCAAATTTGGACCCAACCTTCCAACATTGGCCCCAAATGTGTGAACACAGTTTATTCTATTTACAATGCAGGATTCCCGCCAAACGGCACAATGGCATCACTTGGATCATAGCCAGTGCACATTTTAATATTTTCTCTTAACTCAGCTCGCTTATATTAAATAAAATTTAATAAATACGTTTAGGAAGGATGCTTCTCGGATTTTTGGTTTAAACATGATAAATTGTTTGAGAGTCGAGTAGATTTCATATCTAAATATTTAAAGGCTTATTAATAAACGCGATAAAATCCGTAAAAAGTAGTTTTATTTCAATTTAAAGGCTTATGTTTTACTTCCTCAATAAAACACTATACTTCCAAAAAACACTATTTTAATGTGAAATTATTAAAAAAAAAAAATTACATCTAGTTATCTAATTAGTCTTCCTCCAAACTAATCATTGTTAACCCATTATTTTTTATCATATTTCAATTAAAGTTTAGCACTTCGTGTCCTTGGTCTAGAAAGTATCTAGAATCCAGAAATACTCGTAAGATTGCGAAGATAATTGGGTTGATGGCGGACGCTCTGTGAGATACTGATATTTAGCCACATCTAGCGATTGGAAGCCGACTCCAACACAAATCTTGGGTCACCTTCCTAGATTTCTCCCAGTTATACTTAGCGGCAGGATATCGAACAATGTGGTGGTGAACTCTCTTGGTTCCTACCAACTGTACCTATTCATTACCAACAACATAATTATGTTGTCTAATTTCTGGGCACGGGTCTCCTTCTCCAGAATGAGAGGTATTACACTATAGACCACCACGCTGGTCAAAATTCAAATAGATCAAATAGAAAATCTCTTAGACATGTAGGTTTGCTCACGATGTTTGCGAGTGATAATTTCTAAAAGTCCGTGGTGCGTGCCTAGTATGTGAACGAGATCTTTGATTTCAAATCAAGCCAAATCAAATGCATTTATTTGTAAACACAGGTGAAAAAAAACAAGTGTCTCTGTGTCCTGTCACGGAGTGGCATACAAATATTTAACAGACTGACAGACACAGTGCTCCACGAGGAAACGTTGTGTTGGCAATGGGGGGAACTGTGAACCATAAACTGCCAGGATCGGCAACGCGCAAGTGATACTCCAAGGCGTCTATAGGCTACGGTAACCGCTTACCATCAAGTGGGCCGTATACTTGTTTACCAACTTAGTAGAATAAAAAAAAACAAACAAATCCTATTTTATTATATTTTCTAACAGAATTATAACTATTTCCATAAATATTGTAGTTTATCCTTAAAATTAATTACCACATTACTTGGCTGTCTAACGCTTATATCCACCAGGATATCACTGTTTTTTCCACCACAATTTAATATCATCCTGCGTATGCACACCACCGGCAGTAAACTGATATAATATTACATAACTATAAAAAAAACTATGTCAGAACGCGACAGACTTCAAACAGACATACGGAACGTGCTCACAATAGCTAAGGGTTTGTCATAACGTCTGCGGAATGCCAACATGGTGTGGTAAATACCTTAAAGACCTCTTTTAGAATATCATATTTCATGATGTGTTTTCCTTTTATGAACTTCCAAAAAGGAGGTTTTATTTCGACTGGTATTTTGTTATGAGTTCTTTCGCTGATTTCTCCGAAAACCGATTTCAAGTATTTTTATCTAATAGACTGTATTTCCTATATGAATCTTCCTCTGAACCTTCCAAATATGTTGAGGTTGGCTTCCAGTCTAACCAGAGAATTTATAACAACCATGGAAATTGGAATGCGAGGGACTGACAAATCTAGTGTGCTTTTAATTAGAAGCTGGCTCTTTAGGTAAGGCTTTACAATGATATTGCGCTGGTCCTATTGGCAGGACATTAGGGCTTGTGAGTCAGAATATTGTATGACACATAATCAGGGTTGTCGCTGGTTTTAATCGACTTTGAAATTACTGGATTTGGTTTTACGACGTTTTTTTAAAGGCAATCATTAACAGACCTAAAGTACACCCATATCCGAAAAAAAAAACTGTGGACAACAACAAGATTTGACTCGGGTGGCAATCGAACCTATGATGCCGTCTTGGGACACCGCACCAATAAGAAGCCTATCATAGTTTAAAATTGAGTAATAATTAATGTACAGCCAGCAGGACGACCTATCCGAAACTGTCAAATTTTCCCAATTGAATATGAACCTTAGCACTTTGTATTAGAGTTCGAAATCAATCAAAGAAATCTGACAGATTGTGGTAGCTTGATGTGCTGGCTTCTGTACCTATCTATAAGTTAATTGTCTGTCTCGGAATGTGTCCAAATAAATCATTAATAATAATATTAAATACTTAAGATATTTTACACAACACTATCTAGTCCCAAACTAAGCAGAGCTTGTACTACGGGTAGGTACTAGACAGTGGATATAATACTTACATATATGTATATATATTTTTTGTAAATACATACCTACTTATAATACTGAAACACCCAGACCAACACAAACACTTATGTTCGTCACATAATATGTATGTCAGTGCAGTTCGAACCACTAGACTACAGAGGTCGTTTGTCTTTCTTTTTTCTTTCCATGACGGCCGGTAGTAGCGAGGTGACCATCTAAACGCTACGCTCACTTTGAAATGGATTATTAAACATTCTTTTTCCAAATCCAGATGTTGTTAGCTGCCTGTACACCGAACTCTTTGGTCGACTGTACCTATATATTATTTGACAAAGAACGTTTATCAGTAAGATCGGCTAATAGTTTTCCTTCGATGGGAATCACATTGTCTATTAATGAAACCCATAAAAAGTTTTTCATTGTACCGTCAATCAATTTATTTAGAACTACTTAGCTGTTGCGCACAGCTTCACTCGCATCCTAAATGTGTTTTTAAGACAAAAGGTAGCCTTATTCAACCATACCAAAATCCAAACCAATATCTATACATATATGTCCTTCTCCAACGTCTAATCTATCTCTGTACCAGATTTCGTCAAAATCGGTTCAAAGCGTAACAGACAGACATACTTTCGCATTTAAGTATAATATTACAGTAGGGATGTTTTATGCGTCATTCACTTTAAATGTAGGTATACAGTCCTCCTAGTAAAACGGTTAGGTTAAAATTTAAGGAATGCAAAACAGAAAAAAAAAAAAAATAGATTAATGTAAAATTTTCAGATTTTTGTGTTGAATTTTTTTAGAAAATTTCTATGGGTACTAGACAATGGATATAATTGCTTATGTATCAGTTATTTATCCATTCATGTTATTTTGTAAATACATACTTATAAATACACAAGAAACACCCAGAAAAACATAAACACATGTTCATCACATGAAAGTAAAAGGAAATGTAGGGTAGCTGTCAGTAATTATATCATCAAGACGCCCACCACCTCAGTCTACCCGTGAACATGGACGCTGTAAAGGGTCCGAAACGTCAGGATTAATAATATCAATATAACGCGATAAAATTCGTAAAAAGTAGTTTTATTTCAATGTATAATATTCGTGTAAATGTCAGAAATCAATCCGTAAAAAGTAGTTTTATTTCAATGTATAATATTCGCGTAAACGTCAGAAATCAATCCGTAAAAAGTAGTTTTATTTCAATGTATAATATTCGCGTAAATGTCAGAAATCAATCTGTAAAATGTAGTTTTATTTCAATGTATAATATTCGCATAAATGTCAGAAATCAATCCGTAAAAAGTAGTTTATTTCAATGTATAATATTCGCGTAAATGTCAGAAATCAATCCGTAAAAAGTAGTTTATTTCAATGTATAATATTCGCGTAAATGTCAGAAATCAGTAGATTTTCTGTTTGAAGCCCTGTTCACCTTGTATCCGCCAAAGTGCCAGCCCTAATCACTTAAGGTCGATTATGCGCGCGCATCGAATGTCAATGTGTAACCACTATTGTCTATAAAAGCGATGCGCAGGCGTCGCATAACAACGAAAGTCGACGAAAATGAAGGTGATAACACGTTCTTTTTTTAATTAAAAGTGTTTGTTTGTGTGTGTTTTTGTGTTTGTGTGTGGAAAATGGGATTTACTGAAAACTTTTTTTTGTATTTTTTGGCGCTTGGTTTCGGTTGCGGCGGGTTTTGTTTTGGATATTATTTTCAACAATTACTTATATTTTATATAATGTTAGATTCGTAATGGTAGATATGTGATTCGCAAATAACGAATCTGTAAATAGTTAAGTTTCCTTTAGTTTTCTTCCAAGCCTAACTCTAACTAGATGCGGCTGAAAATCAGTATTTTACATGACGCATCTGCCATCACCTCTGTAACCTAATCCGTAGATTGGTTGTCTGGTATTATGGGCTTGTGACATCACGATTATATTAGGTATTGGATTAGCCATGAGCTCCTCAAAAGCCCTATCTTTAGTTCTTAAATTAATAAAAGTATTGTATAAAAAGAGAAGTTTTTGACATATGGGATGTGGACTAAGCAGTCATTGTGCCGATAGTCGTTTTAGCCAAAGGTCTAATAGCCAAGAGCCTCGACTTGCACCTGAAGAGGATTTCGTTAGGCTACTGGGAATCTAACCGGCATCTAACCATTGAGGTTAGATGCAGAAAGCCGTACTCCTGGACACAGAGCTTATTGTCAGGAGGTTCCTCTCACTAGAGCCCTGACCACCGGTAGCTTGGATACTGTTTGGAACCAAACAATAAAACAAAAAACTCTTCAGCTAAGTAATATCACACTATATCAAACTTTTATTATAAAGGCGAAAGTTTGCGAGTGTGTATGTTTGTTACTCTTTCACGCTAAAACGACTACAACTTTACAGTATTAATATTTATACATCAGAATAATATATAGGCTCATTAAAAGTAACTTTTCCACGCGGACGAAGTCGCGGGCAGAAGCTATTAAGTATAGATACTGACAGCAGTAAGTATTTGTTGAAATAAAACTACTTTTTACGGATTTTATCGCGTATATTGTCACAGCGTCCATGGTCACGGGTAGACCATGGACGCTGTAAAGGGTCCGAAACGTCGGGATTAATAATATCAATACGTGATAAAATCCGTAAAAAGTAGTTTTATTTCAATGTATAATATTCGCGTAAATGTCAGAAATCAGTAAGTATTTGATTAGTTTGGAAGCCGACCTACTCGGGAAAAGACTAGAACGATGTTTTAACTAGACTAAGTATTTAGCAGTGCCAACCCTAGACGTCCTACATACCTAATAGTGTTGTAATATCATGAAGCCGTGTATAGTAATAACGTTATGTAGTTGTAATACACAAGTAGGTGTGGTAATAGTACATAATATAGTGATAAACGTTAATCGTAACCTCAATTTTAAATTTGATTTTTCAATAATAATTTTTAGCAGGATAATTTAATGGCGACTGTTTTTTCATACCACTAAAGCAAACAAGCATATAGCCCACCTGATGGTTAGCGGTTACCGTAGCCTATAGACGCTTGCAATACCAGGGGTATCACTTGCGCGTTGCCGACCCTCTAAAACGAAAGAGGAATAGTTGGGTTGCCAGTATAAGGGTGCCAACACAGCGTTCCTCGCGGAGCACTGGCAACCTTGCTCACCGTAAGAGCCGTATAGTTAAACCCACTTTGCTAGACCTGGGACTTGAACCCAGGACCTATAGTATAGCGGTCGCGCTTAGGATTTAGGATCACTAGCACTAGGCTTAGGATTTAGCTACTTTAGTTACTTGTACTAATTTTGCACTAACTCTATTTTTTTCATAATGCACTAATTGTAATAAATTTGCACACCTTTGAGGTTAAGATATGGCGAACTAAAAGTACCTACCTAAGCTAACTACAACATCTGTAACTATACCCATAATTAGGCAAATAAATGAATTGAATTGAAGACAGTTTGAAAACTGTTTTTTTTTAACTTTTATAGAATCAGATTTGCAGAATATTCCATTAGGCATTGTGTTCATATTAATTTGCACCCCTTCCGCAAGCGTTGTGGCCGGGTCGTGATATCAACCGTTATTAACCCTTGGTTAATCACTGCTCCGAGACTTAATTCCGTCGGTAACTTAATATTGTGAAGATTTTGTTTGAGAGCCTCTTTAAATTAGCGAACTGTTCAATGTTGAAGTGTATCAATATTGGTTTTGTGTTAAACGATTTTGATCAGAGTTAAATCTTTTTGTATTCCGGTATTTGTCGTGAATTTACAGTGATGAAAGTATATGTATACATGTTTTATTAAAAACTGTTTAGTTTTTAATATGTTTATTTGTCATCACAAAACAAAAAATATATGTCCAATATTACCTAAAGTTATATCTGCTCAACCCGCAATGAAATTAATCAGAAACCGAAATTGAAGGAGTAGAAAATTTAGTTTCCACATCCCTCTGGATCAAATAGCTGGAAAAAGGGTTCTTAGACCATAAGTACAGACACAAAAAATACCATATAGTACCGAGTTACTGGATAACAGGATGTGAACAATTGGTTATGAAAAGCTGTGTTCCTAAGAGCCATGGTTGAGTCATAATTTAACCATACATAATCATACCGTCACGCGTGTATTCCTCGAAGGATTAGGCAGAGGTGTACTAATGTACACCTAGAGTCCGACATACCCTCCCGCCTTCCCCAGGTGGCAAAATTATATAATTTACAGCATTTGTACTAACAACTATATAGAGAGCTAACTTTACAGATTTTTATTAAATCGTTTCGGATCTTTTACAGCATCCATTGTTACAGGTCTACCGTCTATCCGTGAAATCAGTATTTGAAATAAATTAACACATACATAATTTTTTTTCCAGGGATTGTTGGCTGTGATATCGTTGCTAGTAAGCGGGGTAGTAGCCGAGCCCCCGGCGCCCTACGCGCCCAGTGGTTGGAGGCCCAACGGACCTACCTTCGAGCTGCCACAGCGGGGACAAGACCAGGTATTTACCACTTATGGTGATATTTATTTCTGTAAATAGATAAGCCTAACAAGCAGTCTATCCTCAGGATATCGGTATTATTTAGAAATTGGGTTACGGAGGTCTGATGGCAGTCGACCTTCGGCCTCCATGGGCTGTGGCCTGCGGGCGGCTGAATTGGGGATTCCGCCGCCCGATGATGATCATAAAGACAAGGCCCCAGTAGACGGCACGCGTGCTCATCGCACCTTCGCTAAATGTCCAGCGAGTGCTGGACTACAGCCTGTCATGATCGTGGTGAACACGGATCCCATGGCCATGACTACTTCTAAACATATCTATAAAAAATACTAGATTAAATATTTTTTTTTGTTCATAGTTTTAGATTTAAACTGAGAGAAAGACCGACAGTTTCAGATTTAAAGTTATTAAGCAAAGGAAAAATTCGATTCGAACCTGCGTCTTCTGTTAGGTACAACAGAAGACGCAGGTTCGAATCCTGCCCGCGGTCGAATTTTTCCTTTGCTTAATAACTTTAAAATATTAGCATGGAAAATGTCAAAAAAAAAAAAAATACAAAAAGATAGTTTCAGCTTTGCTGACAAATTATACCCAGAAGTGAAGCCAACGATAACATTGAGATCATTGTTTTTTTTTTGAAGCCAGACATGGACACGTTAAAAAGTGTTTTAGATTTTTCTGATTCGGGTGTTAATTAAGAGCCCAAAGTTTTATCTAGATACGTATTAATTTATCATTTTACCCTTTTACTAACATAGATATAAGTACATACCTACTAACAAAATATAGACTAGTATCAATTATTGTGTTCTTGGTCTGAAATAAATATTTTCATTTCATTTCATTATAAGTATTTGAAATCTAGTAAAAATCATCAAATGATTCGATCATTTTGAGTAAAAGAATGAAGATGCTATGAAGATTACAGAAATTGAGATGATCGCACATGATAATTAAAATGGTCCTCTTCATTTCCAGCAACCAGCACAATACCTGCCACCTGTTCTTCCCCTCGATCCCCGCAACCATTCTCTCAACGTGGAGTACGGCACTCCTGAAGAAGACGTGTCAGTCCAAGGCTTACCCGCACAAGAGGAGGTGCCTTTCTTTCAGAGATCACCTGTCAATGGAAAGCAAAACGTTGGACCAGCCTTTAAATCGGACATCAAGAACTTGGATCAGGGGTTGCAGCAAAAACAGGTAGAGGATCACCATCCATATTTTTACTGTTCCTCTGCTGGGCAAGGCTTCCTTTCAGAATAGGAGGGGTTAGCCTATAGTCCACTATACTTCCCTAGTTTGAGATACCACGCGCCGTCGAGAAAATCTTAGAATCTCAAAATGTTTCCTTCACCGTTTAAGCGAGTGATAATCAGTAATAATCCGCAAATTATTTTGAAAAAGACAAATATAATCATAAGTACTTGCATATTTTTTCTTGTTACTTGCTCCCATATATATTGGGTTATTTTTGAAGATATAAAACACAAAATGGTTGAAGTCGGTATTCTTTTTCAGTTCCAGGAACAACAGCAACGTTACCGTGAATTTGAGAGACAGAGGCAGAGAGATGCTGAAACAGCAAATAGGCTGCCTAAACCTCAAGTACCAGCCCAATTCGCGCCAAGAACTACTCCGACAACCGAAGCAACTACAACTGAAGCTTCCACTCAACCATCAACCACAGAAATAAGCTTGAACGAAGGCGAGACCCTAGAGTCTCCCAATAAAGATGCTAAAGTTACAGTAGAAGTCGCCAAACAGAAGATCCAGGAGTTCCCTGGTGAACTGTTCCTCAGTTCCTTGGCTCAACTTCAATTGCAGCCACAGTTCGTTCCTCTGCAGCAGTTTGGACAGATCAGGGCTCCTTTGTATCTTCAACCAATACAGTCGCAAAAGCAAGTAGCTGGATTTGATGCTCAGACGCATTTTGCAGCGTTACCGTCGATCTTGGCTCAACAGAAACTTCAGCAGCAGAAAGTGGAGCAAGGTTACCAGAATCCTGCTCTGTTGATCGCTGAACAGCCTCAGGCTGTTACTGCTTACCAGCAGCCTCAGTTCCAGGCTGAACCAGTTGCGGTGCAACCAGCTCAAGCTGTTCCAACTCAGGCTTTCTATGGACAGCCTAATGCTGAACCAGTACCGCAATATCAGACTGTGAATGCTTTCCCTCAACAACAGTTGCAGCCAGTCCCTCAATTTTCTGCCCAACCAGTAGTACTTCAACCTCAGGGTGTTAATCAAGTGCAGCCCTCCCAGTTCCAACCACAGACAGTCCAATTCCAGCCTCAGCCACAGCAGCCAGACCAATATCAACCACAAACAGTCCAATTCCAACCTCAACCAGCCCAGTTCCAACCTCAGCCAGCCCAATTCCAACCACAAGCAGGTCAGTTCCAGCCTCAACCTCAGTTTCAACCCCAGCCAGCTCAGTTCCAGCCTCAACCAGCTCAGTTCCAACCCCAACCAGCACAATTTCAGCCACAACCAGGCCAGTTCCAACCCGAACCAGAAAGCCAAGATGTCGAGACTAATGTCAACAGTTACCAAACGCAATTATACCAACAACCCTTATTCGCCCAACAACCAGCCCAGCCCCAGTTCCAGACCCAACCGGGATACATTCAAGCCCAATTAATAAACTACCCTGGGCAGGATTTAAGCCAATTCCAGCAAGGACAATTATTTCAACAACAAGGGCAATTCCAACAACAAAATCAATTCCAGTCTCAAAACCAGAGTCCAGATGCTCTCCAAAGTGGTTTGGATGTGAATCAGCAAGGAAACGATCTGGATGAGCCCCAAGATCAAGAAGAGGAAGGCCAGAACGAGGGTAGAACAGCCACCGCCGTCGCAACGGCCTTCGGAGCAAGGTTAGTCAAAGCTCCTTTAGAATTTTAATTTACCGTAAGAGTAGCTGCAGAAATGCGATTGTCGTCAAGGTTATGTCTCTGTAGTTTTGTCGCATTCGAAGGCTGCGATGTGAATTGACTTTATAATAATTTCGTGTCAATTGAACACAAACGTATGTTAAGGAAAAGTGAGTTATTAGAGCAAGGTTGGTAATTCACAACAAAACACATTTGTGATGTAAAATTTTGTCTGTCTCTTCAATTTTGATTAGATCTATTTTGTGGAGCATCTTAAAAAAAATGCCTCATACTGTGTGAAATGTTGAAACTCTGAAACCCTGAGAAGAACTTAGGTATTTAATCTTTAATAAAATATGTATTATTTTCTATATTTCTTAATCAGAGGTATCATATTGTAATTAAATTAATTCCTTTAGGCATATGACCGTAGAGAAATTTACCTTAAAGTTTAGAGTACTTTCATTTCTTTCAAATAGTCAACAAGCGAACTAAACCGCGGGCTGAGTATGTCCAGAAATATAAAATTAAAATCGTGACGTCTGCGCTTCACCTTACATCGCGATCACGTACCTTGGCACAGCAAATGCAAATTTCAGAGTAACAATGGAGACATTACTCTATTTTGTGGGTGAATATTGATGATTTGTGAAGTTGGCAGTCTGTGAGCAAACATTTTAATTTGTTACATCCTAGCATCCTGCACATTTTTAATGTGTCTGTGTTCATGTTGGATTTATATATTTAAGCGAGTGATAATTAATTATTATTACGCACATGATTACGATAAGTCAGAGGTACGTGCCTTGGATTCGAACTCGAGACCTACGACTTGGTTAATGTAAACTAGTGGTCCCGTTGTGGTCGTAATGCGAGACGACGTCTGTAGTCTAGTGGTTCGCGTGTCGGACTGCTGAGCACGAGGTCGTGGGTTCGATTCCCACAAACCACAAATATTTATGTGATGAACATAAGTGTTTGTGTTTGTCTGGGTGTTTCCTATGTATTATAAATATGTAATTACAAAAAAAAAGTATATAAGTATTATATCCATTGTCTAGTATCCATAGTACAAGCTCTGCTTAGTTTGGGACTAGATGGTGTTGTGTAAAATTGTCCAAGAATATTTATTTATTTATTTTTAAGTTTGAATATTATAATTTTTTTATACCACTAAGGTGGTAAACAAGCATACGGCCCACCTGATGGTAAGCGTTAACCGCAACCTAAGACGCTTGTAACACCAGGGGTATCACTTGTGCGTTGCCGACCCTGTAAAACGAAAGAGGAATAGTTGGTTTGGCAGTATAAGGGTCAAAGGCCCCCCACCCACTGCTAACACAACGTTTCCTCGTGGAGCACTGGCAACCTTGTTCACCGTAAGGAACACAACACAGCTTAAAGCAGTGTTATTTCACTTCGATTTTCTGCAAGGCGGAGGTACTTCCCCAGTCGGGTAACTCGAATTTGAGTGGAATTATTCCCACTATGTCTTGTTTACCTCTCTTTGACCTCTTACTTACCTCTCTTCGGTTTCTTTTGTCAAAGATTATTTTAAAAGAATGTGTTTCTATTCGAAGTTAAGAAAGACAGCCCGAACATAAACAATGAATAATTTAAGGTAGGCATATGTAACATTATCATAATACCTACATAAATTTTAGCATTCTGCACTAGGTACCTACTTCTCTAACTATGTCAAATCTCACACTCCTCCATGCGAGCAATATTCTCAGAAAGTTTCGTATTAATATAATATTATGTAAATAAATATACGTTATAAGGTTGTTTAGGTTATATAATTTATAAAAAATACCGTAGCACGTACATACTTAGTCGCAAATAATCAGAAATAAAAACTATTTGGTGGAGGTCTATGAATGTAGGGCATAAATGTATACGTATAGTATTAAAGTGGTGTCATATCTATGAATAAGGATGAGGTTTGTGTGTGCAAATCCTATTTAAAAACAGATTTTGTTTTTCTACATACGTATTTTTTTTAAATAATATTCTTGGACAATTTTACACAGCATCATCTAGTCCCAAACTAAGCAGAGCTTCTATTATAGATAATGGATATTAATAAGTATATACTTTTTTTTTGTAAATACAATACTTAAAAAACACCCAGACAACCACAACCACCAGTATTTAATTTACCTTAACACACCTTGCTGACCGTAACTATTTTGATTGTTGAAAATGTTTCCTTGTAATATGGACGGGTGTTTTCAGGTACGATCACTGGCCTCTATAACACTAGTACTAGGTATTTTAATAATGTTATTTGTTTACAGGACCCAACCTCGCGTGTTTTCCCAATATGGCGCTCCATTCCCCGTACCTAGAGTGCAGGCCTCCCCTGGAGCCGAATCGACAACAGAATCGAATGTAGAGGTAATAATAAACTAAGGGCTTATTAATCATCATCATCATCGTCCTGCCCTTGTCAATTATTTGTGGTCGGCGCAGTATGTCTTTTTCTTCCATTCATCTCTGTCAGCCGTTACATCATCATTCGCTCTCTTCTCTATCATGTCCGCTTTAACAAAATCCATCCACTTTTCTTTCCCTTCATCCCTTCACATTCATATTCATCAAACTAGAGGCTAAGTCTCGGAAGAAAAAAAAACATTCATATGGTATTTATTTAAATTTTGTAGGTCAATTCTCCAGAAGAACTTCTTTCTAAGAACATCTCATACATGAATATGTGTGGTGTTTTTGAGCTAGGTGCGTTGCACGGATTTTAAGCTACGTCAAAGAATTCTAATTAAGAATACTACGACAGTAATATTGGTGATGCACGGATCTTGAGCTAAGTGCTTATGGAACGCTAGTGTAGTTGAAATCACACGAGTAAAAATTGCGCTAGCTATCTCAGCCGGGAGCTCAAGATCCATGCCACGCACTATATAATAGAACACTTGCTTTTTATGGCACGGATTTAATAAAATTGGTATCTTTATTAGGTGGTGACAGAAGATGGCACCGTGGTAGCTCAGGCAGTGGCCATCGCTGACGGCACTAGGAAAAAGAGCGCTAAACTAAGGTAAACATTTTAAAGATTTCTATACATCTTCTTCTAGATAACCATAAGTTTTAAAATCATTTGGAGAAATTTTTACATTTTATATAACCAGCTTTGCTGTTGACTGTACTTATGACTCGACCATCTCTGATCACATCACTAGACTAACACTTTTTTATTTGCTGTCTATGCGCTATTAATAGAATGTATTCTTTTTCAGGAGTCGTCGAGTCCGTCCAGTCTTTACTCTGGACAGATCCGGACACTTAGTGTTGGCCCCCGGACAACAATAACGCTTGAATACCGGAACAGTGTCATTTAACGGAATAGTTATTTTAAATTTTCAACAGAATTGTACACATCTCGTCACGTGCATAATGGACCTCAGATCTGATCATGTAATGTGTAATTCGTCGTTCAATGATTTCAAGACAAAACTGTCAAAAGTCAACAATTCATTTGTGACAGTTTTGTCTGTCAAATCTGTCAGTCCTCGTGTCATTTAGTGTCATTATTTTGTTATATTAATTTGAAATAACAGATAACAACCCGATGTTATTGCAGTTGGGCCCACTCATGTAGTTCATCTAGTGTCTGTAGAAAAGTTGTCATCCTAACATTTGAATCAACGAAATAAAGTATGGAAATGGCACATGCTTTCGATAGATTGGACGTGTATAAAATGTCCATATATTTTTTATACGTTCGTAGATTTAAATGTCTTATTTGTTGAAAATTCTATATTATGTATTAGTTTCTTCTGCAGATTCCAACCGTCTAAGTAGAATGATAGGAGTCTGTCATTTTTTAAGTAAGGAAAGCCATTAAAATTTTAGTGCATCCGATTGTGTCCGCACCACCCAAAGGTTGTCTGGTAGGAAATACCTAAGGCATTGTGAATCTGTCAAATTTCTTTGATTGATTTTCAACTTTAATTTAAAGTAATAAGGTTCATATTCGATTGGGGAAATATGTCAGTTTTGGATAGCTTGACCTGCTGGCGTCTGTACATTAAACAAAGTTTTTTTTTTTTATGCATGGCGATTTTAGTTCATCAGATGACCGCTAGATGGCTTTCCAAACCTAAAATATGTTGGAGACGATACTGTTTATTGTTCATGAGTTTTTATTTTTTAAACAGTTACAAAGAAGGAATGTATCCCTTCGCTTGTACATTTACCTTTCGACGCTACATAATGTTCTCTAAACAAAACTTATTTACAGTCAATTACCTATAATATTTTAGTATCTTTTCAATTTTTGTTCAATTCTGTTGAAAACCAAACACCATGTACTTAGTTATTTATTATTTGAATGATTATTATTTATTATGTATACAGTGCATAGTGGATTAGCAATGCCAATTTACGTGAACATATTTTTGTTATAATATCCATTAAAGACTTCTATTTAATTTTGTCACGGCACGCTTTTTTAGTAAATCTTAGGTATTTATTTGAACTTTACCTGTTTGTTTTATTTTAATCTTATGGAATCGGAAATCGAACCCATATTAACCATCAGTAATCAGTATAAATATATATTTTTAAACCAAGGTGTAAAAAAAACAAGTATACGGCCCATCTAATGGTAAGGGGTTACCGTAGCCTATAGACGCTTGCAACACCAGGGGTGTTGCACCACGGCACACTTGCGCGTTGTCGATCCTGTAAAACGAGAGAGGAATAGTTGGGTTGGCAGTATAAGGGTCAAAGTCCCCAGACTGCCATAAATATTTGGGGCATTTTACACAGCACCAGTAGACAGTAGAAATACGTGACCGCTGCGCTACCGACTTCTCTGGGGTCGCATACAAGGAATTCCATACTTAACAGCGCTTAGCAGTGACTGGTAAAGGGACTGATGGTGATGATGATATAGCTCTTTGCTATCACTGAAGAACATTTTTGCTATGGAAATAAAACTCAAAATTTACTCACCAATATTACCAAGGTTTCATTACGAGAGCAATTATACCATATAGACATAACAGAACAATGAAAAACGTAGGAACACTTGTTATTATGAACAGATTTTCTCTTATAAATGCTATAGGACCAGAAATAAGAAGCTTTAGTCGGGTGAATCCATCAAATTCTTCAGTACCAAGTTCTGGAGTAGCAGTAGAAACAGTAACCATATCGCCTTTCCCCACCTCTATCAATGCACTTTCAACTGCAGGGGGTTTAAGAATTTCAAAATAATCCTTCACAATTTGAGGCTTCTTTAGTTTTTTTAAAGACACTGTTGGAGTTGGCAGTTGTTTTGGCCCATCAACACTCAGTGTCATCATCAACTGATCTATAACTTGGTTCTGTACCAAGTCACATTGTACACATTCATCAGCTTCTGCCGAAAGATGTTCTTCTAAAACAAATACCTCTTTATGTAACACTGCTGTGATAGGTCGTTCAGTTTCGATCGGTTTGGTTGGGTGGATTCCTAATTTTGTTCCTTTATAATCGTGCTGAGTTAAGAATTCTAACGAAGTCTTAAGGTCCTTCACAATCTTCTCGGCTAAAGTTTCTTCCAATCTCTTCACAGCTAAATCTAACACTAAAGTCAGTCTATCCCACATCTCGTTTAAGTCTGAGGGATATTTATTCCTAACATCTTCGAAAAATGTTTTTCTTTGAGCTTTTTCTGCTTCTATAAGTTTAGCTTTTATTGTAATTTCGTTTGGCAGTGTAATATTTTTTTGAGGGCATGCAATCTTTTCCACTTCAAATGATTTTCTTAATATGCTCGATAAGTTGTTGTTCACATCTACAGGCGTATCTTCGTCATCTTTATTTTTAGGATTAAATGGAAAATTCTTCATTAAATTTTCTGTGACTATGACATCATTAATATCATCATCAAAGTTTGCACCAGAACTTGTAGAAGGTGTCATTTCTGGATAAAATCCAAGATTAATAACCGTATCTAATAGAGCGGCTCTTTCAGCTGCGTTGTTTTGTATGAAATCATCTGTGCTAAGTAAATTGGGATGAATACTTTCAGCTCGTATCGTTGTATCTGAGTTTGATGTCAATGTAAAATCAGAATTTAAGCTTGATTTATTAAAATCCGAACTTGTTCGGGCGATAACAAAAGTATCGTCATCACTAGATATTCCTATAATAGTTTTTTTTTCATAAGTGAGAGTGCCATTGCTTTCTTCCTTTTCATTTAAGTTGATAGGATTCAATTGATCGTATTCAATTTTTGTGTATGATGTATCATTAGAAGGCGTTTTTGATGTAAGTACAGTATGAGATTGTAAGAATGTTTCATCACTAGTCAAATTTTCATTGTGAAGGAGAATTTCGTTACTAATATCGTTGTGGTTGTTATTTGCTTTAGATGAACTAAACGCAACTGCAACAGCAACATTAATAACATCTGTTTTATAGGGTGTAATATCTGATGCCACCTGAATTACGGAATTAACAGTTTTTATGCTGTAGAAATCTTCATTTCTTGACGATGAAGAGCTCTTGCGTATCAATGTATTTTGGCTAGCGTAACTTATAAAAGATTTTTTTGTAGTTGAAGGTGACGAATTAAGAGATCCATCATCGTAGATACTTATACCATCGTAAAGTGAAACTCGATCGGTATCGTCGAGTAGGTTTTCTTTTGCTAATACTTTTTTCAGAACTCGCGACCTGGATACAACTTTTGATAGAACGTTAGAATAAATTTGTTTCTGAATTTGTTCAGGATTCGGCGAATTCATTTTTGCTTTTTCATAATACTTCTCAAGCCTTCGTGTAATATTGTTTTTAGGATTCTTATATTTGAAATGTACGTTCTTAAATTTTATGACACGTTTGTTTTTCCTAGGCTTCTTTCTTGGAAATTTGTTATTGTCTTTACTTCTTCTAATATGTTTTGTTGCGTTAAATATTATTTCTGGTTGTTCGTCCGCCGTTCTATTATCAACTACGACGTAGCTGCTTATTTGAGGCGACTTCTTTTCAATATCTCCACATTGGTTCTCATCCAAAATGTCAATTTTAACTTCACTTATAGTTGGTACGTCCAGTACGTGAGAGAGTTTCTCAGTGGGAGTAATAGTGAATGTCTTTGCTGAACTGATAGAGCCAGTAGGTGAGACTGATTTAGTACTAGGTGAACTGTTATTAACACTTCGCTTCTTATGAATCTGTTGATTTTTTGCAGGGTCATCATGGGATTCTTGAACAGCAAAAGCTACCACATACGTGGGCATTCTTTTTGGGTATCTTGTCGCTGATTTTGGTCTTTTTCCTTTTTTCGTATCTGGTTCATTTGTTGTTTCCATTTTGATTTAGAATAACTTCTGCTTATCTGAAACAAATACGAAATAAGGAACACGTGGGACTTAATCGACAGTAAATTAAAATGGTAAGTAGTACGAGTCAGACAGTAAATAAAAAAGAATAGAAAATGATGTAATGAATTGAATATTTAAATTTGAAACAACTAGTGACAAAAACAGAAGCAAGAATGAAAGATACAATCATTAGTTCACTTTTATTAATATTAATACCAAAAATATGACCATATAACACATATTAGAATCCCAAATCAGAAAGTTTTACATAAAGTACTGAAGTATTTCTACGGCCTATAGTTCTGATTTCCGTTCCCTCTCGTGAAATAGCTTTTTTATCATCAGGAAATTTAACTTTATCTTGTAAAACATATCCATAGAACAAACAACCTATTATTAGGACAGGGATCCACATTAACATACAGTACACGCAACCTTCACCAAAACCCATTCCTCTGCGTGATTTACAGACCTTCTGCAATCTCACGTTTTCTATGTTCGTTTGCTCGTCGTCTACAGGAATATCTTCAGAAGGAAAATATATTGTAGAAGAGTATCCATAATCAGTTGTTTCGGGTACCATTGGCACAATACAAGATTCATTAGACTGGCAAATACAAGCGGGAATTTCTTTCTTCGTGTCCCTTCTACACCAAGAGAACAATTTTCTGCTTTTTGTACTACACGATGAGGGTGATGGAGTACGATGTACATCACAAATACGACAGTGAGGATTTTTTTGATAACCATCGCAAAATAAGGCTATCAGTTTTCGTTTGTTCCTCTGTTCTGAAGTCATTTCGAATAATGATTTTGATTTCGGCAAAGAACACGTCAAAGCTTCGTCAGCAACCTTGTAATCATTAAATTCGTTACCCTTCGATGTCATGTCAGTGACTTTTAGTATTGATTCGCTGTCTATAATGCGATATGATGTGCTTTTCTTTGCGAGTCTATTGTAATATTCAAATGTATCTTTTCTTTTAGGTTCTTTAGTTATTTTTAAACCAGATAGCAGTTTTTGTTTTTCGACAAATTCTTTTGAATACTGAACAGCTTTGGATGGGTTTCTAAGGTTAATAACAACTTCGCATTTCGAACTAGATGTCATATTGTTACTTGCGTTACGGGACACGTAAGTTTCCGCATGCGACTTGTTAGACTCCCTTTTTAATTGATCACTTACAAATCTTTCTGCAGCTGCAGCTAAATCTTTTATTACTGCTCGAAGTTCGCTTATCTCTTGTACTATTTCTAGCTCACTAGTTATGGTACTACGTTCGATGACGCTATTTGGCTTAGAGCTTTCATTTAATTTATCTCTTGAATTCATGTTGAAAATATATTGAGCTTGACTAACTGCGCCATCAAGTAGAGGAATAATTGCAGGAGCATAGTCGCCAGAACTGTTATCATTTTCAGTTGCGTCTTTTGTTGATTCTTCTTCCATGTGAATACTGTGTGCCTCCATTCCGGTAGGTTGTACACTGTATAGCAGAGTTGGTTTAAGGTCATAAACACCCAATGCCTGGTTACTAATATCCGTACACACATCTTTTGTTCTGTTTTCGTACATCGGGAAAACATTAATCCGAACATCTAATTTAATATTTTTGTTTCCATTGTAATCTTCAAAGTATTGCATTATATTTTGGCAGTGTTTCAAAAAATCTTTTCCCTGTGACATGTCATTGTTAGCTTTTTTGTAAAGAAAAGTAAACTGTTTGTTGTGGATACTTTGGTATTTAGCTGCCTTGAAGTTTGGTGACATATTATTTACCAGATTTCTTCTGCGTTTGTTAATTTTGCTTCTATTTGCACTTTTTTTAAAACTTTTATTAATTTTAGTTTTTTGATGTTTCGCAATATCCAAACTTTTCGACTTCTTGACGTCAGGATATTCAATCTGTTGATCAATGCAATCAATTGTAACAATGGGATCGCGTCGATCACCATTTTGGAAACACTTCTCATTTTGTCCTTTTTCGTAAATTTCAGTAGTTACTACACTTTTGTTTTTAATTATCTTAGACTTATTTTCCGTCATAGTAAAATTATCATTTTTAGTGTCATATTGGACATGTTTATCTATATTAGAATTGATTACAGGATCATTGGCGTAAAGGCTTTTTAAAAGGCTAGGCATATCTTCCAAATGGTGCTTATGGATTTCAATGTTATTTATCTTAACATTCTCATTATTAGTCGTACTTGAAGTATCTGTTGCACTTTTATAGAATGGTTTTGGGAAGAACACTATATGACGCTTCTTCTTTTTTACATTCATGTCATAATTTGTACACCTCTTAGTTAAAGATTTAGTGGAAATTGCCACTAAATCAAAGCTTGACGAGTCTATTACTTTATTCGATCTATCAATGGAAAGGATTATATTTTTATGTTTAATTTTTTTCATCTTATACCACGAGTTATTTTGGTCTTTTTTCTCCTCTAAGCTTCGTTTGTGAAAACTTCTTGGTATACTCAACGTTGATATTATCCTTATATCTTTATATTGGAAAGGTATAGTGAGGGATGACGAATCCTTTTGGCTAATGTTACTTGAAGATCCAACTTTGACATCCCGTGCTTTTTGCTTACAGTATTGACAAGTAATGGATGCAGTTGCAACTTTTTTGTTCTTTACTTCTTGATTGGTAGCCTCCTTTTGTAAAATGTAAGTGGAACCAGAAGACGATGTGAGAGTCTTCCTTGTATCTAACTTTTGCATTAAAGTATCTAATACAGTATCAATTTTTTGTTTTGTTTCTTTGTTCTCAATCAAGTGTTTTTGAATCCATTGATTGAGTAAGTCTTTCAGATTGTCTATCATGAGTGATGCAATGTCTAATGGTGGATTGCTTTTATTTTCTGTTGTTTCATTATCTCCACAAGCACTCGTGTCCGGAAATTCTTCTATAGTTTCAACTTCAGTATCCACTAAAGTAGAATACCTAGACTTGGCAGAGCTATCTTGATTTGACACTCTATTTTTTTTAATTCTGTAATATCTGCGCAGAATACAAACATCAGTTTCTACGCTCAAATCCCTTTTGACTTTCCCTCTGTCCATATAATAATTATGATTATTTTCTAAATTCTTCTTTATCTGTAATATACCGCTCCTTGAATATGATTGTGACGCGCCCGAATAAGTTCTTGAATGTGAAAACATTGTAGCATTTGACTTTTTGAAGAGAACTTTCGTTTCTCCATCTTTGTCTTTGTTCTTGGATTCTGTTATACTTTTGCCCATCTTAATAGTCTTCTCACCTTCTTCTGTAAGCAAAAATATTAGTATTCTATTCATCTTTTTAATTTTCTTTGGTGATAATCTCATTGTCAATACTTTAATCTTCTGCCAAGTCTAGGTCACTATTGAATTAGCTATTGTACACTTAAGGATGATGTAGATAAATTTACATAACTTGAATTACGTTAAATGCTCAAGTCACTGAGAATTCACGACCAAATATTTTTTAAACCGGTATTATATGAAGTTGATAAATTCATAAGGATCCTACATTCACAGAAACAAAAAAGAAATTATAACTAGTAAATTGTCTATGGAATGGATCATGTTAAAATTATTTTAATAGAATTAGGTTCAAGCTTATGATAGATTAATCTCAACTTGTGACGAAATAATAAATATGCGAATTTTGTCTGTGCTAAGGGATTATCTGTCACATGGTATTTGAAAGGAAAAAGGAGTGTTTGGCTCTTAATAATAAATATGTCGAATACCTCTTTAGAGATGTAAAATGAGAAACTGAGGTCCAGGAAACAGGGCACAATTTTTGAAGGACAGACGAATACCAAACACTCCATCAATATAATAAAGCCTAAATCAGGATATAATGAAAATAGTGGTTGCTGAATTTCACAATAGCCCGTCGTGTGACTTTAAAGGTGTAAGGTCCAAATTCCAATAATTCATGCACGATCGGGAAATGTACCTACTACCTACATCGACATCTGTGCGCCTAGTACAAGTTTGAAAACTTCCTAAACTGTGAAAGATTTCGCAAGCTTTTCAATTTTAACGTAGATACAGTATAGTTATGAAAATATTGTAGATGTAGGTGTATGTACTTTGGTTTAATAAACCATTATCAATCTATTTCCTGTTCTACAGCTGGACACGGGTCTCCTCTCAAAATAGGAGGAGTTAGGTTGTAAAGCCACTATATTAGCTTAGTTCGGTTTAGGAGACACTATTCTCCTCTGCTTACAGGTTTCTATAGGATGTTTTCACCGTTTAAACAAGTGATATCATGTACCTAATACTTCGCATATGTGATTTAGAAAAATCAGATTAGATTACGTTAGATTCAAATTAAAACCGAAACTGGCATACGAACACTTTCATAGTTTAGGTAGCTTGCAAACTCGTACTGCCTGTAGGGCTACATAAATTAAGTATAGTTTAGAAATACTAACCAAATATTTTGAAAATCAAGTCATTTTCCAAATAAAGCTGCAGTACGCAAGATTTTCGTTAATTCAAGTTTATTATTTGTAAATTACATAGGATCACATAGGAAAATTTTGCTATCTTGACATTCTAATGACGTGGAAACTCTTCTTTTTAATTGTCTTCTTATATTTTTGTTATTGGTTGATGCCTGACTGGCGGGTTTAGATTTTTTTTCATAATAATGAGGTTTCACTTAACTTGAAGCGTTTCTTGATTTTTAACCGACGATAAAAAATGGAGGAGGTTCTCGTCGACGGGTATTTTTTTTTATGTATGACCACGCATAACTTTTTGTAGAGTAGTCCGAATTTGATAATTCTTTTTTTATTGGAAGGGGTACACCCCGAAATTAGTCCCATATAAAGTTAGAATAAAAATTACAACCCTAAGGCTAGGAAAATAGGGGATGATTGATTGTTCACTCACTGATTGTAATGTATGACCACGCGTAACTTTATATTTTTTCTTTATACAGAGTAATCCGATTTTTTAATTTAGTTATAATTTATTATATTTTTGCAACCGCATATTGTTTTATTTACAACATTTACCTTACTAAAAGATTTTACCGAGCGAATCAATACCAAACATACATACCATCACGCCTGTATTCCCCGAAGGGTTAGGCAGAGGTATACTAATCCAAGCCCATAGCTCGCCAGTATGTCCCATGTAATAGGGGTTGAACCTATTGCCGTTAACCGGGCACAAATCCTAACATCGAGCTGTTTCTGAGATATTTATAGAAACGCAATAACACTTTGCTCGACCTGGGAATCGAACCCAAGACCAGTAGCAGTTGTGCTTATAACCACTAGGCTAATGAAGCAGTTCAATTTCAGTTTCAGTATAGATATTGATCTTATAGTCACATAAGCCTATGGAAAACTGAAGCGGAAAGTTATATTAAATTTACCTTATTTATTTCCATTAGTCAAATACTCAATAAATAAAAAATAAAAAAAAAGCAGTCCAGTGATATGACCACTGGAATGCCAAGTCAAAGGTCGCGAGTTCGAATCAAGGCACGCACCTCTGACTTTTCGAAATCATCTGCGTATTAATAATGAATTATCACTCTTTTAAACGGTGCAGGAAAGCATCGTGAGGAAACCTGCATGCCTTAGAGATTTTCTCGACGGTGTGTGAAGTCTGCCAACCCGCAGTAGGGCAGCGTGGTGGACTATAGCCTAATCAATCTGAGAGGAGACTCGTGCCCAGCAGTGGGACAGTATATGGGTTGATGATGATTATGATGAGGTAAGACTAGACGGAAAGCTTACATTTTCACAATATGTTTACAAAACAAAAAAGAATTGTCAAAATCGGTCTACACTGGAAAAAGTTATGCGTGGTCATACAGTCGACTTGAGAACCTCCTCCGTTTTTTGTTTTTCGTCGGTTGAGAAGACGGAATAAAACAGTAGAAAGAGGAGTTATCACTTTACACAACACGGTAATGTCTTTGAAACAAAAATAAAAACTACATAAGTGAATAAAAGAATAGAATAGAATAACTAGTTATTGTTTTCCGTATTACAGACAACTATAATAAAAAAATGAGAGGTGTCGAGGGACACCCGGATGGAACGAAGTTCCTTTCATTAAAATTTAATAATTAAAAATAAAAAAACCTGTATACACTCAACAATTCACAACGCGCGAAATTCAAATATTGTCATTCACTCAATAATTCGAAATTCAAATATTGTTGACAAGCAAAAAGTGTCGTGACAACTTTTCATAAGAATTTTTTCCGTCTAGCCCCCTTTCACAACGCGCGATAAGGAACTTCGTTCCAAATATCGAAAGCAAAAGATGTCAGCATTATGCATTGGCACCCCTCAACAACGAATCAAAGGTATTCCGGAGCCAATCGTGTTCTCTATTATGAAGTCTATTGTAATTCGATTAAACTTGTAATCAGAATGCGGCCCTTTGATCACCCGCCAATTTTACTGACGAGTTGATAGGTCAAGATGAGAACTGGGTATGTGACATTGACATAACTGTAAATTGTCTTTTTTTTTTCGTGGGAATGCATCGATGCGATGATTAGACGCCTGGATTACAATAATTATGTTTAAAGTAACAATTTGTGAATTTTCTTACATTACCTACCTAATTGTATTTTGTGTGAAGAAGTCGAATTTAACAATAATTCAATGGTTTACCTTGGATTTCAACTCGAAACCTACGACTTTGCAGTCTCTATAATATTAATAGATACGTGAAGCGAAAACTTTGTACCCCTTGAAATACCCCTTTACAGCATCCATGGTCACGGATAGATCCAATCTAACCGCGACCATCATGATCATTATCATCACCCCATTTACTGTCCCACTGCTGGACACGTGTCTTCTCTCTTTGTCCAAAAACTTAAAAAGGTCGAATTTCTACCACCATATACTACTCGTTAGTAGGTAAACTATTTCAAAATTGTCATTTTCGAAATGCTACTTACCTCATTTGGTCATACGGCAAACAAATCTATAGTTTACAAGGTTTTGATTAAAAGGATTTGTAAACTTCCTTCTTTAGCACTGCCCGCAATGTCTAGTGAAATAGCCCAACTTTGATTGGACGAGATGTAATTACTTTCAATGTCTAACAATGCCGGATTAATTATAATTTTGGGCAAGTCTTGCATTGTTGTAGGTGATTGCTGAGAAATGGAATGAAAACATTGGCTTGGTGGGGATTTCATCAAAGATATTTAAATACTACGAATGATTTCTGACATTTACGCGAATATTACATTGAAATAAAACTACTTTTTACGCGTATATTGATATTATTAATCCCGACGTTTCGAACCCTTTACAGCGTCCATGGTCACGGGTAGACTGAGGTGGTGGGCGTCTTGATGATATAATTACTGTAATTAGTAATAAATGTCATTGATCATGTAACAATAAAAAATGTAGGGTAGCTGTCAGTATATACGCGATAAAATCCGTAAAAAGTAGTTTTATTTCAATACGACGAATGATTTTGTGAAGAAACGATTTCATGCAAGATCTTTCATGGGAAATTTGACGCTTTGGAACTGCACGGTGCATTGTTTCGACTCTTTTTCCCCGCTAGCTCTACATATAGCTACCGTAGCAGGACATTTTTCGCTGTGCCCACGTCCCGAACCGTTACGCGAGCATACTCTTGCTCCTCCGACGACACTGTCTGCGTCTGCGCTCAACGCTCTTCTGGACGCCAAGCCTGAGTGTGATGTGTTCGCGGACGAATGGAAGACACTTTTGTCTGTATGTCTGGAGTTTTGTGAGTGCTGTGTATGAATGCAATGTCAGTAATTGATGTGATTTACTTGCGACCGTTTAACTAAAGTAAAATAAATAAATTAATCAATTTGCGGCGATCATTTATTATTCAAGAACTGAGACGAGTTAAAAAAGTAATAACAACACAAAACTAAACCGGCGAACTGTGGTACATAATTAGATTTCTGCCTTAACCATCGAATAATACAGGCTTGATCGTATGAAAGTATGTTACGAAATGATAAATTAAATTTATATGTATATCATCTTAAAATACATATAGGTATGCCTCCATTTTTAAAGTGGATTAAAAACACTTGCCTAATCCCTTACCATATTGGCTTTGTCATTTTCAATATTACATTTTAATATAAGAAATGCTTCTGAAAACCTCTTAAATTTATTTGCTACACGATACAAAAGACGGTGTCTTTTCATGCTGGTCACCGTTTTCCATATCTATCCACGAGAGTACTCGTTGGAGACGATAAATCATAACGAATGTCAAATAGAGCTATATCTCACGGCCAACTGACGGCCTTGCCGATAGCGGGTATCGAGTCAACGAGGACGAGACGATGGATGTGGCATTTTTTAAAAAAGCTGGATAGGCTGAGGATCGCAATCCTCAGGTTATCAGTTTTGTCCAGAAATTGGGTTGCCCAGGTCTGATGGCAGTCACTTCGTGTAAAATACTGATATTCAGCCGCATTAGGTTAGACTGGAAGCCGACCCCACCATAATTAGGAAAATCGTTCGGAGAATGATGGGTAATGGATAAACTTTCGTCTGACCATTTTCTCAACAGATGTTAAGTGACGATGCTGTCGACGATGGACAACGGTTGCCTAGAAGTAATTTGTTTCTAAAAAAAAAACGTTTTCACTGCAACCGAGATACAGGAAGAAATGTTATCCAATCCTAGGTTTTTTTCCTGCATCGTCCTCGTCCACCGAGCCTTTTCCCAACTATGTTAGGGGTTTAATAAACAAAAAATAATACACCAAAATATGGAAACAAATACATCCTAATTTTCTTTCCCTTACTCCTACAAACTTAAAAACTATGGCCACGCAGTTCACTTAAATTCAGACAATTAAGAGTAAGACATACCCTGCCAACTCCTTTGATTTTGAATTCACTAACAACTTACGTATACTACAATAACAGGCACTTGACAATACACAAAAATATGCAAACTTAAAAACTATGAGAGAGATTATGTCTCTCTCTATCTAAAAACAATGAGATAGAGAGAGCGACGCCGACGTAACGACGATACACGATGATCTCGGCGCGGGCGCTGAAATGGAAACGGCGGGGGTGGGGGCGGCGGCGGCGGCGATCAAAGTAGTCACGTGTTGTGCTTATAACTGAGAGGACTTGCAAATAATTACCGGATCACTTTCACTGTCTTCCCTATATACTAATATTCACCGAAATGGTGAAAACTTTGAAAAATTACACTAGTGTTATCTAAAAAAACAATAAAATATAAACATCTAAAATAAATAAATAAAAATGGGAATTAAAGTGTACATAACAAAGAGGTGGCCATTTTGAAAGTGTTTTAAAGAGAGAACACTGTATTCGAGTGTTAATTAACCGGTAAGCAATTTAGATATTTGGTTCTTTCATTATTGTAAATATTTTGATTAGGTACAATCTTTTAACCCTTTGACCGCCACAGACGTCTATAGACGTCAAATTAAAACTTGCTCACGACGCCAAACGACGGCATGGCACGACAAAAATATCACTTTTTTTATAGTGCTTGGCGTAGAGAACACAGATATTCATTATTGACGTGGCGGTCAAGAGGTTAAACACACCGTCACTTATTTCAATATACCTATTCTTGTTATTTAGTGATTTAAGTTTAAGGTTAACTGTTGTTGCAATGCCCTTACTGGGTTTCATGTTGGAACTTTTTTTAAATATTGACACCTACATTATGTACACATGAAGGCAATAAAGATTTGAGTTTGAGTTATTTGGGTAGTTTATTAATTATAACTAAGTACCTACCCACTTTTTTTTTTTATTATTTGCGGCTGTGGTATCCTTGCGACCACAGTCGGTCTATTGTGATCGCCACTCGTTGCGCTAAATCCTGCGACTACTACCTATAAACTGCAGGATTTGCTTTTTTTTTATTTTTTTTTTTTTATGACGGACGTAGTTTTTAGCTCGAGGGAGCTTTAAAAACTTAACCGGACTAGGTGGCGAGGCACCAAATGCCTCCAGCCAGAAAGCAGGATTTGCTTGGGGGTGAGCTCTTTTATTTCATCTGAGCTTACGAAGTGTGTCCATTGATGAGCACTGCGCTTGTGTATTAGAGACGCGCATTC
Source organism: Acronicta alni (assembly GCA_964056405.1). Lineage (NCBI taxonomy): Eukaryota > Metazoa > Arthropoda > Insecta > Lepidoptera > Noctuidae > Acronicta > Acronicta alni. Next base: position 3,251,385 of record OZ043939.1, read on the forward strand.
CCCCAGGAGATTAAGTGGCGTTTTATCAGCGTCCTCACAACGCCGGTTCGCGTGTCACTCAGCTTTAGGTTGAACATATTGCGCTCGTGACAAACAAAATTAGCAGTCGACACTCCACCAAATCTTTTCCACCAAGACTTTTCAAAAGTCTGATAGAAAGATGCGATCAATAAAAATACTTAAGTACTAAACGTAAATAAACATTTCTGGTGTCGGACTCCGTTAATTGCGTGAGGTATGGATGTCGTGAGATTTTTTTTGTAGCGAATTCATGCATTGTTGGCTCTTGGCTGCTCGGCGCTCAACGCAAAGTTGCAATCCAGTGTGTGACCTCGCATCTAACTTTGTTTAACCATTTAACATTAAAATTATGTGTAGGTATGTAATTATGTTTATATGGTATGGTACAGAGATAGATTAGACCAGGGGTTGGCAACCTTTTGAGACGGAAGAGAAGTTTATAATTTACAAGATATCCCAGTTTTTAAAGAGCCACTAAAAATTTTCGTTTTCTTAATTATTTTAAGTAGTATTTGATTGTGTATATTGGATTCTTAGACTTAGTATTTAATATTATGGTTATTAGATTTAATAAAAAAACTATAAAATTGTTGCGTATGGCGTTTGAGAACCGCAACTTTACATCGAAAGAGCCGTATACATATATGCCACCTGCGAGTTGCAGTTTGCCGTCCCCTGGATTAGACCTTGGAGCCTTTTTTTTTTTGCTTAGCGTGTGGAAAATCCCTCATGGACTTCCGCCGCCCGGGGAGGCGGCGGAGCGTGTCGACTCCACCCAAAGTCCTAGTCCTGGGTGACCTACCGACTAAAAACCACACGGTGTTCCTTCTCGCACCTGCTGCGTCGGGGGCTACGGGAACAGAGCATTCTTCCGCGGCCCCTGACTGGTGATGGCCCGCCGCAGCGAGCCCCGTCTTTGAGTTTGTAGGGGGGGGGGAGTGAGGCGTAGACTCCCACCCGCCGCCTTGGAGAGGCGCGCGTGGAACACAACGCGCCACCGTCTCGGGTCCTTGAGGGGGGCGACAGACGTTCCCCGCGTCTGTCGCCCCCGGACCGAGACCAAGGAGCCTTCTCCAAGGTCTAATCCAGGGGTTGGCAAACTGCATAGGTTACCTTTTGTATCTAAAAGCCCTTTAGGAGGCGAGTGAAGCTATGAGCAACGCAGCGAGTAGCTAATAGTATAGAATAGTTTAGCGGCTAATTGATTAAATAAAGAAAATAAATAGAAAAACACGGCACAAAGATTTTATATACCTCCTCCAGTTTTCTTACTTCTTGTTTAATATATGGTTGCCAAGTATAAGGCGATGTGAACGATGCGAAATTCAATTTCTACTTTGCTTTTAAAGTAAAAAAAAAAACAAACATTCTACATAGTTTGTTGTTTTTCAGGTATTCGACATTGTTATTGAACGATTTATGATGAAATTAAATTTTATGTTTAACAGTTTATGGCCATTTGGACTGTCAACTTCTCGAGTTCGAATCCAAGGCACGCACCTCTGACTTTTCGAATTCATGTGCGTATTAATAATTAATTATCACTTGCTTAAACGGTGAAGGAAAACATCGTAAGGAAACCAGCATGCCCTAGAGATAATTTACGACGGTGTGTGAAGTCTGCCAACCCACACTGCCAGCGTGGTGGAATAATTATAGCCTCTATTTAATTCCTTAAAAATCTGTGAGAGGAAACCCGTGCCCAGCAGTGAGACAGTATACATATGGGTTGATGATGATGATAAAAAAATTGAATGCTTGTATTGAATTGTGTTGACAGAGGAGGGGGTCGTGGCTAAGTGTGTGCTTCACGAGGAAACGTTCTGTTGACAGTGGGGGGACTTTGATCCTTATACTGCCAACCTAACTATTCCTCTTTCAATACAGGGTCGGTAACGCACAAGTGATACGCTCCTGGTGTTGCAAGCGTCTATGGGCTACGGTAACCGCTTAACATCAGGTGGGCCGTATGCTTGTATGCCACCTTAGTAGAATAAGTAATAACTATGCTGATCAACCGATCTACAAGGATAAGCTGCGCTAGCTGCGGTCTATCTGTGGATGGGTGACCATTCTTTACACATGGAGACCCCTCCGTGCTCTCCGAGCACGCAAAGCCACTAACACATAAAACCCTATGTACTTACCCATGTTCTTACCTATGTACTTACCTATGTACTTACCTAAGTACTTACCTATACCTATGTACTTACCTATGTACTTACCTATGTACTTACCTATGTACTTACCTATGTACTTACCTATGTACTTACCTATGTACTTACCTATGTACTTACCTATGTACTTACCTATGTACTTACCTATGTACTTACCTATGTACTTACCTATGTACTTACCTATGTACTTACCTATGTACTTACCTATGTACTTACCTATGTACTTACCTATGTACTTACCTATGTACTTACCTATGTACTTACCTATGTACTTACCTATGTACTTACCTATGTACTTACCTATGTACTTACCTATGTACTTACCTATGTACTTACCTATGTACTTGCCTATGTACAGACGCCAGCAGGTCAAGCTATCCAAAACTGTCAAATTTTCCCAATTGAAATTGAACCATATAGTGTTGTTATTTAGAAAAGGAAAAATACGACCGCGGGCAGGATTCGAACCTGCGTCTTCTGGTTCGGTACACCAGACGCTATGACCACTTATTCCTTTCTTTATTTTTTCTTTTCTAAATAACTTTAAAATCTTAGCATGGAAAATGCCAAAAAAAAAAAAGATACATATAGTGTTGTGTTAAAGTTGAAAATCTATTAAAGAAATTTGACAGATTGTGGTAGCTTGATGTGCTGGCCTCTGTACTTACCTATGTACTTACCTTATTTCTCTTTCGTTTTACAGGGTTGGTAACGCGAAAGTGATAAGTACCCCTGGTGTTACAAGCGTCTATAGGCTACGGTAATCGCTTACCATCACGTGGGCCGTAAGCTTGTTTGCCATCCTGGTATATAAAAAAGATGATAAGATCAAAACCATTCCTTCTACATTTTCGTTACTAATTGTCTTCTCAATAAAACCTAGGCTACACTCCCAATATCAAACACAATTACTCGTCCGAAACCATTACAATCAATATATCGTCGAACGTGCGACTAAGAATTATAGGCGTACACATTTTGGGCCCAATAAATTATGTGTGTGTACACAGTGCAGGTATTGTGGAAACTGATCTTAATGGAATACTGGATTTTGTTCTAGGTTTTCGCAGAAACTTACTTTTCATTTGAATGGTTGGAATACAACTCAAAAGCTACGTCACGGATTTTGATACGGTTTCCACAATCTTAATACGAGTATGAGAGGTAGGGCATAGTGGGAGTAATTCCACTCAAATTGGAGCTGCCCGACTGAGGAAGTGCTTCCGCCTGGCAGATAATCGAAGTAAAATAACACTTATTTGAGATGTGTTGTGTTACTAACGGTGAGCAAAGTTGCCAGTGCTCCGCGAGGAAACATTGTGTTGGCACTGGGGGCCTTTGACCGCTATACTGCTAACCCAACTATTCCTCTTTCGTTTTACAGGGTCGGCTACGCGCAAAAGCTAGGATGGTTATAATAATCCCTAATAATACAAATACAAAATAGACTCTGTCTGTTACGCTTTCACGCCTAAACGGCTGAGCGTTTTTGATGAAATTTGCCATTGAGATACATTAGACCTTAGAGTAGAGAAGGACATAAGCTACCTTTTGCCTCAAAAATTCCTTTTCGATGCGAGTGAAATCGCGGACAACAGTTAGTGTTATTATAATTACCTTACACGTGTAAAATTTTTCTAACAAACTTTGCAACGTAGCTAAATTTATTACGAAGTCTGTCGACGATTAATCACACGAGTTGTTACCGAACAAATAAAGTGTTCAAACAACGTACTTACCCATTAAAAAGTTAATTATGACGTAGCCGAATTGAGCAACCTTTTAAAACCATGTTTATAATAAGCTGCGTAGGTAAATGATTTCTCAGTGATTAGTGGTTGGTTAAAAAAAAAAATTGAGACTTTTACACAGCACGATTTAGTCCCCAACTAAGTAGAGCTTATACTAGACAATTGATATCATACTTCATTTACATTTCATATACGTGACGGTATTTTTTATATTGACTAGCAACCCTACATTTATTGGCAATCTGATTCACGCAGAACGAGCTCACCGTATCCTTTGGTCGTGTAGTTGTAGGCTTGGATTTTTATTTATTAAAATCTATAACACAAATGCAGGATTCCAGGATTATTTTAATCAATTTTGTTTCAATTTTGTTCGGAATACCGAGTTTTTGTTACAGAATATAGCAAATCCTTTCTTTTTCCTTCTATTTAATCAGAACCATCTTTCCACATGATGCGCTAATAGTAGCCGACATTGAGGAAATCATCATTAATAGGTTAGATTACTGTGGGATGAATCTAGCTGGATTTGGCTGACAGATGGGGTCCTTTGATACACTAAGAAGTATTGTGTCGGACGTATCAGATTGTTGGGTAGGAAATATATTATTAGAGAGGTAGGGCTGGCATAGTGGAAGTAAATCCACACCTGGTAGAAAATCGAACTACAAGAACAAAGCTTTGATCAGATTCAGATGTTTTGTGTTCCTAATGGTGAGCAAGTGCTCCGCGAGGAACGTTTTGCAAGTCTCTATAGGCTACGGTAACCGCTTGCCATCAGGTGGGCCGTATACTTTGTTATTGTTTGTTTATCAAATCAAATCGAATCATACAAAATGTTTGATAAAGGGTAGTTTCAATCCAAGGTAAAGTTTTCTTTTTTGTTTACGCACGTACAGAAATTTGACAGATTGTGGTAGCTTGATGTGCTGGCCAGCACATCAAGCTACCACAATCTGTCAAATTTCTTTGATTGACTTTCAACTTTAAAACAATACGATAACGTTCATATTCAATTGGGAAAATTTTACAGTTTTGGATGACTTTACCAAGGGGCGCCCGTGACCTTGCGCATGCGTCGGTTAGATGTAAATCCAGACAGAGTTACTTAGCATTATTTCGAAATATTAGTATGGGTTAAAGTAACCATCAGTGTACGCGTACCGCGAGTTGCAGTCATTAATATTGGCGTGACGTCAACACAAGTGCTACTACTGCGATGCGTTGCTCACGATGCACTACCCACTTCCCATATCATAAATTGAACTTCAGATGAGTAGTAGAATTAAGTAGAACGAACAAGAAGGTTCTAGAATTATCCGGAATATTCTAAAAACCTCTAGAAGGCGGGGGAGCTTTCGAGAATGTCGGGGATTAAGTTCCCTGGTGAGTGGACGTTGCTGCACAAGCAAGTATTTATTGTAACCCACATAGTTATTTTTAATTAGGTACATTTGGCACTAACACATGCTAAGCATTTATAAAGAAATAAACTGAAATTAGAGCTGCCTGACTAGGGAAGTACCTCCGCCTTGCAGAAAATCGATTAGAAATACTTGCTTTTGCTAAGCTTTGTACTGTGTTGGTGAGCAAGGTTGCCAGTGCTCTGCCAGAAAACTTTGTATTAGCAGTGGGTGGACTTTAACCCTTATACTGCCAACTAAATTAATCCTCTTCCGTTTTACAAGGTCGGTAAAGCGCAAGGGACCATTAGTGTTACAAGCGTCTATGGGCTACGGTAACCGCTTACCATCAGGTGGGCCGTATGCTTGTTTGCCACCTTAGTGGTCTGGTTTATGTCTAATGTCTTCTATTTCAATCTGCCTGCATTTTACTGCACCATATCTTCGTCATTCTAGAATCGTTTCTCGTTAAGGAACAGGGGGTAAGTGCAAAAGGTAGTAAAATTGAGCCTACCAGGTAATATACGGGCGACGTCAGCTGTCGAGCCGGTGAGAGCCGGTCGTAAAATTTATCCGAAGTAAATACGTACGGCCGCACGGGAAAATAAAATAACCCGAATTTATGTAAAAAATATGTTTCTCATATTTTTTTATAAAATTTGTAGTAAGGTATTTTTGTTGTTTATATTAATCATCCTTGCGTATGGGAGTCATCCTGCATGGATCAAATTTCTATATCTTACTATTTTATAGACTGACATTAATTACTATTTTATAAAAAGGTATTGTACAATTCAATGAGCATGATTGTGTAATATAAGTATTTAATTATAATTCAATTGTTACTAACTGATCTTGTAGGTAAGTGTTTTGGATATGACATCTGTTAGCTTGTAAGATTAAATGAATAAATAAACATGGCTGGTGTGAATTTGTGGACTTCCGACATTCCACAGGGAAAACACCGAAGTGGGCATTCGTTTACCACAATGATACAGGGTCTTACTTATAATGTTAACTAACGATGCATAGTCTAGTGGTCCAAAGCGCGACTGCTCGCTAGCGGCTTCATCATTAACCCATATACTGTCCCACTGCTGGGCACGGGTCTCTTCTCACAGAATGAGAGGTATTAAGCTATAGTCCACCACGCTGGCCTAGTGCGGGTTGGCAAACTTCACACGCCGTTGAGAAAATCTTTAAGGCATCCAGGTTTCCTCACCGTTTAAGCGAGTGATAATTAATTGTTAATACGCACATGATTTCGAAAAGTCAGAGGTGCGTGCCTTGGGTTTGAACTCGAGACCTTTAACAGCCAATGGTCATACCACTAGGCTATCACTGCTTCTATCGCCAGCGGCTTGTTTCATCTTAATATCTGTACTAACAACTAAATAAAAATATAGTATATGATATGACTTACTAAAAATAAAAATTACGAGACATTGTAAAGCCATTGTGTAACAATTTAGTAGGAAATAAAAGGCTTATTGATTAATTTATATTTTATTTATTTTTCGTGTAATGTTGATGTATACATATACTCTTTGCTTATAAGTTATTTTAAGTACTGAAGATTTGTTTTAATTTAAATCTAAAATTTTTCTAACTTTCGTTTTAAATCCCTTCACAGATGGGTAATGCGTCGGCGACTCCTCTGGTGTAGCAGATTTTCATCGATGATCACGTACCACAGGTATGTTTGTTTTCCTACATTATAAAAATAAATTTAAGACTTATTCTACTTTCCTTTAAGCTTGAACATAAAAGTTGTATCAGAAAAAGGTATGTGAGCGACAAAATATTTACTACACATACAGTTAGCGACATATTTCACGTTATTTTTTATATATTTTACATAATATTGACGGTTAAGGCGATCTTGAGTAATGGATTACTTTCACCCTACAAGAAAAAATAAATGATTGAATTACGAACCCTGTTTGGAGGCATTGAACTTTTTCATAAACTGGCGACTGGCCACGGCTTTGCACGTGTATGTTTATAATTTATAGCCTATAAACATTGAAATAAAAATATTTTTTTTAGGATTTTATTGCGTTATATTGATATTATTAATTTGAAACCCTTCGTCCATAGTCATGGGTAAATCTGTAAATTTAAAGAAGTTTTATTTCAATGTCTAGTATTCGCATAAGTGTCAGAAATCCATAGCCTATAAACATTTCTAGAGAATCACATTTTTTACTGAAGAAAACTGTATTAAAGACCGTATCGTAGTTTCTGAGATTAGCCCCAACAAAATAGAAACTCAGCGCACCGGGGACTTTACTTAATATTTAAACTAGTGATCCGACAGACGTTGTCCTGTCCAAATAATAATAAATTTCACTCGCCCTGATTTGCTTCTTTGCTTCGCTTCTAAGGGTCATAGGGTGATTTTAATACCCTATATCCTTCCTCAAAAATTGAGCTATCAAATGCAAAAATATTTTTTCAAATACTACTTAGTGTTTGAAGGCCATAAAATCCGAAACTGATAGTTTCAGAGTTTAAAGCGTTCAAATACTGAAACTTTTCAGCTCTATTTTCTTCTATGTATATCTAAATTGAAAATTTACAGAAAACTTAACGAGTAATCCTAAGTAGTGATGGATCCAGAGATGTTCTCCGTAAGAGAATTTTCTGTCACCGAGAATGTCCTGCAATGTTCAGAATGTTCTCAGAACATTCTCTGACACTGAGAATTTAAAATACAATAATAATATTTTATTGAAACATATTTAAATAGCTGTAGAAGCATGTTATCTCCTGAAAAGTTTAATACATACATAGTACATAAGTAGTACAGAGGTAAGTACATAAGTAGTCCATAGGTAAGTACATAAGTAGTACATAGGTAAGTACATAAGCAGTACAAAGCAGTACATAAGCAGTACATAAGTAAGAAAATAAGCTGTACATAGGTGAGTACATAGGTGAGTACATAGGTGAGTACAAAGATGAGTACACAGGTAAGTGCATAGGTAAGTAGCTAGGTTAGTACATAACTAAGTACATAAGTAGTACATAGATAAGTACATAAGCAGTACATAGGTAAGTACATAAATAGTACATAAGCAGTACATAAGTAGTACATAGATAAGTACAGAGGCCAGCACATCAAGCTACCACAATCTGTCAAATTTCTTTGATTGATTTTCAACTTTAATACAAACCAATAAGGTTCATATTCTATCGAGAAAATTTGACAGTTTTGGATAGGTTGACCTGCTGGCGTCTGTACATAAGCAGTACATAGGTAAGTACATAAGTAGTACATAGGTAAGTAAATGAGCAGTACATAAGTAGTACATAAGTGAGTACATAGGTAAGTACATAGGCATAGAGAAGTATGTACGTAAGTAGTTAGTTAAACTGATTATTGAAATATAATTTGTTCAACTTAAAAAAACCTATGTGAAATAATAATAACAATATACAAGTTCTTGATGTGAGAATGTTCCCGAGAATTGCCCATCAGTAGTCCTAAGTAACGATTGTCGTTACCATAGCAAACACAACAAAAAAAAAACAATGCCAAGATGTGTTAAAATGAATAGGCTGATGAAATGAGACAAAAGGCTGTATATTGTTTATATACCGCATTATTTATCTGGTCAAACAATTAATCAGAGGCGAACTAGATAAGGAAACGTGATTAATAAAACAAACACACACATCAATATTTATACACTAACATTTGTATATGTCAGCGAGGGTGTCCATTTTGGCTAATCCTCCCACACGGAAAGCAAAAGTGTATAAGATTATATTGGAGAGAAATATGGTAAGATAAATATATGTTATATAAAATATATAGTGTGATAAGAGAACGTTGCGGCTTAAAAGACGATGTAGTGACGAAAATTGAGAAGAATATGCTGAGATAGTTTGGGCATGTCGAGAGAATGGATGAAAGACGACTAACAAAAAGGATTTATATGGCGAATGTCAGTGGAACCGCCGAGAGGGGACGCCCTAGAAAAACTTATACCGACCTTATTGGTGAGGTTCTTCAAAAAGGTCAGGTGCGTAGTACTCTAGGGAACCACAACACCATTAGTAATATTCAGTTTACAAAAATGGAAGTTCTAAGAAAACTTAAGCAACTTGATTCCTCCAAAGGCCCTGGGCCAGATTCAATACCACCTTCATTTATTAAGCGCTGCAGTCAAGTTCTTTGTTTACCACTACAAATAATTTACAATTCTTCTCTTAACGAGGGAGTTTTTCCTGAAGTCTGGAAAAAGGCTAAAATCACACCTGTCCATAAAAAAGGAGACCCCACAAACGTTAAAAACTACCGACCAATCACAATATTGTCATGTTTTCCCAAAATTTTCGAATCTCTCGTTTGCCCAATCATCACTCACCACATAGATAAAGTTATTTGCACATCTCAACATGGGTTTAGAACTGGCCGCAGTGTGGAAACCAATCTTGTACAGTATGTATCAGATGTAACACTAGCTCTGGACAATAGGTTGGAGGTTGATGCCGTGTATACGGATTTTAGTAGCGCTTTCGACAGGGTTGATCATTCAATGCTGTTGTCGAAGCTTGAATACAATGGAGTACATGGCTCACTACTTAATTGGTTTTCGTCTTACCTATCTCGCAGATCTCAACTAGTTGCAGTAAGTGGGTATGAATCTTACCAATACTATGCTGTCTCAGGAGTTCCACAAGGTTCCCACCTTGCCCCAGTTCTCTTCTCACTTTTTATTAACGACATTACAAGTCAAATTCATAATTGTAAGCACCTAATGTTTGCAGATGATCTTAAAATCTATAAAACCTTAACCTCGGATATTGATACCAGCCTGCTACAACAAGATCTGGATAGAATTGTAGACTGGTGCACCCTCAACCATATGAAATTAAACGTGGAAAAATGTCATCATATACGCTTTACAAGAAAAAAACAAACTCATGCGGTCTCATATAATATAAGGGGTGCTCCAGTTAATACAGTTAACCAAGTGCGAGATCTTGGCGTTATCATGGACAGTAAACTTAGCTTCAGTAGCCATATTGATAATATTGTTACTAAGTCTGCTCAAATGTTAGGCTTTCTTAAAAGAAGCAGCAAAGGACTAAATCTGGTTCGGACTAAAATTATACTGTATAACACACTCGTTCGCAGTAACCTGGAATTTGCAAGCGTGGTGTGGAGCCCACATTATGCAGTCCACTCACAAAGGGTTGAAAGTATTCAGAGAGCCTTCACTAAACATCTAGCATACGCCACCAGTAAAATATCCCCGAGGTGTCCATACATTCAACGCATCGAATATTTCAACATTAACTCTCTGCGAGATCGTCGGCGAATACAAGATCTAATGTTCCTTTACAAATTAGCCAATAACATCATTGACTGTGACGAGCTTGTTGCACGTATATCAATTAATGTCCCTTATAAAATACCCAGATACCCTATAAGCAAACCGTACCACGTCCAGAACTCTAAAACCAATATAGGTGTAAATTCCCCGCTCAACAGAATGTGCAGAGAAATGAATTCTTTCATAAAATCTGTATGTAATGCTGATATATACCATGACCCACTTAATTCGTTTAGATCCAAAATCCTGAAGTCTCTGCAAAATAATCATGATTATTTGTAGACTCCGATTGTTTATTTAATATTAATATTGTCATATAATATGGTGAATGCTGGTTAGCCCGTAATTGGCTAGTGTGTAAGCCCGTTACCTCTATTTATTATAATTTATAATATATTGTATACACGAGCTGTGGGAAGACCTAAATAAATAAATAAAATAAATAAATACTCTCAACCGGCGTGTATGTATGAATGTGGTCGAAGTGAAAGAAGTATGCAAGAATCGTAGCAAGTGGCGTTCTTTAGTTTCTGCCTACCCCTATGGGAACAAGGCGTGAGTGTATGTATGTATGTAAATATATGTTTATTTTTTCCTGGTATCGATTAGGTCGAGTAAAGTGTATTGGGTTATTTCTATGAAATTTTCAGTAGTTGCTCTGAGTGAGAATTGCATTCGATTCAATGTATCGAAAGGGTTAGCCAGAATGCACGCAAATTCATTAGGCGAAAAAACAAACATCACATTTTTTTCTATTTGTGGTTTTATTTTTTAAATGGGACCACTTCAGGAAAATAAACTTTCATTTTAAATATTATTTTTTTTAATTGGTCCTAAATTTGAACTATATAGACGAACATAGAACCTCTTTTTGTTCGTCGTTTAAAAGCGTAATAAATACCTACAACTCGCGAATTGAATAATTATTTATTTATTTATTTCACACACTATCTTTACGGGATAACCCCAATATAATAGTGGTTTGCAAACACCAAATAAATTGAGAAATTAACTTAGGTACGGCTATTAGATAATAATTAAATATAACTAACAAAATTCAACAAAACTCTTGTTAATTCACTCTTCATTACGTGATCTTAAGAAACTATTATGTGAACATTGTCATATACCCTCCTCACTGGTCTTGTCGACGCATTGGGTCCCGTGTACCATTTCAGGTTCGAGCTAAGTGTGTATTTTTGAAGATAGCTCCGTTTGCGATAAAGGAAAGCGTACGGGGAAGAACTGATTGATTGGATCAATGTGTTCACTTCCATGTAGAGCAAATATCTGTCGCTACACATTCAAGTCAACAACAACATCATAATCATTATCAACCCATAGACTGTCCCACTGCTGGGTTGGGTATTCTGTCAGATTGGGCTATTAGTTCACCACTCTGGCCTAGTACGGGTTGGTAGACTTCACACACCATCGAAAAAAAATCTCTAAAGCATGCAGGTTTCCTCACAATGTTTTCCTTCACCGTTTAAGCGAGCGATGATTAATTTATTAATACGCACATGAATTCGAAAAGTCAGAAGTGCGTGCCTTGGATTCGAACTCGATATCTTTGTCATTGACTAAGCAGTCCAATGGTCACTTCACTAGGCTATCAGTCCTGTAATAATTATTGCAAGTAAAGAATACATGAAATATATCCTTTAAAACTGTGTTTACAAGACTCGTAAACAAGATATCAAGTAAAGCAACCTCCAACATTGAAACTTGTCTTCTTCTCAATAGAACTCAACTTAAGTAATATAAGTTCTTGGAGTCGTTTCATCGTGGTTTGAACTTTAAGTTAAACTTACGCAGAGCTATAACTCTTGTGATGTGTACTGTTAACATCAAAGAATAATAAACTGGGCTATTGAGAAGGACTTAGTGATTTAGTCTTTTTTTTATTTTACTATACTAAGGTGGCAAACGCCCATACGGCATACGGCCCACCTGACAGTAAGCGGTTACCATAGACTATTTCACTCGCTTAAACGGTGAAGGAAAACATCGTGAGGAAACAGGTGTGAGCATGCCTTAGAGATTTTCTCGACGGCGTGTGAAGTCTACCAGTGTGAAGTAGACCAGCGTGGTGGACTATAGCCTAATCCCTCTCATTCTGTGAGAGGAGACCCGTGCCCAGCAGTGGGACAGTATATGGGTTGATGATGATTATAGACGCTTACAACACCAGGGGTATCACTTGCGCGTTAGAGATGTACCTATTTTACTGTAAATAAACACTTTCTTTCTTCTTTTATTTCTTGCTCATGTACCGATCGATTGTGGGAGTACATTAGTACACCTCTGCTTAACCCTTTTTGAAATTTAGCTGTGTTGATCTGTAGATTTTGAATTCACATCTTTTTCACGCAACATAACTTAGCTTGGTTTAGGAAAATGGCCAACACATTAATTGAAACTGTATTTGGCACAGTTTGGATTAGTAAACTATTGTTTTAATCACAATTGCAAGGGTGTGGTGCCAACGCATTGGCAAGAGTATGTAATAATATGATTTATTGTGCATTTATTTGCCACCTTAGTGGTTTAAAAAACTCCTTTACTATAATTTTATGAATGAGAGGGTTAGGCTATAGTCCACCACGCTGGTCTAATGCGGGTTGGCAGACTTCACACACTATCGACAAAATCTGTAAGGTACGCAGGTTTCCTCACGATGTTTTCCTTCACTATTTCTGCGAGTGATAATTAATTATTAATACGCATATTATTTCGACTTGAGACCATTGACCATTAAATGGTCATTCAATGCTATCACTACCTACTTTAATAAATGTCTTAAATATTAAAAATTACGTTCAGAGAGTATTACCTAGAAAGAAAAAAGAAAGAGAGAAAAGTATTTATTTTTCGTCCGTCTGACGCACAACAAACCGTACCGAAAAATATAAAAATATATTAAAAAATAATGTGTTCAAAAAATTATATCAATGGCAACACTGCCAACTTAAAATACCAACATAATAAAAATGAAAATTTTAATAATTATAATGTCATGTGTTAGTAAACAACAAAGAGTGTAAACAATAGATAAAACAACCAAAATTATGATTTACGCAAGAAATAAAATAATTTACAAACTTTATACTTACCTATACTTTTACTTTCTTATACTTTTTACCTATCTTGACACACAACGCGCGATAAGGAACTTCGTTCCAAAAATAATGCTATCATTTGTCACTATCTAGTGTAGCTTATATCTTCTTGTGGAGTTCTATACTAACTTTACATTCAAACTCCTAACGTTTGCAAAGCTTTTGTCCACTGCCAGTGAATTAACTCGACACATTTAATGCTAAAGCGCTTACTCCGAGCAGTGGGAGGCGAACCCAGGTAGTGTATTTAAGTATTACGTGAGAACAGCAGTGAGTGGGATGCGGGAACATAATTATGTTCACGACTGTTCTCTTTAATGATAGCTGCAGAAATTCAGGTGTCAGGACTTTGCGGTTAGTTTTATTGGGGTATTAAGTGAGGTTGGTAGAATTGCGTGTACTGATCGATCGTGGTTGGAAGTCCTTAAGTTATAATTATTGTTGAAAAAAGAATCCACATCTAAATTGTTACATGAAGGTAAACATAACGTATCTTTTTGTATATTTTTGGCATTTTCCATGCTAAGATTTTAAAGTTATTTAGAAAAGGAAAAATTAGACCGCGGGCAGGATTCGAACCTGCGTCTTCTGGTTAGGTACACCAGACGCTATGACCATAGCCACCGCGATACCTACCCGTCATGTCGAATTTTTCCTTCACATACTGAATTTACGTCTTTATGGTGACGTCAGTAACACCTATTGAAAAGCAAGTTTTTGCTTTTCAACCGACACAACTTACTTTACAGTTAGTTCAATGTCGAACGATTTTTCCTTTTCTAAATAACTTTAAAATCTTAGAATGGAAAATGCCAAAAATATACAAAAAGATAGTTAGAAGGTAAGGTGGCATCGTTCGACATTGAACTAACTGTAAAGAAGTTGTGTCGGATGAAAAGCAAAAACTTGCTTTATCACGTTACTTGTTTTACCACGAAGGATCGTTATAGATGGTTCGTACGACAACCGGAGCCGACGGATTTATGTGCTCTCTGAGGCACGGAAGTCAGAGGGATCTCGATGTGTTAAAGAATTTTCACCCATCTACAGACTGACTAGCGCAGCTTAACCTTGAAGATCGATTGATCAGTGTAGTTAAAACGTAGTCAGGAATCTCCCAATATGTAGTAATAATAAATATCAAGTGAATTTTATATTATTCGTTTGTTTTCTAAACAGGGGCTCGTGGCTAAGTAATAATTAAGCTGATCAACCGATCTGCAAGGTTAAGCTGCACTAGTTGCGGTCAATCTGTGGATGGGTGACCATTCTCAACACATCGAGACCCCTCCGTGCCTCGGAGAGCACGTAAAGCCGTCGGTCCCGGTTGTCATACGAGCACCTATGACAATCGTTAGTGGTAGTCAGAAGACTGACAATCAGTCTAACCGCAGGGTATTACCCAAAAAAATGGGTTGCGAGGGTCTGATGGCAGTCGCTCCGTGTAAAATACTGATATTCAGCCGCATCAGGTTAGACTGGAAGCCTACCCCAATATAGTTGGGAAAAAGCTCGGAGAAGGAAGAACAGTTTTTTTTCTAAACTTGAGTAAATAAATTCAATTTCTTTATCCAAAGAGTACTTTTACTAATGTAGGTTAGCCACGGGAAACTGAAACGTCCAGCGTAAACTCACTTATTTGGAAATAGAATTCACATTTCCGGTTCCGGGACACCGGAAATGACATTCAAAGCGCGCGGACAAAGCTCATCCGATATTTCAAAATAAATATATCCTTTTGGCTTAGTTGATTTCAGTAAATCCTTTTTTGTACAAATTTTGTTAATGAATACTTTGATTGCGGGGATTTATCTTGACCTGTATTCTTTGCTTAGATACACACCGGACGTTTTAACCACCTAGGCGACAGCTCTGTTGAATCGAATTCCTCTCCTCTTCTACATTTCAAGTTCAAAATGAAAATGTTTTAATCTCAATACTCAATAACTTTATTGCATCCCATAATGTATACAAAAGCTGGTGGGTAAAATTAAAGAGAAACAATTATTGGACCCTGTCGGGCACAGCAAGTTAGTTTTTTTAAATCTATACACATAAATAAAATTGAAGTGTCTGTTAACAGCTTTTCACTAAATGCATATGGAAGCATACATCGGTACTTACATAACAAACACTTTTTATAAAAAAAATGTCTCTCTGTTTGTTCCGCCTAATCTCTGAAACGGCTGGACTGATTTTAACGAGACTCTCACTGGCAGATGGTTGATGTTATAAGAAGTAACTTAAGCAAATTTTATTTTAGAAAAAAAAGCGTTCCGCGAAAACAAAATTGAAACCGATAGATAAGACTTTGGAGAAGGACATAGGTTACCTTTTATACCGTTAAGGTGGCAAACAATCATACGGCCCACCTGATGGTAGGTAGTTACCGTAGCCTCTAGACGCTTGCAACACCAGTAGTATCACTTGCGCGTTATCGACCCTGACCTTGTAAATAGAAAGAGGAATAGTTGGGTTGGCAGAGTAAGGGTCAAAGTCCACTGCCAACACAACGTTTCGTCGCAGAGTACTGACAACCTTACTCACCGTCAGGAAAACACAGCTCAAAGCAGTGTTCTTTCAATTCGATTTTCTGCAAGGCGGAGGTACTTCCCCTGTCGGGCAGTCGGGCAGCTCCAATTTGAGTGGAATTACTCCCACTATGCGCCCTACCTCTCTTAATTTTGTTAATAGTGTGCAATCAAGAATATTCTATTCTATTAACCGAAAAACTTATATTTTTATGAGTCCACAGTGTATCCTTTATAGTCTCTTAAGTATTTATTATAAAATATAAGCTGGGAGTGCTCCGCTTGACATTATAAACCCATAAACCGTAACACTTGGCCCGGTTTACAACTTTCTTGGTGTGGTTTAAGTTAGAAGCGAACGGAAAAAGGAAGAATAAATTTTAGCGAAAGAAAAATTCGATGTCAGGCGGAGTTTAACTTTAGTTACCTGCCTGCCTCTGATTAAATACACCAGATGATTTATAGCCATGTAAACTACCGAGACCAATGACTATGGTGTAGAATTTCTCTTCTACATTCTACGTGTTAAAGCTAGAAAACTACGGCGAAACTAAACACCAGCTAGGAAGCTGGTGTCTAGTTTCGTCGTGCCTAGGTTGCGGTATTTGCCCTGGCCCTCCTGGGTGTGGGCAAATACGAGGTTATCTGACCATCGATTCACCGACGACGTCATGTAGTTACTGTTTCATTTCTGCCAAGAGCTTCAAAAGCTTAAAGAGCTAAACCTTAACAGTTTGTGTCTATTAATCATATTAGTCCTTCAAGAAAGTACCTTGAAGGACCTTAGAATCCCCTGCGACCCGGGGTATGCACCCCGGAGCGGGAGGTCGCTATATAAATAGGTATAAACAGGTCACCTCCTGTGGTCACGTGGCTACTACAGTGGTGTCGTGGGTTCGATTGCCACCCGAGACAAATCTTTGTGTGATCCACAGATCTTGTTTCGAGTCTGGGTGTACCTTGTATATTTGTAAAATAGCGGCATAGGGCTTCTTCCCTAGTGCAGGCGTTGACTTTAAAAATAACATGTACATATACCTATATTAAATCGCTATCGCTTATGCCATGTACCACACCACAAACATGTAAAAGCAGTCGAGATTATGTTCGAGATCGCTACTACTTAGGAAAAATAGTGGGTTTGTCAAGAAAATAGCCTGTTTATTTATTCATTGAGAGTTACAGTCAAGATTTTTGTGAAAAATACTCTCTTTGCGGGAAGAAGACTGTTGACTTCAGTTTAGATATGATACATACACTCACCCCTTTTTCCCATGAGGGTAGGCAGTAAGGAACAATATATGGGTTCATGATAATGATGATGGATGAGCTGCTGAATCGAACTCAAGAGTAGCAGTCGAGCCAATAAACACTAGACTAACGATGCAGTTAAAATATTACAATAACAAATAAATTCAATAAAACCTTTGAGGCGGCTCATATATTTCAACTGTGAAATATCGATATAAAAAAGTCTTGTAGTTTTTCACTCAGTTAAAAATCCTTTGTTGTTTTTAACTGTGTTTGCTATTGGCATTTCTATAAAGTCCGTCCAGTAAAATAATATTGGCAATGTTTGTGATGTGAATTGGTGCAAAAATATTCTCAACGTAAATGTCAGTATGTCCAGCATTCTGACATTTACGTTTAAATATAAACTATTCTGCTTTGAGCTATTTTACACCAAAACAAATTACAGAAGTTCAAGAATCGAGCCAAGTAGTTTTTTCTTAGTAATTATGCTTGAGGTTTGCAATTATGTGAATCATGATATTAAAAAAATATTTCACTAAATAATGTGAATTTCTTTCACAAAGCGCATTCGCATTAATATTTTTCTAACAAAATGAATAAATGTTTAATATTTGGTGAATTTTCGATCTTGATAGGAACCATCTTCATTTGAAAATGTTTCTTTAAAGCTAGGAGTCTGACATTTTTCGAATTTAATTATGAATAATCAAGGTAGTTTTTACACTTATGTGCATAAACCCGCCAGTACATTTTTTTCTCCGCGCTGTTAAGAATGAAACAATGAAAAAATCTTTAAAAATAATTCAAATTAATGGTAAATAACCTTCTTATCTTGTTTAAACACTATTTAAGAATATTCAAGCCTAATTCGAGCGCTATATGATGAATTAATCTCCTCACAATGTCATAAAATTCAGCTAAAAACGTAAAATGTCATTTTTTTAAATGGTGTATATTACCGATGATAGCACAATAATATACCTATTATTGAATAGGTTATAGAAACTTACTACCCTACATTTCTCTTTAGACTACTCGGTCTGGGACACCGAATATAGAGTAGGTAACTGGGACGGGAATATGGGAAATTCTAAGCTAAATAAATAATATATTATTTAGCTTTGTATTCCATAATGTTATTGTGCATGCTGTAGTCTCCACTAAAATTGAGAGAGTACACATGATAAATTTAGGTTGCTTATTGATTTCTGACATTTACGCGAATATTATACATTGAAATAAAACTACTTTTTACCGATTTTATCGCGTATATTGATATTATTAATCCCGGGGATTAATATTTATTCATTTAATCTTACAATCTAACAGATGTCACATCCAAGACACTTGCAAAATTAGTTGCACTTGAATCATAACTAAATACATGCACATTGAATTTTAAAATACATTTTTATAATATAGTATTACATGTCAGTCTATAAAATATTAACAAAAATAAATTACAATGATGAATGTCAAGAATACAATATAATTTTAGAGTCAATTTAAAATTAGATAAAAGAAGGTAAAAAGTAGTTTTATTTCAATTTAGGTTGCTTTGTAACTTGTAAATGATTGTGTATATCCTTTAATAAAGAGATATTATTATTATTCTCGTATTTATTTAATTTCTTAATTACATTATATTTTTAAATATTTTTACAAAAACATTTAAAAATATAAAAAATAGTCAGACCACCGATATCGGGAACAGGGTCCAAGCTACCGGTGGTTAAGGCTCCAGAGACAGGAACCTCCTCACAATGCGTGCCGTGTCGAGGAGTACCGCTTTCTGTATCAAGCCCTTGATCCAGCCGTCTAACGAGAGCCTCCTTAGATGTCCATCGAGGCTCTTGGCTATTAAACCATTGGCTGTAACAACTATCGGCACAATAATTGCCGAATATTATTATTTGTTGGAGATCCTTAATAAATAAAATAGAAAAAAACATGGTGAAAATCCAGAAACTTAACAGTATTTCGTTCTTAGGAAGCAAAGTTTAAACTTTCAATGTATTCTCTTAAATCCTACTCCGAGTCTCGGGGAAGCCAATTTGTAATTGAGATGATAGCAGGTTAAGCTGGGTTGCGCCAAAAACAGCATTTAGTATGCCTTGCAGCCTGCGTTTGTGCATGGAGCGTGACTTGTGATCCTAGGGCCAAGTCATAAGCGGAAAGCGATTTTCGTTTTTATGTCGTTAATTGCGAGTATTGGGAATTGTGAAAGCGATTCAGATCAAACTGCATTGTTCTCAATTGTAAAAATCAGTTTTATTTCAATGTATAATATTCGCGTAAATGTCAGAAATCAATATGCATTGTTCTCACGAACTATTAAGAACAAAATTGTAAACAAAGATTAACACTACCGAGTGTCTATGGAGTTTCTTTCCGGTTCTTCTCTATAAGACTCACTCTTTGGAATCGTGCAACTAGTTTTGTCTTTTCAAGAGTGCTATTTCAATGGTCTTGAAATTGGAATAAAATAATTACCTTTGACTTTGATTTTCTGGTATGATGTTTTCTTTATAGCTTTATAGAATATATATATATATATATATATATTCTATATATATATAGTCTTTATAGCCTACCTGTTAAATACCTATTAACCTATTTGCTGCGTGCGGGGATGAACCAGCGATCAGTGGTAAAGAAGCAATCGCTCAGCCACTGCGCCAACCTTACTTTACAATCTTCATCATCTTCAACACATTTACTATCCCACAACTGAGCACGGGTTTCTTTTCAGGATGAGAGAGGTACCCAATGCGAGTTGGGAGACCCCACACCGTCGTGAAAACATCTCAGGCGTATAGGTTTCATAACGATGTTTACCCGTACTATAAAATAACATCGCCTTAGCTCATAACTTATACCAATCACAACTATACGTGCAGTTTTTCTCGCTAAACGTGAAAAATAAAAAATGGCGTCGCCTAGCCCTCTCAGAAACACGTGACGGAAAACAGTCGCTTAAAAATAGCACTTCTTTTTAGTAACAATTTAAGGTTCTGACAAGCTCTAGGAGAATGGAAGATGAATTTTATTTCAGAAGTCGAGTTCCGACAACTTTTAAAATATGATATATTTTTTTTCATTTGACTACTACCTTACCTGATGTTAAGTGATGATACGGTCTACGATAGAGCATGTTTGCCTAGAAGTGACCCATTTACTAGTGACTTGAAGACTCCCTTGAAGATTGTAACTGGGCGGAACAGACACCGGCAAGGAATTCCACTCTTTAGCATAGTGCTGTACGCCTATAGATCGAATATCTATGTCATGCCGTAATGCCGTTTGTCTAAATGCCCGATGATGGAATGGGCTTGGGGGAATTAAATCCAGCAATTCTATCGCACACGCACCGATATGCATCCGATAAAAAACCGATAAACAAGCGACTCTGCGTCCATGCTCAAGGTTCTGAAGCTTTTTGCCTCAACCAGTGCGTCATCGATGAGCCTTTTGGCTCATCAACAACTTCTGTAGGCATACGACTATCTAAATACGCCAGTGACTGTTGGTCTTTAGATCATTCTATGCGTGGTTGACCATTATCATTAAATCTAGTTAAACTAGACTCCATTATTAGTGCAAACAAGTTAAGATGATGATGCTGAAGATGTCAAATGACAATGACAAAGTCTACGGTGCTCGTACTGCAACGAGCAACTCCTGAATCTCGCTCTCTTAAAATGTCAGTGTCATAAACGTCACCTAAGGGTCAATTTTCGATCTCCATTCAAACTAACTTTTCGTGTAATATAGTATGTAAATAAAGTATGTAATATAGTATAGTGTGGGAGTAATTTCACTCAAATTGGAACTGCCCGACTGGGAAAGTACTTCTGCCTTGCAGAAAATCGAAGTGAAATTACTCTGCTTTGAGCTGTGTTGTCTTCCTAACGGTGAGTAAGTTTGCCTGTGTTCTGCGCGGGAGGGAAACGTTATGGGAGACTTTGACCCTTAAACTACCAAGCCAACAATTCCTCTTTAGTTTTACAGGATCGCCACCGTGCAAGTGATATTCCTGGTTTTGTATGCGTCTATAGGCTACGGTAAGCACTTACCATTAGGTAGGCCGTATGCTTGTTTGCCACCTTAGTGGTAGGTATAAAAATAAATACATTTAGAAAACTGAGAATCAAAATATATTGAAATTTTTTTAACTACTCATGGGGAAATTGGCGTAGGTTACATAAAAAATGACAAAGTTAAAAGTTGTGATGACCATAACTGTATATTCACGACACGATATTTTCCAATTATACAATTAAAAATGTATTCGTCGGTTCGTTAACGTGTCGGTGCAGCATTGGTTTACAAAACAAACTCGCGCCTGCCCGCATTACAATGAGTCTGTATCTCGCGCTAGTTACAAGGTGCTCATTAAAATGTTGTAGGCGCTTGGTAAAGAACCTTGTATTGAGCGTGAGAACTGAGAAATGTTAAGAAAAGTTATATAGCCTACTGATTATCTACAAAATTTATAAGCGATAATAACCATTCGGTACGAGTACGACATACCCTGCCGGTCCCCAGGTGATTCATGATCGATTCATGGTTTATTTTCGAAGGTACTATAAAAAAAGGGTACCTATGTAGGACTCGTACCGACTAAAAGCCGCAATTGCATTCCCTTGCCCTATAGTCATCAACATCATCAACCCAAATACTGTCCTACTGCTGGGCACGGGTCTCCTCTCATATAGAGAGGGATTAGGCCATAGTCCACCACGCTGACCTAGTGCGGGTTGGCAGACTTCACAAACCGTCGAGAAAATCTCTAAGGTTTGCAGGTTTCCTCACGATGTTTTCTTTCACCGTTTAAGCGAGTGATAATTAATTATTAATACGCACATGAATTCGAAAAGTCAGAGGTGCGTGCGTTGGATTCGAACTCGAGACCTTCGACTTGCCAGTCCAATGGTCATACCACTAGGCTATCACTGCTTAGTCATCAACAAGGGTCTTAAATTATTTTTTTCGGGTGGGGAAATGCTTCTTATGCATGCCGCCCCGCTTGGGAAAGCGGGACGGTTGTCGGGCTCCTGGGCCAGGTGGACAGCATACCGACTAAAACCGCAACCACTATCACCTTCCAGATAGTGGTGGGTTCACGGGAATCGCTCTCGCATGATATGCGATCCCTTGATGGACCCCTGGAGGGCCAAATGCAATCGACTGACGGCTCCGAAGGGATTTAAATCCTGCATGAGGTCGAATCTTTATACACAAAATTTATTCATCGAAATCAGTTAAAGCTTTAACTTTAATATATCGTACCGAAATTTTAATTACATTCGATTCAGAGCTATTGCACAAGGCCCTAGACTGTTCTAGTGTACGATAGCCACATGTTTCCGCTGGGTGATCGATTGCACATAATTATGTGGCCCACAATCTAGCCAGGAAGCCATTAATCAGTCACAGTGTAGCCCAGGAGTAGGCTGAATGTAGACCGGATTTATTGGCTGTAATGAGGTTGGATTAGTATTGCTTCAGTTATGATAGAAATGGAACATATGTGGGGTTGTTTGCAGATTTGCAGCACGGCCATTATTAGTACCCATTTAATCCCTACTTAATATTATTACTATAAGATTTTACGCCTAAACCGGTTAATCGATTTTGATGAAATTTGGTACGGAGATAAATTAGACTTTGGAGAAGGAGATAGGCACCCGTTTACGAGTATGACGTGTGTATCGGCGTCGTTCGACTCAACCATGTTACAGGGAATAAAAGGGTCGCGGGCAGACTCGAATATTCTTTATTTTAATATTCACGTCAGTCTCAAAAATAAATAATCATGTATAACTAACTAGCTATTTCCCGCAGTTTCTATCGCTTAGTTTGAGACTATGTAGATGGTGCTGTGTAAAATTGTCCAAGAATATTTATTAATATATTTTTTTCTGTAAATAAATCCTTTAAAGATACTTTTAAAAGTCAATATGTAACAGTATTAAATGTTTATTATATTATATGTTTTACAATCATTCTGTGTTTAAAAGTCAGCTTTTTGCTTAACTGGAGAATATTTGGCAGTAGTACATAGAGCTAGAGCCTACCTTAAATATTTATCTCATCCTCGGTTTAAGCCTAAACAATATCGTTCCCTCCAGTAATTTAGGATCCCGCACACGTCCCATAATGGGTTGTTGAGATACAGCGGTGTCTGAATTCTAAAAGCATTTTATAACACTTTATCGCATAAGTTCACCCTTTACTAACTCACTGACTTGCCTGGGATGCGAAATCATATACTTTAATTGTTTTTATTTCAATCTAAATATATTAAATACATTTTTATAAGTCAATTAATTTAGATTTTCAGTACTAGATAGCGTAAGCGGTTTATAACTGGTCAACAGTTGCTTAGCGCTCTGAAGAAACGCCGAAACAAACTCAAAGAACCATGGTCCAAAATCCGAAAGAACCATGGTCTATTTAAAATAATGACATAGTAGGTAAAATGAAATATATGGCACAATGTATACAGGCCAATGTCTAAAGTGGCAGTTTAAAGAAAAAGCGATCAACCATTTTGAGTGAATCAGTTCCCATTGACGTTCCGACTGAGGCGCAGAGCGAGATATGCTAAAAGCAAGCGCAGCTTAACCTACCAGATCGAATGATGAGCATAATAACTGCAAGCATCTTAAATCTTGAAAAAAAAAAGACTGATTTATTACAAAAATCCCCAGGAAAAGGTCGGAATAAAAATTTTGCTTAACCTTAAAAAAATATAAAGAGCTGTCAAAAATATTTCGAGGTCACACCCTCACACCGTTTTTCATATACCTAAGTATGTATTGTATTTTAGTCTTTACTTACATTCCCTACCCACGTAGGTTCTGGCAATGGCTACCGCGCGGTACAGAATTTTAATAGCCTCGCGTAAAGTAGCTTTGTGGGACAAGGGGTTACATATAAATGTTTTTTTTTTTGATAATGGCGTTAATATTTAGAGGCATGAGGCATGGCTTGTATGAGACGAGCTTTAAGGTAGAAACAGACTGATCCCACGTACGCAAGGTATGCAATGCGTTATGATACCTGGGGCCTTACCACAACGTGATGCGATCATTTTTAATTTGTGAGAAAGGGATGGTGCTATTTAATTTATAGAGCGACATCCCTCTCTCTCAATCGGAAAACGATCGCAATAATAGGTTGTGGTACGGCCTATTGACTTGGTTTTATATACAAAACATACTCATCAGAGACACACAATTATGTATTATAGGTATGTATTTATAAAAAAAAGTATATAAGTATTATATCCATTGTCTAGTACCCATAGTACAAGCTCTGCTTAGTTTGGGACTAGATGGTGTTGTGTAAAATGTCCCAAAAAAAAAAATTAGGTGTCGTATGCAACGCAATCCATGTGTATTTCATTTGTAGAGTAAGAAAAAGCCGACGAAAAATCAACTCGGGGGGATCCAGAATCATGTACTGAAGTCATAGTAAGCCGTTGCGCGTCGATGTCCCTTCCACCCTGTATATGGGTTGATGATGTGCAATTCTGTACAAAGATAGAGACGGTAAAAATATCCGCAAGCTTTACCTGAAGGAATCGTACCTACTTCCCATTGCACAAAACGAATCACAAAATTACTTACCCACTCAGTCGAAATAAAATACAGAAACATTAGGAAAATAACTCACAAACCCATAATTTATTGTTATATTTTGTCCGGAAGCAAATCTTACCAAAATGGCGTCGTATCTAATGATAAAAAAGACTCAAATATCGGAAAATAGTCAGCTTATGGCGATACACGTAATAAATTGTCCTAAAATCTATCAAAAAGAGTAATGGTGGTCGCCATTATAGCGTGGGAGGCTGGCGTAATTTGCAAGCGATTACGAATAAGCGATCTTTGTCATGAACTCATATACCTACTGCCCCACTACTGCGCTACAGACGTTGTCAAGAATGAATTGAAAGTTCACGTAAATATGTAACTTAGATAAATAAATAAATAATTTGGGATATTTTTACACAGCACCATCTAGCCCCAAACTAAGTACAGAGGCCAGCACATCAAGCTACCACAATCTGTCAAATTTCTTTGATTGATTGTCAATTTTAATACGAAACAATAAGGTTCATATTCAATTGGGAAAATTTGACAGTTTTGGATAGGTTGACCTGCTGGCGTCTGTACCTAAAGCTTGTACGAAGGGTCGGACTCGAGACCTTCGACTTGGCAGTCTAATGGTAATACCACTAGGCTATCACTGCTGATGATATGGGTCGATGGTATTATGTTTCCACGGCTCGCTATTCGCTCATGACTTGATCTTGTATCCAGAAAAAAAGTTTGTGTTATCGGTTGGTCGGTAAATCAAATTATATTAGAAGTAATATCGCCCTATCGCGGCTCGTCTCAAGTAAAACTACTGTTTTTTTCCGCCATGTTGCCTATGGGGTTGATTTTTGAAGTGCCTGGAAAAAATGTGAACAAATGCTTGAGTGGCTTTTTATTGGCTTGCATTTAACTACTATCTCACCTGATATGGGGTCCAAGATGGAGCACGCTTGCCTAGAAGTAACCTATACAAAGGCCAGCACATCAAGCTACCACAATCTGTCAAATTTCTTTGATTGATTGTCAACTTTAATACGAAACAATAAGGTTCATATTCAATTGGGAAAATTTTACAGTTTTGGATAGCTTGACCTGCTGGCGATTGTACCACTCGTGACTTAAGACTCCTAGATTGTAACTAGGCGGAAACACAGATTATGGTGAGGAATTCCACTCTTTAGCGGTACGCATGAGAAAAGTAGAAGTTTTATGCTTACACATAGAAGGAATATCCCCCATATAAAGGTGCCGTAATGCCGTTTGTCTGGTTGTCCGATGATGGAATGGACTTGGTGAAATAGCAGTGATAGCCTAGTGGTATGACCATTGGACTGCCAAGTCGAAAGTCTCGAGTTCGAACCCACGCACGCACCTCTGACTTTTCGAATTCATGTGCGTATTAATAATTAATTATCACTCGCTTAAACGGTGAAGGAAAACATCATGAGGAAACCTGCATATCTTAGAGATTTTTCTCGACGGTTTGTGAAGTCTGCCAACCCGCAGTAGGCTAGCGTGGTGGACTATAGCCTAATCCCTCTCAATATGAGAGGAGGCCCGTGCCCAGCAGTGGGACAGTATATGGGTTAATAATATTTTTTTAAATAAGTTGATATATCAATGCGTAGTTATTAGGCATGAGTGTTTGTATGTATATCTGTATAGGTGCAAACAAGACTATTATAAGTTAATCTCACGGATCGATTGATCCACTGGATTATTTAGCTCTCCTTACAAAATTATTTATTTAGCAGAAAAACGCAAATATATTTAATGTGCATCCATTTGTAGGGGGTGTTATGAATGATTGTCATTTGTTATATTTCAGACTCAACTTATAGGCTAGGAGCTGCACTTAGCATTTTTCTAATATATTTTATAACTAGCTTTTACCCGCGATTTCGTACGCCTAGACTTAGTAACACAATTGTTGTCGGATTTTATTCATGGGATAAGATAAGTACTCGATGTTAGGGAAATTCCCGCTTTGTTCCGAAAGTTAGAAGTATTCAATATGCCAGCGCCAATCACAAACTATTAGTACCAACATTTTATTTAAATCCCGTACGTAGGTCTCCTACATAAGATTTACATTTCCGGGATATTCCCACATTTTTCTGGGGTAAAATATATCCTATGTGTTATTCCCGGTCACATACTATGTGTGTATGAAATTTCATTCGAATCCCGTAAGATATTAGTTTTTCAGGATTTCCGGGATATTCCCACATTTTTCTGGGGTAAAATATATCCTATTTGTTATTCCCGGTCAGTTACTATGTGTGTATGAAATTTCATGCAAATCCCGTAAGTAGTTATCCTTTATCCGTTTTTCGGGATTTTCGGGATTTTCGGGATTTTCGGGATATTACGACATTTTTCTGGGATAAAAAGTAGCCTATACTTTATTCCCGGTCACATACTATTAGTATACCAAATTTCATGCAAATAGGTTCAGCCGTTTTTGCGTTATTGAGTAACAAATAAACAAACAAACATCCAAACATTCACATTTATAATATTAGTATTACATTACATTTAAAAAACCCTGTCTGATCTGTAAGGGTGTTTTTATAGTAATTATATTAATATATAATTTTCTAGAAAGGTAGGGCCTAAAGTGGGAGTAATTCCACTCAAATTGGAGCTTCCCTACTGTGGAAGTCCCCCCTTGCAGAAAATCGAAGTTAAATAACACTTTTTTGAGCTATGTTGTGTTCCTAACGGTGAGCAAGGTTGCCAGTGCTCCACGAGGAAACGTGGTGGCAGCGGAGGGTCTTTGACCCTTATACTGCCGACTCAACTATTCCTCTTTCGTTTTACTGGGTCGGCAACGCGCAAGTGAGCGCTGGTGTTGCAAGCGTCTATAGGCTGCGGAAAGAATAAAAAAAACGAAAAATGCGTTACTTTGAACGTACTTAACGTTCTAAGTAACGCATTTTTTAATTCTTCTTTTTTTTAATTCCCATGATTTTTTCCTATGAATTGATGATATATTAACTCATGAATTTAGTCCTCCTCGTGATAGTAAAAAAGGGCTTCGACCTTAAAAAACAAACCCAAATATTATTGTTTACGATTAACAGAATTAACATAGATGTTCTTGTCGAAATTTAGTATCACAGAATTTGTTAGCAAGATTAATAGTAAATCTGATAATCTTCGGATTAATTGGCGATTCTAATTGTAAGTTTCAGTAAGCCGATAAAATTAAGGGCTTCTATTTAAGGTTAAATTCTATATAATGTTTGTTAAAAAACATACATACGCCTTTTTTCATAGAAGCAGACAGAAAATACATTACAGCACTCGCTACGTTTCTTGCACACTTCTTTCGCTTCATCCACATTCATACATCTTGTCATACACACACAGTGGTTGCGAGTACTACGCACCTGACTTTTAAATCTGGCATAACTAAATGTGCCTATACACTACAGCATTTTTCTCGAGCATACGATCGCTACATATAATTAATTACTAATACGCACATGATTTCGAAAAGTCAGAGGTGCGTGCCTTAGATTCGAACCCCAGACCTTTGAGTTGGCAGTCTAATTGTCATATTTCAAGGAAATCACTGCTACTGTGTATGCTATATGTATACTAAGTGTAGACACGAAGTACATCCAGAGAAAAATGATTAAATTAAAATGCGGACTATATCTCTTAGCCTAAGTAA
Source organism: Acronicta alni (assembly GCA_964056405.1). Classification (NCBI taxonomy): domain Eukaryota; kingdom Metazoa; phylum Arthropoda; class Insecta; order Lepidoptera; family Noctuidae; genus Acronicta; species Acronicta alni. The sequence continues at coordinate 3,280,284 of OZ043939.1, forward strand.
CATTCTAAGCTAGGGAGGGGAAATGAGGTGTCAGAAATTAATGATTCCATCGATATAACAAGTGCTGTAATTTTTCTTACTGGTCACCCATTTGTCTTCAGCTCATTTCTCTTATTATAAGTACTTTAGAACTTTTCAGCCATAGTAGAAGTTCTTGGACTACTTTTTACGGATTTTATCGCGTTATATTGATTGTGACATCGCCACTCGCCGCTCCCTCTCCGCGCCTCAAGCCTCACCCCGCGCGTCGCACATAAATGCGGTCGCAGACGACGCGCGAACCTCGCCTCGAACCTTTCACCGAACCCGCCCTGAGCTTAACTCACCCTACTCTTGTCTTAACATATTTTAAAGTGTAATTGTTTATTTTTATCAGAAGGAGGATTACATAAATATAACCTCCGAGCCTTTTCCCAACTATATTGGGGTCGGCTTCCAGTATAACCAGGGGCCTTACCACGAAGTGATAACGCGATCATCTTTAGTTTGTGTGAAAGGGATGGCGCTATTCAATGTGTAGCCGCATCCCTCCCTCTCAATCGCAAATCGATCGCAATAACACTTTGTGGTACGGCCTCTGATGCGGCTGAATATCAGTATTTTACGCGAAGTGACTGCTATCAACCTCCGTAACCCAATTTCTGCAGCTTCTTCAGCTAGTATTTTTCAGACTAAGTAACTGGTTTTCTTAACATTTTTCAAAAAGCTAGAAAGTTTCTTTGAATGACCAGGTCAGATCAAAATAGGTTGGTGCGTGTGTGGATCTAACGTAACTGCCAAAAAAATAACCCGCTAAATAACAGTATGAATTGAAAATACTCGCGATCTGTATTTGCAATAATGATCCTCACATATAAGGGACGCAGTTTAAAAGCTGATGGCGAGTTGAAAACAAATGAAAGAAGGAAGTACCCACTTATGTAAAAAATAAAGAATAATAAAAAAAAGGAATAAGATGAATGAACTCTACCATCAATTGATATTCAATAAAATGTTTTTTATTATTAACCGTAGAGAGAATCTTCATAAGTAGCAAATTACCTGGAAAGAGACCTCGATGCCGTAGACCAAAGCTTTGGACAGAACTGATCCAGGACTCATTACATATACTATTTTATGAGGCCACGAGACGGGCGAATAATCGTAGTTGGCGCAATCTGCGATATCAATCAATATGCGATATTGCCGAAGGAATTTCAAATATTTGAAACGCGGCGCCATTTGTCAAAGCGAATATGACCAAAAAGTCTGACACCAAAAGTCAATATCGCTGATTTCGTAGTGTTTACCTACAACAAACTGATGATGGAGTGTTTGTAGGAGTAGGAGTGTAGGAGTGATTTTATTTTTTAATTTTATTATAGGAATGTTTGCGATTTGTGATAAACTAAGATGTCAAACTAAGCGCCAAAATGGCGGGTGTTTAAAGTGCCCGGTTCGGTTGGCTTTTTTAATCACTTTTTTTTATACTTTATATTAGGTACTTTTTTGGTGTTGAATATTTTTTACCATTATAAAGTGATGTAAATAATCCAATAATAATATTTTAAAAAACATGCACATTCCCTGTTCCATTCAAATTGTAAAAAAAATATATTTTACAATCTCCGGTTGATTGTGTAAGTGAAACTATCCTGTAAGCAATAAAGCAGCTTATAGTTTCGCTCTCAGTTTGAAACTTGGACCACGCGCATAGCCCCGAGCGTTGCAATATAAGTTACTGGCGCCAATACTGGAAGCTAGTTGGTGGCAATATGGCCGCGGTTGCCACAACTATATTGCATATTGCTCACTAGGGAGTGGGTACGCAATTATTACACTAATTGTACCCTTATTGAGTTCCATATTTATGTATCTCAATAATTAAATCTATGTCAGTATCTATTTAAATACATATATACATCACGCCAGTATTCCCCGAAGCGTTAGGCAGAGGTGTACCAATGTACACCCACAGTTCGCCGGTATGTTTAGGTCCCATGTATAGGGGGTGAGCCTACTGCCATTAACCGGGCACAAATCCGATCTCCGAGCTGTTACTGAGAATTTTATAGAAAAACCCAATAACACTGCTCGACCTGGGAATGTAAGCGAACACCCCTAGTGTAGCAGTCGCGCTTGGGGCCACTAGACTAACGAGGCTATAATTATGATATGATTAAGATACATAAATGACATGTACATATAGTATATAAGTACTTGTACCAACTCTTTATGTGACTTTTTTTTTGTAATTTTGTTCTGGTGTGCAATAAATCGTATATAAATAAATAAATACTTATATTTATTTCTGTAAATACATCTTTTAAAGACAGTTTTACAAGTTAATATTCAATACAAGATGGCGCCGGCATTTCTTAGCTGACCTATGAGAAGAAACACCGAAACAAACTCAGAGAATCATGGTCTGTTTTTTTAATCATGTAACTCATCATCATCTTCATCAACCCATATACTGTCCCACTGCTGGGCACGGGTCTCCTCTCATATTGAGAGGGGTTAGGCTATAGTCCACCACGCCGGCCTAGTGCGGGTTGGCAGACTTCACCAACCGTCGAGAAAAATCTCTAAGGTATGCAGGTTTCCTCACGATGTTTTCCTTCACGGTTTAAGCGAGTGATAATTAATTATTAACCATGTAACTAATTTATTTAAACTGTAGTTTTGATAGAAGACAGTTATTTATAGGGCTCAATAATACGTAGACGAAAAATAGATTAAAAGTAGGTTTGAGTATAATTTTTGTGATAAAGCTGCGCTACCCACGGTCAGTCTGTGGATGGGTGACCGTTCTTAACATATCGAGGCCTCTCTGTGCCTTGAAGAGCTTGTAAAGCCATTGGTTTTCATACGAACACCTATGACAATCGTTAGTGGTAGTCAGAAGCCTAAAAAGCCTGATAACCAGGACATTGGTATTACCCAGAAATTGGGTTGTGGAGGTCTGATGGCAGATGCTTCGTATAAAAACTTGAGAGGTGTCAAGGGACACCCGGATGGAACGAAGTTCCTTTCATTAAAATTTAATAATTAAAAATAAAAAAACCTGTATACACTCAACAATTTACAACGCGCGAAATTCAAATATTGTCATTCACTCAATAATATTTGAATGCTTGTCAACAATATTTGAATTTCGAAAAAAGTGTCGTGACAACTTTTCGTAAGAATTTTTTCCGTCTAGCCCCCTTTCACAACGCGCGATAAGGAACTTCGTTCCAAAAACTGATATTCAGCCGCATCTGGTTAGATAGGTAAAGGTATCTTAGGTTATCTGGGTAGTAATAGGTATCTTCTAGGTAAGCGTGCTACATCTTAGACCACATCGTCACTTACCATCAGGTGAGATTGTGGTCAAAGTGTAACCTATCTTAGATCTAGATTTATCAGACTTACGGCTAGATAGGTACCAGTCTCCCATAGTATAATATGAATATATTCTGATAGCATTCTTAAAAAAAAACTTTATGTATGTGTATTGTGTTGAGAAATAAATCATTATTATTATTATCTCTTAAAAAAAGACTGGAAGTCTACTCCAACATAAAAAAAGGGGAAAAGGGTCGGAGAATGACGAAAATTACTAGTTAGGTACTTAAGAGGGGTAGATCATAGTGGGAGTAATTCCACTCAAATTGGTGCTGCCCAATTGAGGGAGTATCTCCGCCTTGCTGAAGTGAAATAACACTGCTTTGAGCTGTGTTGTGTTCCTTACGGTGAGCAAGGTTACCAGTGTTCCGCGAGGAAACGTTGTGTTAGCAGTGGGGGGATTTTGACCCTTATACAACCCAACTATTCCTCTTTCGTGTTACAGGGTTGAAAACGCGCAAGTGATACCCCTGGTGTTACAAGCGTCTATAGGCTACGGTAACCGCTTACCATCAGGCCGTAGGCTTGTTTGCCACCTAGTATATAAAAAAAGTTACAATTTAATGGTAAAATATTCGAGTATTTTACATATTTTACACGCTATATGATTACAGTTAGTACGCAATGGATCCTTAAGTATAAAATAAAGACCGTACACACTTTATCAGAACTTATCCATAGGGCAATTCCAGTGAAATCAAGAGGAGCAGGCGTCGGCAATGTGTTGTTAATTTTTCAATGTTTAAAGCACCATCAATCCTTTTTACAGCTACGGTATGCTATCATTATAGCAGGGTGACCATAATTTTAGGCTTATATAGACATTTTGTCTGCCTCATAGTCGTGAGCGTGACAACTGAGCTAGAGTTCCTTGGTTTTTTTCCTAAGTCAAGCAGTTTTAGTGGGTTTTTATACGAAATTCTCAGTAGCAGCTTGGAGTTTGAATTTGTAGCCGGTTGCTGACACTAAGTTCCATAGTCACTACTCGATGGTTGGCAATAAAATTTACATTTACACGAAACTTTTTACCAGAAAGTCCTAAGCTATTAACCTTCCTTCGGCAGTATTTCCGAACCAGTACGACATGAAGGCCTTCAAGAGATAAGTATATACATATTTAAAAAGCCGGCAACACATTGGTGACAGCTACGATATCACTGATGTTCATGTGCGGCGGTGAACTGCAGTTTCGTTTGCCCCCTATGTTATAAAAAAAATAGACTCACTTCTTATGAAATGAGACTAATACTTAGCGGCGAACCGTGCGTATACAGTAGGTTGTGTTATAATTGTGTATAATAACGACTAATTTGGAACCGTGCACCTAGACTCGACATTTCATAGTGCCTGTATATGGATTATATGAAAATAAAACTGTTTTGATTTTGATTGATTTTATAATATTTATTTATTTTCTCTTCACAAAAGTAGGCTTACATTATAATAATCTAATAGAAAAGTTTTAATTTGTGTGAGACTGATGCCCGAGAAAGGTATTCCGAGAATACCTGTGTTACAGGTCATCAGGCCCCCTGATCTACTTATACAAGGTCATTCTTAGTATATGCGAAACCTGAATATAGTTTGTTCAGAATAAGTAACTGAATCGATTCCAATCATTTTTACATCATGTTATTTTTTGTCCCAAAAACATTAAAAAAATGTTACGAGTAGGACACCGAGCGACACTAAGTACCTATCCGCAATCATATGCGCGCAACACAGGTCACTGACACGACACACTGAGCGCCCAGCGCGGGCGCAGTGGGGCGGGCGGGGCCCGGGGGTGAACCAACCACTTCAGTCAGTCGCCCGGCAGCTGTAGGGAAGTGTGCACGTATGTCGCTCCCGTTGAGATAAGTAGGTACATAATGCGAGCGCGACCGCGAGCGCACGGCATTTCGGTTGATCTGTACCTATCGTATGTAAAAAGCATAGGTAGTGTTCGTGTAAGAAATGGTACGTACACTAGCGGTTTGTGGTGATAACGCGAGCGCGCGGCAGTGGTTTCGGTTGACGTGTACCTATCGTACGTAAAAAGCATAGTGTTCGTGTAAGAAATGGTACGGATACTAGCGGTTTGTGGTGATAAGTGATAACGTATTCCTGGCAGTGCGGCACGAGGAGCAATCTGACATTAAAGTATCGTCACACACATGAACACACGTTTTTATTTGTACCTACAGCCTGTTGTTGTTAAGTAACGCGATGTTTAACATTTTTCATCCATTTTGAACTTACAGTGTTTGGTATAAGGTGCAACATATCGCATTGACTACATTTAATCACTTACGGCTGCATTTACAAATAAAGTACTTATTAATGTCTACCTACACTTGACCATTACGACAGTCCAAAGACTGCAAGTGTGATGGAAAATGTGGAAAGTGTGATCAGTTAAATACAATGCAATCGGAAATCGCCGTACGGTTAGGTACCTACTGCCACATTATTATCAATGAGCGCCGCGACGACGCGGGCGCGGCGCGGCGCCCGCCCGTGATGAGCATGTTTTTGTACGGACAAACAGGTAACTTAACAATCTTCTAACTTTGTGATTTTTTTATGATATAGTTTTTAAGTTCTGTACATAGATTCTTTACATAAAAATACTAGACACGTGTTTCAAGTTTCGCATATACTAATAATGATGCTGTATAGTTAAAGCTTTTATTAGACTAAGTGACTTATGAGATACATAGTATAATTCGAAGAGATATATTGTATTGTCCCTTGTCATATGGGGACGAGCTTTTTGCTAACCTAACTAGGTAGATCCACATCCAAACTCCAAGCTGCTACAGAAAATTTCAAACAAAAACCCAATAACACTTTGCTTGGCCTTGGAATCGAATTGTAATCAATAGCAATAGGTAATCCAAATAGACAATTAATTAAAGTAGCAATACATCCCATTTACAAGCGCTTACTGGTTGGTTTACGAGACACCGTGTAGACGTCATCCATTTTGATGACGTACGATCATTTGAGTATTGTGACTGACATAATTTATAAGTACAGAGGCCAGCATACCAAACTAATTGTTCCTAATTGACCTGTAAAATTTCTTTCATAGATTTTCAACTTGAATACAAAATAATAAGGTTCGTGTTCAACTGGGAAAATTTGACACTTGAATTTGACTTGTATAAATGATATTTCTGTTGATAAATCTTGTTGACATCCTACTAATATTATAAATATGAAAGTTTTTGAGGATGGATGGATGTTTTGTAAAACTACTGAACGGATTTTGATGAAACTTCACAGTATTATCATTTATATATCAGAATAACATCAAAAAAGATCGAAGGAGGTTCTCAAGTCGACGCGTATATTTTTTTACGCATAACTTTTTTGTAAAAAATATTATGTAACATAAAATACCATCATGCCGATATTCCCATATAGTAGAGGGTGAGCCTATTGCCATTAACCAAGCACAAATTCAAATTCCGAGCAGCTACTGAGAATTTCATATAAAAACTCAATAACACTTTGCTTAACCTGGTAATTAAACCCAGGAACAGGAATCAGCACCAGAACTCTGGATGTAGCATGACGATAATGCCCACTAGACTAATAAGACAGTCATTTTAAAAGGGTGGTATTTAATACGTTAACGGTAAATCCCCTTTTTTCAATCAAAATATTCGAAATTAGCACCAAAAATACTGAATTGCACACTAAATTTGCTCATCAAAGTATTGTTATTACTTATATACACTTTCTTGGTCTTCAGATTCGGTATTATTCAGATTTGGTTCTGGCACTCGCCGGCCGCTTCCGGGGCACCGCTCGCTTCGCTCGCTCGGCTCGTGCGTTGTGTGGTCACAGTACTAAATACTAACCTAACCTAACCGATATCTGTATTTTGCTGCTCAATCAGTAATTTTGTTGCTCAATCAGTATTTTTGATCGGTTTATTATATTCCATTTTAAAATGTATTAAGTATTATACAAAGTCAAATTCAAACGTTTTATTTCAATTAGACCATTACGGCACTTTTGAAAAGTCAAAACTAGTTGCACGGTTCCAAAAAGTGGGTCATATGGAGAAGAACCGGCAAGAAACTCCATAGACACTCTTTTCAAAAAAATTAAACGTGATTACAGTGTTCATCTTGCTTTACAGTCTAAATCGGAATAGTTCATGAGAACAATGCAGTTTGATATGTACTATTAAATTAATCTAGTATAATAAACAGAGAAAAAAAAAGATATACATTCTAAGTAGATAATCTAAGGCATTAATATGTAAAGAACGGGTCTGACCACGACCCAATAGATCAAAAGAGGTGACGAAATTAATGTAGGCAGGTTACTTTATAAATTATTCCTGTCCCGAAAATTTCCGAAAGCAAGGCAACCCTACTTGGGAGGAGCATTATTAAACATTAATTTGCAACTCTTCCCTTAAGTAGCCGGCTTGCAAGTTTTATTGATTTAAATTATACATTGCCGCCGCTCGTTATACTAGCCAGGGGTCGACAACCATTGATGGATACCAAATTCACGATAACTTTAAAGAAACTTTTGTAATAGTACGATTCTCAAGCTACTCCACTATGAAATGGTGATTTTAAATTCAAAACATAATAAATAATAATAATAATAAAATTCATTTATTTCCTCACCGAAATCGCAATACATTAGGTAACTTATGTCAATAAAAAAATAAAAAAAAAAACAAGCTATGGCTGACAATTTTATTTATATATGAGTACAGTTGTGGCTCGCTGGTGCCTGAGGTAGGTGCCGTCACACCTGTGTTACAGGTCACCAGGCCCCCACTCGAACCCTGGTTTACAGTTTCATAGTTGCCCTTATATGCTAAGACTATTTGGGCGGACAAAAAAGCAATACAGGAAAAGAAGAGATGCATGATTAATTGCAGCGTGAGGAGGAACTCTCACGATCCTGTCTTACACAAATATTTTAAATTATTATAAATATAACTATTAACATTAATAAAGAATTACACCTTACAAAGCAGATTCAAATTCAAATTCTTTATTGCGAACTAAGTGTACAGTTTGTAGATGTTACAATAGATAGGTTCTTAGAACTTAATTGCCTGATAGGGCATTGCAATCGAAGTGTTTACATAACATTATTAATTATAAAAATTTACATATTTAGTAGGTATTATACTTTATGTTGTAATATATTATGTCATACTAATTTTATAATTTATCACATTAAATTACATAATATCACAATCTTTTTTTATATTATAATTATAATTATTTTTCTTCTAGAAATTCTTTTACAGAGTATGCCTTTTTAATGAGGAAGTTTTTTAGCTTCCTTTTAAAAATACCAATCAACTGTAGGTTCTTAATGTCTGTGTGTAACTTGTTATATATTTTTATGCCCATACAAAAAATACTATTGCTATATACTGCAGTGTGGGATGCTTTATTGATTAATGTATTTTTAAGTCTAGTACTTTTTAATGTGTCATAGCTATTGATGTTTGTTTTAACTAAAATTGAGGCCGCATAGATATATAGAGCAGGGAGGGTTAATATTTTGAGGTTTATAAAATGAGGTTTGCAAAAATCTGTTTGGTGTATCCAGAAAGAGTTTAATAGTTTGTGTGTGTACGTGTGTGCATGTGTGCGTGTGTATGTATGTGTGTGTGTGTGTGTGTGTGTGTGTTAGTGTGAATTAAGAAGGTATGCGTCTGAAAACATGAATGAAAGCGTGAGATGCACATGCGCGACCAATATTACTTGAGAACTTTTAAGAGGTCTTCTGTATCTTAAGTTTGGTTTTGAAGCCATTCTGAAACTATGATGTTGCATTTGTATGAGTTAAGCGTAAAAATCATTAATATTTTATGAATTTTATTGTACAGAAGTATAATGTTCCTTTGCTGTTGGTTTCGCGGCGAACGATGTACGAGTATGGACGCAGAACAAAGGACATTTCCTTTGTTAGTTGAAGAGTGAAATGCCGAGACCCAAAAGGTTTGTTACCCCTATGTATCATGCCCATGGCCAGTGTTGAGCTTTTTGCACATAATGAGGCATACTTAAGCATTTATTTTTTGTATTAGCGTGTAAAAGTAAAGGTTTTTTAACGAAGCATATTCGTGAGGTAATTTTGATTTTTGAACGAAGTGTGCATTGTGCAGGTTTTGTTTTCTTGTTCACGCGATTAGCGTGTACCTGGTTTTATCGTTACATGAATTCCTCAAGGGGGTAAGCAGACGTGTAGCAATGTACATTTACAGTTCACTGTATGTTAAGGACCCATTGCCATATAACGTGGCACAAATCCGAGCTGCGAGCTCTAGAATTTTGTAGCAAAACCAAGGTGTACCGAAAAGCCACTTTGCTCGACCTGGGAATCTGAACTCAGGACCTCTAGTGTAGCAGTCATGCTTACGACCAATCGACTAATGAGCTTATTAACATACTTCCCATATGACCACTGAAACACAGGATTCTCCTAGCACGGGGGTCATTTTATTTTATAACTAAATATTCTTGGACGATTTTACACAGCACCATCTAGTCCCAAACTAAGCAGAGCTTGTACAATGGGTACTAGACAATGTAGGTATATAATACTTATACATATACATAAGAAACACCCATACAAACACAAACATGTACATCACATAAATATTTGTGTCTTGTGGGAATCGAACCCACGACGTCGTGATCAGCAGTCCGCCACATGAACCACGCAACCACAGACGTCGTCAAGATGTCGTCAATATGTTAATGGTGGTCATAACATAACCAATACCCACCCATCCAAAACCAAACCTCTGTGAGTACGAATTAACCTTTGCATAGTATTAATAGCTGTTTAATGCTTGCGTTAAAATTAGCGTGGATTCTCGTGTGAGTCATAGCTGGAATTAATTACGATTACCATACAACTGTTTATTTTTAATCTTGAGAGGTTAAAAGCATTTACATCAATACATTAACTTTGTATATATAAGCCCTTACTATTGGAATCATTGATGAGAATGAGTTTTAACCGACATCAGGAAAGAGAGAGGAAAGAGTTTTTTTTATACCACTAAGGTGGCAAATAGGCATACGGCCTACTTGATGGTAAATGGTTACCGAAGCCTATAGACGATTGTAACACCAGGGATATCACTTGCACGTTGCCAACCCAGTTAAATTAAAGAGGCATAGTTTGAGGGTTGCCAGTATAAGGGTCAAAGTCCCCCCACTGCAAACACAACGTTTCCTCGTGGAGCACTGGCAACCTTGCTCACCGTAAGGAATACAAGACAACTCAAAGTAGTGTTATTTCACTTCGACTTTACTTTCCTAGATGGGTAGTACCAATTTGAGTGGAATTACTATGCTGCATTATGTGGTGTCGAATTTCTCGCCATCATTTTGTCTTATTCTGTCTACTTAACACATCGAGAGTCCTCCGTGCCTCGGAGAGCACGTCAAGCCGTCGGTCCCGGTTGTCATACGAACACCTATGACAATCGTTAGTGGTTAGGTCCTTTAGGCCAAAAAGCCTGACAACCTATCCTCAGAATATCAGTATTACCTAACAATTGGGTTGCGGAGGTCTGATGGCAGTGGTTTCGTGTAAAATACTGATATTCAGCCGCATCTGGTTAGACTGGAAGCCGACCTCAACATAGTAGGTAAAAGGCTCGGCGGATGATGAGAATACTATTTGCGCAAAGTCAAAATCATTTATTCGATTAATAAAACTATTTAATAACGATTATATTTAAAAATCTTGGTTTGTTACCGTCACCACCTCTTTATATCTATGAAATATGTATGTTTGTATTTAAGAATAAACAATTATTTAAGACAGCAAACTCTGTAAATCCTCGGAACAGACGAGACCCTTATAGATTAGTACTTAACGATATGCCAAGACTATCCAAATAAGCCGATCATAACATAGTTGAGAAACGGATCGGAGAACGAATAACTTTGGATCTTATAGGTGGCGTCAGCGACATCTGGCTTCAAATTTCATGCATTAACGCTAGATATAATGAAAAAAACAACAAATAATATGTAATTTAAATAATTTATTCAATAGCCACAACAGCCACAGAAACAATTATAATGTTATAATATATTATTTAGTTTTTTTTTAATATCTTGGTAGTTAAATAAAATAGCCTATTCTTAATTATCATTGAGTAACGTCGATTCAATCATTTTGGCTTCTACTGCATAAACACTGTAAGGTCACTTAAACCATTTTATCTAGTGCTGCTGATTAGTGACAATGTTGTAAGTTGAATAATTTTTCTTTTCTCTAAAAGTAAAGCATTACAGATCATTTTGTATTAAGCGACATTTATTTTGAAACTCATATAACTATATTTTTTATTGAAACATATAGGTACTAAAACATTAAGGGACGTTTTACAATAAAGATCCCCGCAATAGCTTTATACAAACGATTTTTTTTTCAAATTTTGAATCTTCAAATGGTTCTCCTGTAAAGTTCGTAAAATGTCGCTTCAAACAATAGACTTTTACCCGTCGATATTTAAACGATAAGGAGATATGATCAAACATGCTAAAAGCTGAAAATTTAAATGAAGGGAATGTAGTAGCGTGTAAAATTAATATCAAGTGCGCGGGCGCAGCATTATGACCAGATGTAACGGTAATGTGATTCAACATTGATTGATTGATTAGGCCCGGTTCATGGATTTTAAAAGATCCGATTTGTTTTTATTCAAAGAGATATCTTCTGACATTCTTTTGTCTCACTTTCCTCACTCATGTTGTACAGTTTTACTGTGTTTATAACATGACATGCCATCACGCTTGTAGTCCTCCAAGGGATAGGCAGAAGTGTACTAATGTACACCCACAGTTCGCCGGTATGTTTAGGTCCCACGTCAAAACTCTGAACTTATTTTGTCCTAGTGAATAGTCGTAGAGTATAAAATTTAGTGTGTACCCCACATTCACTGAACACTAATTTTTATACTTTTTCTTCTTCTGTACTTACTTTTTGTGTGCCTGTATAGTAGCGAATAAACTATTTTTCTTTATTGATTTCTGACATTTACGCGAATATTATACATTGAAATAAAACTACTTTTTACGGATTTTATCGCGTATATTGATGTTATTAATCCCGACGTTTCGGACCCTTTACAGCGTCCATGGTCACGGGTAGACTGAGGTGGTGGGCGTCTTGATGATATAATTACTGACAGCTACCCTACATTTTTTATTGTTACATGATCAATGACATTTATTACTAATTATTAATTAAAACTAGATGGAGCCGGCATTTCCTAGCTGACGACCTCTGAGAAGAAACGCCGAAACAAACTCAGAGAGACCATGATTCTCTGAGTTTGTTTCGGCGTTTCTTTGCTTCAGTCTACCCGTGACCATGGACGCTGTAAAGGGTCCGAAACGTCGGGATTAATAACATCAATATATGCGATAAAATCCGTAAAAAGTAGTTTTATTTCAATCTATTTTTCTTTCTTTTTTTCTATCCATGTAACAGAGCCTATTGCCACCGGGCACAAATCCGAACTGCTACTGACAATTTCATAGAAATACCCAATAACACAGCTCGACCTGGCAACCCAACCGAAAACCTCTAGCGTAGCAGTTGTGGTTGAGACGACTAGACTAACGAGGCTATTATGATATAATACTTATCTCTTCCTCCGAGCCTTTTCCTAACTATATTGGGTCGGCGGCTTCCAGCTGTCAGTGTCAGTCTAACCAGCTGCGGCTGAATATCAGTATTTTACACGAAGCAATTGCTATCAGCCGTTTTTTTGTTTTTTTTTTTAATAGTACGGAAAAATATTTAGAAAAGGAAAAATTGGACCGCGGGCAGGATTCGAACCTGCGTCTTCTGGTTAGGTACACCAGACGCTATGACCACTAAGCCACCGCGACTCCTACCCGTCATGTCGAATTTTTCCTTCCCATACTGAATTTACGTCTTTATGGTGACGTCAGTAACACCTATTGAAATGCAAGTTTTTGCTTTTCAACCGACACAACTTACTTTACAGTTAGTTAAATGCCGAACGATGCCACCTTACCTTGTAACTATCTTTTTGTATATTTTTGGCATTTTCCATGCTAAGTTCGACATTTAACTAACTGTAAAGTAAGTTGTGTCGGTTGAAAAGCAAAAACTTGCATTTCAATAGGTGTTACTGACGTCACCATAAAGACGTAAATTCAGTATGGGAAGGAAAAATTCGACATGACGGGTAGGAGTCGCGGTGGCTTAGTGGTCATAGCGTCTGGTGTACCTAACCAGAAGACGCAGGTTCGAATCCTGCCCGCGGTCCAAATTTCCTTTTCTAAATAACTTTAAAATCTTAGCATGGAAAATGCCAAAAATATACAAAAAGATAGTACGGAAAATCCTCATGGATCCTCCGCCACCCGGGAGGTGGCAGGGTATTTCGGACTCATACCGACTAAAAACCGCACTTGCCTTCACCTGCCCTATAGTCATGGCCATGGGATCCGCGAAATTCGCCACGACCGTGACAGGCTGCGGCCAGCCGTTGCTGGACCCCCTCAATTAGCGAGCCAAAGCGTTTTCCCAACTATATTGGGGTCAGCTTCCAACTATCAGTGTCAGTCTTACCAGCTACGGCTGAATATCAGTATTTTACACGAAGCAATTGCTATCCGACCTCCAAGACCAGAATTCTGGATAATACCGATAATTCTGGATATCCTGAGAATAGAATGATTGTCAGGCTTTTTGGTCTTCCACTAACGATGGTCATAGGTGTACGTATGACGACCGGGACCGAAGGTTTTATGAGCTCTCCGAGGTGCAGAGGGGTCTGGTGTTAAAAATGGTCACACATCCACAATTTTTTTTTTTAATTTGTTTAATACTTCAGCACAAAACAAAATTGTGGTGGTGGACTTAACGCTATTAGGTGTTATCTCCCAGTCAACCCAGGTGATGCAGAGACAAAGCATGATAGTAGTTCTCCAGAGATGTGCCCTAAAAGGCGCTGCACAGGGAGATTCTGGGCTCCCCATGGGCTGTTTGGCAAAAATCCCACACGCCCTTAGAACGGTAACCTTTTGAAGGTTCCTCTAAACAAAAACAAAAGGTGCACTAATGTAAACTAAACATTTTTACCTAACCTTTCAGAATATAGAGGCGTGAAAGTATTAAGATATACCTACTTTATCTTTATTCTCGATTGTATCCTTCTTCATAATATGTCAACGACCTTTGAAAGCCCGAAAAAAATGTCTCGACAAAAATTTCAATACATACACGCCACGACACCACAGAAATGTCTTTCAATGTTACCGTAGCTTGAAAGTATTCAGCAAATAAATCTCCGGGTTAAATATTGGTGTGCAGTTTTACCGTGCTACATAGGAAAAGGATTTTTATTGAAATACCGACGCCTGGTAGTGGAATCCGTGTTATTTGATACGTTTCACAACGAGCTCGAAGTAGCGGGATACGGCTGTGCAAATCTAGAATGTTCTTAGCTCTATTTTCAAAGTTTAGTGAATGTAATGCAATCTCGATAGATAATGTAATAGTAATAGTTTGCACTTCAAGTTCAACATCAAAACATACTTTTATAACCAGATTCTTTACATTCCTGGGCCCATTTTTGTACAACAGGATAAATAAAGAACTAAATATTGATAACTTAAATTATTTTAGCTGTAAAAAATATCTAAGTCAATATTTACAAAGCATCTCTTACGAACAAACAGAAGAGTTACTCGTAGTATGCAAATAAATAACGTACTTAGCTTTTTTCAATATATTATATATTAGTTTATAAACATTAGATACTTTATAGATAATTATAATTAAGTGTATTTAAGTTGTTAATTTATAATTTATGTTATATGTGCACTTCCTTGCCTGAAACACAGGTTCAACCTAGTTCAGGCATACATAAGTGTAATTAGCCATAATTTTTAAATATTGTAAGACAGTGTTAAAAGTATTGTACCTTTTTTCTAAATAAACAATTTATTATTATTCTCGTATTTATTTAATTTCTTATTTACATTATATTTTTAAATATTTTTACAAAAACTAAAAACAAAAACGTTTAAAAATATAAAAAAACAGTCAGACCACCGATATCGGGAACAGGGTCCAAGCTACCGGTGGTTAAGGCTCCAGAGAGAGGAACCTCCTCACAATGCGTGCCGTGTCGAGGAGTACCGCTTTCTGTATCAAGCCCTTGATCCAGCCGTCTAACGAGAGCCTCCTTAGATGTCCATCGAGGCTATTAAACTATTATTATTATTACTATACAATAATGTATTTAAGGATTGTTTAAAGAAAGTAATTATTATGTTTTTATCTGGCTAAATACTGCCCGTGGTGTTATCAGTAAGCCCTATCAATATTTTTATTTATATACAGATTTGTATATAGGCAGAGGTGTATTGCTTGTACCTACACCCACAGTTCGCCGGTAGGGCCGAAGCCTATTACCAGGCACAATCCGGGCTACTTCTGAGTATTTCATAGAACAACCCAATAACGCTTTGCTCGTCCTGGGAATCGAACCCAGGACTTCAAACCCAACCGTTGTGCTTACGAACATTAGGCAAATGATTAGGCATCAAGTTCAAGTTTAAAATTAATTTATTTAGAAGTGAATTACGTTTGCGGCAGCAGAAAGATCGAAAAAAAACCGAAATGATTTTATTAAACTAATTTATTGAATAAAAATTATATTATAAATTTAACTCTAATGAATAATCATTCCACTTCGAGGTAGGAATATGGAATAATATTCTTACAAAATTTAGTATCGAAAACAACTTGTGAAATCGATGGACGTCATAGATGTATCAGCGATTTAATGCAGTAAACAAGTCATAGTGCAATTGCGGCGTCAGCGGTCTTCGTAGCGTAGCGCTATGTAATTCCTCCCCCTTTAGAACGGCGACTATTTTAGCACGTTGAGTGAAAATGTTGCAGGATGGTTTTCAGGGATTTCATTGCTTCCCAGAATGACAGTTGGAGGCTGCTGGTCCTTCTTTGTGGTCTTGCCTCGGTTGCATAGATAACGTTGGGATATCATGATGATGAAGAGTGCACCTGCACCCACTAGTACTCCGTAGAATGGGATTGTCGTGTGGTAAAGGGCGTCTGATTGTAAGTTGTCAGGTTGAACAGGAGACTGGATCATAAGTTTCTCTTGGATGCTGTGTAGTCCTTGGAGATCAATGGAGTTCAGATTGACATGAGTAGCAGTTATGGCGTGTTTTTCAGCATCATATGGCACTTTCATGATTTTCAGAGGTTGGCCTTTAATTTCATCATAGTCATTTGCAATAGTGAATTCTTCTGATTTGAGGCGACATCCCATGGGAACTGTAGCAAGATAACTGCCCTGTAGCGATGTGTAATCTTTCTGTTTGCAGATTAGTTGTGCCTTCGTCTGTTGCGGAAATGATAGAACATAATGCTGGTCATCCAGTTTTTCCATGGCTTCTCTCATCAAAGTGACAGTGGTGAATTTGCAGGATTCTTGAAGAACTTGATTGGTGATCAGCTCTTGGACGCAGTCAGCTTTGGTGCGAACCTGATGAGTGATTCCTGTCTCACAGAGGTACCAGTGTTTTAACTTCGGGCATTCAGCCTCTATGTACGCGTACGACATCTCGCTAGTTGCAAGGAAGGGAAAAGGTGGGATAAGAGCCTGTAAATGCTTATTAGGTACAACTGATAATTTATAAAAATCGTAAGTAGTTTTGGAAAAAATTGGAAATTTAAAAATGAACACTATTTGCTTGTCTACATAATATGATCCTGTTTTTATAATATCGTAATATTCTCTAAGTTCTAAATCTAGTATTTGTTCTGGGGTATAGATAATTCTAAGTTTCTTAACCATAGATTCCAATATTTCTACGTCTATCATAGAATGGTGCATGCTAGAGGCACGAGTAAAGGCTAAACTATTTTCTATTCTAAGTAACTCCTGGGTTAAATCTTCTATATTCTCTCCTATGACTTCTAATAGTTGAGCAAACTGAGCATACTTTATTAAATTGTCTTCTTTAAAAGCATTACTTTGTAAAATCGTTTCTAGGGTTATATTAATTTTATGCTGGTTTTCTAACATCTGTGTAAGTACGTTTGTATGCTTAGATATCCACTCTTTACTCATACTAACATGATTGTTAAATTCGGCTGTTATTTTATTCTGGTTATTTTCTAGTACTTTAATGGCTTCATTATACTTTAACGCATCTTCGTGATCTAGGTTCCCAGTTAGGCTTTTTATTATTGAACCTAGTCCGTCTACAAGACCTCTTTTGGCTCTATTAGGTTCTAAAGATTTTAGCTGTCTTAGGACATTGTTGAGCTTGTTCGTAAGGTACTTTATTTGAATTTCGTATAATGCATAAGTGTCATTAATCAATCGATTTTGGCAAGTCACTAATTGATTCTGTAATGAGTTAACATTATTTTCTATGTTAGTTAGCTGCACATATTGTATAAATGTATGATGGTGGGTCGTTAGTTTCATGAGTCCGAGTTTATAGGGTAGAAGTCCTGGTCCATCATCGAGGCTCTCAAGTCTTATTTCCTGAGGTCGCGTCATTGGGAGAGTTGTTATGAGTAGGATCCTGTAACAAATTCGCTGTCTTAGGTACGCGTTTGAGTCTAGACTTTGCTATGGGGCCGCGTTTTTTTGAAGTGTAAATGTGAATTGGTAGATCTGCTAATACTGTGTCTTGTGTGTACCGTGGGGCAGTTTTCTGTCGACTAGCAAGGGGATTTTTTATGAATATTTGCTGCTGTGGTGCGTACTCTACTTCGGGTTCTCGAGTTTCATTTCTTTTTTCAATTATCGCGCTCCGATTAGCAAGAGATGACGAATTGATAATGTCATAGATTATTTTCATCTTATCTCTATGGGCTTGGGAATACTGTTGTAACGAATGCTGTGTTATGTCAATGTCATTGCAGTCTCTTGGGTTAAAGTGTTCAGTTAATAGGTCAAATGGTCGACATCTCGTAAAACTATGTATGGAACTGTTATAGGCTATCAAGGCATAAGGTACTAAATTGACTATTGGTTCGTCCTTATGCTGTAGTCTGAGTAGTCTAAGGTGTTCTAATAGTGTTGAATGGAACCGTTCGATATTACCATTGTCGTTAGGTGAATGAGCTAATATCCTATGATGGTTGATTTTATGAAGTCGTGTAAATTCCATGAACAACTGATTTGTAAATTCGGTTCCGTTGTCTGTAATAATAGTCATAGGCACACCATGGTGTGTGCAGTATTGTAAGAGAGCTTGTAAAATGCTAACAGCTGTTCCGTCACGTAAGTAATAGGCTTGCCCGTATTTGGTGAATACGTCTATGAATGTAACGTATTTATCACCTTGTATAGTTAATAGGTCCATGTGAATAATCTCAAATGGCTTTGTGGCTGGTGGTACAACATTAAATTGGGGTCTTAAAGGGTTCCTATCATATTTACCCTGGCCGCAGATGGTACACTCATTTATGAACTTAGTTATTTGGTCCTTCATTTTTGGCCAGTAGTATTTATGGGACAAAGCTAAATAACATTCGCTAATACCACGATGGTTGGTTTTGCCATTATGATAATGTCGTATAATTTCTTGTTGTCGAAGATATTCTTTAACATTTTCGACTTCAGATTTGGCCACTACGAGATTCATCGATGAGCTTCTAAATTTGTCTTGTAAGATAGGTATAACTGAATATATGGCCAATGGTGGGTTTATTAGAATAGCTGTCTTGACTTTTGGACTCACAAATTCTTTTATAGTATTGATTAGGTCTTCCTCTAACTTGGATTCGGACAATTGGATACTTATTCGAGTATGGGTGTCAAATGGTTTAGTCACTATGGGTCGTTTCTTAACGTCATTGACAATAGTCAGGTGTAATTGTCTGTGAAATTTATTTAAAGGTTCATCTGTTATAGGAATTTCTAAGATCGGGTTCTCAACACTTGTGTGTACTGTTTCAGTAGATGAATTTGGTTTGGCAAGAACAGATTCTGATGGATTGCCCATTAAGGAATTGAGTTCGTCAATTTCCTCGATCAGGGATATTTCTTTGGTATTGATTTCAATTCGGGAAAGGGCATCAGCATTTGTATTGGATTTCCCTTTCTTGTAGACAACTGTAAAGTCGTATTCGCTCAGTCTGAGTCTCCATCTTGTCAGTCGTGAATTCGGTTCTTTCATATTCATCATCCATTGTAATGGTTTATGGTCAGTCAAAATTTTGAATTTTCGCCCAAAGAGGTAAGGTCGGAAATATTTTGTGGCCCATACTATAGCGAGGAGTTCTTTCTCTATGGTGCTATAGTTTATCTCGCTTTCGTTTAAGGTTCGTGATGCGTAACAGATGGGTTTGTCTGAATTTATGGGTCCCTGGGATAGAACAGCACCAATAGCTACATTGGAAGCGTCCGTTGTCAAGTTAAATTCTTTAGTAAAGTCGGGATATTGTAGGAGGGGGTCATTTGTCAGTAGCGTTTTACATTTTTCAAAGCACTGTACGTATTCGGGGTCAAAAGTTATTTTACGGCCCTTTTTTAGGCATTGTGTAAGTGGCTTGGTAATTCGGGAAAAGTCCGGGATAAACTTTCGGTAATAACCGAGAAGGCCTAGAAACTGTTTGATCTCCTTAGGTGTTTTAGGAATGGGATATTTATTAATGGCAGATATCTTATCGGGATTCGGCTTTATGCCGTCTCTGGTGATGACATGACCGAGGTAAGCTGTTTCAAGCTTCAGAAATTCTGATTTGTCCATCTGAATTTTGAAGTTGGACTCTCGAAGTCTTTGGAACACCTTTTCGAGGTTGGTCATGTGTTCCTGAAGGGACGTGCTAAACACTATGATATCATCTAAGTAAACTAAGCATATCTCATTTTGGAGCCCTCGGAGGACATTGTCCATCACACGTTGAAACGTCGAAGGAGAATTTTTAAGGCCCATAGGCATTCTAAGAAACTCGAAATGCCCATGTTCGACATTGAATGCCGTCTTTTCAACATCGTTGGGGTCCATTTCTACTTGATAAAAACCACTTGCCAAATCTAGAGTCGTAAAATATTGGCACTTCCCTAACTTGTCAAGAACGTCATTGATGTTCGGGATGGGGTACTTGTCGTCCAATGTCTTTTCGTTCAATTTACGAAAGTCAACCACGAGACGCCACTTCTGCTTTCCTGAGGCATCCATTTTTTTTGGTACTACCCAAATAGGGGAGCTCCAGGCGGATTCTGATGGTCGTATAATACCCTGGTCTAACATTTTCCCTATCTGATTTCTAACTTCCTGACGATGCACGAATGGGTACCGATAATTTTTAGCGTGCACTGGGACTTCGTCAGTGGTTCGTATACGGTGCTTTACCTTATTGGTAAAAGTTAGGCTTTCGCTAAGGGACTTTATGAGAAGCTTGGGCTTTTGGGAATTCGCGTTGCTGCAAATACATGACATTGAGTTCTTCCTGAACGAACTCGAGCGCTTTTTCAATCGTAGGTGGGCGCATGCAGCGTATACGGGATCCTAAAGGTTCTTTTAACCCTCGGACGTATGCCTGCATAGTTACTTTTTTATATAAGTCGCGTTTAGCTTCTATAGTAGTCTGTATGGTCTCATGTAAAGTCACGTAAGTCATAATCGTACTAAACAATGTCTGACAATGATTATAAAATTCTTGTGGCGTTCTATTACCCTGAGTAGCTAAAGAGAGGTCGTTGTATAACGCAGTTTCATCACGTTGATCTGAAAAGTTGTTAATTAAAGCAGTTCGAATGCCAGTCCAACTTTCTGGTATTCCGTTAGCGTTAATAGTACATGCAGCAGTCCCTGTGATTTTGTTAAGTATGCCGTTTAACAAACATTGGTTAATAAATTCGTGCCCAGGTGTTGCACTTAGGTATTGAGTGGCTAACGAGTCACAGATTTTAATGAAACGTGTAAGAACATTTGGGTTCCCGTCAAATTCCGGGACAAGGCGGAGGGCCTTGTAGATAGTATCTGGGTTATTCTGAGTCATGGTGTCTAAATCTAAACTTAATTTTTCTAAATTAATATCTCTATTATTATCAACTACACGTTTGCGGGCCTGGCGTAATTCAGGCTCCCGCGAACTAGAGGCTCTGGGATGGTAAATCTTGAGGTTTAAGATTCAAAGAGTGCAACACGAGAATTGTGAGCGTACTTACAGATAATTCATTTCCGGTTCCCTCCGTGAATCGATTTCTTGATTCTCCTTCTGGTCTGCAGCAGGTCCGTAGGATCAGGATATCCGGAACGGTGCTTGATAGCCACCCGGGTGACTCGCGACGCGATTATCGATGTGAGACAGTCACGATATCTCCCGCGGATATCCTACCGACTGCGCCAATTACGTTTGCGGCAGCAGAAAGATCGAAAAAAAACCGAAATGATTTTATTAAACTAATTTATTGAATAAAAATTATATTATAAATTTAACTCTAATGAATAATCATTCCACTTCGAGGTAGGAATATGGAATAATATTCTTACAAAATTTAGTATCGAAAACAACTTGTGAAATCGATGGACGTCATAGATGTATCAGCGATTTAATGCAGTAAACAAGTCATAGTGCAATTGCGGCGTCAGCGGTCTTCGTAGCGTAGCGCTATGTAATTAGTGTTTATTAAACTTCAATAATATTATGCAGACTTTGCATAAATACAATTTGAATAGCCTAGTGATATGACCGTTGGACGGCCAAGTCAAAGGTCTCGAGTTCGAACCCGAGTTCGAGTCCGAACACTTTGACTTTTCGAAATCATGTGCGTTATTAATAATTAATTGTCCCTCGCTTAAAAGGAAACCTGCATGCCTGAGATTTCAGCAGCGTAAGAATTCTGCCAACCCGCACTAGGTCAGCGTGGTGGACTATAGCCTAATCCCTATCAATCTGAGAGGAGGCCCGTGCCCACCAGTGGGACAGTATATGGGTTGATGATGGCTGCCGTCAGACCTCCGGAACCCAATTTGGGTCATAATATGGAGCAGAGACTGGTTGTCAGGCGCTTTGGGATGCTGTTTATTATTAACCTTGTTATATGTATTGATTTCTGACATTTACGCGAATATTATACATTGAAATAAAACTACTTTTTTTTTACGGATTTTATCGCGTATATTGATATTATTAATCCCGACGTTTCGGACCCTTTACAGCGTCCATGGTCACGGGTAGACTACTATTATAGTCTACCCGTTACCATGGACGTTATTATACGCGATAAAATCCGTAAAAAGTAGTCTTGTTATATGTGTTAGTATGACAACACGGACCGACAGCTTTACGTGCACTCTGAAGCACGGAGAGATCTTGGTTGGTCACCCATCCACAGACCGACCGCGGCTAGCGCTGCTTAACCTTGCAGATTGTTTGATCAGCTTAGTTAAATATTACTTAGCCACGAGTTCCTCCTATATTGTATATACAAGATATTTCATTATATAATAATATATTAGTTACGTATTTCAACCTTTTTTCTTTAACATAATTTCTCCAGAATTATTTTGTAGGTAACTGAGTGTTGATGTGGTTCCTATCTTCAAACAAAACAGAACAAATTTTAAATTAAGGGGTGTGTGCGGTAGTCTAGGAGCTAGAGAATTTGTTTTTCAAATATGATAATTATTTACCTGCCTCGCAACTGCTTCGTTAGAGGTCGTGGTTTCGATTCTCAAGTCTTCTCAGTAGCAACTCGGAATTTGAATTTGTGCCCGGTTAATGGCAATAGGCCCGCCCTATATGGGACCTAAAGGTACCGGCGAAATGTGGGTGTAAAACTGTAGAACCCTTTGGAGAAAACAGCCTTTGCAAGCTAGCAAGCCTTTTTTGGTGTATCTTGGAGAACTGATGATTAGACATCAACTAAATTTATAAGGGAATTTCTCTTTTTTTTTGTGTCGATGGTAAATACATTATTAATATTACTTATTACATATTTATTTATTATTATTTATAGTAAATATTAGTATTGATATTATATTTTATTATTAAGTATATATTTATATTAATACATTATTTACTTGAGCTCGATAAGTACGTACCTTAATTGTGTCATCAACGGCGTTCCCCTTAACCACACATGATACACTTGGTATGAGTTTGATTGTGTGTGATTTTGACATGACTTTGATTTTCAGTTTGGTGTGAATGGTCGTTCGCTCACTCTCACACTCCCATGTCGCCAAGTTGTGTTTCCAGCGGCCTACTTGAGTGCGCAATAACTATTGCAAGAAACTACTGAGAATATTCTTTTGATTTTGAACAAAACTGCTTTACATAAGTGTGAAACAACGAGCATAAATGGAGGCATTTACGTCACAGTTGGTTAAGATCTAGGAGCTAGTTACTGCATACAAAATAACATCCACCAACTTTCCTTACTTCTAAATAAACTGCATATTTTTATCTCCGCCCATAAATCTGGTGTTATCGTTCCGCATCAGTCCCCGACTCCCAGACTATATTTCGTTTTCAGTAATAATGCGGTCTCTTTTATCTTTCCTTATTATCTTTGCCCCTGTTTATTTCGAAAATTAGAAAATGTGGAACTGTAATGTAGTTAGAAAACATTTCTTTTTGGACCTCATTATTTTTCTTTTTTTTGGTAGGTAATCACATTGTTTTTTTGTTAACACTGTTGTTATACTGTCAAGGTTACTTCGCAATTGTAATTTGGCTATTTTAGTTTTATTTGCCTTTGGGAAGTTTTGGAAGTTAGATAAATATTATTTATTGCACACCTTATGATTTTTCTGAATTTTGTATAGACGAAATAAAGATGAGCACACAAATGTATAGTTTAATTAACAAGGTATGTTTTATAAAACACAATAAGTATCTAATAACTTATGTAAATGTAACTTAGTGCCTACTAATGTTTTTAACTGGGATGTTAACTATTTTTTATTCTCAGTAGCAGATTGAAATCGGAACATGTTTTTGATAGATAACCACCTCTCTATATAAAATCTGTTTAAAAAAATAGCCAACGGTCACTATAATACCCCATCACTAGTTCATTATCTAAAAATTTGAACCAAAAACTACGGCTAGTGGTCAACACTAACTTGCAACAGCGACCAAAACAATCCCTAGGGCTGTGCACACTAATTACGTTAAAATACCAGTTGGGACGAACTTTTCGTACCAACTTCTGTACCACAATGGCGAAGTTTGTGTCGATAAAATGTGGCCGAAAAGTGTTTTAACCGTGACCTTTAATGTCTTTTTCCTGTAAAAGGGCTTCATTTCGAAGTATGTTTGGTTTTAGAATAGCACCATCTACCGGTGGAAAGGTTGAATGCGTATACAAAAAGTTCAGGTTTCATTTTGTTTTGCGTGGGACGTGTACATGATTTTTCATTTAAAAAGAAAGATCTATTCGACGGCCATTTGACAGAATTGTATATAATATAAGTAGTATAATGTAAGTAGGTTTTATGCAAATTAAGGTACTTAAACAAAAAATTCAGTTAATACCATAACATACCGTCACAGGTGTTCAGGATTAGCCAGAGGTATACCGATGTACAATCACAGTTCGCCAATATGTTTAGTTCCCATGTAGGTAATAGAGAACGAGCCTACTGCCAAAAACCAGGTACAAATCTAAACTACATTCTGCTACTGAGAATATAGTAATATCGATACTAAATAACACCTTACTGGATTTGGAATTGAATCGAGGAATTTACATTCAGTAGCCAAGCTTGTACTCATTGGGCGAAAGATAGGTAAGTATACCCTAAGTGTACCCTACTTAATATTATACATTCTGTAAGTTTTTTCGCTTTCACACCTAAACCGCTACACCGATTTTGATTAATTTTGTTACAGAGAACCTTTTGTTTCAAAATATCCCTCTTGGATGCGGATGAAACCGGAGACAAAAGATGTTTTAATATAATTTCACGTCTCAAGTTCTGAAATGTCAAATGTTCACCTTTGACCTTCGCTTCGGTTGTTGTGAGTAATTAAATCCTAAAAAATACATCCATGAAAATAAAATTTGCCTACCCGAAAAGTTTCTTGGAAAAAGTTTTAATTGAATTTCAAAATGTCTTGTGTCTGTTCACAAACGTTTTCACCAGCAATTATATGAGCAGCCTAATGGTCGCAGCTTATGGTGCCAGCAACCCTAGTGGTATGACTAGCGCGCTGTCATTTTGAGACCTCGGTTGTCAGTTTCCCAATAATTTCACTGGCTACTCTTCAAACAGGAACATAATATGGTAACACAATGCTTAGTGGCCGAATATTTGAAAATACGGTGCCAACCCTACTGAGGATATTTTCAGATTGCCTCAAGAGTCGTTGACACTGCTGCTAAGCAGGCAGCCCAGGTCGGGCAGTGTTACTGAGACTTTGGATTTGAACTCGCTAAGTAGATGATATTTCTGTAAATAAATCTTTTATAAACAACTTTTACAAGTCAATGTTTCATTTTTAGGCAAGATGGATCTGTAATATCTGACGACCTCTGAGAAGAAACACTGAAACAAAATCAGAGAATCATTATCTCTTTTACAGTCCAGACATAATAGTAATATAATATAGTAAATATGTGAGTTTTCCTGTCTGAAATGGCCTTTTGAAGAAAGGGCCATAGCGGCTTTGACTAGACTACTCATTGTGTAACTCGACCATAATTTAGGAAGCTCAATAGCCTGCTAAGACCTAAAACCGGGGAAATTTGGGTGCACATAGTATACCTCAGCCAAACCTTTCGGGGGAATACAGGCGTGATAGTATGTTGAGGGTATATTCGGACACCTATTGTCTCCTATCCCAGATTTACTGAGCGACTCACAAACATACATTTATCATATCTTGGGGTCCATTATTATCGTCACTTCTCCGCTGACAAAGATAAATCGAGTGTCACATTATGTATAATAATACCAACGTAACTTGACCTGTCACATCGCTCCTCACTGTACAAAATGTGAACTGTCAAAGAAATTTTGTTCGAAGTGTGAGGGGTCATTTCGAGTTGGTTGATGGAAAAGATATTTTGTTTTTTTTTAGATAGGTTGTTTATTTATATGGAGGGGGTTGTAATTTATGCAAGCTTTTTTTGTAAGGACTTACAGTGTGTTTAATGTATACAGCTAGATTTATTCGGTGGGCTGGTGGTACATAACCACGCTGATCAACCGATCTGCAAAGTTAAGCTAAGCTAGTCGCAGTCAGTTTGTAGAGGGGTGATCATTATTAACACATAAAGACTCCGTGCCTCGGAGAACATGTTAAGTCGTCGGCCGCAGTTGGCATTCATCATCAACCCATATACTGTGTGTAGGGATTAGGCTATAGTCCCCCATGTTGGCCTAGTGCGGGTTGGCAGACTTCACACACCGTCGAGAAAAATCTCTAAGCATGCAGGTTTCCTCACGATGTTACCTTAGAGATTTTTCTCACCACTAGGCCAGCGTGGTGGACTATAGACTTATCCTTCTCAATATGAGAGGAAACCCGTGCCCAGCAGTGAGACAGTATATGGGTTGACGATACTCAATACTCAATACATTTATTGCACTCCACAAGTTAAATAGATGTTACAATGGTATAATATAAGAAACATGTGTGGGCCTTGTCGGCACGGCAAGATGTAGTGATAAGTAAGTGATGTGTGATAATGATGATATACACAAAAACAGAAGAAATGTAAAAAAAAGTAAACTGTGGAATGCACTGCTACAGTATTTCCGGACCAATATGACCTTCAAACGTTCAAGAAAAGAGCGTACTCCCTTTTAAAGGCCGGCAACGCGGTTGTGACTCCTCTGGTGTTGCGGGTGTCCATGGACGGCGGTAATCACTTACCATCAGGCGATCTGTCTGCTCGTTTTCCATAAAAAAGTATACATAATATTGAAATAAAACTACTTTTTACGGATTTTATCGCATATATTGATATTATTAATCCCGACGTTTCGGACCCTTTACAGCGTCCATGGTCACGGGTAGACTGAGGTGGTGGGCGTCTTGATGATATAATTACTGACAGCTACCCTAAATTTTTTATTGTTACATGATCAATGACATTTATTACTAATTATTAATTAAAACTAGATGGAGCCGGAATTTCCTAGCTGAAACGTCGGGATTAATAATATCAATATACGCGATAAAATCCGTAAAAAGTAGTTTTATTTCAATGTATTTTTAGGATCAGAAGTCGGATTTTATTAAAAAAAAAGGAACAAACGAGCGACAATAATTTATTCTAATGATTTTAATTTAAACAGATTTAATTTGGTGATAAAAGAAACGCTATATCAATAATCGTAATTGACAAACAGCCGTTAATTACACAAAAATAATAAAACACAATTAGGTATACACTATAAGAATGACTCACTGCGAATAGCGCCGACACCTCACGACTACCTTCCCGTACAAAAGCCAACTAGCAAATGACTTGTACTGCGAGCTAACCTCGCTTATATAGGAATCGTGAGATGACGTCACTAAATGCAGTAAATGGTCCTTGATTATCCTAACAGTATAATATTCGCGTAAATGTCAGAAATCAATATTATACAAAACTGACAAATTTTCCCAATTGAATATATACCTTATTATTTCGAATTAAAGTTGAAATTCAATCAAAGAAATTTGACAGATTGTGGTAGCTTGATAAGCTGGCCTCTGTACGTGCAATGTTATCTTAGCCTAAGAATATTCGTATGCCTCTTGCAGAGGCGGATGTGTCGGATATAATTGTATCATAACAACTTTTGTACCATATCCTTGGCGAATAAATATCTTTATATATATAAATAATAAAATAATAGAATAAACTAAAGAATAAACTGGAGCTTGAGATTACGTACGGCGCTGGCACAGCACTACTGAGCAAGAGTTTTCTTTGTATGGCACAAAAAATCTTTAATAAATTGCCAGATGAAATTAAAAAATTAAATATAAACCAATTTAAAAAATGTATGCATAAGTTTTTAGTTGCGAAATGTTATTATACAATTAATGATTTCCTAATAGATACTATAGACATGAATAATTCTATTGTTATGTTCCACTAAATTTTGACTTGTGTACCTACTTACCTAAATATTTGCACGCCTTGTTGTGGCAAAATATAGAGATACCTACTAACCTCATTCTGTAACAACGTTCTATACTTACCTATATTTGCAAATAAAAATGATTTGATTTGATTTGATTTGAATATAAATATATGCCGCAGACCACGAAGGAGGTGGCGGGACGAACTGGATGTCTTCCTTGAGAATTGGAAAGAAGTAGCGCACTATCGCTTCAAAGGAATGGAGGGAGGCCTTTGCCCAGCAGTGGGATAGCACGGGCTAATAATAATAATATTTTGAATAATAACCCCAAACCGCTGAATTAATCTATCAGTAATACCTCTAAATTAACAACCGCAAACGGCAGCATTTCCGGCAAGCCCAGCCGGTTCCGTTCCGGTTCCGGCTAGTTAGTTCCGTGCAGTTCCGCATCGGCTATCGACGTCATGTACCGTTTGCGGCGGAAACACCGGAAGTGCACTCTGTAGGTCAATAAATGTGGACCATTTGTGAGGAATATTAACCTTTTAACCGCCACGTTAATAACGAAAATCCGTGTTCTCTACGCCAAGCGAGAAATTCTAGTATCTAATAATAGGCAAAAAAAAAAAAAAAAAAAACAACAAATTTTTTTTGTATAGGTATTTAAGTAGGTATTTAGAACTAAGAAAAAGTGTATTGATTTCTTACATTTACGCGAATATTATACATTGACGACCTCTGTGGTCTAGCGGTTCGAGTACCGGACTGCTGATCATGGGGTCGTGGGTTCGATTCCCACAGGACACAAACATTTGTGTAGATAAAACATGAGTATTTGTGTTTGTCTGGGTGTTTCCTATGTATTATAAGTATGTGTTTACAAAAAAAAAAGTATATATGTATTATATCCATTGTCTAGTACCTATAGTACAAGCTCTGCTTAGTTTGGGACTAGATGATGTTGTGTAAAATGTCCCAAAATATTAATATATTATATTATTATTGAAATAAAACTACTTTTTACGGTTAATAATATCATATAACGCGATAAAATCCGTAAAAAGTAGTTTTATTTCAATAAAAAAAGGTGGTATTTTTTGACGTGCCATGCCGTCGTTGGCGTCGTGAGCAAGTTTTACTTTGACGTCTATAATATACACGTCCGTGGCGATCAAATGGTTAAGTATAAGTAATACTGATGATGTACACAACCTTGTATCAAACAGCAGGGTTTTTAGCGTACACAATCGCAATAAACTCTGTCTCGGGGCGGTTTTACCCTCGGGAGACAAAAAAAACTACGCTGATCTTCAAGGTTAAGCTGTACTAGCCCCGGTCAGTTTGTGGATGGGTGACTATTCTTAATACACTAAAACCAAAGATTAAAACACCTCCGTGCATCGAACAGCACGTGAAACCGTTAATCCTGGTTGTCATGCGAACATTTATGACAATCGTTAGAGGTAGTCAGAAGCCCAAAAAGGCTGACAGCGAGTCTATCCTCAGGGTATCAATTTTGACCTGAAATTGGGTTGCGAAGGTCCGCATCTGGTTAGACTGGAAGCCGACCCCAACATAGTTGGGACTTGGGAGAAGACTCGGAGTAAGAATGTGGTTTCTGTGTTAGTAATGTTTGTAATTTATGAGTTATAGAGGAAATCGAAGTAAAATAACACTGTTTTGAGCTGTGTTGTGTTCCTAACGGTGAGCAAGGTTGCCAGTGCTGTGCGAGGAAACGTTGTGTTAGCATTGAGGTGACTTCCACCCTTATACCTTTTTTTATACTGCTAGGGTAGCAGACAAGCATACGGCCCACCTGATGCTAAGCGGTTACCGTAGCCTATAGACGCTTGCAACACCAGGGGTATCACTTGCGCATTGTAAAACGAAAGAGAAATAGTTGGGTTGGCAGTATAAGGGTCAAAGTCCCCCCACTGCCATTGCCGTTTCCTCGTGGAGCACCTACTGCCAACCCAGCTATTCCTCTTTCGTTTTACAGGGTCGGTA
This sequence comes from Acronicta alni, assembly GCA_964056405.1. Classification (NCBI taxonomy): domain Eukaryota; kingdom Metazoa; phylum Arthropoda; class Insecta; order Lepidoptera; family Noctuidae; genus Acronicta; species Acronicta alni. Next base: position 3,310,736 of record OZ043939.1, read on the forward strand.
ACGCGCAAGTGAGACCCCTAGTGTTGGCAAGCGTCTGCAGGCTACGGTAACCGCTTACCATCAGGTGGGCCGTATGCTAGTTTGCCACCATAGTGGTATATAAAAAAAAATACTAGCGCAGCTTAACCTTGCAGATCTCTGAAACCACATAATTGAGACCACACAATCCACGTATATAATACACAACACAACATACACAGTGCATTCACCAACGATACATTTAATCCACCACGTATTTCATAAAACTACCCCGGGGAATCCCCCCTAATTACCGGACCATGTTGCTATAGTTTTGAAATCACCCTGAGGGGTGGTTGTCATGAACTCGGAATTGAGTACCTTATGAACAAGTTGTGGATGTGTGCGACTGTGTGATGCTCCCGGCTCTGCTTATGTTTGTCGTATGGTATAATTAGAACATGCTTTTTTATACACAATATAGAAATAAAGAAAAAAATATTTATTTGAACACACATTTCGAGACACACAACACAAACACTGATAAATGATAATGATTTCTGTAAATAGAATTTTTAAAGACAGTTTTACAAGTCAATATTTAACTCTTTTTTTAAGTTAGAAGGCTCCGGCATTTCCTAGCTGACGACTTCTGAGAAGAAACGCCGAAACAAACTCAGAGAATCATAGTCGAGACAGAGTAGTAACAAATATGTGTCTTACAATGTAGGGCAAAGTCTGAAATGGCTGTACACCCACAGTTTGCCGGGGCGTGCTTATTGTCAATAACTAGACGTAAATCCAAGAGCTGCTACTGAGAATTTTAAAAAAACTCAATAATACAAGACGTTGCAGTCACACTTAGGACCACTAGATTAATGAGGAAGCATATAGAGGCTATACGTTGATTCCTATAAGAGTAATTGCGTGGAAATCTTTCGCGTCGTCACTCCGGGTCGTTATGTTTTTTAATATCACTAAGGTGGCAAACAAGCATACGGCCCATCTGATGGCAAGTGGTTATCGAAGCCTATAGGCGCTTCCAACAACAGGGGTATCACTTGCGCGTTGCCGACCGTGTAAAACGAAAGAGGAATAGGTGGGTTGGCAGTATAAGGGTCAAAGTCCCCCCAAAGCCGTGCACAACGCACAGAACACAACATGGATCGGAACACTGGCAACATTGCTCACCGTTACGAATACAACACAGCACATAGCATTGTAAAGCGGAGTTATTTCCCCAGTCGCGCAGCTCCAATTTGAGAGGAATTAGTCCCATTATGCCTTAACTCTCTTAAAATGTTATGTTATGGTGTAATGGGCAGTCTCCTCTGTGCTGAACTCAGCAGAGGTTGTAAATCGAATGTCATTCACCGTTACAAATGTTTGGCACCCCATTTGTTTACGTCGCGCCAATGTTTCGTGTCACACGTGTCGGTAACATTGAAAATGTTTGGCATTATTTAAAGAAAAGGCTTTTATGTAAATATTACTAGCAATAGGCAGGACATCACAAGCAAAATCGTACCTAATCTATTACGAAGTCTATTACTTTGTCTATTTGGAAAAAAATCGCTTTGTGTCTGTCATATGTCACTTTGACATAAAGAAAAAAAAAACTATCATCGTGACCCCATATACTGTCTGCTGGGCACGGGTCTCCTTTCAGAATGGGAGAGATTAGGCTATAGTCCACCACGCTAGCCTAATGCGGGTTGGTAGACTTCACACACCGTCGAGAAAAACTCTAAGTACCTAACCTATGCAAGTTTCTTCACGATGTTTTCTTCCACCGTTTGATTATATACCATATGAATTCGAAAAGTCGGAGGAGAGGAGGCCTGAGATTCGAACTCAAGTGGATGGGTGACCCCTCCGTGCCTCGGAGTGTACGTGAAGCCGTTGATCCACGTTGTCATGTTGTCACCTATGACAATCGTTAGTGGTAGTCAGCAGCCCACAAACCTGACAACTAGTCTATCCTTAGGATATTGGTATTTCCCGGAAATTGGTTCGAGGTCTGATGGCAATCCCTTCGTGTAAATTACTGATATTCAGCTGTATCCGATTACTACAATAACGTTTGCTTTTTATTATAAGTAGGTATATTTTTGTCACTGCTGCTGTAATATCGTAATCATTGACAACCTCTGTGGTCTAGCGGTTCGAGTGCCGATCATGGGGTCGTGGGTTCGATTCCCACAGGTCACAAATATTTGTGTGGATAAAACATGAGTATTTGTGTTTGTCTGGGTGTTTCTTATGTATTATAAGTATGTATTTACAAAAAAAAGTATATAAGTATTATACCCATAGTACAAGCTCTGCTTAGTTTGGGACCAGATGGTGTTGTGTAAAATGTCCCAAAAATATTATATTATTATTATATTATATTATTGATCTAGTTGATATTTACCGATTAACACAGGAACTTGTATACTGTTTTTAACTGCGAAAACTTTTAAGTGTCTTTCAATTATATATCCATTTTTGTCACATGTAAGCTGTAAGTTATACATCTGGTTATAACAAAAAGATAAATCTGGTTAGGTTCTGGAAGCCGACCCCAACATAGTTGGGAAAAGGCTCCAAGTATGATGAGATGAAATAATAAATGCCCGTGCCCATTACATAGCCCAGAATGGGAAATAATCATCATTTCAGCCCACAAATTGTGCAATATTCAACGCTATCCGTACAGGATAACGGATTACCCCGGGGGAATATTGTCATATCGCCCGACAGGTGTTAAAAGCGCTCGCGGAGAGCGAATGCTTACATTTGAGCCCATAGTTCAATCTAGGCGTTTAATTTGTTTTTATGTCAATTTCAGAACAAAGTTTTTTGAAATATTATAAATTCTGAGAGGATACTCGTGCCCACCCGTGGGGCAGTATATAGGTTTATGATGAGATTATTCAAACTGCCTTTTTTGTAAAAACTGATACATTTACGGTATTATAATGTCTGTAAGAAGTCATAAATAAGGTAATTAAATAAGATTTAACAGTTTATATAATATACATTTATTTTAATTAAGCATTTTAAGGTTAAGTTTTACGTACACTATTGTGGAACAGTTACATTTTAAGGCAACGAGAAAAGATTCACTTTTTTGACAGTTGCCTTAGAATGTAACTTGTGTGTGTGTGTGTAAATTATAATGTAACCTAGTAGAAAGAGTATAGCACTATAGAAGCAACATTGAGGTGTCATGATTCCGTCATATGAAACGTCAAACCCTCCCTGAAATCTATCTGAAAGTTTCACGGGAAGAAATTATTAATAAACTGATTTCCTTACACCAATTTCAGTATGAACTTAAACCGGGTCTTCCCTCTTATTCCCGGCCCGGACACGGTCGTTTATAATTCAAAACAAGTCCCGTAAAAAGCTTACTCTTCAATTTAGGATACCGGACGGGACCGGGAGTGTCCGGATTACGGGTGAACGTGGAGCAAGGTACGGCAATATCTTAGGAGAGTATTAATAAGAAAAGCTATGGTTACATGAGTTGATTGCACCGTTAATGATTTTTCATTTCATTTAGTCAAACGGGGTGAATAGGAATGCAGGGGTGAATCAAGACAAAATTTTGGAAGGGATTTTTAGCTTTAATTATTATAGTTTGATACCAAGAAGGTCTTCTAATGGTTTATTATAATTTAGGAACAACATTAGAGTCCTTTTTCCAACAATCTATAATTATTAAAGCTGAATCCCTTCCAAAGTTTTGTCTTGTTTCAGCCCTACATTCCTATTCACCCCGTTTGACTGTAATTTTTAATTTAATTTATTCATTAAAAATTTACAATTGTCTCTAAATATAAAGGAAACAATTACATAATTGACAGAAAATATACATTGTACAGTGGCCAGCACATCAAGCTACCCCAAATAATCAATAAAAAAATCTGTCAAATTTCTTTGATGGATTTTCAACTTTAACATAAGGTTCATATTCAATTGAGAAAAATTGACAGTTTTAGGTAGCTTGACCTGCTGGCGACTGTACAACCTTAATTGGATATTTAAAATTTAGAGAATACATTGTTTGAGATTGCTAGAAGTGTCGGATTTTGGAAAAATCCCATGGGCTTGGGAATCAAAAAGTCTGCGAAAAAGAGGTATGAAACTTTTTTATAGTACGGAAAATCCTCATGGTTCATCTACAACCTTGGGAGGAGGAGGATGGAGAGTCTCGATGTGTTAAGAATGGTCACCCACCACCAGACTGACTGCTAGCGTAGCTTAACCTTGCAGATCGGTTGATCAGCGTAGTTTGCTTCGAATTTAAAAGACTTATCTCTGGCATCAGGGGTTGAAAACTACTAAATTTCTTATTCACTACACCAGTGTTTTTTGGCTTGTATTATTCATACTTTAACGTAAGGCTCGTAATGCAAACTGGGCCACGGCTTCTGGTCTAAAATCTACATTGACGGCGATACCGCATTACTTAGTTGAGGCCGGTGCGGTAGAACTGAGTGAGGAGATGCGATGATTATGCAAAGCAAGAGTTGATCATTTTTTTATTATTTTTGAGTGTTTTAAATATAGCTTTGCTCAAAGAGATTTAAAAAGGTTAAACAGCGAATATTTTTATATAAAAAAATATCTCGATTTGATTTGTTTTCTCTTTGTTAAACTGACATATGTCAGAGGCAGTGATATGTTTCAAATTGGAAAATGCTAGAGATTACAATTTTGTTCGTGATATTCCGTCTTTGTTCTATTTTCTATTAAAATTACATATTTTTTTAACATAAGTTCCAACAGGTACACATAAGTAACAAAGACGTTATGGCACGATAGGCATACACCATACAAAAACGATTTCTGACAGCCTAGTGTCCGCAGAGCTGAGAAGATGCCTTACGGCTTCATACTATATTCATGTGTGTCTTTTTATTAAATTTGATTGAAAATATAAATACTAATATAAAGAATTAATAATTTACGGACAAATTTCTTTGAAATAAATGTTATTTTATTTTTAATATTTCTATAGTGACATATTTGACAATGCAGTAGTAACAATCCAGACGAACTCAGAAACGAGCAGAATTCTTTGAGCAATTCAACTTTTTTTCAACAATGTTATAAGAAAGAAGGATTTATAAAAAACATTGAATATGAGTAAAATCCATGATATTAGCAATATGGTCTAAATAGCTTTAACATCGCATCGCCTATCATCAACTGGCACACAACCCTAACCCTGGCGTTGTCTCATTAACTCTACAAGCGTCGAAGTATTCCCTGGCCACCGTTGATATTGCCACAAATTCCTCAAAATATAAGCTCCCCTGCAGACTATCTCTGGTCTTCATTACGTTTCCCAAATCGGAGATAGACGGAGCAAATTTCTGATGAAGTTTTAGATTCGGCAGCTATTATGGTGGGGGATAATCGCATGGGTTTCTTCCAGTGTCCCTAATATCTATTAAGTCACGATCAAGTTGTCTCCTTGACCCTTGATTGCCTTGTGGATGTGATAGTTGCTAGAGCGTGAGTTCGTTTACCAGGCTAGGCATATCCTAATAAATATAAAATACTGGGATTATCTTGTAAGATATTCTTTTTAAATAAAACTACTTTTTACGGATTTTATCGCGTTATTAAATATTGATATTATTAATCCCGGCGTTTTGGAATCTTTACAGCGTCCATGGGTAGACTGAGGTGGTCGTCTTGATGATATAATTACTGACAGCTACCCTACATTTTTATTGTTATATGATCAATGATATTTATTTATTATTGCTGAAAATTAAAAATATAACCATAATTTAATATAACCGTATTATAAGTATGTATTTAAGTATTATAATATCCATTGCCTAGTATTTATAGCACAAGCTCTGTTTAGCTGGTGCTGTGTAAAAGTGTACTAAAAAAATTCAACACATAAATCTCATTTACATAATATTATAAATATGAAAGTAGCTCGGTCTGTCTCTTACGCTTTAACTCTTAAACCGCTGAACCAATTTTGATAAAATTTGGTACACATAGATTAGACGTTGGAAAAGGACATAGGCTACCTTTTGTCTCAGAAAACCCTTTGGCATGCGAATCAAACCGTGGCCAACAGCTAGTTCTAAATAAATTGATTATTGTTGACGTTACAATGAAATGGTTCTTATGGATTTCATTAATATATATTTATACATACATACCATCACGCCTGTATTCCCCGAAGGGTAAGGCAGAGGTGTACTAATGTACACCCACATTTCGCCGGTATGTTTAGGTCCCATGTAATAGGGGGCGAGCCTATTGCCATTAACCGGGCACAATTAATCCAGACTCCGAGCTGCTACTGAGAATTTCATAGAAAAACCTAATAACACTTTGCTCGACCTGGGGATCGAACCCGGGACCTCTAGCGTAGCAGTCGCGCTTAGGACCACTAGACTAATGTAATATATATTTATTTTACTTATTTATTTTTGGGACATTTTACACAACACCATCTAGTCCCAATCTATGCAGAGCTTGTACTATGAGTACTAGACAATGGATATAATACTTATATAATTTTTTGTAAATACATACTTATAATACATAAGAAACACTCAGACAAACACAAACACTCATGTTTTATCCACACAAATATTTGTGTCCTGTGGGAATTGAACCCACGAGCCCATGATCAGCATCGAGCACTCGAACCGCTACACCACAGAGGTCGTCAAATAGAAATTAAAATGTCCCAAGAATATTTGCATTGCCCTGCAAACCGGAACAATAATGTTAGCACATAATTGCTTAGCGGTAGAATATAAGACAATTTGGTGGTACCACCCTAAAAAAATAAACCGATCGAAGTCCGATCCTCGGCTTGGGTTGCCCATATTTAAACCGTACTACACATAAAGCCATCAACAGTGAATCAGTACATATACACTATCCGTTACACGTCAGTGCAATTATCTGATACAAGCATAGAGGTTCGATCACGTGGAATAATGTGGATGGGGTGTATATTAGTGTGCACAGCAGTGTATCGCCTTTGGGTGTAAGTACAGTCAGCAACGAAAGTCGCTGAACATGTTGCAATCTTCAATATGATTTTTAACAAGTATGAAGTTACTGACCTACGAAGGTTATGCGAAATAATTGCATAGATGACCATTAAATATTTAGGTTACCTTAGTAGAAAAGACCTGTTGCCAAGTTCTGGAGCTGTGACAATAAAAAAATTTTGCTGTGTTCAGCGACTTTCGTTGCTGACTGTACGTTGATATTCACTTGGCGTATAGGTACTGTATAGATTTTTCTCCGAGCCTTCTCCCAACTATGTTGGGGTCGGCTTCCAGTCTAACCAGCGTCTGTAGACAAGTTGCAATCTGACAATCGAATCGACGAACGAATAGATACAAAATGTATGTGAATGACATCTATGATCGCCCGATTTGTCGAAAGCTTATGTCATTTCCATACTTTTTGTTTCTATTCGTTCGTTGATTCGATTGTCAGATTGCAACTTGTCTAAGCCCGCAGATGCGGCTGAATATCAGTATTTTACACGAAGCGGCTGCCATCGGACCTCCGCAACCCAATTTCTGGGTAATACCGATATTTTTTATTTTTTATTTATTTAATAAGGTACACCAACAGCATACATATTTTTACAATTATTAGAAAAGGTACATCGAAAAGGTCTGAGCAGTAGTACTGAGAGTATTTTGCGAGCGAGTCAGAGAACACATCAAGGTCTGGATATAATGTGCTGATCTTATTGTATTCAGAGCATATTCTGGAAATCGGCGAATGTCGGCCCAGATTAGTTCTACAGGGTGGTAAATGGAAAATTTCCTAAGATATCCTAAGGATAGACTGGTTGTCAGGCTTTTTTGAGCTTCTGACTACCACTTACAATAAAATTGTCATAGGTGTGCGCATGACAACCGGGCCGACGGCTTTACGTAGTCTCCGAAGCACGGAGTCTTGATGTGTTGAGAATGGTCACCCATCCACAGACTGACCGCGACTAGCGCATCTTAACCTTGCAGATCGGTTGATCAGCTCAGTTATTACTTAGTTACGAGCCCCTCTTCAACTGGAAAAATGTTAAAATCAATAAACAAAAACTAGTTTTCTATCCGACAACCCTAAATCTCTCATCGTTCCATTTTCAAAGAAAAAAAATGACTTAAATCTAGGAATTGACGTACAATTGACTGAGATAATGCCGCGGCAGCCATTTTTATCCCATCTCAACCTCTCACTGCCGACCTAAATACGCTTTTTATGTGAATCAAATTTCATCCTTGGAAGACAAGTATTTGAATTATCAGATAGCTAGTGGCAATCAGAAGCATTGAGGTATTATTGTTCTAGAGCAGCGACACAAATCCAGCAACGTTTTGTAATTATTTTGACTTAATAAGTTTTTTTTATAAATTGGATAGACTTGCCTTAACCGTTTACCTCTCCTGATGTTAAGTGCAAAAATGAATTCTAATAATATTTTGCCATAAGTATTCTTTTTATGCTGTGACTAATTTTGTCTGGAGTTTTCGTAGGTATATGTACTTAGTTTTGCAAAAACAAAAAACGATTCCTACCCAACCTAAAGAATCCGATAGTCGGTATTTATAGCGATAACATTTGTAAGTGATTTTATTTTAATATCTATTATCTCCATAAGTGTCTGAAATAGTAATTTAATCCAGTAAAAAATATGACTGCATAAACTAAAGAATTATGTTGTAATGATATTCAAGGTTTGTGACTAATCAAAAATTTTTTTGTTGAGTCCTACTCTACAACGAATGGAGCACGGCTTTTCACTTCTTTATCTCTATGCTCACAATCACGGCTCGATCGATCAATGCTTCTCATGCTTTGCCGAGCATAAGTAATTTAAACTTTTTTTCTTTTTCTGCGAAGGATTTTCTCGCCTTTGCTAGGAAATGATTTTGATTAATGTTTTACTTGAATATTTGACGATTATTTATTGATGTTTGCACTTGTTTTGGGGTGTTGGTTTATATAATTATAAATTTAAAATGAAGTAGGTACACATAAATCTACTTATGTATTTGATCTCATTATCACCATCATTCTAGTCCTGGAGACATCAAAGACTGCTAAAAAACTCTTAACACGAAACCCACTTTGTCCAACCTGAGAACTGGACCTCACGCTCACCAATGAGAAAGTTAAAATATCTTCTCTCTATTTTTCCGCCTAGCTTCCCAGATTTTCCCTAGGGTAGTCACGGTGTCAAATCTGTGCTTAACCCTTCAAAAGCTACCCTTCGAAAAGGTTCGCAGAATAAATACGCCACGCCAGAAAATGTACGCCTAGTTTTTTGAACGCCGAATTTGTCTGACCTGAGAGATTTCCGTTACACGTTTCGTTGGTTTCCCGCCATTTTTGTGAAACAAAATCTCACTAGTTATTTTAACGAAGGAAAAATCCGACTGCGTGTAGGATTCGAACCTGCGTCTTCTGGTTAGGTACACCAGGCACTATGAACACAAAGCCTCCGCGAGTCCCACCCGCCAGGTCGAAATTTGCCTTCACATTCTGAATTTACGTTTTTATGGTGATGTCAGTAATACCTATTGAAAAGCAAGTTTTTGCTTCTTATAAATGAATAAAAAATTAAATCATCGTCATAATTATCAGCCACAGGAGGTCCACTGCTGAACAAAGGCCTCCCCATAGACTTCCACAACGACCCGTTATATGTCGCGTGTATCAAAAGACTTCCAGCGACCTTTACCTGGTCGCCGTTCTATATTCAATCTTGAGAAAAATACTCTTAACCTCATGGTACAACATTAACAGGTATTCTGTTCCCGTGACAGTTAGGTCACGTGACAGAGTGATGTCATAGACAGTTTGATGTTTGACATGTTGTAGCTATTTGTGTAAATAAATTCTCTGAGCAAAATGCATTTTTTCACTTGATTCCTTCTTTAATGAATTTTGAACGAGTTATTGTTTAAATTTTACTTTTTTAACTACTCTTAAATAGATGAAATATAGTAGATTACATTTATCTTGACTCATCTAGCTGTTGCTTGTGGCTTCACCCGCATCCCAAACCATTTTTTAAGACAAAGGGTCAATGTCAAAAGCTTATGTTCTTCTCGGAGGTCAGTCAGGAAATCGGTTCAGTGGTTTAGGCGTGAAAGCGTAACGACAGAGTTACTTTCGCATATATAATACTACCGACCCGTCCCGGCTTCGTACGGGTGCAACATGTATTATATGTATTATACATAAATATAGTTTATGACACACAATATATTGTGGCTTTCTATTGTTAAGAGAATTTAAAAAATAGGTTCAGTGGATCTAGAGATTACGCCCTACAACTTCACAAACTTTACCTCTTTATAATATTAGTTTAGATTAGTAGGGAAGCAGGGATTATAATTAATCTTCTTAGTTGTATTGAAGATGTCGAACAACGGCAACACTGAGAGTGACATTCGTGACGTCACCGCGCACCAACGTAGGAAGAAAATTCTTGCCGTAAGCTTGTTATTCTACCATGCTTAACCCTAACTTATTATATGGTCCAACAATTTTTTGGAGCAAAACATCATTAGAATTTTAGGGTTTGAAATGAAAATAAGTCTGTTTTTTCTAGAACGGCGAGTTTTATAAATATATCTTTCTGATTTACGCGTAACCGCGGACAGAAGCTAGCCGTAAATAACACTCCCAGCTCCTTAGCTGTTATTTACCCTAAATAACACACACATTTAAAAGCGACAAAACGATAAACAACTAACTTGCACAGTTTGAAACAAATGGTTGTTAGCATATGGGAACAAATGCGAAGTTTTCAATCCATAATAAAATGTAATGTAGTGTGTGCATTATGCATGAGCAAAAACTGAAATTAAATTTCGAACCATCATCCCTAGCGCTAGGGTTGAAATTCAAATGGGTTGCTACTAAAAACACGTTTGCAAGTAGATGCTTAGTTTTTAGTGGATTTCATTTTGGAAAAATAAAATTATATTTTTGTTTTAGAACGGCAATTTTTGCTGCAATTTGGTTTTGTGTAAACTTTTGTTTGTTTTTATTCGGGAGTTTTAATATGTTTTGTGTCATCGGTGTGTATCAATGCGTATTTTAGGGTTGAGTCGAAACTTATCCCTGGATGAGTTGACCAATGCAGGCTTTACAAACACTTTTTCTTGAGAGAATTGAATACTATTCTCTCTTGTTCTCTTTAAAATTGTACGCTGCCCAAAATAGGATAACATTTAATTTTAGATTGATTCTTGATCTTTGGAGGAACCTTTTTTGAAACTATATTTAGGACGATTACGTGGCACTAGACTTTACCAGAATTAATCGATTAAAAATTCAATTTAAAAAAAATGATTTATTTGTTTCATTAATTCAAAATCCGACTTCCCCACATTTCGAATAACGTTCGGGATTCAAATATTTTGAATGTATTTTTAGAACGAAAATAAAACAAAACAATGCTATAGATATTTTAGAACGTTATATTTATTTGAAATGCAATTTTAAACGAATTCTTTTCAAGTTCCCCGCAACGACGACGCGACGGTTAAAATTAAATTTTAACTTCACTTTTTTGTGATTTTAACTTTAGTTTCACGGCGAGGCGGACCGTGATTTCAACACCGGGTAGGGTTGAACTGTTTTTGAAATAAGTTACAGATAAAATAATAGTAATTTGGACTTTTGTGTAAGCAAGTACAGACGCCAGCAGGTCAAGCTATCCAAAACTGTCAAATTTTCCCAATTCAATATGAACCTTTTTACTTTGAGTTAAAGTTGAAAATCAATCAAAGAAATTTGACAGATTGTGGTAGCTTGATGTGCTAGCCTCTGTACCTACATGGTGCCCTTCTCAACGAGGCGTTGCGCGTTGGTACGATTTCCCAGATTTTTCTTTGGATCGTTTTTTTATAGAGGCTTCCTAGAGGAGGCTGCTGTGAACTGTTATATTATAAATTGAATGTAATGTAGGTAGGTACAGAGGTCAGCACATCAAGCTACCTAAATCTGTCAAATTTCTTTGAAATATTTTCAACTTTAGTACAAAACAATAAGGTTCATTCATATTCAATTGGGAAAATTTGACAGTTTTGGATAGGTTGACCTGCTGGCGTCTGTACATATTATGTGGCAAACTTAAGTGTTTTTAAGATTTTTCTTCTTCTATTTAAGAGTAAATGCTCTTGTCGGTGCAGTAGCTTCCACAGTTCTTCCAGAGCTAATTCTTGGACCTTCTGGTTCTTCTTGATTTGTGAAATGTATCGCTGTCTCGGCTCACACCTTCCTATGATGTTTTTTTATAAAAGATACTGTCAAATTCAAAGATTTTATTTAAATTACCATTTTATTTAAATTGACCATTAAAATAGCACTTTTGAAAAATCAAAACTAGTTGCACGGTTCCAAAAAGTGGGTCTTATGGAGAAGAACCGACAAGAAACTCTATAGACACTTTTAAAAAAAAAAACATGGTTACAGTGTTTATCTTGGTTTACAATTTTGTTCTAAATAGTTCATGAGAACAATGCAGTTTGATGTGTAAATTATAGTATTGAAATTAAATAATAAATTGACAACCCTAGGTTCGTTGTCCACACAGTATTTTCTTATGTTTCATAAATGGCACTTGCCTCGTGTATCCGCTAATATATCTCACGGAGCATATACATCCACTTGCATGGCCGCGCGTTACACCGCTACACCACTACACTAATGATGAATATTCGCTGTTACATATTAACAGCGAATATTCGTCATTAGTGTAGTGGTCCTAAGCGCGACTGCTACGCTAGAGGTTCTGAGTTCGATTTCTAGGCCGAGCAATGTGTTAGGTATTGAATTTTTCTATAAAGTCCTCAGTTAGCATTCCTAGCAGCTCGGAGTTTGGATTTGTGCTTGTTACGTGGGGCTTAAACATACCGGCTAACTGTGGATGTATATTAGTACACCTCTGCCTAGCTCAGAGAATGTAGATGTGATATAACAGTGTGTATGAATATAAGCATGAAGGTTTAATTCTATCACCAGCGACAAGAAGTAGCGAAAGCGGCAGTAACAGGTGAAGAAAAGCGAAGACTAGTGAAGACAAGCCAAGTCAGTGACAGTGTGTCGAAGCGTGGTCGCCGTCGTATTCATCATCAACCCATATACTGTCCCACTGCTGGGCACGGGTCTCCTCTCATATTGAGAGGGATTAGGCTACAGTCCACCACGCTGGCCTAGTGCGGGTTGGCAGACTTCACAAACCGTCGAGAAAAATCTCTAAGGTATGCAGGATTCCTCACGATGTTTTCCTTCACCGTTTGAGCGAGTGATAATTAATTATTAATACGCACATGAATTCGAAAAGTCAGAGGTGCATGCCTTGGGTTCGAACTCGAGACCTTCGACTTGGCAGTCCAATGGTCATACCACTAGGCTATCACTGCCGTCGTATTATTAATACGATTATAGCGAAATTGCAGTAAATATTTGTGTGTCGGCGACATATCCGAAATGTGAGCGAACTTAGCAGATCATTGTCCAGCAGATCAGAAATAAATGTGAGTTATTTTCGCATGCACCATAGTTCTACAGTTCCTGATATTTTTCAAGAATAGTTCTGGGGGTTTTCTATGAAAAAAATTATTGCCAAAATGATCTGCCGACTTCCCGTAGCAGATCATTGTCCAGCAGATCATAACCAAATGTGATTTTCTTGTGCCTACAGCTGAGTTCTACAGTTCCTGATACTTTTCAAGAATAGTTCTGGCGGTTTTATTTTTAAACTCAATTGGCAGCATGATTTTCCAAGTTGTGTGGAAAAGTAGAAAAATATCTATTTCAATAGTTTCAACCAACTCTAGAGGCTAGAACTTTCTTGTTTCTCATAGATCCGTATGAGAACTACGACATGAAAACTGATTTGATTCCAGAACTTAAGTTCCAGTCCCAGTAGATCATGGTTATAAGGGTGAACATTCGAAAAAAAATATTTTAATCGTTTCATACTATTCAAAAGCATATAACTCTCTTGTTTCTCATAAATCCGTATCAGAATGGAACCTGATTTGGTTCCAGAACTCACGGCAGAGTCCCCGCAGATAATGGTTATATGGGTGAACATTCGAAAAAAAAATTTTTATCCGTTTCACACCACTCAAAAGCATAAACTCCTTTGTTTCTCATAGATCCGTTTAAGAACTACAATATGGAACCTGATTTGATTCCAGAACTCATGGTTCAGTCCCAGCAGATCATGGTTATATGGGTGAAAATTAAAAAAAAAAATGTTTAATTGTTTCATACTATTCAAAACCATAGAACTCTCTTGTTTCGTTTTATTTCTATTTACAGTTGCAGCATGACCTTTCCACAGCCATGCATTCATCGATTGCTTCTTGAATTAAATGAAAACCGCGGAACAGACTATTGTTATTATTAATATTTACAAAAGTGTATTCTTGCCTATTTGTATATCCTCAGGAACATTCAACGCTAGATGTATAGCTAGGTTCGTTTTTGAAGAGGTACTGCGCTAAATGGAAAGCAGTGCACTCCACGTCAGAACGCATAATGTTCCTTGTATACATCGTGACCGTATCTTAAAAAATTTAAATGCCTGAAAATATGTTTGCGCGTTCAACATAATGTTATCGCAATATTTTTTTGTATCACTTACACTCTGCGCCAAATTAATGATAGGACAGTCAGATGATTTTAAATAGTCAGAGAAGATTTTATTTGCCAAAAGCCCGCTAAGAACAACCTGAAAATTCGAATCAAATGTACTCCTTATGTACTCCTTATGTACTCCTTATGTACTCCTTATGTACTCCTTATGTACTCCTTATGTACTCCTTATGTACTCCTTATGTACTCCTTATGTACTCCTTATGTACTCCTTATGTACTCCTTATGTACTCCTTATGTACTCCTTATGTACTCCTTATGTACTCCTTATGTACTCCTTATGTACTCCTTATGTACTCCTTATGTACTCCTTATGTACTCCTTATGTACTCCTTATGTACTCCTTATGTACTCCTTATGTACTCCTTATGTACTCCTTATGTACTCCTTATGTACTCCTTATGTACTCCTTATGTACTCCTTATGTACTCCTTATGTACTCCTTATGTACTCCTTATGTACTCCTTATGTACTCCTTATGTACTCCTTATGTACTCCTTATGTACTCCTTATGTACTCCTTATGTACTCCTTATGTACTCCTTATGTACTCCTTATGTACTCCTTATGTACTCCTTATGTACTCCTTATGTACTCCTTATGTACTCCTTATGTACTCCTTATGTACTCCTTATGTACTCCTTATGTACTCCTTGTGTACTCCTTGTGTACTCCTTATGTACTCCTTATGTACTCCTTAACATATCATGATCGTGCTGTGCAAAATCTCCCAAATATTATATATTACCTTTAAATACACATGTATATCGAAGCGACAAGACAAAGCGCTACCTGGTGGGGCTTGACTCTCTGACTGAGAGTCAGAAACGTAAATTAAAAAAACCAGACCGAAAAGAAAAAAAAACAAAAAGCAAGAGTCAGGAACAAAGCAACTTTAACAGTATGTCTGTTCCTGACTCCCATTAAAAATTTCAAACCGGAACCAATTTTCTCAATAATGGTTCCCGATCCCGACTGTTAAAGTCACTGTACCGACACAGTAACTGTTTTACATTTCCTAAAAATCGGATCCACGCGGATGACATCATGGGGCATCATTTCATTGTATACCAAAACCTTCTCCAGAAAACAGCATCAAAATAGGTTCGGCCAAACGTGAGATAATCGCGGACAAACATTCATACATACAGGTCAAACTGAGAACCTTCTTTTCTAAATAACTTTAAAATCTTAGCATGGAAAATGCCAAAAATATACAAAAAGAAGTGAGAACCTTCTTTTTTGAAGTGAATTAAAAATTATAATTAATCTTAATATAATAAAATTAAAAGTCGAATAAAAAAAAAATACTCGTAAAAGTCTCTTCAAAATGACTACGGCACGGAACAATATTCCTTTTGAGTATGCACGTTTAAATGTATCCCGAACACAGCTTTTTTTTTTAGTAGTATTACATTACAGTGTAACATGCCATAAAGTTGCGCTTTAGTAATTTTATGTCCTCTAAATGAAAAATGTGCACACAAAATCGCGGAGCACTCAACATTAACCAATTTATTATTTTCAACTTTGCAGCTTTCTACAATTTTCTGAGGACTTTTCAGTCCTTGTTTTCTTTTAAAGTTGGTTAGGAGATGTACTTACATAACTACACACATATTGTTAATTATTGACAAATTTTTCTGCTTTAACTGCCTTGTTAGTCGAGTGGTCGTAAGGTTGACTGTTACACTAGAGGGTGTGGGAGTGTGTTTCACATCCCTCTCTTTTATTTAAACCTAGGGCTTAAATTAATTTAATTTATCGTATTTACTAGGTATTTGTCTGTAATGTTAATGGTTGAGCTACACAATGACGGATGCATGCGTGCCGTCGGTTGGGACTGGTCTACTCAAAGCCGCTATGGCTCTTTCAAAAGGCCATTTCAGACTTTGCCCTACATTGTAAGACACATATTTGTTACTGCTCTATGTCTGGACTTTAAAAGAGACTATTATGATTCTCTGAGTTTGTTTCGGCGTTTCTTCCCAGAGGTCGTCAGCTAGGAAATGCCGGAGCCATCTAGCTTAAAAAAAAAAAGTGTTAAATATTGACTTGTAAAAGTGTCTTTAAAAGATCTATTTACAGAAATAAATATCATTTCATTTCATTACAGTTTAGTTTTTTTTATGTGGGCCAACTCAGTGTCTAAACTGAGACATTGGCCTTTGGCCTATTAATAATTGTCATGCGTCGTATTGGGCGAAAATAAATATTTTTTCTTTCCTTCTTTTTTCTTCTTTCTTTATAAGTTTTCTAAAATTATTTTACATTTTTTTTTATGGGATAGGGGGCAATCGAGCAGACGGATCGCCTGATGGTAAGCGATTTCCGCCGCCCATGGACACCCGCAACACCAGAGGAGTCACAAGCGCGATGACGGCCTTTAAAAGGGAGTACGCTCTTTTCTTGAAGGTTTGAAGGTCATATTGGTCCGGAAATACTGCAGGCGACAGTTCATTCCACAGTTTAGTTTACATTGTTCTGTTAATATATAAATAATTACATTAACAAGTAGGTACTATAATTATTACTTGGGACTCAAACATCGGCGAGCTGTGAGACGGAGCAGTATATTTACTTTTAATATTAATATATAATATTTACAGTGATATTTACAGACGAGTACAAACTTAAATTACAACGTAACAGAAAAGTTTAAAACTGTCTTAACTAACTTAATTAAACTTAACTTAACTATAAGGGTCGCAAAGCGGGCTGCTGAGTCCGAGGTCCTGGCGCCACGCAAACTATACTTATTTTATAAAATGCTCACTTTTTTTTATAGTACGGAAGTTTTTTTACGGAAATTTTATTTTTATAACGTGTTACAAAATACCCCGTAAAAATATAATTAATTATCAAAGCCAAAAATTTTGTCAGCTATCATGTTAGGGAACCAGATTATTTAACAGAAAGGCCTAAGTACCTATTTTACCTAATAGTTGTCTACTTTAATAGTTTTTCTATTTTTCATTCATAAATGTTGTTGTTTTCCTTTTTTTGGGGTATGTTATACAGCGTTACTACGGTTCTTAAATATTGTGAATGGATTCTTTATAAGGCCCCATTTAACCTCCTTTCGGCTTTACGGGTAGTTTTGCATCCTGTACATTACAGAAGTTTTCGGAAAAGTTTTTTTTATAGTACGGAAAATCCTCATGGACTTACCGCCATCTGGGGAGGCGGCAACTCATACCGGCTAAAAACCGGACTTGCCCTAAAGTCATGGCCATGGGATCCGCGAAATTCTCCACGATCATGACAGACTGCGGCCAGCAATTGCTGGACCCCTCAATCAGCGAGGGGGTCTCACTTGCAACTCGAAGTTTGGATTTGTGCCCGGTTATAGACTCACATGTATGGCCTGCACGCCTAGCCTTGTGCTCTAAACCTTTTTCCTTTTTTTATAATACGTAAAATGAAATCTTTGACACTCGGAGAGATGGCATACCCAATATACCCATGTCAGTCTCGTACCGACTAAAAACCGCACTTGCTTTCATCTGCCCTATAGTCCTGGCCATGGGATCCGTGAAATTAATTTACCGTGAATCTCCACGATCATGACAGGAGCTCTAAACCTATCCTTGTTCTTACTGCTCAATGTTGAGGGTCGTAACCAAGGTACTATGATTCTCACGACCCTCAATGATTATGTCGTCTCGAGCTATGGCTATAGCAGTGATAGCCTAGTGGTATGACTATTGGACTGCCAAGTTGAAGGTTACTTTTCGAATTCATGTGCGTATTATTAATTAATTATAACTCGCTTAAACGGTGAAGGAAAACATCGTGAGGAAACCTGCATACCTTAGAGATTTTTCTCTTTTAAAAGCAAACCTGTATGCCTTATAATTTCTCAAAGGCGTGTGAAGTCTGCCAACCCGCAGTAGGCCAGCGTGGTGGACTATAGCCTAATCCCGCTCAATCTGAGAGGAGACCCGTGCCCAGCAGTGGGACAGTATATGGCTTGATGATGAGCTATAGCTCGTTTAATCTCGAGTCATGACAAAAATATTTCGTGGCACACAGTTGATTTTGGTTCGAGTTCTAAAAGTAGTGGTTCTCAATTTGTTTTGTCAGTTTATTTACTTCGTATTAAGCTTACACCTAGTGTGTATATTGACAGCAGACGTTATTATCTTTGTGTGCACATGAGACACGTCATGTAAAAGACATCTTTCAGTCTGATGAAAAAAAAAGAGTAATTGCAGTCATGTTGTCTTGTTTTTATTATTATTAAAAAAACCGGTGATAGCCTAGTGATAATTATGACCATTGGACTGCCAAGTTCGAATCCAAGACAATCCATTATCACTCACTTAAACTGTGAAGGAAAAACCGTGAGGAAACCTACACACATCAAAAAAGTTTGCGATCACTGAAAAAATTTTTTTTTTTGTTACGATAGATTATATTATTATTTCTTCTTCTTTTTAGATTAGCCAATGGGGGACGCGGCCGTGCAAAAAGTGTTGTCATTCGAAAAAAATATAGTCGCACTAAAAATCTGCCTTTTTAAATTATTTTTTTTATACCTGTCTAATAACACGGACTATCTAATAAAGTCCTGGAGTGGCGACCACGCATAGGAAAGCGCAGCGTAGAACGACCCCCAACTAGGTGGACGGACGACCTTGTGAGGGTCGCAGGGAGTCGGTGGATGCGGTCTGCGCAAGATTGATTTTTGTGGCGATCATTAGGGGAGGCCTATGTTCAGCAGTGGACGTCCGTGGCTGATAGATAATAACACGGGTTTTTAAGATGAATATAACGATACCTTAACTGTCGAAATCGATCCAGCCGTTTAGAAGTTTTTTATTTTATTATATAGTCTCTTTTGTGTCCCACTGCAGGGCAAAGGCCTCGTCTATGTAAAGTTGGGTTTATTAATAAACATACTTTAGAAATAATTAGCAAGCGGTGGATTTTATTACTGAATCAATAGCTGTGTGGGACGAACGAACGATCATGTTCAATATGACATAACAGTGACAGCTGACGTTGATGTCTATACTTTACATCTCCCTTCCTTTGTAAACAAACAACATTTTATATATCTAACAAAACAATTTCTACTTACATTATGTATGAGTATGACTTAACATATTATCGTTAAGATTTATAGATACTAATTCTAATCAACATACATAACTTATAATAAATTGGTCTTACAGAACCAGTTAAAGTATATAAATTTAAGTATTTATTAAAGATCAAGTCTATTTACTGGTTTAATAATTCTACCAGATCTTGATGTGCGTGTTGCTATCGCTGGTTGTGATAGGTTTGACTCCTGCACATGACTTGGACTGCTTGGTGATGGATGTGCAGACGTTGAGACTGACTCGGGGACAACAGGTATCTGAACTTGTATAGGAATATTATGTTCTACTGTTGACTCATCTGTGAATTTAGTTTCAGGTACAACTACTCTGTTGCTGGTTATGTCTGCTTGTGTCTTATGCAGATGACTGAAGTTTCTTCGTAGGATTTGACCTTGGTCTGTTTGAATTATCACTGATCTTGGTAGGCCTTCAGGCTTTTCTACTACTTTTGCTCCTTCCCATAGTCGATGAGCAACTTTGTGTCTGACTTTATCATTGATTTTAAATTCTTCTGGTTTTTTAGTGTGTTTATTACTGTAGTTAGTTTGTTTCTCTCTTAATCTTTGTAGTTCAGCGGTGACTCCTTGTATTATTTTTGGTTTCAAGTTATTATCACTTGTAGGTATTGGAGATCTAGTAATTCTGCTGAAAAGTCGTTGGTTAGGTGAACCCAATTGATCGTTTCGTGGTGTATTTCTCCAGTTTAATAAGGCGAGTTGAACATCTGACTTATCAATGCCACATTTTTTTAGTATGTTCTTTGCTGTTTGAACTGCTCGTTCAGCAAGTCCATTACCTTGGTGGTGATGAGGACTGGATGTGACATGGTTAAATTTCCACTCTTTTTGAAAGATCTTGAATTCTCTAGACATATATTGTGTACCATTGTCAGTTTGTAACTCTTCTGGTATTCCATGTACAGAAAACCATTTTTTAAGTTGTTTGATTACTTCATATGATGACTGACCTTTTAGCTGTTGAAAATCTATATATCCTGAATAACTGTCACAAATTACTATGTAAGTTTTTCCTTTTAATTCAAATAGGTCTGATGCAACTATTTGCCAGGGAAGTGTAGGAATCTTCTTGACCAACACTGTGTCTTTAATATTATCTCTTTGTGTTTGTTCACATACAGAGCAGCCTCTGACTAGTCTTGTAATATCATCATATTGTCCTATCCAGTAAAGAAATTGTCTGGCTCTTCTTAAGCAGCTTTGTATTCCTAGATGTCCTTGATGAATACTCTTTAACATTTTAGGTATTTGTGATTTAGGTACTATGATTTTATCACTCTTGAAAATAATTCCTTTGTAATAACTAAGTTCTTCTTTGAAGTTGAAATAATGTTGTAACTCTGTAGGAAGGTCTTTGACATTTTCTGGAAATCCATGTATTATTATGTTGAGAAGCGACTGTAAATGTGGGTCTTCTTTTGTAGCCCTAATAATTTCTTCTTTAGCATCTAATGACATAGGTAATATAATAGCAATTTTTAGATTTGCTTCCTGTTCGTATTTTAAGTTTGATGCATCGCAGTCTCGACTAAGAAAATCTGCTAATGGTATTTCTGTGCCCTTTTTAAATATTACTTTTGGTGAGTATGGTGAAAGATTAAACATTATGCGTTGCAACCTGGCTGGAGCTGATTGTATATTCTTTTTAAAAATTGTTTCAAGTGGTTTATGGTCTGATTCTACTGTTAATTCTTTGCCATAAACATATTCATGAAACTTCTTACAACCAAATAGTATGGCGAGTGCTTCTTTCTCTATCTGCGGATAGTTCTGTTCAGATTTTGATAATGCTCTTGCTCCATAAGCTATTGGTTGTCCTTCTTGAAGAAGTGCAGCTCCAAGGTTTTTAGAACTTGCATCTACCGTCAAAGTTACAGGTTTGTTAACATCATATAGTCTCAATACTGGAGGACTCTGAAGTACTTGTTTTATTTTGTTAAGCGCTTCTTCATGATGAATTTCCCAAGTAAAACTGACATTTTTGTGTAATAAATCTCTTAGAGGATTTGTAAGATCTGACATGTTAGGAATGAATTTGTTTAAGTATGTGATCATCCCGAGTAATCTTTGTAGTTCTGTTTTATTTGTTGGTGTTTTCATTGCTTGTATGGCTTCCACTTTCTCTGGGTCTGCTTCTAATCCATTAGCTGAAATAATGTGTCCCAGGAATTTTATTCTTTGTGATTCAAGAATGCACTTATTTTTATTGAGTTTGAAGCCTGCTTTACTTAGAACTTTGATGACTTCACCAACGGTTTTGCACAGTTCTTCTCTACTTTTTGCATGTATAAAAATATCATCAATGGATACACTTACATTTTTAAAATTACTGAGCAAATTTGTCAATATTTCTTGAAATATTTCAGGTGCTGACGATACTCCAAAAGGAAGTCTCTTGAAGGAATATCTTCCCCATGGTGTGGCAAATGTTAATATTTTTTGTGTTCTTTCTGACAGCTTAATTTGCCAGAAACCTTTTGTGCAATCTAAAAGTGCAAAGAATTTAGAACCTATAATATCAGCTGAAATTTCTTCTATGGTTTTTAGTGGAAAATGACGTCTCAAAATGTTTTTGTTAATGTCTGATGGATCTATACAGATTCTAATTTTATCTTTTTGTCTGACAATTACCATAGGACTTACCGCAGGAGTAGGTTCTTTTTCTGGTTTAATGACATCCAATTTTACCATTCTGTCAAGTTCTTGCTTGACCTCTTCTCTTATTGCATGCGGAATTCTTCTGGATGGTTTAATTTCAAGTTTTGGATTCTCAATCAGGTCAATATCATACTCAAAATCCTTATAGCAGCCTAAGCCTTCGAATATATCTTCTTTGCATTGACTTTCCTTCAATGTTTTGACCCTTGCAATAAGGCCTAATTGCTCACAGGTATCTAGTCCTAAGATTGGTGTGACTTTTTCTTTAACTACTTTGAATATTATGTTTGTTTCTTCATTTTTAATTTTACATAGTAGCTCTGCTTCACCTAATACTGCCATTTTATCATCTGTGTAACTAATTAAATTTTTTGTTCGGCTTGTTTTTAGTGTTGCCTTTGTTTTGTCCATCAAATGTCTTGGTAACACATTGCACTCTGCCCCTGTATCTAGTTTGACAGTAAATTTCACATTGCCAACTTTAATTTCTTCTGTCCAGTTTTGCTTTACTCCTGTGCTTATAGCAGATATGTATACATCATCTTCAGAATTTGAGCTTTCTTCTAATACATTTACTCTATTTTTCTGTTTATCATATATTATCTTCTTTGTTCTGCACATTTTTGCAAAATGACCATTTTTATGGCACTTAGTACATGGTTTATTAAAAGCTGGGCATTCTCTGCGTTCATGGTTTGTACCACATCTCCTGCAGTCAAAACTCTTGTTATTTTCTATTTTAGCTTTAACTTTTTCTGCTACTGAGACCTTATATACTTTGTTTTTGCCTTCAAATTCATCCAGTTGTTTGGAAGCTTGTTCGCTTGTTTTACAGATAGTTATTGCTTTTGTCAAGTCTAATTTTTCTTCAGTTAATAATTTCTCTCTTACTTGATTAGATTTTATTCCGAACACTATCTTGTCTTTCAGCATTTCGTCCAGTAGGTTGTCAAATTCGCATTTGCTTGCTTGAGTTTTTATTCTGGTTAAAAACTCATTAAACTGTTCGTCATCATTTTGTTCGATTTTGAAGAAAATGTATCTTTCGAATGATATGTTTGTCTTCGGTGCAAAGTATTCTTTAAACCTATTTTTGATAACTTTTAGGTTGTTTTGGTCTTCGCTACTAAGATTGAAACTATTATATATTTCGATTGCATCTGAGCCTATCACAGCCATAAATGTTGCTGCTTGGACCTCGGCTGGTTTTTTGTCGAGTTGAATAGCTGTAGCGTACCACTCGAATTGTTGTAGCCATTTTTTCCAACACGTGGATTTGTCCGAGTCAATTTGTAGGTTAGCTGGCGGCTTTATACCAGATACTGCGTCGTTTGTACTGTTGGTAGCCATTTTGCACAACTTTCTCACTTATTATTGTCACTTCTGACACCATGTAAAGTTGGGTTTATTAATAAACATACTTTAGAAATAATTAGCAAGCGGTGGATTTTATTACTGAATCAATAGCTGTGTGGGACGAACGAACGATCATGTTCAATATGACATAACAGTGACAGCTGACGTTGATGTCTATACTTTACACTCTATCTTAGTCCAGGAATCTCTATCCTGAGCTTCTTCATACCACGTTGGCTTAAAGCGATCAAGATCATCCCGTCAACGTCTCCTCCGCCGACCACGTCCACGAATTAAGATAAGGTAATAAAGAAGATAGGAGGTAATAATTTTTTTTTCATATTATACATATAAAAATAGGTATCTTCTAGGTAAGCGTGCTACATCTTAGACCACAACGTTACTTACCATCAGGTGATATTGTGGACAAACGCTAACCTATTTCTTATAAAAATAAAAAACGCTCTAAAAACATAACCCTTTCTTGACAGTCGGATAAAAATAAACGGTTGTTTTTTATGACTTTCCACTGAAGAACGTCATTACAATATTTCTTCATTATTTATAGAGTTTTATAAATTCTATGAAGTAAAAAATACGTAGCGTGTAAAAAAGTGTAAATTATTTGAAACCTGAGCAGTGCTGTGTCGGAGAAGTTTTACATCGTTCGTGGGGGTCCACTGTGGGGGGCGACTTTTGGGGGTGTGAGTAAAGGGGTCTTATCTCCGCCTGAAGGCTTTACGGACTTGTGATGGTATAAGTTTGCACTAGTTTTGTCCTCTTGACGCGTTTACCGGAGGGTAAGAGATGCAATCTTTATTTTTGTTTAGTTGCGGGGAACAAGAGATTAAAACACCTAGGTACGTTATGTTATCTAATATATAAAATTCTCGTGTCACAGTTTTCGTTGCCATACTCCTCCGAAACGGCTTGACCGATTTTGATGAAATTTTTTGTGCTTATCGGAGAGGTCTGAGAATAGGCCAACATCTTTTCTTTTTTTTTTTTTTTTTTATGGCAGAACAATGTTTGCGGGTTCAGCTAGTAACACTATATATCTGTATTGTTTTACTTATGCTGCAGTAACTTACTTAGGGTATTATGATACTAAACGATAATTATTTCAGATGAATATATTCACACCAACAGCATACATATTTTACAAACAACAGAAAAGGTACAGACGCCAGCAGGTCAAGCTATCCAAAACTGTCAAATTTTCCCAATTGAATATAACCCAGCTTTTGTATTAAAGTTGAAAATCAATCAAAGAAATTTGACAGTTTGTGGTAGCTTGATGTGCTGGCCTCTGTACATAAAAAGCTTCTGATACATAATATGCCAATAACAGGTATACACAACAATTCGATAATTTTAGAACTATTAAAATACTAGCTTCTGCGCACGACTTCGTCCGCGTGTAAAAGTTACTTTTAATTATCGTTGCAATTTGGTAAATTACCTCAAAATCGTTATAAATTATAGCCTATATGATATTCTGATGTATAAATAATAATACTGTAAAGTTTCATCAAAATCCGTTCAGTAGTTTTAGCGTGAAAGAGTAACAAACATCCATTCATCCATCCACACAAACTTTCACCTTTACAATAGGAACGATGAAACAAAACAATAATAATATTTTTGTATATTTTTGGCATTTTCCATGCTAAGATTTTTAAAGTTATTTAGAAAAGGAAAAATTCGACCGCGGGCCATGACGGGTAGGTATCGCGGTGTCTTAGTGGTCATAGCGTCTGGTGTACCTAACCAGAAGACGCAGGTTCGAATCCTGCCCGCGGTAGAATTTTTCCTTTTCTAAATAACTTTAAAAGTCTTAGCATGGAAAATGCCAAAAATATACAAAAACATAGTTAGAAGGTAAGGTGGCATCGTTCGACATTAAACTAACTGTAAAGTAAGTTGTGTCGGTTGAAAAACAAAAACTTGCATTTCAATAGGTGTTACTGACGTCACCATAAAGACGTAAAATATTCAGTATGTGAAGGAAAAATTTGACATGACGGGTAGGCATCGCGGTGGCTTAGTGGTCATAGCGTCTGGTGTACCTAACCAGAAGACGCAGGTTCGAATCCTGCCCGCGGTCGAATTTTTCCTTTTCTAAATAACTTTAAAACAATAATAAGATTATATTTATACTAAATTGTTTGAACAAAGTCACTTCCCGCTGTCTATCTCTCTGTACGATGGGATCTTTTAAACTACGCAACGGATTTCAATGTAGTTTTCATCTATAGATAAAATGATTCAAGAGGAAGGTATACATGTACTTATAGGTAACATGTGCGAAGCCAGGGCGGGTTGCTAGTACCTAATGTATAAAAGTAATGTGTAGAAACGTTGCGATTAGTACGCGATAAAATCGCGTTATAACGCGATAAAATACACGATAAAATCGCGTTATAACACGATAAAATACACGATAAAATCGCGTTATAACACGATAAAATACACGATAAAATCGCGTTATAACGCGATAAAATACACGATAAAATCGCGTTATAACGCGATAAAATCCGTAAAAAGTAGTTTTATTTCAATATGTATATTGTAAGGTGCTCGTGGTTAAGTAATAACTAAGTTGATCAATCGATTTGCAAGGTTAAGCTGCGCTAGTCGCGGTCAGTCTGTGGTGACCATTTTTAACACACCGAGACCCCTCCGTGCCTCGGCGAGCACGTAAAGCCGTCGGTCCCGGTTGTCATACGAACACATATGACAATCGTTAGTGGTAGTCAGAAGCCCAAAAAGCATGACAACTAGTCTATTCTCAGGGTATTGGTTAATACCAATACCCTGAGAAAACCAATAACAATTTTTTGGGATTACCCAATTTTTTGGGTAATCCCAAAAAATTGGGTTACGGAGGTCTGATGGCAGTCGCTTCGTGTAAAATACTGATATTCAACCGCATCTGTTTAGACTGGAAGCCGACCCCAATACAGTTGGGAAATGGCTCGGAGAAAGATTTTGTAAAAATCCATTTCACAATCTTAAAAAATCCATTTCAGTACTTTACCGTTACCAGTATTATTCGATGCTTCAGAACTAGGATTCCGATACCACATTAAGGCTGCGAGGAAAAGGATTGCATTCTTTTTTATTTTCAACTAGTAACCGTTCCGATTCACTAAGTGTCCATAATGTAAGGAAAAAGCACAGCGAATAGTATTTTCTATATCTTTCTAGAAATTTCTAGGAACAAGTTTCTTTATAATTATAAACAAGTAAATAGTTGGGGATAATCTTGATCGGTTTTTGATAACGTGGCATGAAGCAGCTCAGGATAGGAAGTTCTGGACTAAGATAGAGAAGGCCATTGTCCAGCGGGACACAAAAAAGGCTGCATAAAAAAAATAGTTCACCCTTTTACACGACACCATCTAATCTCAAACTAAGCAGTAAGAAAAAAATATTCATACTATAAAATATGTTTTTATATTATACCACTAAGGTGGCATACAAGCATACGGCCCACCTGATGGTAAGCGGTTACCGTAGCCTATAGACGCTTGCAACACCAGGAATATCACTTGCGCGTTACCGATCCTTTAAAACGGTTGTTCTTTGAGTGAATTCACAAGGACGGCATTGTATGTGATTTCTTTAAAATGTAATTAAATTATACTTGTAGCGATAAGTACCGCTAAAGTACTACACTGTCGGATTAGGTAAAAAAAAAACCCTGTAATGATAGTTGTAAGTAGTTATGAAATAAATAAAAAACGAAAGAAGAATAGTTGGATTGGCAATTTAAGGGTCAGAGTTCACTGCCAACACAACGTTTCCTCGTGGAGCACTGGCGACTTTGCTCACCGTAAGAAACACAACACAGCTCAAAGCAGTGTTACTTCACTTCGATTTTTTGCAAGGCAAAGTTACTTCCCCAGTCGGGCAACTCCAATTTGAGTGGAATTACTCCCACTATGCCTTACCTCTCTTGATATACTATAAAATAATGTACTATAAATGTATGTACAGAGGCCAGCTCATCAAGTTACCCCAAGCTGTCAATTTTCTTTGATAGATTTTCTACTACAATACAAAGTAATTTAAATTAACTGTGAAAAATTGGCAGTTTTGGATAGCTTCATTTGCGCTCATGATCACTGGATTAACAAGACTGTTTGATCAGCTGAACTCGAAGCTTACATTGAAAAAGTCGAGGCTAAACTTTAAAGGTGTAAATTAGTAACTAAATTCAGGCGTTGAAGTCATAATTTGTCTGCACCATTAGGGACGACAATCTAATTAGCATCATTCACTAAAACCGCATCAGATAACATTCTGACAAACGTGCAATGAAAGCATTAATCCCTGATAATGTTGCCAGTTACAGAGAAGCTCTTGGGTAAATAATAATGGCTTGTGTTTAAACACCGCCCAAAAAAGTACCTATTTTATTACTAAAAAAATTCTAAACGGTTACCAAGATGGATAAATGGTCACCAAATTTTTGGTGTTTTGGTGACCGTCTAAATTATACCCCTCAAAATATTGTTATATACACTCAAAACATTCAGATTTGGTTCTGTTCGTTGTGTGGTCACAGTTCTAACCTAACCTAACCGATATCTCTATTTTGGTGCTCAATCAGTAATTTTGTCGCTCAATCAGTATTTTTGATACGCGGTTTATTATATTCCAATAATAATTATAATAAGATCTATCATTACCGACAGCACAATTGTTGTCAATAAGCCCGATATTGTGGTGATAGATTGATTAGAGCATCGTGCAATGATTGTTGACATGAAAGCCCAGAAATTGGGTTACAGAAGTCTGATGGCTGTCGCTTCGTGTAATAAATATACTGATACTTAACCGCATCTGGTTAGACTGGAAGCCGACCCCAACATAGTTGGGAAAGCCTAGGAGAAATGTTGGGCCTGAAATGTTGGTTTGGGAAAATGGGCCTCCCCTACTTTTACACTTTTCTCGCTATTGTGCTTCGTCATTTTTTGAAGGGAGATGGGATGTAAGGAATTAAAATGACGAGTTTTTATTTTCATATCTACTTACAAATGAGAAATAACATTTATTTTTGTAAATCGATTTTCTAAAGACACTCTTACAAAGTCAATGTTTTACTTTCTTTTTTAAATCTAGATACAACTATCATTACATCATCAATCATCGCAGGCATCAGGTTTTTTATAAAAACCTACCAATTTCTTCTACTAACCCTGGTAACACCGTTTTCCAGTTTCCTCGGTTTTATAAATAACAGTTGATAATCTTATCTATCCCATTGCTGCTTACCTCGAGGGCCCTTCGGAATCTTGTCGCGACATAACTTGTGATAACGAGAACTAATGCTTTTGGTGTACTTCTGGCTTTGGGCTTTTAGGGAGGATAAACTTTAATAGCTTGGGTTTGTTAGGTTTGGAGTAGGATATTGAACTGGGCACCAGAGTGTCTGTAAGCTGGTGCTACTCTTTAATTATTTTGGAAGACCAGTGTATTTGACATTATTCATTAGGTATTTTTGCACGATTAACATAGATAAAAATACACAGCAGCCATGTTTTTTTTTTAAATATTATAATAAATTTGAAGTTAAGTAATACGATAGAAAACACATACAAACTATACGGCTGGGCTACCAAAATCACTTCTAATGCATAGGAATACGAGAGCTCCAATGGGAAAGCTGATGTCACCGTGTACCTATTATACAATTACACTGATCAATTGATCAAGGGACTCAAAGAAGTAGATGTCGTTTGCTGCCGGTCTATCTAATGTCTTTTGTCTGATCGATGAATGGTCAGCACCAACCCCGAAAGTTTATATAAAACAAAGAGCTGAGAGACTATGATATATTATTAATACTAAATAAATACTTAAATATGAAGGATAATACTTTCGTGGTGAATGTCACGAATCAATACAATATAACGAAATCTGTAATAAAGTGCCAGAGTTGGACGTGTTTTTTGGTTCCTTTATTAAGTTTAAAAAGATATTGCGTTGTCACGTCAGTGGTATTGTCTAATTGTTAATTTCTGTTGTTCTTTTATATTTTTTAGGTTAAATACTTGTATTGCTAAATTATGCTGCAAGTTGAATGTTGTGTATACCTATAATATACCTAAAAATATTATATTGCATTAACTGATGTGTAGGTATGCCAACCTACTTTTTTCTCTTTTAATGTGTGATGTGCATATGCTGTTGATGTACAGACGCCAGCAGGTCAAGCTATCCAAAACTGTCAAATTTTCCCAATTAAATATGAACCTTATTGTTTTATATTAAAGTTGAAAATCTATCAAAGAAATTTGACAGATTGTGGTAGCTTGATGTGCTGGCGTCTGTACCTATTATAAATAAATAAAATCATATTGCTATGACTAAAGGGAAGCCAAGTGAGGCTTTTAGTCGGTAGGAATCCGACATATTCTGCCACTTCCGCAGGTGATAGATAATCCATGAGAATTTTTCGCTCACCAAGTTGCAAAGGCGAACGGCAGATTTCGTACCGTATACTTTTTTTGTTGTTCTGTTATAGAATTTGTACCACTTATTAGGGCAACTAAGCCATTTATTTTCATGTAAGTATATTATTTTTAGAACTTCGGATTAATTAATAATATCAATAGAAATATTTTAATAAATAAACGTAATAAAATCGTAAACTAAACGCAGTTATGTTTTTAGAAGTTGCTATATGTAAAATAACACAAATATCGAAATGTTATTTAATTATTTAGAAATAGAAATAACATTTAATATGATCGGGAATAAGATCGTGGAGATTTGATGGATATTCTCCGAAATGTATCCGATAAAAACCGATTAGCTAACAACCCTTCGCGGCGATGTTCCAGACTTCTTCATTATCAACCTGTGCACTACAAAGTCCACTGCTGGAAATAGGTATCTCCTAATGCACCCCACTGAGTAGGTACGATCCTCCATCTCAATCTACCTACTTAATGGTAAGTAAAACACTACAAAGATAGCAACAAGCAATTTAGAACATTTACTTGTATCACAAAAGCAATGTTTATGTACCTACTAACAATCTATATTGGGACACTAGTACATAACCTTATAAAATAAAACTGGTTATAACTTTTACGTCCCAAGTTCTAAAAATCTAAGAATTTAAAAAGGGCTCGTCTATCATATTAACTACCAATTAAAACAAAAAATATCACAAAACACGAAATTTTATTACCGGTACGAAAGCTCCATACAAGCCTGCCATTCTCCTTTAGCAAAATACTAAACAATATTTACAGAAAAAACGTGAAAGAACATCTGGTAGAATCTATCAGAAAGTCTATCCCAGAAAGACCTGGATCAGCTCTCGTTGGTTGTCATCATCAACCCATATACTGTCCCACTGCTGGGCACGGGTCTCCTCTCAGAATGAGAGAGGTTAGACTACAGTACAGTGCACCACGCTGGCCTAGAGCGGGTTGGCAGACTGCACACGCCGTCGAGAATATCTCCAAGACGTGCTGGTATCCTCACAATGTTTTCCTTTACCGTTTAAAATCAACTTGTTAGTATTTTGTCAAACGAGTTTTAACAAGTGCAGTAAACAGTGGTATGTAACCGTTTTCTGGACTGCTTGCGACCACATTACTTCAGTATATTCAGTGTAACCGGCAAATTTGCATATGTTATAGTGCCTTGTGGTCGACCGTCGTTGGTCGCAAATGGGAATACCTTACAGCTTGTAAATGTTCGTATATGGTACAGACGCCAGCCGATCAAGCTAACAAATTTTCCCAATTGAAAATGAACCTTACAATGTTATACTAAAGTTGAAAATCTATCAAAGAAGTTTGACATATTGGAGTAGTTTGATGTGCTGGCCTCTGTACATAGAAAGCCAGGTTACAATGAAAGGCCATAATTTCTAAAAAAAATAAACATAGACTTTATTTCTATCATGATCAACCCAACCCACTGCTGTCGGGTTTCCTCTAAAAATGAGAGGAATTAGGCTATAATTCTCCACTATGACCCAGTGTGGATTGGCAGCACGCATGGTTTCCTTACGATATTTTCCTGCGATAATTATCTAATAAATAAAAATAGTTTACTGACAAACATACATAGTACGCAGTTTACGGAACTATTTACTTCCAAACTGAAGAGACACTTAGGAGGATAAATTCTCACGACAATTAATTATTAGCCTATAACCAGTGGACAATCAAGACGCTTCAAACGATAACCTCATTTGTCAAATTATTTATTTATTTATATATTCTTTATTGTATGTATGTACATCGATTAAAATACAATACATCAGGACACAACTTAATTTAAAACATAGGTATAAGTAATGGGCGGCCTTATCGCGAACAGCGATTTCTTCCAGGCAACCTTTGGATGGAATGAACTACGATGAATTAGTAACATGGTTAAAGAGACAAGAAATGATATGTAGTTTAGAAGCTATGAGAGAATTTATAGAGAATAATACTTATGTAGCAGTCAAAATCATAACCCTTCTTTTGTTTTGCGGTACCTAATCGAATAAAAAGTAACAGATTACTTATCGTCATTATCTATTTTTAGTGTGATTAGATGACTTTTCACGCTTGCAACATTATTTCCCGCCAATTTCATTTTCGAACAACCCGCTACCAACTTACCGCCGCGACCCGTAAGCGGCGCCACCTGTCAAGTAGGGATGGTGATTATTTCCGAACAGTATAGACTATTTAATCGATGCGAATTGAAATCTGATTAATAAATTCTCAAAAAATCGTGACTTTTATTTAATTAAAGTTGTTTTTACAACCTTAGGCATAATAAAAATGTACTTAAACCTATACCTACTATGTAAATAAAAATCAATATTTATTTCGGTATTCGCTGTAATCACAAATCAATCATTAAAGACGTAAACAAATGAAGCAAAATTATAAATTCATAAAATACCACAGAGCACAGATTACAATTTTCTTTTATTTCTTTGACCGCTTAAAATAAGCTTTAAATAAAATAAAATAAACATTCACATATCGATAAATCGATTATTTAATTCATCGATAAAACCGATCGCCAAGCCTAGCTAAGCTGTCAAACTTTCTAGACATTTAAGAAGCGAGTGGCCACTATTAAAATTAGCGCCAAAAAATATTGATAATCGTGATCGTGAACTTACCGTGTAATACTGAGAGTGAGCTAGTGTAAATTGACATTGGAGTATACGCAAACATTTCAAACTAGTTAATTCCGACTTGTGACAGTTTAAATCATCAAAATTATGCCCAGCAGTCGCCGGCGGTGAGTACCTACCTACCTCCTTAATTATCGTTGTTCAGTTTGCACGTAATTTCTATGGCTTACTATCAAAAAGCATCGTTGAAACGCGTCATTTTTAGTGGTACTATCGAGCCATATCTAATAACTACCTATTTACCACGTTATAAATATACTTACCTAGCTACATTTGGGATCAAATCTTGCGTAGTTATCCTAATCTTACCTTGTGTTGTAGGTACCTAGTTAAGCTAGTTTCTAACAATAACTAACTAAACTGGATAAAGAAACTAATTTAAAACTTCTTGTCACTATGCGTGAATACGTCTTTTTACGTAAGTACCTACGTTCTTTTTTTTACGTTCTTTCACGATTTACTTTAGCAAAGTGATATCGGTTTTTTTTATTGAATTCTCAGTCTCGAAGTTTGGATATGTGCAAGGCTAATAGATTCGCCCCCATTAACCTAAACATACTGGCGAACTTTGTGTGTACCACAGGTTATGGATTATCTATGGTGTGTATTAGTACTTAGTACAGACGCCAGTAGGTCAAGCTATCCAAAACTGTCAAATTTTCCCAATTGAATATGAACCATATAGTTTTGTGTTAAAGTTGAAAATCAATCAAAGAAATTTGACAGATTGTGGTAGCTTGATGTGCTGGCCTCTGTACCTACACATTTGCCTAACCCTTCGGGGAATAATTTTTTTTTTTGAAATTTAAATTTTGTTTTAAATTTTATGTAATTCGATTTTCATTGTTTATCCTTATCTTTGTCAAACTAGTTAGTTACCTAGATTAAAAGTGAACGAAGTGGTCTCCTGTAATTGGAAGAGCTCCCTCGTTATTGTCCCTGTATTGATTTCTTGTATGTGATTGTGTATTATTCTGTTGGAGATCCAAACAAATAAATAAGTATTTATTGGTGTGATCGACGACACGTTTGGCGCAACAGCAGAACAAATATTTTTATGATTTCAGGTTGTTGTTCCAGGTCTGGGTGTTTGTGTATGTGAAAATTTGTGTTTGTAAACACAGCCACGATACAGGCGGAAATCTTAGTGTGTGTGTGTGTGTGTAGTGTAATAAAAATTCTAGTGTAGGTACACTAGAATGTTTATTTCTATTTTAGGTGTTACTGACGTCACCATAAAGACGTAAATTCAGAATGTGAAGGCAAAAAATCGACATGGCGGGTGGGAGTTGCGGTGGCTTAGTGGTCATAGCGTCTGGTGTACCTAACCAAAAGATGCAGGTACCAATCCTGCCCGCGGTCAATTTTCCTTTGCTGAATAACTGGCGTCTGGGGATGAGATTCCTAAGTTCATTTTGTGAACTTAGGAATCCCAACCCCCGACGCCATGACTAGTGATGGGCAATTCTCGGGAACATTCTCACATCGAGAACTTTTCTGTTAAGTTCATGAGAACATTCTCTGGGTGGAAAATTTATGAGAATTTAAATTTCTGATGACTGTTTTTACTTATGTCTATCTAAGATAAAAAAATGGTGTACTCTTTGAACGTTTTATGAAGTTTACGTTCAGTATTACCAGCTGTAAAATCATGTTTCTCTTGAGCGAGAACATTCTATTCATTTTACTCATTATAGTAGTAATATTCTTGTCACTTGCATAATGTTATTAATATTTCACATATTTTTTTTAAATTGAACAAATTATGTGTCAATAATCAGTTTTATTAACTACCTTACCTACCTATGTACTTACCTATTTACTACATAGATAGGCTAGTCTATCTACTTACCTATTTGCTTACCTATGTACTTACCTATGTACTTACCTATGTACTTACCTATGTACTTACCTATGTACTTACCTATGTACTTACCTATGTACTTACCTATGTACTTACCTATGTACTTACCTATGTACTTACCTATGTACTTACCTATGTACTTACCTATGTACTTACCTATGTACTTACCTATGTACTTACCTATGTACTTACCTATGTACTTACCTATGTACTTACCTATATACTTACCTATGTACTTACCTATGTACTTACCTATGTACTTACCTATGTACTTACCTATGTACTTACCTATGTACTTACCTATGTACTTACCTATGTACTTACCTATGTACTTACCTATGTACTTACCTAAGTACCTTCTGCTTATGTACTAACCTATTAAACTTTATACAAGATAACATGCTTCTACATCTTAAGTTTCAATAAAATAATAGTATTGTATTTTAAATTCTCAGTGCAAAACATTCTCGGTGACAGAAAAGTTCTTCGGAGAACATTCTCTCGACCCATCACTAGCTATGACTATAGGGCAAGGGAAGGCAAGTGCGGGTTTTAGTCGGTACGAGTCCAACAACACTACGACCTCCGCAGGTTCATGGTACTATAAAACTTGTCCTCCATATACGATGGTTCTGTTCATAGATAAGAAATAATAAGGCCGCTTGTACAAATACCTATTTTAGTAGTTTTTTATCTGCTGAAAACTGCGCATGATTCGCCTTATGTTTCTTCTTAGGAATAGTTAAAAAATATCACTGCTAGCATTAGGTAAGACGTGGACTGACGCGACGATTGCGGGCTTGCCTGGGTATTTCCTAGGCCAAAACGTGCGAAATCGTTTTATAATATTTTGTTGCTTTATTAATTTAATTTATTTTTTTACCCGTTTGGGGTAGTAGATTGATTTTCGCAAAACCATATTTCCTAGTCAACAACGTTTAAAATCGTAAAAAACATGTCAATACAATTCTTATACATAATCGCATCCATAAAATTGTAATACATACGAACGCACCCTTTATTAATTAGTTCGTTTATTCAAAATATATTTAACTACCTACAATTTACAATATTTTGATAATAAATTACTGTTCGGAGGAAATTTGAAAAAGGAATTCTGTTCAATCTATTCTATTTTTATAAAGTCAGTGTCACACCGAAAGTTTAAAAAGAAGGCATACGTCAGTCAGCCATTTTGTTATTATTAGTCTTTCATCCATATGACATCCATAGACTAAGTGACATCGAATCTCTCAGTCCGATTGAGTATTATTATTATGTGTATTATCAGTCCCAATATAATGTACAGACGCCAGCAGGTCATGCTATCCAAAACTGTCAAAATTTTCCTTGAATATGAACCTTATTATTTTGTGTTAAAGATGAAAATCAATCTAAGAAATTTGACAGAATGTGGTAGCTTGATGTGCTGGCCTCCGTACCTATTGTCTACATTTTTTCAAAGTTTACTCGAGGTCTTTATTTATAACACTCGTTGTTCACAATACTTACAGTGATTGTGAACAACGTTGTGGAGTGCCTTTTTGAAGTAATCCCTATCTTGAAGATGCGAAATGACCGACGCGAGGATGGTCGCAACACCGGCCGGTGTCTACCGTTTCGGAGTCATCTATGTTGGTGAGTTTGTACAAGTACTTACTTAATATTAACAACAATAGTGCTAATCCCCCAGTAATCTATTATAGTCTATTGTTATTGTAATAAGCAACTACTCGTACCTCATTAATCTAGTGGTATTAAAATGATTTTTACGCACGAGACCCTGGGTTAAATTCCCAAGTCCTTTCATTTTCTAAGTATGATATATCCTCATTATCATATAAGTACGGTCAGCAACGAAAGTCGCTGAACAAAGCAAAATTTTGAAAACATGACAGCTCCAAAACTTGTCAAGAACTTTTTTCTATTAAGGTAATCTAAATATTTAATGTTCATCTATGCAATTATTTCGCATAAGCTACACAGGTCAGTAACTTTATACATATTAAAATTCATATCAAATATTGCAACATATTCAACGACTTTCGTTGCTGACTGTACCTACTGAGCAACCATTAAGTAGTTAGTAATTAATAATAATTCTCATACAAACTTGCATCCATTGTTTCACCCTAGGTCCTAGGGTTGTAGGACCTAGGACGATGATTGTCGAAGGTTCTACCCTTTGATTATATACTTGTCTAGATGGAGCAATGCAAACAAACGACACGCGAAAACTGGGGCCAAATTGCGTGATATTACCGCTTGTGTACTTATTGTAGTCAAACTGTCAAGGTGTGCGTGTTTAGGGATGCCTGCTCCAAATTATTAACTTACCTTTTCTCCATTATTTAATGGGATGACAGTTAAACGAAATAGGCTGAATAAAGTAATTATTTTGTAGATTAGTGTTTTATTTATTTTAATAAAAACAAAAAATACAATGAAAAAATATATACAGCAATTTATAGATCAAAATCCATCTCTTTGTATTTGTTTTCGAAATAGTTTTTTTTTTTATATTTCATTTCGTGTCCAGGCAAGTTATCATTTACTGATCAAATAAATTATGTAGGTAATTATTAAAATAATAAAATTTTCTCATCGAAAGATGATGACTGATATTTGCATTTTATCTCCCATAGTTTCGCCAAAACTCCCTTGTAATAAATTGACAACACCGGCTAATCTGTCGAAACTACAAATTAACGAATTGAAAAATCATGTTTTCATAAAATAATAGAGGTTAAATAACAAAACTTACCGATGTAATGTGATCTTAGTGTAATTATACGGTTTTCCCACATAATTGCGACACAATTTGACAGCACATACCGATATAATTAATTATTTTTCGAGAACTCCACACCCTGAAGTGATCCAAATGACACTGACGTAAGTGAGAAGAGAGTCTACCAATTTTAGTAGACTTTATTTGGGCCGTTCTGTACGTGTCAATGTGGCATCTAGACAAGTATATAATCAAAGGTTCTACCCCATGACTAATAGATGCATTCATTTAGGAGTCCGTAATTTATCTATATTTTCGCAATCTCCATCTAAGTGCTTGTGTTTGTCTGGGTGTTTCTTAAGTATTATAACTACGTATTTACAAAAAAATAATAGTATATAAGTATTATATCCATTGTTTAGTACCCATAGTACAAGCTCTGCTTAGTTTGGGACTAGATGGTGCTGTGCAATATTGTACAAGAATATTTATTTATTTATCTGTCTCTCTTTGATGATCAGAGGGTCTACTCCCTATCTCCGTCAACGAAGTTACGAGCCGTTTGAAAGTTCTCCGAAACTTCGGAGTCCGATAAAACAAGTGTCAAATTCAATTTTTCGAACGGGTAAAAACACAGAGTGTAGGGACAACTGTCAAATTGTGTTCTCATTCGTTCTTAGTTCGGGCCCCGAACGAATCATCCATCCGTAGGTGATACGGAGTAGGAAACGCCCGTAACTAAGGTCGAAACTACGGACTTCGTGCTTAAGGAGTAGACCCCCTGACCTGAATTCAATTTAAACCAACCTACTGATCAACCATTAGTTAGTAAGTAGGTCGACTCTTCGTCTTGACTAAGGGGGTAGGTAGGTACTCCAAGATCTAATGTGAATATCTGAACATCTCTGGTTTGATACTCATCGCATAAACTAATGTTTTGGACAAAATTATGATCATCAAACACCCTAGGACATAGGACGCCCTCCGACAATATGGAGTGATGATTTGCGAAAGGCTGCTGGTAGAAGCTGGATGCGAAAAGCCGAGGATAGGGTGAAATGGCGCACATTAGGGGAGGCCTACGCCCAGTAGTGGACTAATATAGGCTGATGATGATGATGATAAAACACCTACAGTTTATAACCTGAAGTAGGTATTAAACATTTTCATTTTTTGCGGATCGATTTCCGTACCCCTGACAGATATCGTGAAGGACATGCCTTTGGATGGCCTGCCCCGGATGTCATACCTTGGATGACAGACCCAGGTCGATAGTCTAGTATTGTTTGGCGAGTTAAAGCTGAGCTTAGGGGGGCTGAAATGGCCAGTATTGATGAATCACAATGTGAGGAACGGACACACTACAACATAACGTGCCATGCTTGTCCAGTATACCCTGACCTGTAAGTATACGAAAAACGTATACAATGCAAAGTCAACTTATATTGGAAGTGTATGGCCCGTTGTGTGTCAGTATTCTGTTTTTTATACCATTAAGGTGCCAAACAAGCATACGGCCCACGTGATGGTAAGCGGTTACTGTAGCCTACAAGCGCTTGCAACACCAGGGGTGTCAATTGCACGTTGCCGACCCTGTAAAACAAAAGAAGAATAGTTTGGTTGGCAGTATAAGGGTCAAAGTCAACCCACTGCCAACACATATGCGTAGGTATGCATTAGCTATTGCTCACCATAAGGAACACAACAGCTCAAAGCAGTGTTATTTCACTTCGATTTTCTGCAAGGCTAAGTACTTCCGCAGTCGGGCAGCTCCAGTATGGATGGAATTACGCCCACTATTCTACTTCTCTCACCATGTGTCCGACTGTCCGTTAGTCATATTGTGATTCATCAAAATTGACGATGACAGCCTCCAACTGTTGAGGAGTTGTATTTCACTCCTTGGGCGCATACCTTGGATGCATTCCCGGGCCGCTTCGCCTCGAATGTAATGATCGGATATCGTGTCTTGTATGTTGTGCCTCGGGTGCCATCCTTTGGATCCCACACCGAGGATGACATGCTTTGGGGATAGTTTTAATTTTCCTATACCGGGAGAACTAATCGTTTTCTTGACATAATAATGACGTCGTGCTATTTCAGGTTATAATCTGTGTGTGTACCAAAATGTTGACAACCGAATTCTCATACAACATCATCAACCCATATACTGTCGCACTGCTGGGCACGGGTCTCCTCGCAGATTGAGAGGGA
This sequence comes from Acronicta alni, assembly GCA_964056405.1. Taxonomy (NCBI): domain Eukaryota; kingdom Metazoa; phylum Arthropoda; class Insecta; order Lepidoptera; family Noctuidae; genus Acronicta; species Acronicta alni. Next base: position 3,350,498 of record OZ043939.1, read on the forward strand.
TTAGGCTATAGTCCACCACGCTGGCCTAGTGTGGGTTGGCAGATTTCACAAACCGTCGAGAAAAATCTCTAAGGTATGCAGGTTTCCTCACGATGTTTTCCTTCACCGTTTAAGCGAGTGATAATTAATTATTAATACGCACATGAATTCGTAAAGTCAGTGGTGCGTGCCTTGGATTCGAACTCGAGACCTTCGACTTGGCAGTCCAATGGTCATACCACTAGGCTATCACTGCTTACCTCGTAAACTTGAACAAAATCACAAGTGAATCCTTAGAAAATCTTATTTTTCGTTGCCAATTTACTTTTTTTTATCCAATGAATTATAAAGTAAGAAGCCAAATAAAGTAAAAAAAAAAGTATGTAGGTATTTATTTTATGAACATTTCGAAATTAAAGTTAGAATGTTTTGTTATTATAAAACTAATTTCTCAGTTTGGTGTTTAAGGAATAATTTCTTGAAAATAATACCTCGATTAGGTACGACCATGATTCAGCGGTTCTAAGCTCAACTGCTACGCTAGAGGTCCTGGGTTCGATTCCAATGTCGAGAAAAGTGAAATTCCTATTATTTTGTAGCTCGGAGTTTGTATTTTTGCCAGGTTAATGGCAATAGGCGAACTTTGGGTGTAGGTACTTTGGTATTGTACATTGGTATGTATGAATTGTACTTGTGAAAGGTACTGTGTATTAATGTAACACGTCATATGTGTTAAAACGCAGGTGTTGTTAGCTCCTTACATACCAAACTCTGTCAGATAATTATTTATAACGCAAGACAGTGTGGGAGAGCCATGCTTCGGCACGAATGGGCCGGCTCGACCGGACTTGATACCACGGCCTCACAGAAAACCGGCGTGAAATAACGTTTTCGTTGTGTTTCGTCGAGTGAGTGAGGATACCGGAGGCCCAAACCCCTTAAAAGGGCGGCAACGCACCTGAAACTCCTCTGGTGTTGCGGGTGTCCATGGGCGGCGGTAATCGCTTACCATCAGGTGATCCGTCGGCTCGTTTGCCACATAAAAAAAAAAAAAAAGACTCATAGTGATTTCACTTGTGGACTGTTTATAACCTTGCCTCAGAAAGCACTATAGGTAATGTGTAGCCTCAGTATTCATAAGCATACCTATGAAACTCGTTAGTGATATTCATAAGCCCGAAAAGCCTGACAACCAGTTATCCTTAAGATATCGATATAGCCTCGAAATTGGGCATCGGAGATGTGATGGTGAAGGAGGTACGATGGCAGTGGAGGTCTGCAGGAGCGGAGGTCTGCAGGAGCGGAGGTCTGCAGGAGCGGAGGTCTGCAGGAGCGGAGGTCTGCAAGAGCGGAGGTCCGACTGCAGCGGAGGTCCGACTGCAGCGGAGGTGTTATATTAGAGGTGGTAGAATAAGCCTAACCAGATGCGAATTAATATCAGAGGCCGTACCACAATCTGTTATTGCGCGATCGTTTTCCGATTGAGAGAGAGGGATGTTGCTCTATAAATTAAATAGCGCGATCCCTTTCTCACAACTTAAAAATGATCGCATTAACAGTCTGTGACCTCTGTACCTATTACAACTTACTTGATATACCTACTGATACCTATTCATTCACATTTGGTTAGATTTAGTTTACACCAACTTAGTAGGGGAAAAAGCTGTGGTAATTTATTTATTATTTATTATATGTTTGGAAGACGTTGGTCTTGCTGTTGAGCAAGAAAGTCATGAGTTTATCATTGTGATTAAAAACATTTAAGCCATAAATAGGTCTCCACGTATAAACAATGGAATACGTTATGTTAATGTGGATATTAAGTTTAACAAAATCAACACAACTTATGACTACTAATAAAACTAGGTAACAAATCAACACAACTAATACCTACATGGAAAAAAAGTCCAGACTAAGTGCTCGTCTCACCGATTGCAGACTTGAATCAAAAATGTCAAAATTTAACTGTTTACATTTTCTTGTTAACGGTATTACGGTTATTAACGATGTTAATGACGATGATGTTGTCATTAAGATGACAGTGGTAAGTAAGTAGAGATAATAACATCATCAACCCATATACTGTCCCACTGCTGGGCACAGGTCTGCTCTCAGAATGAGAGGGCTTAGGCGTATAGTCCACCACGCTGGTCTAGTGCGGGTTGGCAGACTTCACACGCAGTTGAGTAATTATAAGGCATGCAGGTTTGCTTTTAAAATGATACTACTGTGATATATTACCTCGTGGTCGTCAGTCCGACTGCTATACTAGAGGATTTGGGTTCGATTCCCATTTTACAGCTATAGGCTCGCGCCCTATTACATAGGATGTAAATATCCCGGCCAACTGGGTATACATAAGTACACCTCTGCCTTACCCTTCGGGGAATACAATTGTTGTGTTGTGACCCTCTGGAGGGTTATAGTATCTTTACTGAATGAATAAAACACATTATATTATAAACTCACATTTATTATTTCCAAAGGAAAATTTTACATCACAAAAACGAAATATTCACTTAAAATTGTTTATACAAAATGCTAATTATTAAAAAATAATGTAATGCTCAAAGCAAAAGTAGCAGTCGCTAACAGAACCGGTATTAAAATAACTTTTTACAAATAGTCATATTCCCACTGTGAAATAAAGTGCATTAATTTATCCTGTTCATAATTTATTCTGTCTTACTTTTACGTTAAAAACATATCCAGTAAAAAAAAAAAAAAATAATCCGTATATTTCCATACTTCAATGGTAACTCAAATAATTCTGTAAGCGACTGTACTACGAAAATATCTAGAAAATCTATGGTACTATTTTTTTACAATAAAAATAATACGCTAATATAAACCTAATCTCCAGTGAATTTTGGTCTGTTTCAAACATAATTAAATTAAAATTAAATGCAAAAGCTATTTTAATTTGTAAAAACAATATTATTGATTGCGGTATCTACTCAGTTCAGGAAATTTATTTACTTTTAATCGAATAATTATATATTTTTTTAAATAAATTAATAAATAAAATTTATTTATTATATTATTCATATAATAATTTTTGAATGTTGCTTTATGTTTTACAATAAAATGTTATAATAAATGTTTATATAATAATAATAATACCGGTATTTTTCTACCTACAATATACAAAGGTACAATATTGCATTTGTGTAATTAAAATTAAATAAATAACTTATTCATCAATAAGATTAGGCCAGATATTATGTAAGTATGTAGTAAGATCGTGAACTGAGAAGATTGAATATTGAGTTATCTCATAAAATATATATTTTATATAATTTACATCCAAACAACACTGCTTTTCCCTTCACGAGTAAGCCTTCAATAGGTATTTCGAAATATTTTTAATCAACAATCCGTAGATATTAACATACAATACGATTTCTTTAACATCACTTTTCAAGTGTCAATACTTTTTATACTCTGTTTTATTAAAGAAAACAGTTCTCATATTTTCCTTTTACTTTTACAAACACAAAATTAAACTAAAATTATTATTTAATAACACAAAAGCTCGATTTTGAGACAGTAATTATTATTTTAAATACACGTTAATAACTATTTAACTAGTATGGCAACTTTCCGTATAACATACTCATAATATTTACACTATTTACAAATAACAATGTAATCTATATTTTATTTTAGCTACAAAGTCTCCTTTAGTTATATTTTTATTAAGGATTTAGTCAAAATTATTTTATAATTCTGCAAATGAAATAACATCATAAATTTGACACAAAATGAGTGAATAATTTATTTCGTATTGCAGTTTATTTTAAATTGTATGAATCTTAATAATTAATTACATAATTGTTTTTCCTAAATGTGTGTAGTTTATACACAAATTCAGTCTTATACATCTTATGGAAGATGCAAAACTATTTTCGGTCTATCCAATTGACATTTATCGTTCATCATTACAATATTACAAAAATCTATTTTGACATAATTTTGAAAAATAATAACAGTACTTAAGTAATTCGCAAAAAAATAAATTTATTCAGATAAATTTTTTGGCGGAATAATTCAATTTAAGAAAAAATAACAAGCAATCACACTTTATTGTTAGAAAATAAGTTGATTCAAACATAATTCAATTCAAAAAATTTCACAGTATAATTCGATTCGAGAATAAAAGAAATTAATCACACAAAAAAAATTAACAGTTTAAAATACTCACAACGGACGGGTCCAAATCTCCAAAACGATTATTTACCGAATTTTATCACATTCAATGTACACTTTACATGTTTTTTAAAACCGCGTGTCCTCAAATAGGCCACTGGCCTAGAATTGTCAGTTTCGCTTTAGGCCATACCCAGTCCACAGTTTATAGGCCTTACTGAGGTTAAGCCCTTTAATACTTTTCTCATTCGCACTCTTTACTCACTTTTGCGTGTTCTAAGGCAGTGTCACTGGATTTTGTGATACATTTTGGCTCGCTCGGCATTTTTGTTGGCGAGTTACCTGTGAAGAGAATAATTTCACAATGTTTCAATACACAATGTTAACAGTTGTTACACAGTTTATGGTATTAATCATGGACCCTATCGGGTACTGTAGATCCAAAGTTATTTCAAAAAGATAAAAGCTTTACTCAATGAATTTGTCATTGAGTAAAGCTTTTGATAAATAGGTACAACCTTTTTTATCACAGGTTAAAACTCAGGAACATAATTAAAAATAAATAAACACGAAAAAATGTTTACTCTACCCTATGTGTACACATACAAAATATCTGTGCGTCATACAGCTGGGGTTGCCATTGTATACGCGCGGTCCCCTTTGATTTGAAGACAACAAACGCTACAATGAAGTGCGGTGAGTGGTGTGGTTTCTAAAGTTAGATAGGGGCAGACAGTGGCGGTCTCAGTTACTCCGCAACGCATCCTAGCACGATATTTCGCATTTTAGAAAAACACCATAATGAAAAATACCTTATTGAAAAACCCATTTTTGAAAAACACCTTATTGAAAAACCCATTTTTGAAAACCACCTTATTGAAAAACCCACTTTTGAAAAACACCTTATTGAAAATCCCATTTTTGAAAAACACCTTATTGAAGAAATAAAAAATAGAACTTACCAGCTATCCTAGTAGGCTTCAAATGTGGCAGAGTATTTGTAGTCCTATCCAGAACACCTTTAGTGTAGTAAACACTGTTATTCTCTGGGTTGAATCTCACTGGCGGCGAATTGGAGCAACTTCTTGAGTCCATCGCCAGAGACCTGGGTTCCAGGTGGTACCTAGGTTCTAATTCTGGCATTTGAGTCAGGTTTAACGGATTTCTGTTTGGGTTGCTGTAGAGAGATGGTGGTGGAGGGGTTGCGTAAAGCTCCGGTGGTAGCAACTGTTCTGCTGGCAGCTAGAATTAAATAATTGTGTTATTGATAAATAATATTTATTTCTGTAATGCAAATTATAAATAATATCAATAAACCGATAAAATCAGTGAAGGGTAGTTTTATTTCGACACTTTTACAAGTCAATATTAAATGGCGCGGACATTTCCTAGCTGACGACCAGAGAATCATCTCTTTGAAAATTCAGATAATAACAGATTTTTGTGTGAAGTCTGTGTACTTGATGTTCGTTAAATATATGTTCGTAAATACCCTTCATGACACAGAGTTTGCGTCCTAGACTCCAGCTGTATGTAACCAGGAGAAAATCTCTATGGAAATGGAACCTGTCTAAATATTTTTATTCAAAAGCTAGATCCTAATTCTCCGATCATTTTCCCAACTATATTGGGGTCGGCTTCGTGTATAATCAGATACGACTGAATATCAGTCATTTTACACGAAGCGACTGCCATCAGACTTCCAGTGTTCTCCTCAATGTGTTAAGAATGGTTACCCAACCACCGACTGACCGCGCGAAACGCAGCTTAACCTTGCAGATTGGTTGATTAGTGTAGTGATTACTTAGCCACGACCTCAATCCTAGGTGAGGCGCTCTCCAAATGCTCCACTTAAATTTTCATATTTTATAGCGACTATCACTTATTATCTCCAGGTACCTACCAAATATATTTAAAAAAAATGGAATAAAATATCATTCTCTCAATCACTCAGTCACTAGACTCATCGTGAAGTCTTTCAAACTATAAAGCTATAATTGGGAGTGTATATAACAAATTGGTCCTTATATTCGAATAAGGACCAATTTTGACCAATGTTATACATGTTTTATAAAAAAATGGAAGTATTACGTTTACGTTTCAGTTCGGATTAAGTTTATAGGAAAATACACGTTTAAAAGTATTATAAGGTAAATGTTACAAAGGAGTCAAGTCATGCTATTAAAATTAATTGAAAGGCTGGTGTGCATCTGTTTAGTAAATTATAAAACTAAACTTTATATGTCAAATCTGTAAGAAAAACAAGCTTTAAAATTATATGAAAAAGTTTATACTCACCAAACCACTAGTATTCAACGGCAAAGCATTCTTATACTTTAACCAATCCTCATACACTTTATCGTAAGGCTGTCTATGACAATCATTAGGCCCAACATTTGCCATATGCAAGCTGCTCATTGGTCCCAAACTCTGTATGCTAGGACCAAGATTGGGCATTTGCAACGTTGGCGCGTACGTTGGCCGTCTGTATTCCATCGGTCGTACTTGTATGTATTGGTTGCAAGGATCGATGTTGTGGTCGTAAAAGCGGTCGCAATTGGTCGACATATCGTATTTGTCCGTCGTCTTCGATATGAGTGGTCGTATTGAACTGTAGTCTGTCGTCGAAGATTTATTTGAACAGCTGTCACTTATTTTACCGTCTAGCGGTATAATATCGGGATTTTTATCTGTAAGGAAAAGATAATAAATTCTCTTTAGTGGCTCCTTTTCTGATTTTGTTGTTTTTGAAGAAGAATTTATTGGGGCGAGTGAATTTTGTTTTAATGAAATTTTTCGGGGCCGAAATTAATTTTTAAAAGCTTTCGAAGGTAAAATTATAAAGATTCATAACAACGCTGCTAGTGTTTTTGTTACAAAAAATGTAGCACATAATTCTCCGTAAAAACATGTAGGTATTCATGAAAATTCTGATAGCTATTATGATAAAACAAACATATTCGGAGCGGCGAGAGCTTTTCCCAAAAAGGTTTGGATGGCGTATTGCTAAAAAATATACCCCAAGCCAGCTTAAACAATAGGTGTATTAGGTATATTTTTAGGGTTCCTAAAAACCTAAAAGGCAAGATGAAATTCTTATGGAAACAGTATATTGTATTATAGGATACCTTAGTATTTGTACCTATTAAACTTAAAGTATCTTAAGAGGTAAAAATTAAAAACGACTTCAGTAATCTTTATACACGACTAACGAGATAGTGTCTTTAAACCCCAAGCGGTCAACCTCTATTATTTTTGACACATTAGATGTAGAGATGACTACTTTTATCATATAAATCAGGTTTTTTAAATCTAACCAGGGTACCTAACTTAGGTTGAAAAAATGCGTACGTATTCAAAGTGATCCTATAAAATTGATTATTTTTGGCCCTCATCCCTTCAAAACGCCACAAAAGACCAAACACAACCCTTACCCGCTATAAGGACCAGCATCCTATTCAAATTGCGCACACAATTCTGCGGGTATTCCAATTAAATATTCAGAACACTATCAGTGGCTTGCCAGGGTTAGTAATTCATTTGTCTGGCCTTTGCCCGTTTGGTATCAACCCGGTCTTAGGAGCGGTCAGAGGGGCTTACAGTCTAGCCTTACTGTACAGTTATAAATGGAGCTAAGCTTGAGATACCTGGTAGTGTGGTGTCAGTAAAGCAAAGCTAAGGTAGACTTTGAAATGAGATATGACGCTTGTACGCTTAGACAGCTGCCTTGACCCCGTTTGGAGATAATTTATTTATTAGGTTTACTAACACTAAATATATTAACTAAAACAATATTCAAAGTAGCGTGTACAATTTGGTCAGGTAAACTCCACACTCAATTACAATAACATAGCTTTTTTGACAGAGTTACTTACTTAAATGACAGAATTACTTAATTACAATAATAATTACGATAATGTCCATTCTATGGGCCAAAAGATAAATAATTACAAGGCTCTTTGTAAATGGGGTACCAAATCGTAACCCTAATAATGAATTACTTTTTATTTACAAATTTTGGAAGTAACAATAATCCTCCTTTACAAATTCGACAAGTTAATCTTTAATTTTCTATCGAAAATTGAAAATGTTTCTTAGGCATGTTTAAGGCGATATTTTTGTGAAAAAATATAGGTAAGTAATTCGCCAGTACAAGAAATGAAAATTTAGGAACACTTCAGCACTCAATAAGATCAGAAAAATCAATAATTCTCGACCTCATATTATATTGTATTTGTCTGTAACTTTGAACTTTAGAAACCGAGAAGAAATTGAAACCATGGGGAAACATATTGTTCATTATAAAAACATATTTTTAATTCCTATAACTTATACCTTAACTATAGGCTGTTGCCCGCGATTTCACCTACAAAACTACGGCTTTCTCAAACAAAAGGTAAATCTTTCTTCAAAGTGAAGGTAATATATCTCTGTACCAAACTTCATCAAAATTGGTTCAGCAGTTTAGGCGTGAAAGCGTAACAGACAGACAGACAAAGAGTTTCTTTCGCATTTATGTACACTTGTTACGAGAACAGTCAAACGGGGTAAATATGGACGCAGGGGTGAATCGAAACAAAACTTTGAAAGGGATTTTTAGCTTTAATCATGATAGTTTGTTGGAAAAATGGACTCTAATGTTGTTCCTAGATTATAATAAACAATTAGAAGGCATTGTTGGGATCAAACTATTATAAAAATGAATCTATTTCCCTTGGTCAACGCAAATTCATGCGTGAACGGATGAAACAATTTCGCTAATTCTTGTTTTGTTGTGTTAATTATTGTCAGGAGAACATTATGAAAGAAAAAAATAAAAACATTGTGCAGGAAATTAGAAAGTTAAAAAAAATAACTACTAGATACTTTCAGGTAAAGTCTGCGCAGACGTAGTCGTGGGCAGAAACTAGTAATAATTAAACCTAGAATCCCTGTCAAGTTGTCTCTGATTCACCCCTGCATTGCTATTCCCCCGTTTTTACTATGTTTATAAATTAGTAGGGATTTCACTTACCTAAACTGTCAACGCTCTCCGATTCTTTTGTTCCAGTTAATGGTATATTTGATGTTTCATCTTGGTGCCGTTTGTCCTTTTCATGTTTTCCTGTAAAACAAAATTCCGGGAAAGTCCCAATTAATTACTGTTCTTTTAAAACAATTAATTGCTTGAATAACCTACTGGTCGCAAGCGCAACTGCTCCGCTCGAGGTCTTGGGTTCAATTCTTAGATCCAGCAAAGTGTTATTGGGTTTTTCTATGAAATTGTCAGTAGCAACTCGTGAGTTTGGATTTGTACCCGGTTAATGGCAATAAGCTCGCCCCCTATTACATGGGTCCTAAACATACCGGCGAACTGTGGGTGTACATTGGTACATCTCAGCCTAACCCTTCGGGGAATACACTTCGTGGTGCGAGTACCAAATTGCTTCCTGCCTCTCGTCATGGAAGAAGACTTTTGGCCGCAGGGCGTGGTGTTTCGTAGCTTCCGCGGACAAGTACCACAGGACGGCACAAAGACAATTAGTGCAGAGTGAAGTGCTACTAACATAGGTTTAAGTTTTATATACTAACACATTTGTATTTAATGTATATACGTTAGTTTGTAAGGTATTTATCTATGGGCCATGGATGCCTGAAATAAACGAATAAATAAATAAATACAGGAGTGATGGTATGAAAATAATTAAAGTGATGTTTTTTGTTAATACCTATACAAAAGGAGAGCTTTTAAAAATATGCAACCAATTTTCTGTGAAATGGAAAGCATAATTGAATTATTAATTCAATATGCAATAAACAGTAAACTGTCACAAAGATTCGTAGAGAATTGTATATTTTAATTAAAGCGTGCGTTGATATTTCGCTTTTAACATAATAAAATCGTAATTGTAAATAAATATTACTTAATTAAAATTCTTCATTAATTTACTACGAATTCCAAATAGTGAAATCGAGTCTGCACTTCTCTTTATTTGTTTTAAATTAAATTAAATTGTGTAAATATAAAATAAAATATAAATGTACAAAGGCCAGCACCCCAATCAAGCTACCCCAATCTGTCAAATTTCTTTTATAGATTTCCAACTCTAACACAAAGTAATAAAGTAAGTTTCGGATAGCTCGACTTGCTGGCGTCTGTACAAAGGTACATTCTTATAATAATATTAATACGTGTTTGTTTTATGTGCAAAATCGAAAGCAAGCGACGTGATGGACGGAGAAAGAAATCGTGGTTATGAAACATCCGCGAGTGGACCAGAATTGCCACGTTGAAGATCTGTTTCGCTTGACACAAGATCGGGAGGAGTTCGCTGAGCTGACGACCAATATCCAGTAATCGAGAGGCACCCAAAGAAGAAGCAGTTTTATGTATTATCTATAATAAATAAATATTTATCGGGATAGTCATTAGCACGGACTGTCTTGGTAATTAGTACGGGTCATGAGTCGACGAGCGACGAGCCGACGTTGGCTACAACTCGCTATTACGTCACACAACGCGGGATGTCGGGTGGGGGTGCTTGACAGAGCCGTGGCGTTATCGGTCGGTAGTGTGCGGCGCACATTCGTTGCCTGACTCTGGTCCGATACAGACCCACGGAACTTTCTCACGTTTCATTGTGTTAAAGTGACTAAAGCAAGTCCTGTCTACATCTAAATCTTTTAATTCTGTCATAAGAAATATCTACGCCCACATAATGTCCGACGGTGAGGATTCTACCGCTTGATCGCCCGTTTGCCTGATTTTGAGCGACACTGCGATCTACGATGGAGCGTGCTTGTCTAGAAGAAATTGATCAATAGTGATTTAAAAACACCCAGATTATATCTATCGGGTAAGACTCGCGTATCACGCGCTAATTATTGTCGCCATTTATAGTGTTTTGAGTCTGGTAAGTCAAGTTGCTGACAATTTATTATTAAACTAGCTTCTAAAGATACTTTTAATTATCGTTGTAATTTGGCTAATTAACTCAAAACCGTTATAAATTATAGCCTATATGTTATTCTGATGTATAAATAATAATACTGTAAAGTTTCATCAAAATCCGTTCAGTAGTTTTAGCGTGAAAGGGTAACAAACATACACGCTCACAAAATTTCGCCTTTTTATTATTATTTATTTATTTAATACTTCATGCACAAAACAAAATTGTTGTAGAAAGGCGGACTTAATGCCATTCGGCATTCTCTCCCAGTCAACCAAAGGGTGATGCAGAGACAAAGCAAGATAGTAGGTGCACAAATGATGGAGGTAAATATAGTTGAATAAAATGTAATATATTTATTTATTTAGGAATATTATATATATTATGAATAAATTAAAACTATACCTATATATATTTATATAATCAGATATAACATATAACATGTAAATGCAATAAGTAATAAATATTAATAAATACTATATAAATAAGGGTGGTACTTAATACTTTAACTGTAAATCCCCTTTTTTCAATCAAAATATTCGAAATTAGCACCAAAAATACTGAATTGCACACTAAATTTGCTCATCAAATAAATTAAAATTATACTATACTGTTAGATATTTAATACACTTTCTTGGTCTTCAGATTCGGTATTATTCAGATTTGGTTCTGGCACTCGCCGGCCGCGACACCGCTCGCTTCGCTCGCTCGGCTCGTGCGTTGTGTGGTCACAGTTCTAACCTAACCGATATCTGTATTTTGCTGCTCAATCAGTAATTTTGTCGCTCAATCAGTATTTTTGATGCGCGGTTTGTTATATTCCTATAAATATTAGTGTGATGTAATGTGATATCGGTGTACTCACTCTCTCTTTTATTGCAGTACTTGCAGCAGAACACGATGGCCGACACAGCTGTCATGGTGGCTATCACACCGACGGCTCCCAGGACTATGATCAGCACCGTCGTCAGCTCTACCTTCACGGGAACTTGCGCTGTTGGTAAAACTGTGACTTTTATCTTTCAAGTATTTTTGCTGAAGATATGGGATTCATATGTATATGGGAAACTTAACTTATCATCAGGGACCGAAAACCTGCAAGCTCGCTAAACGTGATGACGTTTAGCGAGCTTGCAGGTTTTGATGGGTTGATGATGATCAACCCATATACTGTTGGGCACAAGTCTCCTCTCAGAATGAGAGGGATTATGCTATAATATTCCACCACTCTGGCTTACTGCGGGTTGGCAGACTTCACACACCGTCGAGAAAAACTTTAAGGCATGCAGGTTTCCTCACAATGATTTCCTTCATCGTTTAAGAGAGTGATAATTAATTATTTATACGCACATGAATTCGAAAAGTTAGAGGTGCGTGCTTTGGATTCGAACTGTAGAGACCTGTGACTCGGCAGTTTAATGGTCTTATCCGTAGGCTATCACGGTTTTATCGCTGCTCACAAGCAGCTAAATCAGTACGTCCAACGTCAGTGAATTTAATTCTCTCCGAATTTATTTATGCTTTCAGGACATGAATGGATTTTTAGGGTTGGCATCGCGCGAATTTCTCTGGCATCCATCACGGCACATCGCGGCACATCACGTCACCCATCTACGGATCTCGATGCAGTTAGCGCAGCTTAACCTTGCAGATCAATTGATCAGCGCAGTTATTTCCTTTCAATAAAAAAAAGAATTTAAATTGTTAAGCCATACCTGTATGCCGTTGTGGATACTTCAGCAAGCTTGAAGTGAGAGTTAGGGCCTCACTGAAGCCTTTTCTGTTGAAAGCCCTCACTGATACAGCGAGAGAATTGCTAGCTGACAACCCTGCCACTTCGAACTCAGGGTCATCGCTGCTCACGTTGCGAAGGAGAAGGCCTGTTGCCATATCGAAGATCTATGTGGAAAAAGAAACGATTAATGGATTTTATTATAATAATAATAATAATAATATATTTATTTGCATAAAACATGGTATAAGCAGGTCTTAACAATAGGTACATAGAACAAACATGTTTCGCTAAGAATATTCATAGCATGCAAAGTTATTCATTAACATGTTAATGCTTTTCAAGGAATTCGTTTAAACTATATTATATATTATATATATTATATATATATTATTATATATTATTATATATTATTATATATATATTATATTATTATATATATTATATACCTTATGTGGTTTATACGCCTTCTCGACTTAAGTCGGTTTTAATAAATGCCCCGTCCCGTAACCAACAGGAAAAAAGGCAATTATTCTCCCCTTAATGTTTTAATATATATTAAATGCTTTGATTATATACTTGTCTAGATGCCACATTGACACGTACAGAACGGCCCAAATAAAGTCTACTAAAATTGGTAGACTCTCTTCTCACTTACGTCAGTGTCATTTGGATCACTTCAGGGTGTGGAGTTCTCGAAAAATAATTAATTATGTCGGTATGTGCTGTCAAATTGTGTCGCAATTATGTGGGAAAACCGTATAATTATACTAAGATCACATTACATCGCTAAGTTTTGTTATTTAACCTCTATTATTTTATGAAAACATGATTTTTCAATTCGTTAATTTGTAGGTTCGACAGATTAGCCGGTGTTGTCAATTTATTACAAGGGAGATTTGGCGAAACTATGGGAGATAAAATGCAAATATCAGTCATCATCTTTCGATCAGGAGAAAATTTTATTATTTTAATAATTACCAAGTACATAATTTATTTGATCAGTAAATGATAACTTGCCTTCACAAAAATAAAGTCATTAAATGAAGTCATTCACTAAATAGTATTTTTGTTAGTTCTTTCTAATATTTTGGGTTTCAGATTTCTTAAGACTGGAGATACATTATACAGCGGACACGAAATGAAATATAAAAAATAAACTATTCCGAAAACAAATACAAAGAGATGGATTTTGATCTATAAATTGCTGTTTATATTTTTTCATTGTATTTTTTGTTTTTATTAAAATAAATAAAACACTAATCTACAAAATAATTACTTTATTCAGACTATTTCGTTTAACTGTCATCCCATTAAATAATGGAGAAAAGGTAAGTTAATAATTTGGAGCAGGCATCCCTAAACACGCACACCTTGACAGTTTGACTACAATAAGTACACAAGCGGTACTCACACATATCACGCAATTTGGCCCCAGTTTTCGCGTGTCGTTTGTTTGCATTGCTCCATCTAGACAAGTATATAATCAAAGATTAAATGGCTATTATTTTATTAATACTTTTTTTTTTTTTATTGATTTTATTTTTTAAAGCTAATGTGATATATTATATTATGATCGAGTCGTTCCTCGTCTTCTTCCTCGTCTCCTTCTTTGGTGTTCATTTATAGGTGGTGTGTTTAGTGAGATTTGAGTGTCAAGTGTTTGATGGGTGTCTTGCGTATTTTCTGTCTGGTGTGTGTTCGATGCATGAGCTGAGGTGGATGGGTCTGTTAAGGTCGTTGAGTGTAGTGTATTAAATGATTGTCGTGTGTTTGGTAATGGTTGTGTGTTTTGTATGTGTTGATTCTGGGTGTTGTGAACAAAGACCGTATCACCGAGAACTTTGCTAAGTATAATTGAAGTATGAATAGCTGCTTGTTTCTGAAGGATGCTTATGTTGATGTTAATGTCTAATTTTTCTATATACTTTGTAATACTTTTAGCTACTATTCCTGTTGCTCCTATAACTATCGGAATGACAGTCGTTTGAGTGTTCCACAAACGACTGACTTCAGTTTTTAAAAGATGATATTTGCTGAGTTTTTCAATTTCTTTTGCTCCTATGTTATAGTCGGATGGTACAGTTACATCTATTAAGAATGTTTTATTACACTTTTTGTCAATGTATATTAAGTCGGGTCTGTTATGAGTTACGGTGACATCGGTTTGGACGGGCATTTCCCATAAGAGCTTTGCAGATTCATTTTCTTTCACATGAGGTTGGGTAAGTGTTTCTTTCCACCAGAGGTCAGCTACTTGTATTTTGTGCTTCCTAGCTATACACCAGTAGACATATTGTACGAGGTTATTGTGCCGTTTCACATAATATGTCCCCGCCAATTTTTCGCAACCTGAGATGATGTGCTGCGTAGTTTCATCTTTGCAGGCGCAAAGACGACATTTTCCATCCACTGGTGCTTTCAAAACGTCGCGTTGATGTTGTCGCGTCATAACCGCTTGATCCTGAATAGCAAAAATTGATGACTATGCTTGGCGTTATTTGTTGTTTTTTGATCCATTTGAATGAGAGCTCTCTGTCTATATTGGCCTGATCTAAAACTTTTTTTGGGAACTGTCCATGTAAGTGCTTATTTCTCCATATTGTATTTTGATTTTTAATTATTGCTTCTTTAATCTCTGTGTCTGCATGTGTGTCACCCTGTGCTAAGTGTAGTTCTGTTTCTATTTCTAGTGCTTCTTTTAAAATCGAATATTTATCCCTATTTGTATCGTGTTGTACTATTGCTTTAATGAGATGATCGTTACCTGATTTTAAATATTGTTTATACTTTAGTATCTGTGATTTATACATGTACTCTACATTTAATAGGCCTCTCCCTCCATGTGTTACTGGTAAGTATAGCCTTTCTACATCTGCTTTCTGTTGTTGTGCCTTTTTTATTGCCAGTAGTTTCCTAGTTTTTATATCTATTTTCTTAAGATCACTATTTTTATAATTTATTATACCAAATGAATACAGTAGGACTGGAATGGCGTACGTGTTTATACCTTTTATTAAATATCGTGAGTTAAGATGTGTGTTGAGTAATTTTTTAATTCTTTTGAAATATTCTTTGGTTATTTGTTCCCTAATAATACTATGTTCTATTGTTCCTGATTCATGTATTCCTAAATATTTGTATCTATCTCCTATTGCAAGTTCTTTAAACATTTCTCCATTTAATAATATATGGCCATCCCCTATTGTATTGCTTCTATAGCCTGAACTTATATGTATTATATTGCACTTATCTAATCCAAATGTCATTCCTATATCGCTTGTAAATATCTCTACACTATCCAGTAATACTTTTAAGTTATTTCTATTATTTGCATAAACCTTAAGATCATCCATGTATAATAGGTGATTTATCCAGAAACTATCTTTGAGTTTGTATCCTTTCAACTCATACTTACTCAGTACAAATGAAATCGGGTTAACAGCTAGACAGAATAACAACGGTGAGAGGGAGTCACCCTGGAATATCCCACGTCTGATGTAAATCGGTTCTGTGGTTATTGATTCTTGGGAGCCACGGGCTGTCATGATCACTCTCCATGATGGCATTGCTATTTTAAGGAATTTTTTGATCATGGGTGGACATTTATATATGTCAAGTATTTTGAGAAGCCATTCATGAGACACACTATCAAAGGCTTTCTGGTAGTCTATCCACGCCATGCTTAGATTCTTTTGAGATTGATGTGCATCTTCTAATATAGCTTTGTTAACCATAAGGTGATCCTTACAGCCCCTGGCACCACGTCGGCACCCTCTTTGTTCCACTGCCATTATGTTGTTCTCATCGCAGTGACTATAAAGTATGTTGGCTAATACGGAGGTTAATAATTTATACATACTTGGTAAACATGCTATTGGTCTCCAGTTTTTCGGATCTTCGGTGTTGTCATTTTTAGGTATTAATATAACCTGTCCTGTAGTAAACCATTCCTCTATATATTATTATATATTATATTATTATATATATTATATTATATATTATAACTATATATTGTAGCGTTACCAGCGAAGATCAAGGACCTAAAATCTATCTAATCTCTTGACGAGCTCCCATGGACACGTTTATACAATGGGCCATTCATTTCCAGTATAGGACCTCGTTTTGAATATGCAAAGCTTATACAAAAAGTGTATATACACCTAATCCCTACTTAATATTATTAATGCGAAGTAATTCTGTCAGTCTGTTACGCTTTCACGCCTAAACCACTGAACCGATTTTGCTGAAATTTGGTGAAGCGATAGATTAGACCTTGGAGAAGGACAGGCTATCCCTTTCGGATGCGGGTTAAACAGATGAAAGGGTAACAGCTAGTATGGAATAGGATAAACTTTATGCACCATATACACCACGGGAAGAAGCAACAATCTGGAATTCATTAAACTAAGCGTACAATGGTGGTGTTACTGCTAATAACGATATATACAGAAAACCTTTGTATAGACACGAAAAATTGAAAAATGGGGATGCGGGATCATCAAATATCGATCATCATCAACACGTATACTGTCCCACTGTTGGGCACGGGTCTCCTCTCAGAATGAGAGGGATTAAGTTGTAGTCTACTACACTGGCCTAATGCGGGTTGGAAGACTTCACACGCCGTCGAGAAAGTCTCTAAAGCATACAGGTTTCCTCACGATGTTTTCCTTCACCTTTTAAGAGTATACAATATTACATTCTTGCTATTAAAACGTTGTAAGAGACAATAAGGTGTTATTCTTGAGGTAGATACTGACATTTTATTTTACCAAAGCATTTTATATGTCGTTCAAGATTTATTTCGCTCAGTAACGTGACATTAACAAGACATATCGAAGCCTATTGATATCTCTAACACAATTTATGAAGCCTTCGACAAAAGACGAAATTGTTTGTTAAAATAAATTGAAGTAATAGGTATGTTTGTACTTGGTATTTTTTTGCGACTTGTTTTTGTTTAGGTAAATTTGTTTATGCCTCGTTACAGTTTACTTTTTTAAACTAAATAGATAAACAACACGAGAATATAGGTGGGCCACTAAGTAATTTATTTTACATTTATAGAATAGAATAAAATAAACTTTATTGTACAGACGCCAGCAGGTCAAGCTATCCAAAACTGTCAAATTTTCCCAATTAAAAATGAACCTTATTCTACTTTTTTACGGATTTTATCGCGTATATTGATATTATTAATCCCGACGATTAATAATATCAATATACGCGATAAAATACGTAAAAAAGTAGTTTTATTTCAATGTATAATATTCGCGTAAATGTCAGAAATCAATATGAACCTTATTCCTTTGCATTAAAGTTGATAATCTATTAAAGAAATTTGACAGATTGTGGTAGCTTGATGTGCTAGGCTCTGTACACCAATATAAGAAGCAAACATTCTGGAATTCATTAAAACTAAGGGTACAATGGCGGTCTTATCGCTAATAGCATATATCTACCAGACATCCTTTGAATGTCATCATCATTTGGATGGAAGCGCAGTGATAGCCTAGTGGTATGACCATTGGACTACCAAGTCGAAGGTCTCGAGTTCGAACCCAAGGCACGCACCTCTGACTTTTCGAATTCATGTGCGTATTAATAATTAATTATCACTCGCTTAAACGGTGAAGGAAAACATCGTGAGGAAACCTGCATGCCTTAGAGATTTTTCTCGACGGTTTGTGAAGTCTGCCAACCCGCACTAGGCTAGCGTGGTGGACTATAGCCTAATCCCTCTCAATATGAGAGGAGACCCGTGCCCAGCAGTGGGACAGTATATGGGTTGATGATGATGATCCTTTGGATGAACAGGAACATTTGAAATTATATTATCTCCTAGTATTGAAGATGTCAAGCATTGGCAATTACTGATAGCGTGACGTCACCTCTTGCCCACTTGGGAAGAGAACCTGGCGTAAGCCATTATTTTACCATGTAAGTAGTTAACGACTATTCTGATAGTACAATTAAAAAAAAAACTTATTGCATACTGCAAAACAGCACGTAGCGCATTGAAAATGGTTGTAACAATTTAATTTAACTGAAAAAAATATTTTATTAATATTACTTGAAATAAGTTTCAAAATTATTGGGCCTCAGATGATAAGCGACAACCGCAGCGTATATTACATTATAATTAATTTAGAACTAATTATAACATTATACAGTATGATTATCCATGCAGTGTACACTTGCTAATTAGTTTAATTATTTTGACATAATATTTGTTGAAACTGTTTAATAATTTTCGGGGATTTTCAACACATTTTGTGAACGTCATTGCACGTCATACTCGTGAACGAGTGCCGTCTGTCGGGGTTGGTCAGCTCTTACTGTCAATGGCAACCTCTTTTTTTTTCTGTTTATTATGCTAGATTAATTTAATAGTACACATCAAACTGCATTTTTCTCATGAACTATTCAGATTTAGACTGTAATATTGAACACTGTAATCATGTTTTTTTTTGTTGAAAAGAGTGTCTATGGAGTTTCTTGCCGGTTCTTCTCCATAAGACCCACTTTTTGGAACCGTGCAACTAGTGTGACTTTTCAAAAGTGCTATTTTAATGGTCTAATTGAAATAAAATATTTGACTTTGACTTTGAACGTTGACAATAATTGACATATTTTGACCTACCGAACTACGCGAACTACGGGTGTACTCTTAGTTCAACCGTATCATTAGGTAATGTAATAGGGGGCGAGGCTATTGCCATTAACAGGCCACAAATCCAAACTCCGAACTGCTACTGAGAATTTCATAGAAAAACCCAGTATATAAATATTCTTCTATCAGTCTTGAATCCAGGACATCATATATCCCAAATCAGAATAGAGTAGAATGTTTTATTTGTAAAGAATGTAGGTAGTACAGACGCCAGCAGGTCAAGCTATCCAAAACTGTCAAATTTTCCCAGTAGAATATGAACCTTATCTCTTTGTGTTAAAGTTGAAAATCTATCAAATACATTTGACAGATTGAAGTAGCTTGACGTCCTGGCCTTTGTACAGTCTGCCAGAAAAGCATGCAAAAAATTTATAATAAGTACCTACTTCATATTATTAAGCAAAGGAAAAATTCGACCGCGGGCAGGATTCGAACCTGCGTCTTCTGGTTAGGTACACCAGACGCTATGACCACTAAGCCACCACGACTCCCTCCCGCCATGTCGAATTTTGCCTTCACATTCTGCATTTACGTCTTTATGGTGACGTCAGTAACACCTATTGAAAAGCAAGTTATTGCGACGTCAAAAATAAGTTAGTTCGCTAAAATAACTTTAAAATCTTAGTATAGAAAGTGGTCATAGCGCCACTAAGCCACCGCGATTCCTACCCGTCATGTCGAATTTTGCCTTCCTACTTAATAATTATAACAATTAGTTTATTAGTGAGAACATTGTTAAATTCTCTTAGTGGCTTCTCTTAAATTTTTTGAGGTATTTTATACACCACCAAAGGGTCCGCAACGCCGGGATCAATAATTCAAATTCTTTATTGCTAAGTGTACAGTTTGAAGATAATAATAATACCAATATAACGCGATAATATCTTAAAAATTCTAATAATATAATAAAAACTAGTTTTATTTCTAAGTCTAATATTCGCGTTAGTGTCGGAAATCAATACAATAAGTCACTATTGAATCCATTGAATGACCCTATTCTAATGGAATGGATGAAACAAAACTGAGAAAGCAAAAAAATACTTTGATTTGATCAATTAATTGATTTTACAGTTTTATTTTATCCATTGTATTCGATTGGAATTTATTTTCACATAATAAATTCTTGAAGTAGGTAATTATATTGTAAGAACCAGTTCATTATTATGTATCTCTTAGAATAGGATGAACATGACGTGTTCAATGGAAAGGTCAAGCTATGCAAAATTGTCAAATTTTTCCAATTGAAAATGAACCTTGTTATAGTTGAAAATCTATCACAGAAATTTGACAGATTGTGGTACCTTGATGTGTTGGCCTCTGTACCTATATTATTTCATTAAATTGTAGCGCTCACTATACAAAGAACGGAATACAAGAAAGTCTTACCTCCAACAAGAATGACTGTCGAATCCCTCCATCGTGTCCCGGCGTGCAGTTGAGTGTTAAAGAGTCGTATGTGACGTTGGTGATTTCACATGCTTTCGGAGTAGATGGCTTGTCTGTGCAGAGAATAAAGACTTCTTTAATATTATTAGTGTTCCTAGGTGCGTCGAAATTCGAACTTAAATTTTAAGTTTGAACGAGACGTTCTACAAACAATAATTGACGTATTGACATTTATGTGTGTTGACATTGACAGCATCAAAGATATACATATATATATTTCCATCAATAGACGGTGCATCACGAACAAAATAGTAATCTTTAACTTTTTCTAATTGGTAACAAATCGCTCTAAGTAACTCTGTCTCTATCATATCAGCTTGATAAAAAGAGAAAACAAATCAAATCTAGATCAACATAATTCTATGAAAATATTACCAAAGTCCACTCTTTAACTCATCTAAATCTCTTTGGACAACAACCGTAAACAATTTTTTTTATTTTCTATGTATGGATCATAAGCGTACATGGAAACCCTTCCACTTCGCAGAGCAGTTCCCGTTGTCCCAAAAGGAAAGAAAGAATCCCGAAAAGCCGGACAAACCAGTTTAAATTTATTTCCTACATTTGAATATTAGACGCAAAAATAAAATTACTTTTTACGAATTTTATTTTATCGCGTAATACTGATATTATTAATCGCGACGTTTCGGACCCCTTACAACGTCGATGATCGCTGGCAGACTGAAGTGGCGGGTGTCTTGACGTTACTTTTATAGTTATTATTATTAACAACTACCCACTTTTTTATTATTTATTAGCAGATTTATTCACGCATAATGAGTTCACCGTATCCTTTGGTCGTGCAATTTCCGAAACGTCGGGATTAATAATATCAATACAAATCGATAAAATTCTTAAAAAGTAGTTTCATTTCCATTTATTATTGAAAAACAAAAAATATGTAGTTTTTTGTTTTTTTTTTCGATACTAAATTTTTACTACAGCACCTAACTAAATGAGCCCTTATTTTTTTCTGGTACCTACTTAGAAATATTATATTATTAAAAAAAAGCAGTGATCGACCATTGGACTGCCAATTCAAAGGCCTGGAGTTCAAATCCAAGGCACGCAGCTTCGACTTTTCGAAATCATAAGGGTAGGTATTAATAAATTAATTACAATTTGAATATGTCCATGCTTTAGAAATATTTTCGTCGGTGTGTGAAGTCTGCCAACCTGCATTACTTCAGCGTGGTGGACCATAGCCTAATCCCTCTGAGTGGAGAACCGTGCCCAGCAGTGGGACAGTATTGGGTTGACGATCCACTTAAAAATATTGGTATATTTTCTGAGCGTGCGACATACACATTTTACATTCAACATCAATACCAGATATGTCTTAAACAAGAGGGGTGTCCATATTTTATTGGTACAAGCATCGGAAAAGGTCGTATTTCGTCTAGACTTGAACGACCAAGAGGTGCTGCTTTTGATCTGGTCTGTGCTGACAACGGTTTATCAAAATTTATTGTTTTTTCCTTTTATGTCGAGAGATTTCAAGACGTACTCGTTTGAGAATATACAGATTTGATTATACAGTTACTTTATATCGAAGTGAGGTAAATACGTGCGCCTTTTTTTGAGATTTTACGACGTCTATTGTCTATTGGATTGTTAGTCGGACTGCTGAACACGAGGTCGTGGGTTTGATTCCTACTGGACACAAATATTTATGTGATGAGTTATTTGTTTCTGGGTCAGTATTTAACTTAATGTACCCATAGTAGTCCTACTCGGGCAGCTTTAACTTGAGTGGAATTACTCCCACTATGCCCTTCCTGTCTTATATTATTCGACTGTTGGGTAGTATACTGTAGAGGTCGCTACCAGGAGTCAGCGTGAGACTGGCTGGTTTAAGAAGAAATAATCATTTGAAATTATTGTAGAATGTTTAGTCAAAGTGATTAATGGTTGTCAGTGAGAATTCCCTTGACCTTTGAAGAATAAAGTCGCAGAGTCCCTTTTAACCGAGAGTTTCTTTGAATAAGCCTCCTACAATACTTACCAGCGGGTAAAATATGGAACAAACATGGCTTCGTCTGCCTTCCCACCGAGTTGGTCCCAGCACACTGCACCCAGCCATAGTCCGCTGAAGTATTCACCATGTATATGTATGTACCTAAAAAAAACACCATTTATTCATTTATGAACTGCTACGGTAGAGGTCCTGGGTGCAATTCCCAGGTCGAGCAGTGTTATAGGGTTTTTCTATGTAGGGTAGTAGCTCGGAAATTGGATTTGTGCCCGGTTAATGGTAATAGGCTTCCCCCTATTGCATACCGGGGAATGTCAGAGTCCAATAGTATACCTCTGCCTAAGCCTACTACTCGATACCAAGTCGCAAAAATGTATTATGCATTTTTTTATGTAAGTACCTACATAAATTTTTTAAGCCTTTTTAATTACCTGGCAAGTTAGGCACAGTGGTCATTGGTGATGTGGTGAGCTCGTGTTTGCTGTGGGCTGAGCTGTTGAACCACCAATGGTATGACATTGGCTCCTGTGAACAAATGAAAGGAAAACTTAAAAAATTACAATATACTGGCTAGCCTGGCAGACGTTATCCTGCAACTTGATTGCAGCGCCATCTATTGAGTTCACCTGCGAATCGTAACTAGTGATGTTGATAATTGATTATTGATAATGAATCGAAACAGGCAAAATTATCTTAATTATCTTAAAGGTTACATACATATCTCACTCAAATAATCATGAATGAATGAAGCTAAAGATTTAAGTATTTACCTTTGCTTCCTGTCATCTCAATGCTGTGATAGTGATGTTGATAATCGATTATCATCATCACTAATCGTAACCATCAACGGACCCAGTCAAACGCACAAAAATGTCATCAAAATTGGTCCAGCCGTTTAAGAGTTGCCAACTGATATTCAGCCGCATCTATGAAGTTCATAGATGCGGCTGCATTTTTTTATTGTAATAGGAGAGCCTAGTGGTATGACCATTGGACTGCCAAGTCGAAGGTCTCAAGTTCGAACCCAAGGCATGCACCTCTGACTTTTCGAATTCATGTGCGTATTAATAATTAATTATCACTCGCTTAAACGGTGAAGGAAAACATCGTGAGGAAACCTGCATACCTTAGAGATTTTTTTCGACGGTTTGTGAACTGCCAACCCGCACTAGGCCAGCGTGGTAGTCTATGGCCTAATCCCCCTCAATATGAGTGGAGACCCGTGCCCAGCAGTGGGACAGTAGTATATAGGTTGATGATGATATTTACTTGTATTTTGTATTTTAGGCAAATTCTGCTGCATAAGCAGTGTTTACCATCTTAAAACAGCTATTGCACAAATTATTTTGCCGGTAGCATTGTCAGTAGTCTCCAAATGCACTGAAAATCTTCAAAGCCAAATGCTGACAGGTCTGAAAGGCTGATAACGGTACATACACAATGAAATAAAACAACTTTTTACGGATTTTATCGCGTTATATTGATATTATTAATACCGACGTTTCGGACCCTTTACAGCGTCCATGGTCACGGGTAGACTGAGGTGGTGGGCGTCTTGATGATATAATTACTGACAGCTACCCTAAATTTTTGTTGTAAATAGATCTTTCAAAGACACTTTTACAAGTCAATATTTAATTAATACTAGATGGCGCCGGCATTTCCTAGCTGACGACCTCTGAGAAGAAATGCCGAAACAAACTCGGAGAATCGTGGTCTCTTTTAAAGTCCAGAAATGTCAGAAATCAAAGGTACCTACACAATTTAATTACTCCTCTATTTCACCTCGTTTACTGGGTGGGTCTTATCTGAAGTATGCATTAAAATAACCTCGACGTCTGACGATATAAAAATTATCATCCTGAGCACCCTTGTCAAGCAGCACTGCTTTCAACCGTCCCAGTAAAAAGTAATAAAATCTTCATACATAAAATCGTACATATCGGATGTTGTACAACACGGCCGTCCGATCTGTATCCCAAAAGAGAGGCCTCATGAATAACATAATACCCCATCAGCGGGGGTATATTACCTGCTGCCCCGTATATTTTACCCCAGTTTTGTTTCACTCCCGGAAGGAAAAATGTGGATGCCGACTTAATGAAGTGTGTACAGAAACTGTTTTTTTTTTATATACAGGGTAGAAGGGACATCGACGCGCAACGGCTTACCATGACTTCAGTACATTTTTCTGGACCCCCCTGCGTTGGAAATTTTCGTCGGCTATTTCTTAAATTTTACAACTCGCAAGTGAACTCTAAGGAAACAGCTGACCAGAAGATCTTTCGAGATTAATTTATAATGTTGTTTTTAGTGAAAAAAGTGAATTAATGACTTTTTAATTAAAATTCTTATTGGGTTAGATAGAAATTATGATTTTATACAGTTTAAAGTTGAAAAAACTGCAAAAGAAAACGTAAAATTTAAGAAAAAGCAGACGAAAAATTCCAACGCAGGGGGGTCCAGAATCATGTACTGAAGTAATGGTAAGCCGTTGCGCGTCGATGTCCCTTCCACCCTGTATATATTTATTAAGATAAAGTAGCATTTATGAGGGGCTCGTGGTTAAGTAATAACTAAGCTAAACAATCGATGTGCAAGGTTAAGCTGTGCTAGCCGCGGTCAGTCTGTGGATGGGTGACCATTCTAAACACATCGAGGCCCCCACGTGCCCTGGAAAGAGCACGTAAAGTCGTCGATCGCGGTTGTCATAAGAACACCTATGACAATCGTTAGTGGTAGTCAGAAAGCCTGATCACCATTCTATCCTCAGGATATATCGGTATTACCTAGAAATTGGGTTGCGGGGGTCTGACGGCAGTCGTTTCGTGTAAAATACTGATATTCAGCCGCATCTGGTTAGACTGGAAGCCGACCTCAACATAGTAGGTAAAAGGCTCGGCGGATGATGAGAATACTATTTGCGCAAAGTCAAAATCATTTATTCGATTAATAACGATTATATTTAAAAATCTTGGTTTGTTACCGTCACCACCTCTTTATATCTATGAAATATGTGTTTGTATTTAAGAATAAACAATTATTTAAGACAGCAAACTCTGTAAATCCTCGGAACAGACGAGACCCTTATAGATTAGTACTTAACGATGGGCCAAGACTATCCAAATACAATAAGAGCTGCCTAGCAATGTGCGTGCGTATTTATAATAAGTTACCTGTTCACTTAAAAATATTAAATACTAGATTACTTAAGATCAAACTGTACAAATGGTTACACGAAAGAAATTTATATAGTACTAGCTGCCCCCGCAAACGTTGTTTTGCCATAAAAAAAAAATTTTGGGGTATGAAAAATAGATGTTGGCCTATTCTCAGACCTCCCCGATAAGCATAAAAAATTTCATCAAAATCGGTCAAGCCGTTTCGGAGGAGTATGGCAACGAAAACTGTGACACGAGAATTTTATATATTAGATTAAAGAATTCACAGATAAAAAAAAATGATGTCCACTGAACCCTTTGCTAAGCCCTAAAACTTTTGGATGCTATGTATTTTCCTAGCAAAACATGTGCCCCTTTGTATTATAATTTAACATCTTGTATACCGTTTTACGCAAATAAATTATTTATTATAACGGCTCAACTGTTACATGTACTAAAACATACTGGCGAACTGTGAATCATCAAAGGAATCAAGAATTTGTTTGCTCCTGCGCAACGGTTGTTGGTTTTCCGAGAGACGTGACCGGCCCAGCTTGCTAATCCTTTGAGCTATGTCGGGTACTCTGGTTCTCTGGCGGATAGCTTCGTTGCAGATTATGTATGACTCTAGAGACTCGGAGCATATATCTCATGAATATGAAATTATATGCTCATAAGTTTGAAGAGAGGTAGGGCATAGTGGGAGTAATTCCACTCAAATTGGAGCTGTCCGACTGGGGAAGTACCTCCGCCTTGCAGAAAATCGAAGTAAAATAACACTGCTTTGAACTGTGTTGTGTTTCTTACGGTGAGCTAGGTTGCCAGTGGAAACGTTGTGTTGGCAGTAGGGGGACTTTGACCCTTGTAGTGCCAAAACCAACTATTCCTCTTTCGTTTCACAGGGTCGGCAACGCGCAAGTGATACCCCTGTTATTACAAGCGTCTATAGGCTACGGTAACCGCTTACCATCAGGTGGTCGGTATGCTTGTTTACATACGGCCCACCTGATGGGAAGCGGTTAGTACCGCAAACTACTAAGGTGTAGTTTGAAAAAATATATATGAATCTATACTCATTTTTATGCCTAAATCGCTAAACAGATTTGGATAACATTTTCAAGGAGATAGACTACACCCTGCGGGAGTACATAACGCATACATTTGTAATATAATTTATAATTTAGTAACCTACTTACTAACATAGAAAGTAAGGAAATCATTACTATAAATAATATTATGGATTTAATAAATAAATAATAATTATTGTTATATTCTACCTAGTGTCTCATTTCAAGTTGTTATTAGTTAGTGTTATTGGGATTTTCTATGAAATTCTCAGTAGCAACTCGGAGGCTGGATTTGTGCCCGGTTAATGGCAATAGGCTCGCCCCCTATTACATGGGACCTAAACATACCGGCGAAATGTGGGTGTACATTAGTACACCTTTGCCTAACCCTTCGGGGAATACAGGCGTGATGGTATGTCTCAAAAAGTAAATTAATATGTAAAATTTATAAGTATAAGTAAATAATATTCCTTTTGGGATGCAAGTGAAACCGCGATCATCAGTTAAGTTGATCGCGCGTTTTTGCGCTAGGAAACAAGATAATTACTTGTTTCCTAGCGCAAAAATACTTTCTCGATGAGCTTATTCCGGTACAAAAAATTTTATACCTCAATGCGATATGATTTCTGAATTGAATTTTAAAAATAGAATTCTCTAATACCAACTTACAGAATAACAAAACAGTCATCCACAATTTAAAAGGGTTCCATGTTAATTCCATATTGAAAATTTGAATTAATCAAAATGGCTTCCCGTTGCGTAGGATTGTGATAACTAAAGCCGAAATGTATTTCGGGGTGAAATGGGGGAATTCGGTCGTCGGGTGGGAAGCAAATTAATATTTGGGGTTAAAAAACGTGTTTTTAGATTGTTGGTTGGTATTTAAGTAATGAATTAAAACTAGCAACCAAATTGTCTTATATTAGTCTAGTGGTCGTAAGTGTGATTGCTACGCTAAAGGTACCGGGTTCGATTCCCAGGTAGAGCAAAAAAGTTATTGGGTTTTTCTATGATTTTTTCTTTGTAGCAAAACGGAGTTTGGATTTGTGCCCAGTGGTAATAAGCTTGTCCCCCCATTACACGGGACCTAAACATAGCGGTGAACTGTGGCTATACAATAATAGTACTTATTTTTTGTTTACCGGGGAATCCTTCATACCTTGCGTTCTATGGGCGTTAGACCGGGGAATGTGGGATTCGTACCCAAAACCTAAAACCATCCCGGCGGCTACCATCAGCACATGGAGGGGGTACTGTATCCTCCGAATAGACGACCCCAGAACCCCCTTTGCAACGCCTGTTAGGGCACATCCCTGGGACAAAACGACGGCCCCTACGTACAAAAAGACATGTCAAAAATCAAGGTTTACAGGAGAGCGTAATTTGTATTCAAACCGCTTTAGAAAAAAATCTATGTGCAATTATAAATATTTTATTTCTATAATGTCTAATTAGATTTAGGAACTTTATAATAGTGTAAATACATATTTATTTATTTTATGTTTTCCTGGAAAAAATGATAGATGACTGTTTCTACGGTGATATTAAAACAAAAGCATGTCAGACAACTATAAGATAGCTTTTTATACGCAGGAAAGAAGAAAACAGTATCTAGAATAGAATTTATATTAAATGTTACTAAACTAAAAAACACACCACTTAATCTGATATTGTATCAAAACGCTAATTATTTCACTACGCGAACAAGAATCGACACGACTTATTGGGGAGTTTCCGTGAATGAAGTTATGTCAGACAAGACCGAACTCGCACCGAGTGGCGCGCATTTTTAAACACCGTACAAAAGGATAACTATAGATATCCGCATCTACGACACTTATTTGTTGTAATTATGATAGTTATTCTCTTATACGACTTGTATTTTAAGTAAAATACATAATATTAAAGAAAAAATCTTATATTCTTAGGCATGTGTATATGGACAATCTAAAGCCATAAATCCAATAAAAAAAAATTGCCACTTTTGACATGTCTTTATGTACGTAGGGGCCGTCGAAAAATGGTGCCTATCTACACCTCTGTAAACGTTTGGGGAACACCTACTTTTGTTAAAATTATAAAGATAATCGATTTGATTTATTCTATGTTTGTTTGTAATGTAACTCAACAAAAACTTAACCGACTTTAAAAAATCATTCCTCTAAATATAGAAAGTTACATTATCAGCGAGTAATTTGAGCTGTATTTTCTATATTATCTCGAAATGATAATGAAAAATGATATTTACCTCTGTAAATTGATCTTTTAAAGACACTTTTACAAGTCAATGTTTAATTAATACTAGATTGGCGCCGGATTTCCTAGCTGACGACCTCTGAGAAGAAACGCCGAAACAAGCTCAGAGAAGAAAGCGGCCAGCCCCAACTTCTTTAAAAGAGACCATTCTTTTAAAGAAGTTGGGGCTGGCCGCTAGTATAAATATACTATTATATGTATAAATATACGATAGCTATCAGAAAATACGGCCTAAAATAAATATGTATGTACAAGTTAAACGATATTTTAACAGATAAATTGACATACCTATTTTTCCACGTGAAATTGAAACCAACAATATATGAACGTAACCCAATTTAAATGTGTCAATGTTGACAAAATTGATGAAATCCACACGACTATTTAATTTATGTGTATGACGGAACAAGCAAAAGCTAAAATAGTTCTTAGGTAGTTAAGTATAGAATATAAAATCAATTGTTTTAGATATTGATCAGTAAGCAAGCACGTAGAAGAAACGATAGCCTAGTGATATGAAATGACTGCCAATTTTTTTTTACCATCCATACCGTACCAGTCTAACCAGATGCGGCTGAATATCAGTATTATACACGAAGCGACTGCCATCAGACCTCTCCACGCACAGGTGTTCGCATGACAATCAAGACCGTCGGCTTTACTTGCTCTCCGAGGCACGGAGGGGTCTCGAAGAGTTAAGAATGGTCACCCATCCACAAACTGACCGCGGCTAGCGCAGCTTAACTTTGCATATCGGTAGATCAGCGTAGTTATAACTTATACCTAACTTAGCCACGAACGCCTCATTGTGTACCTAATCAAATTGCAAAGAATAACATTTTATTCGATGTAAATCATCTTATACAACGTGTTACAAAATACCCACTAAAAATATAATTAATTATCAAAGCCAAAAATTTTGTCAGCTGTCATGTCAGGGAACCAGATTATTTAACAGAAAGGCCTACGTACCTATTTTACCTAATAATTGTCTACTTTAATAGTTTTTCTATTTTTCATTCATAAATGTTGTTGTTTTCCTTTTTTTTGGGGTATGTTATACAGCGTTATTAAGGTTCTTAAATATTGTGAATGGACTCGTTGTAAGGCCCCATTTAACCTCCTTTCGGATTTAAGGGTAGCTTTGTAACACCCTGTATTTGGTTATAAAAGGCGCTCAACAAAGGAGACATTCCAGGGTCTATAATTTGCAATATCATTTAGTTATGGTTGTTTATTCAAGCTCTTCGATTCGCTACGGATCCTGCGACGAAACTTTCCACATAAAACCATTGTAATGACTACATAATGCCCTTGACATTTTGTCCTTAGATCGAACTTCCCCGAAAATCTTTTGTGGAGTAATCTTTAGAAATATGTGCCAAGAATTAATAAAGTATTTTTGGCTGAATTTTGTGAAAAGAAAAAATGAACGGAAATAGGAATTTTGATGTTGTTAAGACCCTTGTTAGGTTGGCTTTAAGAGAATAGTGGTGAGCCCAGTCTACAATCATATTGATAGAAATGTCGATACGATAAAGTTCGATATTTTTTTCATAACTCCGAAACAGAACAACATAATTATGTATGGTTCCAATCTCAATCTCTATTATTTAAGATAAAAATCGTCAAAATTGTCTTGACGATAACACGACATTGATAAGCAACATATTTTACGATTCAAAAATGACCAGTGCGAATACTTGGCACTGATTTAAAATGGAATATAATAAACCGCGCATCAAAAATACTGATTGAGCAACAAAATTACTGATTAAGCAGCAAAATACAGATATCGGTTAGGTTAGAACTGTAACCACACATCGCCAGAACCAAATCTGAATGATACCGAATCTGAAAACCAAGAAAGTGTATATAATAACACTTTGATGAGCAAATTTAGTGTGCAATTCAGTATTTTTGGTGCTAATTTCGAATATTTTGATTGAAAAAAGGGGATTTACAGTTAAAGTATTAAATACCACCCATTTAAAATGTATATCATTAAAAACTTTTCGTCAATCTTTCAAATGGCGTATCAAATATTAATTTTGATATGGTGATCATCATCATCATCATCATCAACCCATATACTGTCCCACTGCTGGGCACGGGTCTCCTCTCATATTGAGAGGGATTAGGCTACAGTCCTTCACGCTGACCTAGTGCGGGTTGGCAGACTTCACAAACCATAGAAAAAAATCTCGAAGGTATGCAGGTTTCCTCACGATGTGGCGATAAGGGAGCTATTTAATGCCGACAAAACACATTTCATAAATAATATTAAATAGAGATTACCTATATGGTTCCACACTAAACAATGTTAGAAAAATATCAATTATTCTCCACCGTCCCCCGCGCGGTTGCTCATATAATGTTATACGAACACGCTCATTGTGTCTTAAAATCAAGTTGTAACAAAACATCGAGCGTCATGTTCGAAATGTGGTTCGAATAAATTTAAAAACAGCGATGCTCGAAGTCTTGTTACAAGAAAACGCTCTAGTCTATACACACGTTAAGGCGCATTTCCCCACCCGAATAAAAAGGAATATTCTCATTAGTGATGGTTAATGTGACCTTGACGACCTCTGTGGTCTAGTGGTTCGTGTGCCGGACTGCTGATCATGGGGTCGTGGGTTCGATTCCCACAAGACACAAATATTTGTGTGGGTAAAACATGAGTATTTGTGTTTGTCTGGGTGTTTCTTATGTATTATAAGTATGTATTTACAAAAAAAAAAGTATATAAGTATTATATCCATTGTCTAGTACCCATAGTACAAGCTCTGCTTAGTTTGGGACTAGATGGTGTTGTGTAATATGTCCCAAAAAAATTATTATTTATTATTATTTTATTAATGTAGCTTAAAACATTATAAAGTAGCGTGCTTATTATAGCAAATGATATCGCGGTTCGCACTTTATGGTATAAAGCTATTTTGCTTTATATCGCATAGCACTCTCTCTCTCTCTATCAACCAACTCCGTCGGGCGTCGCATATAGCGTTAGTAACAAGTAGGCATATAAATTAAGCATGCTATAATAAAGCACATAAAATTGCTTGCTTAAAAAATTAAGCATATAGCATTAAGCAAGTTATTGATTTATAGCAACTTTGAACACCACTAATTCTCATTAGTTGTTCTTACCTTTGGATTTGCGTCCAGATCACACTCAATGTCAATGACCTCTCCTCTCGCAGCCCTCACCACGACTGGCTGCGTTGATTTGCAGGTTGGTACGACTGTAGACAAGAAAAGGAAGTACTTATTACTTGTATGAATGGAATTCGTACAACGGTCGGCACCGAATGGCGTAGTGGCCGAGGGTTTCGATTTTTTCGAGACTCGAGGGTCCGCACGATACATTTTTTTATACCACTGATGGCAAATAAGTATAAGGCCCATTTAATGGTAAGCGGTTACCGTAGTCTATAGACGCTTTAACACCCACTGGTGTTATCGACAACACGCAAGAGATACCACTGTATCTCTTGCGTGTTGCCGACTCTGTGAAACTAAATTTGGGTTGGCAGTGTAAGAGTCAAAGTCCCCCGGAAACGTTGGAAGTGGGGGGACTTCGACCCATAAACTGCCAACCCCACTATTCCTCTTTCGTTTTATTTTACAAGGTCGGCAACGCGCAAGTGATACTCCTGGTCTTGCAAGCGTCTATAGGCTACGGTAACCGCTTACCATCAGGTAGACCGTATGCTTGCTTGCGACCTTAGTAGTTTAAAAAAAATACTATTAAGCATTTTATTTTTTACACAATTAAATATTTAAATATAAACTTATTTACACTACTAACAAATTAAATTTAAAATTACAAGGTAAACTAAAACTAGACTAGAAAAGAGCATCAAAAAACTCCGTATCGCTATCACCTGGTAGCGTACTGGCTGCCTGCTTTGCCAGCCAGCCTATTTTAATATGTCCCTATCCAGAAGACGCAGGTTCGAATCCTGCCCGCGGTCGAATTTTTCCTTCGCTAAATAACTTTAAAATCTTAGCATGGAAAATGCCAAAAAATACAAAAATATATTTGAATATGGCTAAGGTCCCCTCCTTTGTGTAAAACCTTCAATAAATTAAGAATTGTGACTTAAACATAAGGGGTGTTTGAATCAATATGGCTTCAGGAACTGGGGTGAAATATTAATCGCAGGAGGGGTCACAAGTGGGGTACGAGAGGGGGTCATGAAAACTTATACTTTACGCCCAGTTTCAGATAAATTACGGCATATCCTTAAGTTGGGGAATAGAAATGTTAGATGAGATTTACGGAGACTGAGAAATTAGGAATTTGATTAATTGTTTCA
The DNA here is from genome assembly GCA_964056405.1 of Acronicta alni. Taxonomy (NCBI): domain Eukaryota; kingdom Metazoa; phylum Arthropoda; class Insecta; order Lepidoptera; family Noctuidae; genus Acronicta; species Acronicta alni. Next base: position 3,384,193 of record OZ043939.1, read on the forward strand.
TCGCTTGGGATATTTCTTAACATGAGCATGTAACATATTAATAATATTAAATATTTTGTGACATTATAACATAGCACCATGTCCATCTAGTCCCAAACTAAGCAGAGCTTGTACTATGGGTACTAGACAATGGATATAATACTTAGATGTACATTCAGAGAGCGTAGAGAGTAGACGTGTCGAAGTTTTTAAATAAAATAAATAATCTGGTTACAAGTGAAACTGAGTCTAAAACTAACAACCACATGTACAGCTTTTAATTGTTCCAACGCGTACGTGCTTATATCGTTTTAATCTGCACTCCTCCAAACATCCAACGCAAGCGCAAGCAAGCAGTGCCCCTGCCCCTTCATACCCGTGGTGTGAAAGAGACGGGCTCCAATAATTCATCCTGCTCTGCGCGAACCGTGCGCAGAGATAAGGCAAGTACCAGTTGTTGAGCGACGTCATAAATTTTAAGGAGGGCTTACATAGCCGCAAAATCTACAACTATTTAACAAATATATTTTTGAAAACTCAAAATGAGTCTTTTACGATCTCCAACTGAAACAACAATGCGCTGTGCCTCCCAACCTGATATCTCAAAACTACGGATGGATGAACCCGAGTTATCTCAAGTCACACTTCGGAAGAGAAAGCAACCGGAGTCGGATCACGAAGACTTAAAAATCGAGTTTGCAAACTTCCGCAAAGAACTAATGACTACGCTAAACGGTTTTGTCCAGCAACAAACATTAATTATGAATAAAATTTCAGAAGATGTATCAGGAATAAGAGACGATATAACAAAATTGGAAATGATTACCAATGATCTACTTTTGGAACATACAAAAATAAAATTAGATATTGTTGACCTCAAACAAGCTGATACCGCAACGAATACAAAGCTCAATAAGTTGGAAACTGACATTCAAAATCTAAAAACTAACCCTTCAAATCAGAAAGCATCCATAAATCACAACTATGAAGATGTCGTTTCCGAGCTCCAAGAAAGAGAAATAAGGAGTAAAAACATAGTTATAGTAGGTATACCAGAGCCTACAGGAAGCAATAAAGAAGAAAGAACCGCATCTGACAATAAAGAAATCAACAAACTGATTATATCAAATTTCCCCGACTGTCCAGAACCTGTCAAAATCCATCGCGTAGGGCAGTATAAACCGAACAAAAATCGTCCAGTCAAGGTCTATCTAACATCGCAAGAAGCAGCAAGGAAAATTCTTCGTAACAAATTAATAATTAAAGAGCCTATTAAGATATACCATGATCAAACTCCATACCAACAGCAATATATGAAACAATTGGTAGAAGAGCTACAGCAACGTATTCAAAATGGTGAGAAAGACCTTACAATTAAATATGTAAATAACACTCCTAAAATATTAAAACAACAATCAAAAAACTAAATATAATGACCCAACATATAGAAAATACAAAACACGATAAAATAACATATGAAATTACAAATAAATATGTCAATCTGAGTAAATGTAAAGCTTCATTAAAATTTTTATACGCTAACATTCGTAGCCTAGTAAAACCTGGCAAAATAGATGAACTGCGGTGTATTTTAGAAACCATGAAAAATATCCATATAATTGTACTGGTTGAGACTTGGATTAAATCTGAAACCGAAGCGAAATCCATTCAATTACCTAATTATGAACACCACTATAACTATAGAATGCATAGCAGAGGTGGTGGAGTGTCTATCTTCGTCCATAAAAACCTAAGACATGAATTTATTAGCAGCAAGTGTGAAAATGACAACCATTACCTTTGGGTACACTTGAAAAAGTTTTCATTAGATATAGGTGCCATTTATAAGCCAGAAAGGACAAACACCACAAATTTTCTCGAAACCTTTACAGACGAACTCCAAAAACGGAAAAGAACTATCCTCTTTGGAGACTTTAATTTCAATCTACTCAGTAAAGATCACAATACAGCTGCATATAAACAAACGTTATTAGAAAATGGACATAATATATTAAATAAAGTAAATGCAAAGTATTGCACACGAGAAACACCTACAACTAAAACAATTTTGGATCATGTTGTGACCAGTCTAAAAGAAAACAACTTTCATCTTGCCGTAATTGAGTCCACCATGTCGGATCATAAGCAAATATTCCTTGAAGTGATGCAATATAAACCTAAACCAGTCAAAAAGATACAGTATGAAGCTCTAAACTATGACAAGCTGTATAAAACTTTAGAAGCCCAGGATTGGATAGATATTGATGCAGATTACACAAAATTACACAAAATAATACTATGCGCTATTAATAAAAATAAGACAAATAAAACTAAAAATTTACATCCTCCCAGGTCTGAATGGATTACACATGATATCATTAAAAAAATAAATAGAAGAAATGAATTATGGAAAGAATACAAAGATAATCCCAGTGATATAGACATAGTAGAGAAGTTCAAGAGAGAGAGACAATATGTTTTTGAGCTGATCCAAGTAACCAAAAGTAGTTATTATTACAAATCGTTTAAAGAATGTGAAGGTAAGCCTTTGAAGATGTGGCAACTAATAAATACATTATCTAATAATAACGTTAAAGAAGTTTGCGCTCCTTCTAAATTAAATACTCCTACAGGAGTTGTTTCACATACAATAGACATATGTGAAACCTTTAATGAATTCTTTTCCAGTATTGGCATTATACTGGCGAGCCAAATACCTGCTATACATCACCACAATAATACAAACACCAAACACACTGTTAATAATACCTGTACACACGAACTAGTGGAAATGACACCTACTACTGTGGCTGAAGTAGAAAAAATAATTGATTGCCTTAAGACGAACACTAGCACAGGAGTAGACGGCATTAGTGCAAAGATCATTAAGTCAAGTAAGAAACTCATATCTTCTACTTTAACTAAATGCATTAATGAATGTCTTAATGAAGGAACTTTCCCAGACATGCTTAAGATAGCAAAGATAACCCCTATTTACAAATCCGGATCTAAAGAGGATCCGGGTAATTATAGGCCTATCTCGGTTCTTCCCGTAATGTCTAAAATATTTGAAAAGATACTTTATAATAGACTATCACAGTACCTTAATTCCTTCAATTTCCTATTCGACCGACAATATGGATTCAGGCAAAAGTCTAATACTCTATCGGCTGCAATAGACCTTACAACCAAAATTAAAACCAACATAGACCAAAAACATATAGCTCTGGGCGTGTTTATTGACTTGAAGAAGGCATTTGACACGGTTAGCCATAATTTACTTCTTTATAAATTAGCATCAATTGGAATCACTAAAAACGCATACAAAATTTTTGAATCTTACTTGGGTAACCGTTATCAGGTAGTCAAGATAGGTGATTGTGTTAGTACACCTAAACTAATCAAATGTGGCATCCCCCAGGGATCCATACTAGGACCACTACTATTTCTAGTTTACATAAATAGTATACACAAAATAGGTATCAAAGGGCATATTTCCTTATATGCTGACGATACTTGTCTTTTTTACTTTGGTCATACAATAGAAACTATAATACAGGACGCACAGGATGACCTTAATATACTGGAAAAATGGTTTTTAAAAAATTTATTAACTGTAAATGCAACGAAAACAAATTACATCATTTTCTCGGCCAAAAACAAAAAAATACATGATCATGCACCACTAACTATAAACGGGACTGTACTGACCAAAGTAAACAAGGAGAAGTATCTTGGATTAATGCTAGATAGTCAACTCCAATGGAAAGCGCACATAGAAAACGTACGATCCAAAATAAGCAGTCTAACAGGTGCTTTACGCAGCATAGCAAATTGTCTTCCAGTAAAGGTACGTTACACGATATATAACTCTTTGGTGAAACCTCATATTGATTACCTCATTGAGATATGGGGATCAGCTGCAAAAACACACCTTAAGACTTTACAAAGAACACAAAATAAATTAATAAAAGTTCTATTTAGGTACAAATATCTAACACCAACCCATACAATTTATAATGAGACTAAATTATTTAATATTACACAAATCTACCAATACAACACATCTGTTCTAATAAGAAAAATTTTAAACAATAATATACATACACAAATAAAATTCACAAAAAACATACAGGTACACACACGCAGCTCAAGACGGGCGCATAACATCAAATTGTACAAACCTAGAACTAATTACGGAAAAAAGTGTATTTTTTATCAAGGAGCACGGATCTACAACTCGTTACCAAATTATATAAAAGACGCAAAAACAATAACAAGTTATAAAAGATTATTAAAAGAGCACATCTTCAAAGGCATTACTATAAAATAATTATCTTATTACACCATTTTGTCGTCATGTAAACCGTCCCTTACATCTGCTCAACTGTGTGAAGTGTGAATTTATAAATCGACAAGACAAACTTATTAAAATCTACCTACATCCTACTTAATCGCTAATATTTTGTATTATATTTTTGTATACCTACCGTCTATTTGTTTACGCACTCTGTGAATTGTAACTGATATATATTATGTTTGTTTATTTCTCCTCGAAGTGATTGTAATCTTGAGAAATAAAGTGATTTTTAAACCGTATATATATTACTTATTATATAGGTACTTTTTTTTTTTAATAAATATTTTATAATATATAAGAAACACCCAGCCAACACAAACACTTTTATAGCATAAATATTTGTGTCCTGTGGCCTGTGGGAATCGAACCTTCCATATTTAGACATTAACGAATGCTAAACTTTTTTATAAATTTTAGCAAAAGAAAAATTCTATCTCAGGAAATATTCAAACCTGCATCCTTCCGGTAAGTACACCGGACGCTTTAGCCACTAAGCTACCAAGACCACTACTTGTGATGTCGATAGCCGCAGGTTCGAATCTTGCTTTAAACCGTTTTTTTTTTGCTAAAATGTACCTAAATCGTCTTCTATAGATATTTACAGAATGCCACTTTTTATAGATTTAATTGATTGGTTAATTTAGGAGCGCCAATTGCTTAATTAGAATGCCTCCTTAGTCTGCGTGTGACTGAGTGCGACTTTCACCAGCTCACATATCCCACAAAAATACTGTAATATTTGTACAGAGGCCAACAGATGAAGCTATCCAAAACTGTCAAATTTTCCCAATTTAATATGAACCTTATAGTTTCGTGTTAAAGTTGAAAATCAATCAAAGAAAATTGACAGATTGTAGTAGCTTGATACGCTTGCTGGCCTGTTCTGTACACAAAAAAGTTACCAATCGTATACAATTATTCTTTCGCTCATCAGTAAAAATATCAATATTCACTAACATTTCACATCCAACACCAGGCTCTCAGAAGATCCTTCTCCCAAGCTGTTCCTAGCTGAGCACACGTAACCACCGGCTGCCTTCCTTGACACCTTCTGCAGGACTAGGCTCTGGTTCGCTAGGAGAACTCCAGGTCCTGGTTTCACAACCGCACCCTGCGAAAAGAGATATAAATAGTTGTGTATTTTGCATCCTTAATTGCTGAAATGTAGAGAAGAATTACTGTGTGCTCAAGATGACAACGTTCAAGTGATACCGCTGGTGATAATGGCGTTCATAGGCTGCGCTAGCCGCTAAACTAAGCTTGTTTGTCATATTAGTACAATATAATACCCCCTCCCCGCCTTCCCCTCCCTCCCTGATATTCTGTTAGTACACATATATTATTCTCTATATTTAAAGCGAGTGCAGCCTAACTCTTTCGCCTCGTTAGAGATAGAGATGATTTTTTTTAATTAACTGCCAACCTCCGCTAGTCGGAGAGGCACTCGCGTCAGGTATGCAAAACGAGAAGGTATATGACCTTTTCTTCAAACTTCAACATGTTTTATTTCAACTAAGCCTTCATGCATTTATAGAAGGCCAAGTGTATATCTGCGATATTGGTGTTGCCCTAAAATCACACTGCTGGGTACCTGGTCTCCTCTCAGAATAAGAGGGATTAGGCTATAGTCCACTACGCTGGCCTAGTGCGGGGTGCAGACTTCAGAGAACGTCACAAATCTTTTAGGCATGAAGGTTTGTTTACGCTGTTTTCCTTCACCATTTGACCGAGTGATAATTATTAATGATTTTGAAAAGTTCTGACTGCGTTCTGGATTCCAACTCGGGACCTTTGACTTGGCAGTCCGTATCATCCCTTCTTTATCCATTTTCAAAGCGAAAAATTCAAGTTTCTATCTATATTTATGTATATAAAATTCTCGTGTTACAGTAGTTCAGTTAGTTACCATACTCCTCGGAAACGGCTTGACCGATTTTCATGAAATTTTGTATGTATATTCGGTAGGTCTGAGAATCGGTCGTAATCGTATTTTTGATACCCCTGAGTGATAAAGGTGGTCCACCCCAAACATTTTTTTGGATTTTTTTTTTATTTCTGTTTTTTTTTTTTATGATGTGACATTAAAAATACATACAACAAAAGATTTAAATCGTTAGATGCGCCCTACCGCGTCAAATAATGGTCACGTTTCCGTAAGTAAACTGGTTGACATAGGAAGTATCGAATCTGTTATTGTGTCGTTCACTCATACTGAATACTGCACATTGTCGTTCTCTGTCTCTATATGGAATGTGTGCATGCACTCATCTCTATATGGACACGTTTTCGAGCGGTATAAGTACGGTGAGAGGAAATCTAAAGATTTAAATCTTTGCATACAACTCTAAATTTACAGAACAACGTCTGCCGGGACACCTAATCCTATAAAAATATTATACTTAGCTGCAATAACGTTACCTACTTAATAAAATATGTTTTATTGCTACTTACGTTATGGGTGAAGTATACATGGTTATGCCATGGGTTTGCTCGCACCCTACAGTCTAGGTAAACGTCGGAACCTTCCACCACTTTGCTAGCATCCAGGCTTGCACCTAGCTCCAATTTAGCTACCGGAAGATCTGTTGAAGAAAGGACAATTATTCAACTTATTAAATCATCATCATCAATCCATATACTGTCCCACTGCTGGGCACGGATCTTGGGATTAGGCTATAGTCCACCAAGCTGACCTAATGCGGGTTGGCAGACTTCACACGCCTTCGAGAAAATTTCTCAGGTATGCAGGTTTCCTAACGATGTTTTCTTTCACCGTTTAAGCGAGTGATAATTAATTAATAATACTTAAGTACATGATTATACTGTCCCACTGCTGGGCACGGGTCTCCTCTCAGGATGAGAGGGATTAGGTTATAATCCACCACGCTGACCAAATGCGGGTTGGCAGACTTCACACGCCTTCGAGAAAATTTCTCGGGAATGCAGGTTTCCCAACGATGTTTTCCTTTACCGTGTGATACCTAATTAGTTACTAATACGCACATGATTTCGAAAAGTCAGAGGTGCGTGCCTTGGTTACGAACTCGAAGTTATTGACTTGCAAGTTCAATAGTCATAACACTAGGCTATCATTACTTTTTTTTACAACCTATTAAATATGATAGTGTTATAGGTACATCGTGTTTTTTTTGTCATCTTACAGCCGAAAGGATATTCTACTTATCATGATCAACAATTTCTTGTATGGGATCAACAATGTACTGCCAACTCAACTATTCCTCTTTCGTTTTACAGGGTGAGCAAGGCGCGAGTGATACCCCTGGAGTTGCAAGCGTCTATAGGCTACGGTAACCGTTTACCAACAGATGGGCCGTACACTTGTTTGCCACATTCATAATCATCAACCCATATACTGTCCCACTGCTGCACGGGTCTCCTCTCATATTGAGAGAGATTAGCCTATAGTGTTTGCCACATTAGTAGCATAAAAAAACTTACGTTGTATCTCCATCTTCCAGCCATCCTCGTGCGTGGAGTGCGGTAGACTAGCTTGCACGGCTCTGCACGAGAGGACTCTGCCAGCATCCTCTATTGTGGGCACGAAGGTTAGGATGCTGCTCGTGACGTTTCCATCCGTTGAAGTCTGACGACAATAGGTTTGATTAGATTCTCTTGTCTAATAAATAACATACCATCACGCCTGTATTCTCCGAAGGGTTAGGCAGAGGTGTACTAATATATACCCACAGTTGCCATTAAGCATAAATCTAAACTCCGAGCTGCTAATGAGAATTTAATATAGAAACCCAATAACAAGGTAGGGCATAGTGGGAGTAATTTCACTTCAATTGGAGCTGCCCGACTGGGGAAGTACATTCACCTTCCAGAAAAGCGAAGTGAAATAACACTACTTTGAGCTGTGTTGTGTTCCTTACGGTGAGCAAGGTTGCCAGTGTTCCTTGAGGAAACGTTGAGTTGGCAGTGGGGGGACTTTGACCTTATACTGCCAATCCAACTATTCCTCTTTCATTTTATAGGGTGGGCAACGCGCAAGTGATACCCCTGGTGTTACAAGTGTCTTTAACGGTACCCGCTTACTATCAGGGTGGGCCGTATGTTTGTTTGCCACCTTACTGGTATAAAAAAAAAACACTGCTCGACCTGGGAATCGATCCCAAGACTTTAAGCATAGCAGTCGTGCTTAAGACCGCTAGACTAACGAGGCAGTTTTAATTATTAGCAGATTTATTAATTATTGGCAATCTGATGCACGCAGAACGAGCTCACCGTATCCTCTATAATAGGGTACCAAGTAGATGGTAGGGCCCAGACATCTTCACTTTTGAAATTTGTTTGTTTGTTTAATTTAAATGCCCTCACGAATTAATTCAATTAAATCTATCAAGTTTAAGGATTGATTTAAATGTAATAGTAACATGAATAAAGTACTTTGTCTTATTTATTTATTGTTTCAGGAAACAAAACTGAACTACTAATAGGTGAATGGAAAAATCTAACAATAGAGTTCCTAAGTTATGGCTAGGGATGTCACCAATGTCAAATTAAGGTAAGAAAATTGTAAGTTTTCCTATCCTTGAAATTGGTAAACGAATAATCTTATTAAATAATACTAAAAACTTTTGTCTTAACGAAATGTCTTTACTTTCTATCTTTTTGTATTTTTTTGGCATTTTCCATGCTAAGATTTTAAAGTTATTTAGCGAAGGAAAAATTCGACCGCGGGCAGGATTCGAACCTGCGTCTTCTGGTTAGGTACACCAGACGCTATGACCGCTAAGCCACCGCGAGTCCCACCCGCCATGACGAATTTTGCCTTCACATTCAGAATTTACGTCTTTATGGTGACGTCAGTAACACCTATTGAAAAGCTTGCTTTTCAACCAACACAACTTACTTTACAGTTAGTTCAATGTCCTGTTTAATGACATTGAACTGGCAAAATTCGTCATGGCGGGTGGGACTCGCGGTGGCTTAGCGGTCATAGCGTCTGGTGTACCTAACCAGAAGACGCAGGTTCGAATCCTGCCCGCGGTCGAATTTTTCCTTCGCTAATTAACTGTCTTTACTTTGATTAATTTATATTTATTTTATTTTGTTTGTAGGTACTTAGTTCTTTTTTTAACTTTATTTTATTGTGATTATTTCGTTTTTATTAGCCCTTCTCGCCTGAAACACAGGATTACCATTTAGTTCAGCCATATATTTTGTATGATACCTTTTTGACAAAAAGTTAAATAAATTATATTATATTATATTTATTATATTTACCATGAACGATGTCATGATAATCCTAGCCTATTCCCAATTATGTTGGGCTCGGCCTCCAATCTTACCAGATTATCATCCACCTAGCCTTTTACCAACTAGACTATATACGGCTTCAAGTCTAATCAGATGTGTTTTGTATACGAAGCGACTACCATCAGACCTCTGCAACCCACCAGTATAGGTTAAACGGATATCCTAAGAATAAGCTGGCTATTAGGCTTTTGAGATTCTGACTACCACTAAAAATTATCTCCAAGAATGATAAATGATATTTATTTCTGTAAATAGATCTTTTAAAGACACTTTTACTAGTCAATATTTAAATTTTTTTTTAAGCTAGATGGCTCCGGCATTTCCTAGCTGACGACCTCTGAGAAGAAACGCCGAAACAAACTCAGAGAATCATAGTCTCTTTTAAACCGATAACAGGAATTGACGGTTATCCCGGAGCCCTGGTTTGTTAAAAATGTTTACGCATCCATGAACTGACCTCGGCAAGCGCAACTTAACCTTCCATATCGGATCAACATAGTTATTACTTTACTTAAAAAATAAATATACAAGTACCTAGCACAAAAAAAGATAATTGTCATCGCGCCAACCCTACTATTCAATCAATCGATTCAAATCTACCAACCCATTACCGATTCTCGATACCGTCTTTAAGGTTTCAATATACAACTCTTGGATAATGACAGTCTACCATTGTGCTGTCCCTGTCAATCTAGATGGTCGTAATACTAGGTAATTAGGTTCGTTGACTTGAACGGGTATCGGGCGACATCTATTAGAGCACGAATCAGTTTTGATTTGTAGTTCTCTTTTCGGATAAGAGATGGCGCTGCATGTTGTTACTTGGTATTCGTGTTTTTAGTATTTGGTTTTTCCCAGTTAATACTGATTATCTTATCATTGACTCCTTGAGTCTAAAATAACTATTTCAATGTTATGTAAAGGATTAATATGAAACTGACTTATAGATCGACCGTCTAACTGACTTAATTAACGTACATTTTGTGCCTCAAGATATAAAATATTTATTAGAAAACGTTCATATACATACGTAGGTACTACAAACGTTTGGTTACGGAAATTTCCACAGGATTGAGAAAAAAGAGAAAAATGTGACACAGAAATAGCTCATAACGATTAAAAGATATCCTAAACAAAAACACAGAACATCTCATAGTTTCTCATCATCATCGATCGTAATTTTAATCAGAAAATGTTTAATTCTTCATAGAATTTTAAAGAAGTAACGTTAAACTGTTTAATTCAAGTTACATTTATGTAATTACCTACTTAAAAAGAAAATAGGAAGATAATTATACAAACGATATCAGTTCAGCATTGTATGCACTTAACAATGTTGATTCGAGACCGCTCGCATAGCGTTTTACCAAATTTAAAATTAGGTTTCGGCTTTCGGTTTTGTCAATAAGCCGAAAGCTGGAATCTTAGTTCCGAGTACTGTAACTAAATTTAGCAATATAAACACAGGATATTTCCTTTCGCCTGTCAATTTTAGGGAACTCCGGAGATGTAGTAGAGTGGTTAATTAGTTTTTAGTTTCAGGGTTCGTCTAATTAAAAAACTTAGGTCTCTGTGCAAAGTAAAATTAGATAAAAACCTATTTATAATAATGATACCTAATGAAAGTTTAGCTTCTAACGTTTTATATTTAAGACACATGTAGGTACTAATTCAATTTTAAGTTATCAGCTAGGAAATTCCGAAGCCATCTAGCTTAAAAAAAAATTAAAATATTGACTTATAAATGTGTCTTTAAAAGATCTATTTACAGAAATAAATATCATTTATCACCCTCCGAGCCTTTTCCTATGTTGGGGTCGGCTTCCAGTCTAACCAGATGCGACTGAATATCAGTATATTACACGAAGCGACTGCCAACACACCTCCGATACCGATATCCTGAGGATAGACTAGTTGTCAGCTTACTGACTACCACTATCGATCGTCATAGGTGTTCGTATGATAACCAGAACCGACTGCTATACGTGTTCTCCGAGGCATGGAGGCATTTTAAGTACTTTTTTTTATTATTATAATGATCTCACTATCTAACGTACTCCTACTGCTTTGAATTTCATGAGAGCCGAAATTTCAATAGACGTATCGGTATCGGCCGAAACCATAACCCAATTTTGGTGCAACACTATTTCGTATTTATCGTTTCCAGCGGCCATCTGGCGTGAAATGGGATACAATGTAAACAACGGCTCGTCCGTGAAGTTCGTTGGACTAATGTTGCAATAAGCTTATCATGCAAATGTCTGGATTGGTATCTACTGTATCTAGATACTGCAGTATTTTTGTTGGCCTGTAATTATAGCTGCATACCTATGTATATAGGTCATATTAAAGTCTTGCAAGTATATGCAAGACTTTAATGTGACCAGCACTATTCACAAGATGGAAGGTAAGCATTATGACATTGAAAAAAGAAGTCTTATGATGTAGATGGTCGAAATAAGGAAAGAATAGAAGATAGAACTGGATAATGCGTAATAAATGCATCATAGATTAAAATATAATGGAATCTATAAAGCATCCACTCAGTTGGTATTAGATTTATTGTATTGTATAAGTCACAGCAATCTTCATAACATAACTATGAAATTAAATCAGCCTATCGCAGTCCACTGCTGGACATAGGCCTCTCCCGAAATGAGCCACAATACCCGGTTCTCCGCCTTCCACATCCAGTCTGACCCAGTCTTAAGATCGCCGGTCCATCTTGCTGGGGGGCGTCCTACGGTACGTTTGTCTCCAATCAAGGACTTGTTTGCCTCAACAATAATCTTATAACTATAAGCTTCTCCATTGAATAACGCGCCCATGGATGTTATAAAGAATTCGAAACGTTGGGAGTAAATAATAACTATATAACGGTAACTATGTAAGGTAGGGAATAGTGGCAGTAATTCCACTCAAATTGGAGCTGCCCGACTGTGGAAGTCTCCGCCTTGCAGAAAATCGAAGGGAATTAATACTGCTTTGAACTGTGTTGTGTTTCTTACAGTGAGCAAGGTTGCCAGTACTCAACCCAACTATTCCTCTTTAGTTTTACACGGTCGGCAACGCGTAAGTGATACTCTTTGTGTTGCAACCGTCTATAGGCTACGGTAACAGCTTACCATCAGGTGGGCCATATGCTTGTTTGTCACCTTAGTAGAATAAAAAAATAACGTAATAAAATTTGTACAAAATTTACTCACGGACTCTCGAACAGTCTTCAGTCTCGTGCCTCCTTTCCACCAAGATATTGTAGGCTTGGGCCTGGCCCCAACAGCTTGGCATACCAGCTCGGTGCTCTGACCCGCCACTAGAGGGCGCTTGCCGCCTTGGAGACGCACCCATAGTGGCCGTACTGTGGACGAAATTAATGTTTAGGAAAGTAAATTAATTATTAGCTGGTTCTTCTAAGCATCCTAATCTTTTCCCAACTATATTGTGGTCGGCTTTCAGCCTAACTAGATGCGTATAAATAGTACAGAGGCCAGCACATGAAGCTACCCCAATCTGTCAAATTTCTTTGATAGATTTTCGACTTTAATGCAACATGTTAAAGTTCAATTTCAATTGAAAAAAATTGACAGTTTTGCATAGCTTGACCTGCCTGGCGTCTGTACTAAGTAGGTATTTTGCAGTGACTGATCATCAGACCTCCACAACCCAGTTTCTGGGCTTAAAGAAACTGGTTGTGAGGCTTTTTGGGCTTCTGACTATCAATCATCATCCCATATGAGATTAACCTTTTGACCGCCACGGACGTGTATAGACGTCAAATGAAAACTTGCTCACGACGCCGACCACGGCATGGCACGTCAAAAATACCACTTTTTTTTTAGTTCAATATACATACCTATACAAAAATTTGTTGTTTTTTTTATACCTATATTATATTAGATACTAGAATTTGTCGCTTAGCGTAGAGAACACGGATTTTCGTTATTGACGTGGCTGTCAAAAGGTTAAGGTCCTATGCTCAGGTCTCCTCTCAGATTGAGAGGGATTAGGCTATAAATCCACCACGGTGGCCTAGTCCGGTTCGCAAACTTCACACACCGTAGAATCTAAGGCACGCAGCTTTCCTCACAATGTTTTCCTTCACCGTTTAAGCGAGTGATAATTTTAATTATAAATACGGACATGAATTCGAAAAGTCAGACTAGCGTGCCTTGGATTTGAACTCAAGGCCTTTGAATTTGCTAGTTTAGCGGTGATATTACTAGGTTATCGCTGCTTAGCGACATGCAACCAATCAATCGATACATTTTCAGAATCTAATAAGTAGTTTTGTAAATAAATAATAAATAAATAAATATTCCAGGACAATTTCACACAACACCATCTAGTCCCAAACTAAGCAGAGTTTGTACTATGGGTACTGAACAATGGATATAATACTTATACAGGGTGGAAGGGACATCGACGCGCAACGGCTTACCATGACTTCAGTACATGATTCTGGATTCTGCAACGGCTTACCACCCTGCATATTCCATCCTGTATACTTTTTTTTTGTAAATACATACTTATAATACATAACATAAGGTGTACATAAGGAGTACATAAGGAGTAAATAAGGAGTACATAACGAGTACATAACGAGTACATAACGAGTACATAACGAGTACATAACGAGTACATAACGAGTACATAACGAGTACATAACGAGTACATAACGAGTACATAACGAGTACATAACGAGTACATAACGAGTACATAACGAGTACATAACGAGTACATAACGAGTACATAACGAGTACATAACGAGTACATAACGAGTACATAACGAGTACATAACGAGTACATAACGAGTACATAACGAGTACATAACGAGTACATAACGAGTACATAATAAGGACAACATACAGACAAACACAAACAGTTGATGTTCATCACATAAGTATTTGTGTTCTGTGGGAATCGATCTCACGACCTCCTGATCAGCAGTCCGACTCGCGGAACACTAGACCACAGACGTCGTCATAAAGATGTATATACTCATACATACATAGACTGTTAAACTAATTACCCTACCTTGTCCGTAGTAGGGTAAAAATTACATTAAGAATGAAATTGTTTTAAACAGTCCTTTTTTGACGTCCCACCGACACTTCACAGCTCACAATCATTAATAAGCCCCAAATAAGGCAAGACTTCTGAATGTGACAACAAAATTGAGTTTAATGACATATTTCAATTAAATTGGTACCTTTTCTTCCGGGCACCATCAGAATTGAATTAATGCATATCAAATATCAATCAATCAAATTGATAATGAAATTATAAATTGAAAGCGGATTCAAGGACCAGGTGGCAGCAATATGGTTTTAATTGAGGTGGGTAGGATAGATGTATTTTAAATTACTTATAATTTATAATAATAACATATCTTCACGACTATTTTCTCCAAAGGGTATTCAAGAGCTGTACAGCACGAGAATGTTTTAGGTACTGTCTCCCATGTAATAAAGGACGAGCCTATTGCCATTACCCGGGCATAAATCCACACAATAAGCTGCTACTGAGAACTTCATAGAAAAATCCAATGCTCGACTTGGGAATAGAACCCAGGACCTCTAGCATAGTAGTCGCACTTCTACTAGAGTCTACTAGAGTAGACCACTAGAGTACCTATGCAGCCAAGTGAACAATATTTATACTATACACCGCCTTTTGGTATGAAACGAAACTTGAATAAAAATTCCGAGATGTATACTGTAAATAAAAAAATTACAGTAATAGGTATTTCGATATTTGGTTTAGCAGAAAAACTGAATAAAACTACGATGCATCAGTGAATCCACCTATAAACCTCTGTAGTCTGTAGTAAGTACATACCTATGCACTTCAAATTGTACTACGTAGTATCTCTCCACGTAGCATTTTGAAGAATAAATGCGTGATAGTAACTGTTACGTCAGAGTCCAATATTATCCTACTTACTAGTTAGTCCTACTTACTACACAGCAATATGACAGTTATGTAATCGAATGTCACAAGTGGGAAATGAAATGATACATTACGAAAGCCTTCGATTCGCAACTATTGCAAAAGTTCAGTGAAATTGGCAACTAACCTTGTTACGCGTACAAAAGGACCAAAGTAAAATTATGGAAGGACCAAAATTGACCTTTAGGGCTGTGCTCCCTGAACTTTTGAACATAGTGCATGGTATGTTATTGTTTATCGCAAGCGAAATCATAGCACGATTAATTGTTTCTAATTCAAAAGTCTGACCTTGCTTCCCTAGATAGCGTTGGTAGTCCCAGTTGTGATTTTTATACGGTCAGTTTTAATAATTATGTAACACTTTATAACTACATAGGTCATATAAAATTGTCTTGTTAACTACCGTCTTTAAAAGGATCCTTGTAGGTGAGTACCTACAAGGATCTGTTTGAAGACGACACCTACAGTTATTACATGATTATTTTGTTTCATCGGTCAAATTGATTAACAGATACAAATCATAAATAAAAATGAAATGCGGTAAACTCATTCAATATGGCTGTATAGGCTAAATAAGATTTTTAGAGAGAAAAATTGGAAAAATATTGGGAAATTTGGGAAAAACTGAAAGTTCTTTTTTCTAAAGGATTTTAGTATGAAATTTGGACAGCACAAAGTCTTTTGGGTCATCTAGTTAAGTATAAATATACGCTTCAAAAGGTATACCTTTTGATTTTTTCCACGAAAAATATTTTTATAGAACCAAACATAAATAAAAATAATTCACCAAATTAATAAAAAAATAAAAGCCCAACTTTTACGGCTATTTTATAAATTCATTGTGGGCTCCAACAATAGCCCACTTGTGGGGAAACAAAGGGCTAACTTAACTACAATTCAAAAGAATCCGATCCCTTTTTTTATTTAGACCACTTAAGACAATTAAGCCGGGTTTTTTGTTGGTCTAACCCTTTTTGGGGTACCGTAAGGTTAAATATAAAACCTTTCGTTAAATTTTAATAGGAACAAAATTGCCTATTGCCGTTAACCGAGAACAAATTCAAACTTCGAGTTGCTACTTTGAATTTCATAACCCGTCAATACTTTGCTCGACCTGGGAATCGAACCTATTTATTGAACCTATTGGATTAAGTATATGGCGTGATATTAGTATAATTAAATCATTTTTTGGTATAATTAGGATATTAAATATTCGAAAAAATAATTTTAATTCAATGTATAACAATCGCGTAAATCATGTCTTCGTAGCGACTTATTCGTCAAAAGGCCCACACATGTACGGCGAAGGTAGTTGGGGGTTAACAGTTTTCGACTCTATTTTCGTAGTAATAAGGGGCAAAACTAGTCAACCTCCAAGTTTCACGATTATACGTAATCAAGCAACTGACGCTTGACCAATCGCGAAGCGAATTCTGCATCACATACGCACGAATAGGTACAATAAATTTTATGAATAAAGTACTTGAAATAAATGTATCAATTACTGCACGCTCATGAGAGACAAAACAATTCTTCATGCAGTTAATAAAATCGAAATTTAAACCTACGGATCCCACGATATAAAAAAGCTCAATTAATTTAAATTCAGTCATCGGTTACATACAACATAAAATAATCTTTGGCCCCTCAAACTTAAAGTTTAAATTTGTTTACGCTAACATTTGATACGCTTTCTCAAACAATATTAAAATGTTAATGTGTATTGGACTTTGTGTACGCAATTTTAAAGTTCAAATATGAATGAAAGTTGTGCGATGAATACTTCAAAAATCAATGTCGGTGTATTTTGTAGTGAGTGCGAAATTCTGAGTTTTTTTTTTGTTTATAAGTACCGTGATACGATAAAATTCAATTTTCTAAGGTGTTTTTATTAAGTGGACGTTGTTTTTTTTTAATTCTTTATTGTGAGAAGCTGTGAATTTATATTCAAGTATGCTGATTAATATCGGGTGTGGTGTGCTTTGGAGTAACAGGAAAAAAGTGGGAATCCAGCTGTGCATTTAATACTTGTCTATTTATTGATGGTCCAAAATGTAGTCCAATTGGTTTAGGAGTTGCAAGCGCGGCTGTTGTTTGTGACCGTGGTCGATTGAACGATCCGAACCCTTTGACTTGGCAGTCCAATGATCATATCACTATGCTATAATATCACTTTTTTTAAATAAATAAACTTTATTTTAGCGAAGGAAAAATTCGACTGCGGGCAGGATTCGAACCTGACGCTATCACCACTAAGCCACCGCGAGTCCCATCCGCCATGTCGAAATTTGCCTTCACATACTGAATTTACGTCTTTATAGTGACCTCAAAAACTGTGTAAAACGTAAAATAACAATGAAGTAAAATAACTTTAAAATCTTAGCATGGAAAATACAAAAAAAAAAAAAAAAAAAAATTGACATTTTTATAATATAATATATTTGGGACATTTTACACAGCACCATCTAGTCCCAAAATAAGCAGAGCTTGTACTGTGAGTAGGTACTTATGAGTATAATACTTATAATATATACTTTGTTTTTTAAAGTACCCAGATAAAATTATGTGTGTGATTCTAATACTGTTAGAACTCTAAATGGACATCTAGCGTAGACTACTAGACAGTTTAGTTAAGAAAACAGAGCTTACACATCCCACATTTATCTAGCTTGTAACCCCACCCGTAAATGAAAAAGTACACCAGATTTATAGCTTCAAACAAACCACACCCCATTTTTTAAAGACCGACTTTAAAAACAAGGAAATACTGGAGCTAAAGGTATTGAGTTAAATAAATTATGGTAAAAGTTAGATAGAGTTTGATGCTGTGTATCTTACTTGGACGCCATCTTTCATTATTTTGACAGATAAACTTTGAGTTCTTAATTAAGAACACTGTCCACTAGAGCGTAACAAAAACCGTCACTGTAAAAGCACTGATAAAAATTGTATTTTATAAAAGACTTTTATGAGTAGACCACAAAAGCACTTTGCTATAGTTAATCTGGCTACCATTTGATACATACTCTGTCGCTGAGTAGTAGCGTAGGGCAATGTTGCCAGTAAAATAACAATAATTTGGAAATAATTTCATTCTCAACGTGATTAGTCTTGCCACTACTTTTTTTTTTTGTAAAGAAATCTCAGATTATATTTGCTTACCTTTTTTTTTGTGTAATTGCGATGACAAACAACCACCAAATACAAACCACCTGATGGTAAGCGGTAGCTGTAGCCTATAGCCGCCAGCAAGATCAGTAGTATTACTAGCCCGTTGTCATTTTGAGGCCTCAGTTGTTAATTTTCATATGTCAAATAATTTCACTGGCTACCTACCTGCACTGTCCTTGAAACCGAAACACAATAATGTTAGCACATTATTGCTTAGCGGCAGAATACAATACAGGCGCCAGCAGATCAAGTTATCCAAAACTGACAAATTTTCCCAATCGAATATGATCCTTATAGTTTTGCATTAAAGTTGAAAATCAATCACAGAAATTTGACAGATTGTGGTAGCTTGATGTGCTGGCTTTTGTACCACCAGAGTCTACCACCATATAACTTGATAATTGTTAAGGTCCGAATGATCGACTCCAACTAGTTTATAAAACTAACATTGACTGTAAAGTGTTAAGAAACAAAACGCACTGTTTAAACCGATGGATCTAGAAGCATGATTTTTTTCTCAGGAGTTCCTTATAACGTAGGTGAGTATTAAGATGGGATCGGGATAATCTCAAAGGATTAATAAAAACGAAACCAGCGCGGGTATAAATACAAATCACACACACAGGATTAAAACGTGGAGCATTTATTCAGTGCATGGTACGCATCTATTACGGTCACGATACGTTGCAGTGGTCGAATACCTTAAAGATTAAATTTCATACAACGAAAATTCCTTTGACGGCCGGTGCGTTCATTTGAAGTCTATTATACAACAGGTAAAGTTTGTTGTGATAACGTTAAGTGACGTTTACAAAGGCCGCAAATTAGATGGGTTGATGTTTAATGTATTTGAAGTTGATTAATTAAAGGTTTGATGAAAGGCATGGCTTCCCATGTTGATTGGAGTTTGAAATAAAAGCTTTTAGTCGCTCAAAGTGCTTGTACATTTTATAAATTAGAACAAGCAATTGGGAATAATAATAAATTCCTATTTTTCTCACCAAAACCGCCATACATTACTCAAGCTATGGTTGATAAAATTTATATACGAGTACGGTTGTGGAATGAACAAAGGCGTCCCCTATAGACTTTCTACTGGGTTTGGATAACTTGACCTGCTAGCGTCTGTACATGGGAGAAAGACATGTATGTATGTTTTGTAAGTACATTATTCCCCCAAACGGGAAATTTTTGCGGAATAAAAGCTTGACATTCTCGTACACTTTACAACCCTTAGGCAAGTAACCCTTCGTGGGCGTTAATACGAACAAGGAATTGTCATATCAAGACAAACAAGATATATTATATCCACAAAATCAGAAACATACCATCACACGTATATTCCCCGAAGGGGTAGGCAGAGATGTATTAAATAACATCGCCAGTTTTTTGCCGGTACGTTTAGATCCCATGTAATAGGGGGCGAGCTTATTGCCATTAACCAAGCACAAACCCAAACTTCGAGCTTAGTAAACAATAGCACAGCTCAATTTTTTTTTGTACTAATAGTACGGAAAGTCCTAATCGATCCTCCGCCACCGGTGAGGTGGCAGGGTATTTCATACTCGTACCGACTAAAAACCGCACTTAGGATGCGTTAAATTCGCCACGACCGAATCTAACCCAAGACCTATAGCGTAGCAGTCGCGCTTAGGACCACTAGACTAATAAGGCAGTATTACTTTATCAGCATATTTATTTATTCTCAACGTTGTCTTATCACACTAAGTACTTACATTATTCTAGAGTATTCAACATAAAAATATACAAAAAAATAAGCTCTTACGAAGAATTTATGTTCTCCAAACCATACCAGCATCTTTAGGGAAGAATATTCCACATGTAATGGTACTATAACTCGACAGAAACGTTAAAGAGATTATCATTAAAATGCAATACGCCCACAAAAAAACGAGTTAATTCTGTAGATCCGAAACCGACGCCATTTTCTATAAAATATGACTGTATCTTGTTATCTCTGAGGAGAAAAGAGAGAAAATATTCAGGGATATTTTATACCCTATGTATAAGTGTTTGTGGCAGTTCCCAAAGAAGTCTGGACCTCGTGCTTGTTCAAATTTCAATGTACCTAAGCATGTAGTCAAAACTTTAGATTTATTTGGTAAAGAATTGCATGGAAATATCGATACCCAAAGGTATATCTGGTAGTCAAGTTTACGGGCATCTAACAAGCACTAACAGTTGTCATATCATCATTATTATTATTATATACTGTCCCAATGCTGGACACGAGTCTCCTTTCAGAATGAGAGGGACTAGGCAGACTTCAGAAACCGTCGAGAAAAATCTCTAGGTTTCCTCACGACGCGACGTGTTCCTTCACCGTTTAAGCGAGTGATATTTAATTATTAATACGCACATGAATTCGAAAAGTCAGAGGTGCAAGCCTTGGATTCGAACTATCACCGGCTATCACCAATTGTAATATAGATATCGGTTGCCGCTTATCAGGACACCCCTATAGTAAGTAAGTATACTTGTTTATCATTATATATCAATTAAAAAAAACTTTTTCTTACGACTTTGTTCAGGAAAAGATTGAGACAATCTTTTCCTAAACAAAGTCGTAAGAAGAGTCTTTCAAGTGTCCATCTATAGACTGGCCCCGGTAAGCACGATAGATCAGTGTAGTTATTAACTTCTGAGCCAGAAAACCCCATCACAAATTTATCTCATAGAAATTAATTCAGATTTATAAGAATACTAGCCAATTG
Source organism: Acronicta alni (assembly GCA_964056405.1). NCBI lineage: Eukaryota > Metazoa > Arthropoda > Insecta > Lepidoptera > Noctuidae > Acronicta > Acronicta alni. The sequence goes on from OZ043939.1 coordinate 3,405,670, forward strand.
ACCGCAGTGCACTCGCATCCCAACGATTTTTTTTAGACTTAATGTACCTAGCCTATGTCCTTCTCCAAGGTCTAATCTATCTCTGTACCACAATTCCATCAAAATATATTCAGCGGTTTAGATGTGAAAGCGTAACAAACAGAGTTACTTTCTCATTTCTAATTTTACAAACATAAAACGTAATTAATAACAATAAACGAAAATTCTAGTGCGGGGCAAATTTTATTTATATATAAAGAAAATAAAATATAAGTCGGAATTTAACCGTATCTAGTAAAAATAAAAATCTAGTCCGATCTAGCTCTAGACTAGGCGCCTAGGCTAGGCGTGATTTATTACGTGTTTATTTATAGACTAGCCTAAAAATAGAATGCAGGGTCCACAGAGTCTATTTTATACACTGTGGTGACTTAATAGACCGGGGAAATGTAGATATACAAAAGGAAAATGTCTGCGTGAATATAAAGCTAGTAGTGATGGGTGGAGAAAAGTTCTCCGTAAGAAGAACACTTACGTCAATATTCGACATTCAAATAAAACTACTATTTACAAACCAGGGAAGCTTTAAGGGTCCGAAACGTCGGGATTACCAATCGTGTCCTAGGTCCTGGGTTCGATTCATAGGTCAAGCAAAGTGTTATTGGGTTTTTCTATGAAGAGCTTAGAGTTTACATTCTAGTTAATGGTAATGGTGGTCATAGCGTCTGGTGTACCTGACCAAAAGACGCATGTTCGAATCCTGCCTGCGGTCGAATTTCTCCTTTGCTTAATAACTTTAAAATCTTAGCATGGAAAATGCCAAAAAATACAAAAAGATAGAAATTTGACAGTTTTGGATGCCATGATGTTGTTAACTGTATTAGAGTTCCTTGGCCCTGTGACCTTTGGCGCCCCTAGGACGATGCGCCCGCGTGCAACACTCACCCTGTACTATAGGTAGGCCGCCTCTGCTGGCCAAAATACTGACAGAAAAAAAGTCACCTCTGTACTTATAAATATGTAATAAATTGCTTGCCTTTCGGTTTTTACAAGGCGTATTATGGAACTACACGACCTTATCCCACCATCCACTTTCCTTCATCGGACTATCAGACGCAGGGCTTTCACCCACATGTGGTCGAATTTCCACCACAACGCACGAAGCGGTATGCTGCAACTTTTCTTGTACGTACCGCAAAGGAGTGGAATGCTCTCCCTGCGTCTGTATTCCCGGACTCATATAACCTTGTATCTTTCAAGTAAGAGTGAACAGGCATTTTCTGGGTAGGCGTGATCCATCTTCGACCTCGTCGTCGCTTACCATCAGGTGAGACTGAGGTCAAAGGCAAACCCATCGATAATAAAAATAAAAAAAACAATAAATTCCATACGATTAATTCAAACTGGACATTATCAGCATCAGACACTGATTAACACCAGCTGCAGAATATTAAATAACTTACTTTATCACATGTATGTAGTAATAAACCATACAACCAAGATAATATATCAGTGTCTTTAATTAAAAATATATTAATTTCCATTCATTTATTAAATCTTACTAACTGTTACCCTCGGTTTCACTCGCGCCCAGACAAAAGGCCTATGTCCTTCTCCAAGGTATAATCTATCTGTGTACCAAATTTCATCAAAATTGGTTCAGCAGTTTAGGCGTGAAAGCGTAACAGACATACCTACTTTACTTTCGTATTTATAATATTAGTAGGTAGGGATCATCATGGTACAACGCTTATTGACACTTGATTGGTAATTTGAGATAAACGAAATGAAATAAAGTTAATAAAATGGCTGTTTAAATAAATGCACTTTATTCCCCGCCAAGGCATACGTGTACTGATGATCACCTACAGTTCGCTGGTATCTTTATAGACCCTATTTAATAGGGGGACAGCCTATTACCATTAACCGGCCATAAATGTAAACAGTAAGCTCAATGTAAGTTTCAGATCCAATGGGGGCCAACCTATTGTCATTAACCGAGCACAAATCCAAAAGGCCTTAAGTATCAAAATGTATTGTTAGTCCATTTTGTTACTAACACCAAATTATATACATCTTTATCAGCGAATCTCCAAAAAATACCGTGCCTCCAACACACGTCCGTATCAGTACATTCGGTAACAAAAGTACATTACGTAACAAAATGTATTGTTAGTCCATTTTGTTCCTAACGCCAATGTATAGATATCTTTACCAGAGAATCCTCAAAAAAATAAAAATTCCGCGCCTCCGCCTCACGTCCGCGGCGGTACATTCGCTAACAAAAGTATATCGAGCTGTCAATTAGTTGTTTAGATTATAATCTCCGCGTTATGTATAACGTCATTATATCGCCGGCTGCCGCTTTTGGTTATTCTGGTGATTTACGTAAGGTCACAATTTCTGCGGTAATATGGCATTTAAAAAGGTTTCGCTTTGATGTCGGAGATGGGTTTCTGATTGGATATTTTGTTTGATTTCGGTGTTGATACGTAAAATGTATGGTGTGAGAATTTTCGATATTCTTGTCACTGACTGACACGACATTGAAATAAGACTTATTGTTACGGATTTTATCGCATTATATTGACACTAACCGTGGTGTTACTCGCGTTGGTCCGTAATTCCCAATCCTGTGGGAAATTACCAAAATCCTTTCTTAGCTGATGTGTAGGATGGTATAAGCTGTAGCTTATAGCTGCTTAGAGTACATCTCTAAACAGAATGATATGTATACCATTTTAATTGTGGCCGCTACGGTTTCAGACATTTCATGGTTAACCTGTTAGTGAGTAAGATGTCGTTCTTCATTTTTTAGCCAACTCTTTATGTTTACGTGAATATAAGTTGTAGATAATGATCTGAAACGTCGAATATTAACAATATCCAAATAAAACGTTTCGTTTTAATAAAAATGTTACATTTGGTTGTAAAAAGCACAAAATCTGCCTTCTAAGTTAACAGATTTCTGATATCCTATCAATGAAAATGATATAAATCTGTCTGATATAATGCTGCTAATGTCAAACAAAAAATATGCGATTAAATCAATTGGTTTTTCAGTCGAATTTCAACTCACTAATTAATTATTAATATCTACACACACGATTCCGAAAAAGTCAAAGATCCGTGGCTTGGGTTCGTACTTCAGTCCTATAAAATGGAAGCTCATACTGACATCAACAGGCCACTGGTTCTTTCATCAATATTAATTAAAATTAATATTCCCAAACCACTTTTGCGCTTACACATCCAAATCAATACAACAACATACGTCTAAATATGAACAAGATAATCCCATCTCGTTAGACAGAGACGCAGCATTTTCTTGGAAGAGTGAAAGAGATATATACATAGCTAATACGTGCAAGTCATCGACAAATATATATAATCTGTATCGGTAATGATACGTCAATCAAAGGGATGAGCGGGGTTGTGTAACATGAAAACTGATTTTGGGAGCAAAAGAAACGATGCATTACGATAGGTACCTTGAGGATAAAGAGGCACGTACGATATTATTAAGAGGAAGTTATACGTGACGCTCTCCATACAAATACAGTTTGGTCTTACGATGAATGTTAACCAATAAAACAGATAAATGTTTTTTTTTATGCTACTAAGGTGGCAAACAAGCATACGGCCCACCTGATGGTAAGCGGTTACCGTAGTCTATAGTTGACGCTTGTAACACCAGGGGTATCACTTGCCGCGTTGCCGACCCTGTCAAAATAAAGATAATAGTTGGGTCCGCAGTATAAGGGTCAAAGCCACTGCCAACACAATGTTTCCTCGAGGAGCACTGGCAACCTTACTCACCGTAAGGAACACAACACAGCTCAAAGCAGTGTTATTTCACTTGGATTTTCTGTAAGGCGGAGGTACTTCCCCAGTCGGGCAGCTACAATTTGAGTGGAATTACTATGCCCTACCTCTCTTTTGTGATGAATAACCAATGAAACATATGATAAATGATATCTATTTTGATAATAAATCTATTCAAGACAATTTTACAAGTGAATATTTAATTAATACTAGATGGCGCCGGCATTTCCTACCTGACGACCTCTGAGAAACGCTGAAACAATCTCGGAGAATCATAGTCTCTTTTATAGCTCAGACAGTAACAGTATTCAATGCTTATTAAGGCAAATCTGAACTGAACCTTTTGAAGAAAGAGCCATAGCAGTTTTGAGTTCACCTGTACTTACTGGCGGCACGTACATCAAGTCATTTTGTAGCTCAACCATTATTTAGGGAGCTCAACGACCATCATAAATACATAACATACTATGTTGATATGATAACCTGTCACCGTCCACCAGTTTCCCAAAGAATATACCTGCCTCTGTCCTCAATTTCTAAAGAAATATACCAACTGAAGACTCCAAACTGAACTTAAATACTTATCTAAAACTATACTCAAATAATAAGACCGTTACTACAAAGTAAGTTAAAGTTAAACTTAAATTCACGTCTAATAAGCACCCGTCTTAACTAAGTTCGAGTTAAGTTAGGCACTCTACGTTGATTCAACGGTTCTTGAGACTGACTTGAATTTAAACTTAAGATAGGGATGTTAGCTTGCCGCTTATGTTATCGCTTAAGATAGTTTGTAAGGATCATAAGTAGAAATCGAGCTTACAATATGTAATAAAAATAACTGTAATGTCTTGATTTGGCGCGCGAGATTGTCAACCTGTAGGATGTGGATTCAGCAGTCAATGTACCGATAGTCGTTTCAGCCAATGGTCTTATAGCCAAGAGCCTCGACTTACACCTGAGGAGGCTTTCGTTAGGCGGCTGGGTCAAGGGTTTGATGCAGAAAGCGGTACTCCTGGACACGGCGCGCATTGTCAGGAAGTTCCTCTCGCTGGGGCCCTGAACACCGATAGCTTGGATACTGTTCCCGATACGGGTGGGCTAGGTACTATTTATTATATTTTTAAATTTTTCATTATCTTTATTTAGAAAAGGAAAAATTCGACCGCGGGAAGGATTCGAACCTGCGTCTTCTGGTTAGGTACACCAGACGCTATGACCACTAAGCCACCGCGATACCTACCCGTCAGTCGAATTTTTCCTTCACATACTGAATTTACGTCTTTATGGTGACGTCAGTAACACCTATTGAAAAGCAAGTTTTTGCTTTTCAACCGACACAACTTACTTTACAGTTAGTTCAATGTCGAACGATGCCACCTTACCTTCTAACTATCTTTTTGTATATTTTTGGCATTTTCCAAGCTAAGATTTTAAAGTTATTTAGAAAACGAAAAACGCTCGAATCCTTAGGTTCGAATCCTGCCCGCGGTCGAATTTTGTACTGTTTGAATGTTGTTACTGGCGTCACCATAAAGACGTAAATTCAGTATGTGAAGGAAAAATTCGACGTGACGGGTAGGTATCGCGGTGGCTTAGTAGTCATAGCGTCTGGTGTACCTAACCAGAAGACGCAGGCGCAGACGCAGAAGACTAAACATATCGGCGAACCTACCGGTTCGGTCAGTCGCCTGCAATCGTTAGTGGTAGTCAGAAGCCCAAAAAGACTAACAACCAGTCTATCCTCAGGATATTCGTATTGCCCAGACATCGGGTTGTGGAGGTCTGATGGCAGTCGCTTCGTGTAAAATACTGATATTCACCCGCATCGGGTTAGAGTGGAACACGACCCCAACTTAATAGGGAATAGACTTGGAGAATGAGGCCTAGAGTCTAGAGCTCTATAAACCTCTTTAAAAAGTTACTTGAGGGCTGTATTTTTAATAATATTTTATTGTAGGTACTTACGGTTGACGTCAATGGATATGTTTTCTGACACAGGTGCTATTAGTGGATCTGTCACAGCCTGTGGACAAATTACCATTATTAGTAAGCACAAAAAGTATATAATATAAGTAAATAATGTGATTAAGGTAATACATAATACGTAGATGGGATGGCCTAGTGCGGGATGGCAGATCACACTGTTGGCGGCGAGAAAAAATTCTAAAGCATTCAGTTTTCCTCACGATGTTTTCCTTCACCCGTTTAAATGAGTGATAATTCATGATTAATACGAACATGAATTCGAAAAGTCCAAGATGCGTGCTCGAATTATCGCGCTCGAATATACATATAAAATTCGAACTCGAGACAAAAGTAACTTGGCAGTCCACTATTACTGCTTAAATATATCTTTGAGTTAAATAATTCTATCTTGCTTAATACGCTGATTAAAAGATCTACAAGTGCTTGCCGCGGTAATTCTACGGTTGGGTGCGCATTACGTATAGAGCATCTCCGTGCTTTGGAGACCACGTAAAACCGTCAGTCTCGGTTTTCATACGAACACCTATTGACGATCGTTAGTAGTAATCAGAAGGCGAAAACCCTGACAATCAGTTTATCAAAGTGTATCATATCGGTAGCAATAACCAGACATTGATTGCAGAGGTATCATGATAGACGCTTCGTGTAAATACAAAGATTAAGATTGGAAGCTATCCTATCATCATCAACCCATATACTGTCCCACTGCTGGGCACGGGTCTTCTCTCATATTGAGAGGGATTAGGCTATAGTCTACCACGCTGGCCTAGTGCGGGTTGGCAGACTTCACAAACCGTCGAGAAAACTCTCTAAGCTATGCAGGTTTCCTCACGATGTTTTCCTTCACCGTATAAGCGAGTGATAATTAATTTTTAATACGCACATGAATTCAAAAAGTCAGAGGTGCGTGCCTTGGGTTAGAACTCGAGACCTTCGACTTGGCAGTCCAATGGTCATACCACTAGGCTATCACAGCTTTGCACAGCTATCCTATGTCATAGCTAATATAGCTTAGAAACGGCTAGGAGATTGATGAAACTGTGAACGTGAGTTTGTGTGATTTTTTTCTCGCTCAGAATTTCATTTCTAATTCTAATATTGCTTCTACATTCACGTGAGCGAAGCCGCAGGCTAAAGCTAGTACTAAATATTTATAGCATGACTCTTCAATAATTCAAAACATGACATAAATGACATACCATCACGCCTGTATTCCCCGAAGGGTTAGGCAGAGGTGAACTAATTTACACCCATATTTCGCCGGTATGTTTAGGTCCCATGTAATAGTGGGCGAGCCTATTGCCATTATCGGGCACAAATCCAGACCCCGAGCCGCTACCTTCTGAACCCAAGACCTCTAGCGTAGCTGTCGCGCTTAGGACCACTAGACTAATGAGGCAGTAATTGAAAGCCTAAATTAATAATTAAATATTCTTGGTCAATTTTATACAGTCATAAAAATTACCTGACAAGTGATGTCAGTGCCGTAGTCTGATCTCTGGAGTCTGAAGGAGACTGTGGCCCTCGCTTCTGAGTTGGCAAGGAGCGCATGTGACTTCCACCAGGATACCCTGGCTGTAGGACGACCTGTACAGATAATATAGACGTATTAGGATAGGTAATAAAGTAGGTAGGGTCAAGCAGGGTAATTTTAGACAGTAACAAATATAAGAGGTAATTTAAAACGCGGTGCAAGTATTATAAGCTACTGTTTTCAATTACCCTTTGCATTTACTGTTTATCATTACCCTGGTTGACACTTATTTATTACTACTAGTGGTTCTATGGTGGCCGAAATTCAACTTTTTTTAGTGTTAACTCTTTGGTCAGTCTAGTTATTTAAAAATCCAATTGACGTATTCGCAAAGATGTGTTTGACATTGACATGATGAACGTAACCAATGTTTGTTCAGAAATTTTATTGTATAGTATTAAATCAAATCCTGCTCCCCATTCATGGCCATGCAAGTGGCGTTCTTTAGTTTCTGTCTACTTCCACTATGCCCTACCTCTCTTACACTACGCTCGACACCCTGAGACATAAACAGTTAAGTCTATTGCCAAGTTATTTTGCTGGAAACATTGCCCTTCGATCGGAAAACAGTAATGCATTTGCATTACTGTTCAAATGCATTTGCACTACTATTAAGCTGTCGAACATCTGGCAAGGTTGTGCTCCACGCGGTCTTGCAGAAGAAATTTCCACTACAAAAGTCCCATTGGGGCAGGCTGAAATGACCTGATATTTCCTATGATATTCTTGGCACACCATTTTCGCTTCATCTACGTTCATTAACCTACTTATGCATGATCGTCGGTTTAGGGTGTTCTCATCCTTGCTATTTTTGAGAATATCTGTAATTTGCTTATGGTAGGTTCAGCGTTAACACATTAGCCTAAATGTAGGTACTCTCAAAAACATTCCCACCATTTTACAAACGAATCCCACATAATTACTTAAGGGGTACAAAAGGCCCGACACATAATTGTATACTTTTCATTGTGAGCGGTGAACGGGTTGAGTGAATAAAAAAATCGTGTAAAACAATGGAGCGCGTTGTACCCTTGTCAAGGGAGGGTTAAGACGCCGCCGTAATTTATAAGCGAAAGCGAAAAAAAGAAAGTATTAAATAAAAACTTAATAACAATTTTGATTGAAAAACACACGGGATCGGACCCAGAAAAGGTCTTTATTTTGATACCAATATGGTTATAAATAAAAATTATATTTTTGATATTGTATTTTTTTGATGATCATTATCAACTATACATATACTGTCCCATAGCTGGGTACGAGTTAGGCTATAGTCCTCCATGCAGGCCTAGTGCAGGCTGGCAAATTTTACACACATGCAGGTTTCATCGTGATGCACGATGTTTTCCTTCACCGTTTAAGCGAGTGATAATTAATTATTAATACGCACATGAATTCAAAAAGTCAGAGGCATTGGATTTGAACTCGAAACCTTTGACTTCACAGTCCAATGGTCATTAATGATAATACATTATTGAATATTATCATATTAATTCATTGTTTAAGCAAGAATAAACAGTAACGATCTAGACCATTACACCATTAGACTGTCAGGTCATGGGTTTCCAGTTCGAATCGAAGACACTGATGCACGTCATGACTTTTTATTTATTACAGCATGAAAGGCTAACAGCTGAATACAATTGAATTGAAATTGCTGAAGCAAAAGTCTGTGGGAAATCGTACATGGTAAAGAGACTTATTTTGACACGACGTATTTAATCTGCAAACCCGCGGTAGGCCAGCGTGGTCCTCCTGGCATATAGCCTATAATAATAATATTTTTTGGATATTTTACACAACACCATCTAGTCCCAAACTAAATAGAGCTTGTACTATGGGTACTAGACAATGGATATAATACTTTTATACTTTTTTTTTGTAAATAAATACTTATAATACCTAAGAAACACCCAGACACAAATACTCATGTTTTATCCACAAATATTTGTATCCTGTGGGAATCGAACCCACGACCCCATGATCAGCAATCCGGAACTCGAACCGCTAGACCACAGAGGTCGTCAATAGACTATAACTAACCCCACTAACTCCCCTATCACTTCCTCTGAGAGGAGACCCATGACTAACAGTGGGATAGTACCAAAATGGGTTGTTTATGAATTTCATAGCGCTTTCTAACATGATTAGGGCAAGAGGCTATGCAACATAGTATGCTACAAACACTCGTATATACACGATGAAGTGTGAGTAACTTCTAACTGTCATTATGGCGATTTTTTGGTCCTTGAAAGTAATTTCTCTGCAACCAATCAACTTTGATATTTGCTCAAGTTCAAGCTCAAGAGCTCAAAGCAATTTAAGATAGTATTTAGTGTTTCCGGTCCTCTATAGTCTTTATAAAATCGCTTCCGCTTATGCCTTATCCCGTACCTAAATCGTGTGCGTGAATCGGACATTTTTCGTGAAAGCGGAACACCCAAGGGACGGTTGACGGCTGATACAGGTTGTTGCAGTGTTATGCCACAACCACAAGGCTGTGAAAATTTTGTAAAGAGTTTGCATAATATCAGATTAAACATTGGCTCAGTGATTTGATTCCTGCATCAAGAAAAAAAAAACGGACAAACAATTTGTTAGATATTATAGGTATTATTGTTTACCGTAGTCCGTATCGTAGTAACTATTCCTCTTTCTTTTTACAGGGTCGGCAACACGCAAGTAATACCTCTGGTGTTACAGGCGTCTATAGGCTACGGTAACCGCTTACCATCAGGTGAGCCGTATGCTTGTTTGCCACCTAATTAGTATTCAAAAAAGCTGTAATCGCAGCCTATAGACGCCGGCAACACCAGTGGTAGCCCTCACAAGTTGTCATCTTAAAACCTCATTTGTTAAGTGTCATTTGCCCAGTAATTTCACTGGCTACATTTACCTCCAAGCCGAACATAATAACGTTAGCACATTGATTAGCGGAAGAATATTAATTACAATGTTACCAACCCAAACGAACTTAGTATTGGAGTATTTCCACGTCAAAATCCAATCCAATTTCCTAAATACAGAAAATTACATAAGAAATTGATTATACTTACCCTTATATTTTCTTGAAAAAAGAAATACCTCGATTCTCCCCTCTCAATTACAAATTACACGCTCTACATGTCAGGGGTGTGTTAACAGCACGTTATTACGGCGCAATGGGAACATGCAACGTGTTTTAGACAGCCCTAGAAGGGTAGTGTACGAACGCAGTTTGGGGGTAAGTTTTAGATGCAAAAAACTGATTAAGGTGGTAATTTTACTCGAACCACATTTCGAACATGACACTCGATGTTTTGTTACAACTTGATTTTAAGACACAACGAGCGTTTTGGTGTAACACATACGAGTATATGAGCAATAATACGTATTATGTTTCTAAAAACCTATTTAAATTTACCGCGATAAATCTCCATATTATCATGGCGTCTTGAATGACGTCAAGACATGCGAAACAATCGCGTTTCGCACGGCGTGACGTCATACTCTCTGATTGGTGTTCACTGTCACGTGACAGATTTAGCCGAACTTTTTTCTGCTGCTGCTGTCTGCTTGTTCATCCGCATCCCAAAAGGTTTTTAAGACAAAACGTAGCCTATGTCCTTCTCCAAATTCTAATCCATCTCTATGTTAATATTCATCAAAATTGGATCAGCTGTTCAGGCGTGAAAGTGTAATAGACAGACAGACACATAGAGTTACTTTCGAATTTACATATAACATTAGTAGGGATGTATGGAAGTGGAGATTTATAATATTAGTATAGATTCTCACCTCCAACGGCAACACATGTCAAGTTGACTTCTGTTCCTTCATCGTAAGGTCCTAGAACACCTCCTCGGATCTCGTTACCCTCGTGGTTCAAGATTATGAGCCGCTCTGGAGGTACTGAGAACAAAGGCATTTTATTATTAATTTACAAATTTTCGCCAATGACAAATAAAGATAAATGCAAATAGTTGTTCCGGGTCTGAGTGTTACACAAACACCCTGACCCGGAACAACTATTTGCATTGACCCGGTACTACTATTTGCATTGACCCGGTACTACTATTTGCATTGACCCGGTACTACTATTTGCATTGACCCGGAACAACTATTTGCATTGACCCGGAATAACTATTGAGTCCAGATGAAAACCAGCGTCAAGTATATAATTTTGCTTGACAATTAGCTGATCTAAAAACCCATTTGGTCCAGTCTTGAGACACATGCAAAATATTATAGTAGATACAGAGTACCTTTTTTTATTATTTTTGTTTAATCCTTTTGTTCTTTTTTTCGTATCGTTATTATTTGTGTCTCTGCGCTGGTCAAATAAAAGATTTTTCTAAAGTTATTTAGAAAAGGAAAAATTCGACCGCGGGCAGGATTCGAACCTGCGTCTTCTGGTTAGGTACACGCTATGACCACTAAGCCACCGCGATACCTACTCGTCATGTCGAATTTTTCCTTCACATACTGAATTTACGTCTTTATGGTGACGTCAGTAACACTTATTGAAACGCAAGTTTTTGCTTTTCAACCGACACAACTTACTTTACAGTTAGTTCAATGTCGAACGATGCCACCTTACCTTCTAACTATCTATTTTCGATGTTTCTATTTTCTTCTGATAAATTATTTATTAATACGCACATGAATTCGAAAAGTAAGAGGTGCATGCTTTGCATTCGAACTTGAGACCTTTGACTTGGCAGTCCAATGGTCAAGGCTATCACTGCTATAGGATAATAAGGTAGTTTTTTTTTTTATAAAAAATACATCAATTAAATTTCTTTATACTTACTAAGTACAGTGAGGTTAAGTCTGGTGTTTTTGGTCGGCGATTTGAGGAAGTCTACTCGACATCTGTACTGGCCGCTGTCCTCAGGCCTGTAAAAAAATTATTAAAAAAATATAAATATATATATAATATAATATTTTTGGGACATTTTACACAACACCATCTAGTCCCAAACTAAGCAGAACTTGTACTATGGGTACTAGACAATGGATATAATACTTATATACTTTTTTTTTTGTAAATACATACTTATAATACATAAGTATAAATTATAGCTAAATTGAAATTCAATCTCACGACTGGATTCAAATTCCTGAGCCTCTCCGGTTAAGTACACTCACATACAGAAAGAAAGAAAGAAAAAATATTTATTTGGTAGAGCATAAAAATAATACCTAATAAAAAAAAGAATCAAATAAGGAGAAATAAAAAACAAAGTATCTCACGGTTGTACCAATGGGTCTCCAGATCAGCATGATGTTAAACACAGCAGTGTCCTTAACGCTGGTTTTCACACGATTTTCTATGTATCTTTTCTATTATTCAGTATTTAGTTTGGGAATACAATTTTATATTTGGGATAATGTTGTGTTCCCCATTATCCCAACTTCTGGGATATAAAATTGATAAAACAATGGAAACAGGCTTCGAGAAGGTAGCGCTGTGCCATGTTTTGCTCGACTTGACGGGGGCACTACCGTGCCTCCGGATATAACGTCACATGTCATCATCATCATCATCAACCCATATACTGTCCCACTGCTGGGCACGGGTCTCCTCTCATATTGAGAGGGATTAGGCTATAGTCCACCACGCTGGCCTAGTGCGGGTTGGCAGACTTCACAAACCGTCGAGAAAAATCTCTAAGGTATGCAGGTTTCCTCACGATGTTTTCCTTCACCGTTTAAGCTAGTGATAATTAATTATTAATACGCACATGAATTCGAAAAGTCAGAGGTGCGTGCCTTGGGTTCGAACTCGAGACCTTCGACTTGGCAGTCCAATGGTCATACCACTAGGCTATCACTGCACGTCACATGTGTAAAGTAATAAATAAATAAAATAAAAATGTTTATTTTTCATCAAAGACTATTTATTTAGCAAAAGTAGAACACATTGTTAGTTTATCTTAGGTACTGAATCTGGCTCCCAATCTAGGACAAGCCTGTATTTTGGGTGATAGTGTTCGGTCATGAAACCTCGGTATACATAGTTTTAACATTATTTTAGTGTAAACTAACTGGCATCTTCAAATCCTCATACCATAAACCACAAAAGTCTTTCAACAAAAATAGTGACGTCCAATCGATAACTATAAATAACGAAACCGATTGCATCGACACAATGCTGTCATCGAAACGAACGATATCTTGTATCGATTCAATAAATTTTCTAGACCATTTAAAAGCAATAAATTGTCGGAACTAATCGGAATCTGGCGATGGCAATATATAGAATCGAGTAATATCGCTGCTGGCAACTCATTCGATGTCGATACGCAGAAGTATCGATAAATATAAAATTGTTTGTAAAGATATTGTGATGATCTTTATTTATGGTGATAAGACGAAGACACGACTGCTCACTAGAGGTCCTGGGTAAAATTCCGAGAAAAGGAAGCGTTATTGGGTGTTTCTGTGAAATTGTCAGTAGCAGCTCGAGGTTTGCATATATTTGTGTCCGGTTAATGGCAATGAGCTGTGAATCGAACCCTGGACCTCTAGCGTAGCAGTCACACTGTCGAACACTAGATCAATGAGACAGTTCTTATTGCCAAAGTTCTAAGTTCTTTACCTAATTCGTTTTTTAGGAATAGAAAACCGACTTCAAGCATTGTGTGTAAAATAAATAATATATCGCTTAATAACAGATCCACGAGGATGACGTCACGGGGCATCCATTTATTGTACACCAAAACCTTCTCTAGAATATAACAAATACTTTTCTGAAAACCGCATCAAAATCGGTTCAGCAAAATAATATAAATTAAGCAAAATATTTTACAATTATTTATATAAATAATACAATAACTTATATTTATGAATAGTGCAAATAATAAAACAAAAATATATAATAAAAATAACAATGATTACATTATTATTCTTTAATAATATAATAATAGTGTGACAATAAATGAAAATACGACAAATTATAATACAAAAATAAAAACTATAAAATATTGTAAATTAAATTAAAAGAATAAATTTATATCAATTACTTATATCAATTAGCAATTCTTCCTCTCTCCTACTAAACTATGCTGTGCCCGACAGGGTCCATAATTGTTTCAAGAAATATAAGCTGACCACCTGTATACATTATGGAATGCAATAAAATTGATTTGATTTGATTTGATTTGATTCAGCCAAACGCGAGATAATCGCAGACAAATATACATACACGCATACTCCTTTTTTTGAAGTTAGTTAAAAAGTTAATTCCGTATAACTTTACTGAACTACATATAAGTATATGTAGGTACTTACCGTAACTTGGTAAGGACCAGTACAGCAGGTCTGGAGTCGCTTTTGAAGGTAGCTCTCACTCCAAGGGTACCGTCCGCCCAATGTGTCGTCACACCTTCTCGAGTGTCCAACCTAGGGAGAAAGAGAAATAGAAGTTGTTATAAAATATATAGCTTTTATAAAAATGGGACTAGTGATATGACTGCCAAGTCAAACATCTTGAGATGGAATCCACGGCATGCATCTCTGACGTTTTGAAATCATGTGCGCATTAATAATTAATCATCACTCGCTCGAAAACATCGTGAGGAAACCTGCATGCCTTAGAGATTTTGCCCACGGCGTGGGACGTCTGCCAACCCGCATTAGGCCAGTGTGGTGGACTATAGCCTTTGTTTTTTTAAATCCTCATGGTTCCTCCGCCACCCGGTGGGGCGGCAAGGTATGTTGGAGTCGTACCGACTAAAAACCGCACTTTCCTTAACTTGCCTCATTACCATGGCCATG
This sequence comes from Acronicta alni, assembly GCA_964056405.1. Classification (NCBI taxonomy): domain Eukaryota; kingdom Metazoa; phylum Arthropoda; class Insecta; order Lepidoptera; family Noctuidae; genus Acronicta; species Acronicta alni. Next base: position 3,420,755 of record OZ043939.1, read on the forward strand.
GGATTCGTGAAATTCACCACGACCATGACATGCTGTGGTCCAGCACTCGCTATATCCCTTCACTTAGCGAGGTGGACTAATCCTATAGCTTTCTCATTCTGTAAGGAAACCCGTGTCCAGCAGTGGGACAGTATATGGGTTGATGATGGATACTGTTCCTTATGGTACCTTATGTTCCAAGCTGTGGAACCCCACGACTTCGTGATCAGTTTGACACTAGACCAGAGACGTAACAATAATAAAAGTAATATCAGCTCTCAGCGCTAGTAGGAAACGGTTTCAAACACTTAAAGATTAATCAAACTTTTAATAAGTCGTATAAGATCACTTACAAACTTTATTACTCGTGGTCACCGAAATATATTTTAAGAGAGGTAGGGTATAGTGGGAGTAATTCCACTCAAATTGGAGCTGCCCGACTGGGGAAGTACGGTCTCCGCCTTGCAGAAAATCGAAGTAAAATAACACTGCTTTGAGCTGTGTTGTGTTTCTTACGGTGAGCAAGGTTGCCAGTGCTCCACGAGGAAACGTTGTGTTGGCAGTGGGGGGACTTTGACCCTTATACTGCCAACCCAACTATTCCTCTTTCAATACAGGGTCGGCAACGCGCTAGTGATACTCCTGGTGTTGCAAGCGTCTATAGGCTACGGTAACCGTTTACCATCAGGTGGGCCGTATGCTTGTTTGCCAGCTTAGTAGAATAAAAAAATATCTCGAAAATTCTCGAAAATCGTGAATGTCAGAATTCTGAGTATTTCTGAAATTCTGACTATACACATTGTCCATTAAAATGGGTTACCTGCTGAATATACAGAAAATTGGTTGGTTGACTGGGGGTTTGATGGTAGTCATCATCAAGCCATAAGTATACTGTCCCACTGCTGGGCACGGGTCTCCTCTCATGTTGAGAGGGATTAGGCTATAGTCCACCACGCTGGCCTAGTGCGGGTTGGCAAACTTTACAAACCGTCGAGAAAAATCTCTACGGTATGCAGGTTTCCTCACGATGTTTTCCTTCACCGTTTAAGGGAGTGATAATTAATTATTAATACGCACATGAATTCGAAAAGTCAGAGGTGCGTGCCTTGGGTTTGAACTCGAGACCTTCGACTTAGCAGTCCAATGGTCATACCACTAGGCTATCACTGCTTTTTTAATGGGAGTCGCTTCGTGTAAAATACTGATATTAATCCGTGTTTGAGACTAGACTGAAAGCCAACCCAAATATAGTTGACAGGAGGATTCTTGACAGCCTCTATTGGACGTTGAATACATCAATAAGAATTACCCATACAGTGACCGTGGTAAGCACCACTTAACCTAACTACCAAAAGAGATTTTTAATCACGACCTTCTTTCATTGATCTCAGTTCTTTTATAACTAAACATTATTTGTTATGGCTTTCCAAAACGACATATTAAGGCTACTCGATAACGTTAAACGTAACGATAAAATAACGTGTTATATAACGAGTAATAAAAACACTTAATTGCCTATTCGTTTATCGATATTGTATCACTCTCAAACAGACCGACCGAACTTCAGTAAGTTTATAAGAATATGGAATATACGGGTGACCGTAAAATTATTATGATAATGTTAGTAGATGAAAATATATACTTAGTATACGTTATAACAATTCCTGAGGTATAATCAAACAAAAAATATTAATATTTTAGAGTTTTTTGAGGTTTTTGAATTAGGACAAAGTATCAAAATTAAGATTGTCTTATCGAAATATCTATCAATATCTCTGCATTTGAAAAAAAAATGCTGGCCGACCACCATATAATATATTTTATTCAATTTGCAAGTTCGAGGCTGAGCAAGACGCAAACATGCAGATGAAGTGAGCAGGTTTATGAAACGCCATTTCACCTTGTAGGAAAATGTGGATAGCTAATACACAAACGCAGTGTTCATTTGGGGAAATAATATATATTTTAAGCCCAGATTTAAAGGAGCTCACTCCTAAATCCGGCAGTTTATAGTAGCCGCAGGTTAGCTGTGGATTCTAACTTCATCTAGTGGCGATCACAACCGACTAACCTCGGTCGCAGTTATATTACAGCCATCAACAAATAAAAATAATAATTCTTAGCTATAGTACATAGGCCAGCACATCAAGCTACCACAAATTTCCAAATGTCTTTGATTGATTTTCAACTTTAATACCAAATGATAAGGTTTTTATACAATTGGGCCAGCAGGTCAACCTATCCAAAACTGTCAAATTTAAAAAATGAACCTTATTATACTGTGTTAAAGTTAAAAATCTATCAAAGAAATTTGACAGATCGGGATAGTTTGATGTGCTAGCCTCTATACAATAAAAAATGACGAACTGACTGGCTGACACTCAGCTGGTATAACGCATACTGCGTTCGTTCCATTCATAAATCAATATTAGCAACTACAAAACAGTCTTTAAAATTTAATATAATACAAAATATATTAGAGAAATATCGCAAGATTAATACCGTAACTGCTTATACGACCACTACCATAAGTGGAAAGAAGTGAAATCGGATCGTGTCGCCCGCTTTTCGAACATTGTGTCACACGTAGCCTTACAGCCGGTCCCAATAACCAATAAGAGATAGGATTTTGACCTAAAATCCTATCTCCAGTAATCAAATATACGGACAGATTTGTTATTAGAAATGACTAATAGACGTAGTATAAAATGTATGTATGTATATAAAATAAACAAAAAACTGTGACCAAAGTCTTTCGCGTCTTGTAACGTATGCTAGGTATGTTCGCGTCTCTAATATCGTAATTCGTATCGAACTCTGATTTCGAACGGTCAAAGCCCTCGATTAAATAGTCAAGAAAATAGTTAAATATTATATTATTAAAAGCGCTTAACTTTATAATGTATGGCTAATATCGTATTATAAATTAAAAGTTTAGTTATTTTAAATGCATTATTCTTTGAAGTTATGTTAAAAATGGGGCCATCAGTATTATTTAAATTAAAATTTAAAAATTATGTGTTTCTTTACATAAAATTAGAATATGTAAGTAGCAATAAACTAGTTTTTAGGGTTCCCTAACTAAAGGGTAAATACGGGACCCTATTACTAAGACTCCGCTTTCCGTCCGTCCGTCTGTCACCAGGCTGTATCTCATGAACCGTGATAGCTAGACAGTTGAAATTTTCACAAATTATGTATTTCTGTTGCCCTTATAACAACAAATACTAAAAACAGAATAAAATAAATATTTAAGGGGGGCTCCCATACAACAAACGTGATTGTTTTGCCGTTTTTGCTCGATATTAATAACGACAATAGGTAGAAACTTGAAATATTCACAGAAATATTAAGTTGCTACATTTCACTTTCAAAATAAATGTGTAATTAAATTAAAATAAAATAAATATTGGTATGGAACCCTTCGTGCACGAGACCGACTCGCACTTGGCCGGTTTTAAAATGTTGAATTAATGTTTGCTTAGGTCGGAGTTTGGATTTATACCAGTTGATGACAATAGGCTCGCCCCCTATTACATGGGACCTAAACATACCGGCTAACTGCGTACAGATGCTAGCACATCAAGCTACCACAATCTGTCAAATTTCTTTGATTGATTTTCAACTTTAATACAAAACAATAAGGTTCATATTCAATTGAGAAAATTTGACAGTTTTGGATATTGTACCTTTACAGCGACCATGGGTAGACAGGTGACGCTGTAAAGGGTCCGAAACGTCGGGATTAATAATATCAATATAACGCGATAAAATCCATAAAAAGTAGTTTTATTTCAATGTATAATATTCGCGTAAATGTCAGAAATCAATAAGTTTTAGATAGCTTGACCTGCTGGCGTCTGTACATAATTCTGCTTATGTATACATAACATACAATCACGACTATATCCCCGAAGGGTTAGGCAGAGGTGTAGGTACATTAATGAACACAGTTTGCCAGTATGTTTAAATCCCATGTAACAGGGCGATCCTATTTTCATTAACAAAGCACAAATTAAAACTCCCAAGTTGCTACTGAGAATGTGATAGAAATACTTACCCAAAAGCAATTTGTTCGATCCGGGAATCGAATCCCGGACCTCAAGCGCAGCAGTTGCGCTTATGACCACTAGACTAATGAGGCAGTTTATTTCACAATTTTTACTTTTGTACTTTGTTTTTTTATTTTCATATTCATATTCATATTCATATTATTTATTTGCATTCCACAATGTAGACTTAGGTGGTAGATACAATGCTTAAAGCTTGTAACAATCATGGACCCTGTAGGGCACAGCAAAATATAAATCACAAATTAGTATCCTTTTAGTTTATCAGTCTGCGTATCCAAATTTTTTTTCTCCTACCGTACCCTATGGTCTTATTCCACATACCAGAAACATGTTACACAACCAATTATCCCCATAAGTTCGTTAACCTTAAAACGCCGCCAGTCATTCTCTCACCCAAATCCCTTGAACACGATTGAGCCATCGATTAGAAAAAAAAAACAAAACTATACATATGACAGCGGCAGGAAACGGTTGACACTAGCGACACGGGATCCAAATTGACAGATTAGAAGGATTAATGTTGACTAGTTTGTGCTCCGGAGCTACTTGAGTTATGTTATCAGTATTTTTGTCAGAATGGGAACACTAGAGTTCACTTTGAAATGAAACGGGGAACAAATATGGGGTTATAACTAAAAAATAATATTAATAATGCCTAATGGCATTAAGACCGCTTTTGTACAGCAGCACATCTCCACGAGGAAACGTTGTGTTGGCAGCGGGGGGGTGTGATTTTGACCCTTATACTGCCGACCCAACTATTCCTCTTTCAATATAGGGTCGGCAACGCGCAAGTGATACTCCTGGTGTTGCAAGCGTCTATAGGCTACGGTAACCGCTTACCATCAGGTGGGCTGTATGCCTGTTTGCCACCATAGCAGAATAAAAAAACATCAAGCTACCACAATCTGTCAAATTCAACTTTAATTCAAAAGTACAAAGTTCTCAATCTCAGGTTGACTTGCTGACGTCCGTACGGTCAGCAACGAAAGTCGTTGAACACAGCTAAGTTTTGAAACTTTTCAAGAGATTTTTTTATTATGAAGGTAAGGTAAATAATGAATGGTCATTTATGCAATGACTTTAAACAACCTCCACAGGTCAGTAACTTTACATTAAAAATCGTATTGAAGATTGTAACGTGTTCAACGACTTTCGTTGCTGACTGTTCCATCTGTGCAAAGAATAAAAATAAATAATAATATGCTAAAAATAAATACTAAATAATAGACTGCCTCATTAGTCTAGTAGTCCTAAGCGCGACTGCTACGCTAGAGGTCTTGGGTTCGATCCCCAGGTCGAGCGAAGTGTTATTGGGTTTTTCTATGAAACTCAGTAGCAGCTCGGAGTCTGGATTTGTGCCCAGTTAATGGCAATAGGCTCTCCCCCTATTACATGGGACCTAAACATACCGGTGAAATGTGGGTGTACATTAGTACACCTTTGCCTAACCCTTCTGGGAATTCAGGCGTGATGGTATGATAAAATATGTTTTTTTTTTATATTATTAGGATATAAGTACAGACGCCAGTAGGCTATACAAAACTGACAAATATTCCCAATTGATTATGAACCTTATTGTTTTGTATTAAAGTTGAAAATCTATCAAATAAATTTGACAGATTGTGGTAGCTTGACGTACTGGCCTCTGTACATATCTGTTTAACACTGGCTAGCTACAAGCCGTAATGAAGAAAAAAGTATTCGAAATGACTATAATATTAAACGTCCAACGCCGCCATCTTTGCCAAACGTCAACGAACAATACGATAAGCTATTTACACGAATACAATGGTTTTGTTTTATTCCAACAAATGCAAAAAAAGTAGTTATTTGAAGTTATTTAGAATATGGATACGTCTTTTTTGAAGTCGGTTAATAAACAATATTCCTTTCATTATTTTTATAGGATTCCAGTGCTCAACGAGGAAAAGGTTTTACAGGGTTGGCAACGCGCAAGTGATACCCCTGGTATTACAAGCGTCTATAGGCTACGGTAACCGCTTACCATTAGGTAGACCGTACGCTTGTTTGCCACCTTAGTAGGTAGTATAAAAAAAATCCCCATCTGAGCATTTGATGAGGATTATGAAAAGCACAAAGATCGCAATTGAGTCTATCCTAAGCCTTAAACCATTGACGTTCATGTAAACCTAACCTAATTCAATATCATGACGATCTAGACTCAATTCTAGGCAGAAAATAGTAATAAGCCTTGCATCGATTTGAGATCAGACGGTACCAGACGTCTAGAATATTGTGTAGGGATTAATTGTGTATATTTGCTAATATCTTCTATACATACACACATAATGTATATAATAAAGCTGTTTTTTTTTTGGTTATTTTAGCAAAGGAAAATGTCGACCGCGGGCGAGATTCAAACCTGCATCTTCTGGTTAGGTACAACAAACGCTATGACCATTAATCCACCGCGACTCCCTCCCGCCATGTCGAATTTTGCCTTCACATTCTGCATTTACGTCTTTATGGTGACGTCAGTAACACCTATTGAAAAGCAAGTTTTTGCGACGTCAAAAATAAGTTAGTTCGCTAAAATAACTTTAAAATCTTAGTATAGAAAATGCAAAAAAATACAAAATGATACTGATTTTTTAGTTCGTCTGTTTGAACACACTTATCTTTGAAACTATCGGTCGGATTTGAAAAATTCTTTTTGCAATTGACAGTTCAATTCTTGAGGAAGGTTAAAGGGTATTTAACATCCCGCTGCGACGTTTAGGAGCCGGGCAAAAAGGAAAAATATCAGGGCGGGTGGAATGTATTATAATTTTTACGTCTGTCGCATTAGCTTTGTATCTTAGTTATATTTTAGAGATCATGGGGTCTTGGGTTTGATTCCCGGGTCGAGCGAGGTGTTATTAAATTTTAGTACTTTGCAAAATTCTTAGTTACAGCATTTTGGTAATATCCATTACATCGAACCTCAAACACATAAGAGCTTGGCTTGACATCAGTAGGTATGTACCTACATACACCTCTGCCTAATCCTTCGAAAATTACGGCGTGATAGTATGCTTCTAAAATAATACAAGTAAACTATGCTCATCTCCAGAGATGAAAGCGTAAATGTAAGCAACTTATAACAGTTTCGTCCTAAGATAAAGCTTTCAAAGTTACGGCTTTTAAAAGAAACATTGTCTTACAAACAGATGATGTCTGTGTCCATTGTTACGATCATTAAAGACACGACATTGGCGCGAACGACTACAGTTTTATGTACTGCATTACGATTGGAACTGTATTGAAGTATTCTGTGACATAAATGTATCATGGATACATTTATAGACACAGACAAAGAATTTATTTGCAAGTAAAATGGTTTTACAAAGATGCTTGCCGAAAATCTAAGTGAAATAACATTGCTTTGAGCTGCGTTAAATAAGCATACGGCCCACCTGATAGTAAGCGAAGCCTATAGACGGTTGCAACACCAAGGATATCACTTGTGTGTTGCCGATCCTGTAAAACGAAAGGAGTAATTGGGCTGGCAATAGAAGTATCAAAGTCCCCCCCCCACTGCCAACACAACGTTTCCTCGCGGAGAACTGGCAACCTTGCTCACCGTAAGGAGCACAAAACACAACACAGCTCAAAGTAGTGTTATTTCACTTTGATTTTCTGCAACGCTCAGGTTCTTCCCCATTCGAGCAGCTTCAATTTGAGTGAGAGCCTCCGTGCTTAGGAGAACACGTAATGCTATCGGTCCCGGTTGTCATACGAGCATTTATGACAGTCGTTAGCTGTAGTTAAAAGCCTGACAACTAGTCTATCCTCACGATACACGAGAAAATCGCTCAAAAAACCGTGCATCAACGAAAACGCGCGCCATCTTAAAACGAACTAATCGCTCTGGCGAGCGTAAAAGGTAGCGGCGTTTTTGAAGCATTCAGGCCAATAGGCGATTATAATACCTAGTTATCATAATCTGATCATATGAGCGGGTGGATCTAAGGTATGGCGCATAGGAATTCAATATTTCTATTCAATAGTACGTAGACGTACAAAATAGAAAGAAAGAAAGAAAATAACATTTATTGAAAACTAAATAGTACTTACATAATTTTTTGAACAAGGTTAATAATAAGTAGGTTCTGCTCAGCCAGCTGAATTCGTTGGGGATTGCCATCGCATTGGCAAATATTTTGCGCTAAGCAATACTGTGCTAAAATTATTGTGTTCCGTTTTGAAGGGCAATGTAGCCTAATATGAGACTTAACAACTGAGGTGTCAAGATGACAACGCGCAAGTGATACTACTGTTGTTGCGTCTATAGGCTGCGGCTGACGCTTACCATCAGGTGGCCCATACGTATGCTTGTTTTTCATGTACAAGTATCAATTTAGAAAAAAAAATACAAAAAAATTGAGGCAAAATGAGCTCAGAAAAGATTAAATATTATTCCCGGTTATTGAACCGTGTATAGTTTCATTGAGGCAAAATGATCTCAGGAAGGATTAGAAACTATGTACCGGGTATAGTTTCACTGAGGCAAAATGATCTTGGAAAGATTAGAAACTATGAACCGGGTATAGTTTCATTGAGGCAAAATGATCTCAGGAAGGATTAGAAACTATCAACCGGGTATAGTTTCATTGAGGCAAAATGATCTCAGGCAGGATTAGAAACTATCAACCGGGTATAGTTTCATTGAGGCAAAATGATCTTCGGAAGGATTAAAAACTAAAAATCGGGTATAGTTTCATTGAGGCAAAATGATCTTAGGAAGGATTAGAAACTATACCCGGTTATTGAACCGGGTATAGTTTCATCGTAACCGGCAAAATATAGTTACATTATGCAAACGTTCTATAAATAGTAGTTGCATATACACTTTACCCAACGGAGTGTTATACTGTATTTATAATATGTATGTATGTCAGAGGATGTTACCAACCAGTATCAGGGCTGTCACAAGTAATTGGTATTCATCTTGTCGTCACCCATTAGCAACCCTCGTTCCTCGAATAATAACTCTAAAGATGGATGCAGAAGTACCATTTTACACTAAGAAAATTACTTTTTCATTTTTTTAGGCAGAAACTACAGAATGCCATACATCTTGGCCTATTTATTTAGCTTCGTCCTCGTATATACATCTTGTCATATACACACAAGCTGGTTGCCATTACTAGGCATCTGACTTTTTGCAGATTCTTGCAAATATATACATACTAGCTGACCTGGCAAACGTTGTTTCGCTAACCTACACAAACAATTTCATAAAAATTGGTCAAGCCGTTTCGGAGGAGTTCGACAACAAACACTGTGACACGAGATTTTTATATATCAGATATTTATGTACTAGTAGTGAAAGCCTAGTGGTATGACCATTGGACTGCCAAGTCGAAGGTCTCGAGGTCGAACCCAAGGCACGCACCTCTAACTTTTCGAAATCATGTGCATATTAATAATTAATTATCACTCGCTTAAACGGTGAAGGAAAACATCGTGAGGAAACCTGCATACCTTAGAGATTTTTCTCGACGGTTTGTGAAGTCTGCCAATCCGCACTAGACCAGCGTGGTGGACTATAGCCTAATCCCTCTCAATATGAGAGGAGACCCGTGCCCAGCAGTGGGACAGTATATGGGGTGATAATGATATAGGTACCAGCTGATTTGACAGATGTTGTCCCGGTCAAAATTTCACGCACCCTGAGTTTTCCTTTTTGCGTGATGTTAATACTCTGTAACCTCTCTTAAGAAATGGGCTATCAACTACAAAAAGATTTTTTCAAATCCGGTGAGTGTATTCGCGATTACTATGCTTGAGATCCTGGCTTCAATTCCATGAGAGCACGAAAAGCCGTCAGTCCCGGTTGTCATACAAACACCTATGACAATCTTTAGTAGACAAAAGCCCAAAAGCCTGACAACCAGTCTATCCTCAGGGTATCAGTATTACCCAAAAAAAATGGGTTGCGAAGATCTGATGGTAGTCGCTTCGTGTACAATACTGATATTCAGCCTGTCTGGTCAGACTGGAAGCCGACCCCAATATAATTGTGAAAAGGCTCGGAGAAAGAAGAATTATAAAAATGGTTGACCTTCTGTTATAGTTTGTATTATGACGTATACGGATATGAAGGTAAGGGTGTTTAATTTTCATGTAGCAGATCAATATAGGATATAGGTACATATTATGTTTGTACAGTCAGCAACGAAAGTCGCAAAACATGTTGCAATTTTCAATATGACTTTTAATAAGTTACTGACCTGTGTGGGTTGAGCGAAATCATTGCATAGATGACCATTTAATTAACCTTAGCTTCATAATAAAAAAATCTCTCGACAACTAATGATGGTTAATATCGCAAAAAGAATAATAAACTATCGTGCTTATTATACATATATAGCATAAAGCAAATGATATCGCGGTTTGCACTTTATGCTATTTAAAATGCTATTTCGCTTTATATCGCACAGCATCTCTCTCTCTCACTCTGTCAACCAACTGTTCGTCGGGCGTCGCGTATCGCGTTAACATAACAAGTAGGCATATAAAATAAGCATGCTGTAATAAAGCACATAAAATCGCATGCTTAAAAAATAAAGCATTATTGTTTTATAGCAACTTTGAACACCTACCACTATAGACAAGTTCTAGAGCTGTCATGTTTTCAAAATTTTGCTGTGTTTAGCGACTTTCGTTGCTAACCGTACATAGTTTTTGATGTTCAAGGTATGATTATGTAGTGACTTAAGTTGTTTAGCTAGCAGTTAAGTTATCAATAGTAATGAGATAATGTTTGATAAGTTGGAAATGAGTATGATCGTGTATGCTCAGGTTAAGTATACCAAATTCAGGGTCACAATCACAACAAAAAGTATACAATGTTATAATTCTTGATTTACTGTTACTGGTTTTCTTTTATTTATTCTACTAAGGTGGCAAACAAGCATACGGGCCACCTGATGGTAAGCGGTTACCGTAGCCTATAGACGCTTGTAACACCAGGAGTATCACTTGCGCGTTGCCGACCCTGTAACACGAAAGAGGAATATGTTGGGTTGGCAGTATAAGGGTCAAAGTCTCCCCCACTGCTAACACAACGTTTCCTCGTGGAGCCAGAGGTTTTCTGGCTGCTTCGTTATAACTATGCTGATCACCCGATCTGCAAGGTTAAGCTGTGCTAGCCACAGTCAGTCTTTGGATAAGTGACCATTATTAAAACATCGAGACCCGTCCGTGGCCTGAGAACACTTAAAGCCATCGCTCCCATTTGTCATGCGAACACCTATGACTGTTTTTAGTGGTAGTCGGAACTCCAAAAAGCTTGACAACCAGTCTATCCTCATTCCTCATTATATTTGTATTGCAGAAATTGGGTTGCGGAGGTCTAATGGCAGTCGCTTCGCGTAAAATAATTATACCAACATCATCATCATCATCATCAACCCATATACTGTCCCACTGTTGGGCACGGGTCTCCTCTCATATTGACAGGGATTAGGCTATAGTCCACCACGCTGGCCTAGTGCGGGTTGGCAGACTTCACAAACCGTTAAGAAAAATCTCTAAGGTATGCAGGTTTCCTCACGATGTTTTCCTTCACCGTTTAAGCGACTGATAATTAATGAACCAACATAGTTGAGAAAAAATGAAAATTCAGGAAAAACTTAGTGGTTTTTTTCCTAGAAATTCGGATATGAAAACGTCTGTAAATGATATATTGAATACTCACGTATAGATAGGCGATTCGTGCCCCTGCTTGTACCAGATGACGAGGCCCATCCGGTCATCAGGTAAAGCCGGCGTGACGTCACAGGGCAGCTCCACTCCACCCCCTGTCGGCGCGTGTAGCGACTCAATCGCAGCTGTAACAAAATAGAGAAGAAAACTTAATTTGAGCCTTGAAGATATGTGAAATAGGTTCAGTTTCGAAACATAGCCTTTTACCTAAAAAAAATATAAATATATATATATATATATTAATATTGTCTTTATATAAATTTTATATATGAAATAAACATTTTATTTATTTAAATAAAGTTGCTGGATATCTTACTACGCTGTTAGCGCTTTTGTACATAATCTAGGAAATGAAACTGTTAAGCGGTGGGATCCTGGTGTCCTGAAATACAGGTCCAGAGCCTAGCTTAGGCATCAGTCTCCTACAATATATACTTACCTGAATTATGTATACTTATTAAACTGTTTGTTTTCAACTGTATATTGTAGTGAGAAAATAAATTATATTATTATTATTAATATGGCAGTGGGGACTTTGACCCTTATACTGCCAAACTAAACTATTCCTCTTTCGTTTTACAGGGTCGGTAGCGCACAAGTGATACTCCTGGTGTTAAAAACGTCTATAGGCTACGATAAGCGCTTACCATCAGGTGGGCCGTATGCTTGTTTGCCGCCTTAGTGGTATAAAAGAAGAGTTGAGGGAAAGATGTACTGCCTTACACTCACAGTTCTCTGATTATTTATTAGTTTTACTAGTTTTAGGGCCTTTGTAATGAATTGTATTGCTATTAACAGCGCAGAAAATTAAACACCATTATCGTCATTAATTTGCGAGCTTTTTCCAACTATGTTGGGGCCGGCCTAACCAGATGCGGCTAAATATCAGTATTTTACACGAACTGCTGTCACTCGACTGCTATCAGACCTCGACAACCCAATTTCTGAGTAATATCGATATCCTCAAGATAGACTTTGTTTGTGGGTTCGATCCTCACACGTACCAGATATTTGTATGACCTAAGTACAGGTCGTTGTTCCGGGTCTAGGTGTTTGTGTATGTGAAAGTTTGTGTGGGACAACGTTTGAATATCTAATAATAATAAAAAAACTGGTTTTCAGCGATTTCTTGGCTTCTGAGTAACACTAACGATTGTCATAGGTGTTCGCTCAAGGACCGACGGATTTACGTGCTCTCAGAGGCACGGAAGGTCTCAATGTTTTAAGAAAGACGACCTCTGTGGTCTAGCGGTTCGAGTGCCGGACTGCTGATCATATGGTCGTGGGTTTTTTCCCACAGGACACAAATATTTGTGTGGGTAAAACATGAGTATTTGTGTTTGTCTGGGTGTTTCTTATCTATTATATGTATGTATTTACAAAAAAAAAAGTATATAAGTATTATATATATATAAGTATTATATATATATAAGTATTATATATATATAAGTTTTATATATATAAGTATATAAGTTTTATAAACTTACCCAATCTTTCTTATAATTGTCGAGATTTATATTTATAATTTTAATGTACGAATTTGATATTATTGCTTTATACTTTAATGACATTTAAATTTCCACATTTTTATATTATTATCATTGACATTGACTAAATCCAGCTATTGACATTTCATAAAATATATGTACGCCATACAATGTGGCAAACATGTTTAAAGATCCAGAAATTATGTTCCATTTTGCATGCATTTGTATAATACCTCTGTATGCATACACATGTTTAGACAAATAAATCTTTCTTATTCTTATTCTTATTATATCCATTGTCTACGTACCCATAGTACAAGCTCTGCTTAGTTTGGGACTAAATGGTGCTGTGTAAAATGTCCCAATAATATTATAATATTATAAAACTTCACCCATCTACAGGCTGAAGTGTTACACACATAATAATATCTAAACGAACAGACATTATTATTTTGGTAAATATAGCGATCCAAAAAAGCATTGGGAAATATTATTAAGTCGCGTCAATAATGACTTACTTAACATAACTACCGAATTACAATTTGCGTACGTAACAATCACCTGACACATTATTTATCATATTCAGATATATGATAATAAAAAAAACACGCTTCGATTTTCCCCCAAGCTGTTCCCAAATGGATGTGCAATAATCACAGTGAAAAAATATCAGTTCCGTATCACTGTTATTTTATCACGATGAAATTGCGACCCGTGAAGAAATATTGGGTTAAAATGATATAGCAGTGAGCTGGGGATATTATTTTAATGATTGCTGTTGGGCACAATTGTGGTCGCCTGAATTATGCTTAACCAGGCGGAGTAACAAAATGCGTAGTTTTTATTTATTTTTTATTAATAAATCTTGATTTAATGGCATAATATAGGTTTTGGTATGATTTAGTGAGTGTTATAGTGAAAATTGTTGCTGAAAAATATTCAGATTATAGAATTATAGAGGGTCATTATATCACATAGACTTTAAGCGCGCAGATTAACTACATCGCAATTTTTTTCGTGGTTATCTTGTTTCGTGTCTGCAAGAGCTTTAAGTGTAAAAGGTAAAACTGTAACCAAGCGAAAGCGATGTCATATATAGCGACAGAAAATAGTTTCAAATATCTAGAAGTTTAGCTTCTATTATATCTCATTTGATATGTTTGACGCTTTTGTCGAAATCGATAAAACCTCACCAACAAATACGAATCATCTTTCACACAATCGATCCATCATTTCTTTTGTCTTCCCCTTTTCTTGTATCTATCCATATTTATGTTAACAATAACGATTTATTTTACTTTGAATAAAATGTTTTAAAACCAATTACAATATTCAAAGCGGACAGAATAACAAAAATATAGAATTTAAAATTAAAACACAAAGGAAATAAGATTATAAACTAAGGCTAGCTACTCTCACAGAACTTTAGGTATATAATCATAATTAGATTATATTTTTGTCTGCGAACAAATTGCAATTTCGCAAGACATACATAGTACATACCTACATAGATGATGCGTAGAGAAGAATAAACAAAAAAAGATTTTGCAGAAACTTGTAGGTACAACTTCTACAGTAAATCTTACATAGGGACCTCCTTTTAAGTAAAAGATATACCTGTGCTAGGAAGCCACAGTACTATAACAAAACAAAACACGAGACAGAGATATAATATTCTAAAATAGTGTATGTGTATGTGTGTGTGTGTGTGTAAATGTGTGTGTGTGTGTGAATGTTTAATATGTATCTTTTCAACTAATATTGACGATGCTTGCAGAATGATATCATCCTTCTTCTGTAAGCATCATAATTATATTCATGCCACGACAAACGGTTACTACACAATTGTTCAGGATGTATGTATGTATGTTTATCATTAAACTCACTACTTAATATCTTACATCAAAACAAAGTTCCACAAAACGCAGTGTTCACGCCACAACAATTTGTCGGACGTGAATCCAAACGCATAAAATCTCTCGTCCAATCACCGAGTGGGATGGCGCGACGTCACAACCTTCACTCAAAAAAATCTTTTCGTAACGCACGCAGAACACTATCTACTGTAATTTAATATATTCGTTAATACTATTAATATCGCAAGTAAATCGTTTTATTTTACAATCCGCAAACTGCCCCAACACGCAGTCCACAGTTTCTCTGTGGGAACAAAAATACTTTCTAATTACACTATGCGCTACTTCCAAACTGCCTCATAAATACTCATTCCTTTGACAGTATATGCAGTATATATCATAATTATAATGTATTGTAACATCAAACAATAATCGCACTAGTTATTATAAATTAATAGATACAAATTACAACTAATCAAATATTCGGGAGAGAAGTAAATTGTAATTTGTAAAATAAGGGCTGATTCAAACTATGTGTTTGTAACGATTTACACTTGAAAATTATTCGGATACATCATTCAGCGAACTAAAGTTCTTTTACAAAAAGCAAAAAGATGTACAAAGGTGTGAAAGTGTACAATTTTTTTTTTCTAACGTCATCATGTTCCGAGTCGTGTCCCAACTATGTTGGGGTCGGCTTCCAGTCTAGTCTAAGAGAGATAGGGCATAGTGGGAGTAATTCCACTCAAATTGGAGCTGCCCGACTCTGGAAGTACCTCCGCCTTGCAGAAAATCGTTGTGAAATAACACTGCTTTGAGCTGTTGTGTTCCTAACGGTGAGCAAGGTTGCCAGTGCTCTGCTAGGAAACGTTGTGTTGGCAGTGGGGGGCACTCTGATCCTTATACTGCCAAACCAACTATGCCTCTTTCGTTTTACAGGGTTGGTAACGCACGGTACCGTAACCGCTTACCATCAGGTGGGTTGTATGCTTGTTTGCCACATTAGGGACTAATAAATTGAGTAATCAAACTGTTGAGCACATTCATATTTATATGTATAACATGCGTGTTATTAGTACACACGCCAGCAGGTCAAGCTATCCAAAACTGAAAAATTTTCCCAATTGAACATGAATGTAACATGAAAGTAGAATAAATGCTGTAGAAATGCGTTCCCTGCGAAGTATGTGCGGTGTAACTCGGAATGACAGATTGAGAAATAGTGTGATAAGAGAACGTTGCGGCTTAAAAGACGATGTAGTGACGAGAATTGAGAAGAATATGCTGAGATGGTTTGGGCATGTCGAGAGAATGGATGAAAGGCGAATAACAAGTAGGATTTATATGGCGAATGTCAGTGGAACCGCCGAGAGGGGACGCCCTAGAAAAACTTATACCGACCTTATTGGTGAGGTTCTTCAAAAAGGTCAGGTGCGTAGTACTCGCAACCGGCGTGTATGTATGACAAGATGTATGAATGTGGTCGAAGCGAAAGAAGTGTGCAAGAATCGTAGCAAGTGGCGTTCTTTAGTTTCTGCCTACCCCTATGGGAAAAAGGCGTGAGTGTATGTATGTATGAACATGAATCTTATTTCTTTATATAAAAGTTGAAAATCTATTAAAGAAATTTGACAGATTGTTGTAGCTTGATGTGCTCTCCTGTAGAGGTCGCTACCAAGAGTCAGCATATGACTGGCTGGTTTAAGAAGAAGTAATCATTTGAATTTGATTGTAGAATGTTTAGTCAAGTGATTGATTATTGTCACAAGGAGATTTCCCTTGACCTTTGAAGAATAAAGTCTTAAAGTACTTTTTAACCGAGAGTTTTCTTTGAATGGCCTCCTAGGATCCCATAAGGGTCTGATCGGTCGGGATCTACCCCGGTTTCGCACGGGAGTATAGGAATACTCCCGTGCGAAACCGGGGCAGATCGCTAGTTATAAGTTATATTAAAATAATATCTTCCTCCATTTTGTGTGCGCCCTTACTGCCGTGAGCCGTGGGCGGGGCGCATCTCTGTGGAATATCACAAGGATGAGCATCAATTTGCATGGTAATCACTCGCTTCATCTTAACGCAGCCTCCCGTATCGGATTACTGAGTTTAACAGTTATTAATATTAGTCGAATCATGTTCGTTGGCTCGTTAGTTTAGTAGTACTAACCGCGAGCAATATTATTGGCTTTTTCTATAAATTCTCAGTAGCAGCTCGGTGTTTGGATTTTTTTTATACCACTAACGTGGCAAACAAGCATACGGCCCACCTGATGGTAAGCTGTTACCGTAGCCTATAGATGCTTGTAACACCAGGGGTATCACTTGTGCGTTGCCGACCCTGTAAAAAGAAAGAGGAATAGTTGGGTTGGCAATAGAAGGGCCAAAGTCGGGGGGACTTTACCCCCAGTCAATATAAAGTTTCCTCGCGGAGCTCTGGCAACCTTGCTCACCGTAAAGAACACAACACAGCTCAAAGCAGTTTAATTTCACTTCGTTTTTCTTGAGGTACTTCCCCAGTTAGGCAGCTCCAATTTGAGTGGAATTACTCCCACTATGCCCTTCCTCGCTTCCATAATACCATCACGCCTGTATTTCCCGAAGGGTTAGGCAGAGGTGTACTAATGAGCACCCTCATCATCCCATGTAATGACGAGCCTATTGCCATTAACGGGCCACAAAAGCAAACTCCGAGCTGCTACTGAAAATTTCATAGAAAAACCCAATAACACTTTGCTTGACCTCCACCAGAACACCGCAAATGATTTCAGAATCAAGCGTAACACTATTATGACCACTAAACTAACGAGGTGATGATGATAAATAAAAAATTAAACTCAAAAGGTTTAATGCAGAAACTTCGTACAGCCAAAAGCATTACAAGTTGCCACACACTGATAAATTTTCTTATTCGATTTTTAACTTAGCCATCCACATTTTAAGGTTTAAAATCATTTGGAGAAATTTGATCGTTTTGTATGAAAGTTGGGATATTTTCAGGTTTAAAGCCCAGATTAAAACTGACTTCAGCTGGAGGCAAATTTTGGCACAGGAGTCCAAAAGGTACCAGGAAAGTAGGAATTGATACGTCTAAAATTCTAGCTGCTTTAAAAACTGGCATATTTATGTACTGGCAACTTTTATTAAAGCGCCAACCTGGCATTTTGCCAAAAGCATGGCATTGTAGCAGATTGCACGTGACGTCATTTCCTGTTTAAACTGCCCTCACGAAATTAAACCAAATTGGTTTTAACGAACTTTTAAACTGGTCACAATTGAAAAATTCACTTTATCCAGACTTTATTAATTTAATCGCACTCCACGGTAAAGTGGATATCCAACTTTGTTGGATACTGGCAAATGTAGTTTAGGAAGCCATTTTTGTGTAGTGTGAAAAATCCTCATGGATAATCCGTCGACTGAAGAAGTGGCTCAGTTTGGGTTTGTGTCCGGTTAATGGCAATAGGCTCGCCCCCTATTAAATTGGACCTAAACATACCAGTGAAATATGGCAATGTACAGAAGCCGGCACATCAAGCTACGCGTCTGTCAAATTTATTTGATAGATTTTAAACTTTAAAACAAAATAATAAGGTTCATGTTCAATTGGGAAAATTTGACAGTTTGGATAGTTTGACCTGCTTGCGTCTGCACACCAGATTACTGTACATCTCTGCCTAACCCTTCGGGAAATACAGGCGTGATGGTATGTTATTTCATTATCTTTAAACCATGAGAGCTAAAAAGGTTCGTATCTAAACTAAACAAAACCAAACCGTGGCTAAAATTTTGAAATTAGAATGAAAACTAAATTAAGCCAAAACCGTAGCTAAAATTTTAAAATTAGAACGAAATCTAAACAAAGCCAAAACCGCAATCTAAAATTTTTAAATTCGAACGAATGTAAAATGTCAGGTAACTTTTTAAGTTGACGACCATTGAGTAGACGTAGAGGAGGTAGAAGTACGCGCGAATAATGCCGTGGGAAACAGATGTTATTGAATGTTATAGGCAATGGACAACCGATTGTAATACCACGATCGTGCAATAATCGTAAAACTCGTGCGTGGTCCGCACAAGCCAACGATTTGCATTCAACGTTTCATAATCGCCGTCAAAATGAGGAATCGTGTTTAGGTAGGTACTGTTCAAAGGCAAAAGAATTTGAATTGAAATAGGTAAAACTAATCTTTACAATTTTTTCGCGTTAAAAGCATCAAACCACAGACGTCGCCAATAATCCATCTTATGTACAGTCACCAAAAGAGTTAGGTATCCAGGCACCTAATTAAACATCTGTGTTATGTGAATAACTGTATAAAGATTGTGTAATGTATCACGCAATATGTGTCAAAACGCGTAATTTTTTATGTCGAAATCTGTATAAATATGCATATATCGTTTGCTACCTGCATACTTAACTCTTTTGTTGACTGACATACGCCAGCAGTTCAAGCTACCCAAAACTGTCAAATTTTCCCAATTGAACATGAACCTTATTATTTTGTAATAAAGTTGAAAATCTGTCAAAGAATCTGTCAAATTTATTGATTTGATGATTTTGGGAAAGTACAGAGGTACTTTACGCAAAATCATATGCAAATAAATGATTTCTATGCTATTCTAAGCAGTGATCATTTAAACTTAACCAAAATGTGGTTGTATCTTTCATAATTATCATCAACCCATAAACTGTCCCACTGCTGGGCACGGGTCTCAGAATGAGAGGGATTAGGCCCACCACGCTGGCCTAGTGCGAGATGGCAGACATCACACACTGTCGAGAAAAATCTCTAAGGCACGATATTTTGCTTCACCGTTTAAGCGAGTGATAATTCATTATTAATACGCAGATGGATTCCAAAACTCAGAGCTGCATGTGTTGGATTCGAACTCGAGACATTTGACTTGGCAGTACCTACATTGGTCATATCACTAGGCTATCACTGCTTTTTCGTGTCTCTACGATGTATTTTCTATTTGTAATTGTGTGAATACTTACAATGCGTATCTTTTGATCACAATTCAATATGTTAATGTGTGAACAATTACGGATTCCTACCACGAAAACCAATTTGCCGGCTCAACGGCAACGGTTGAAACAACAAAACAAAAAAATATTTTTAATTGCTGCCTACCCTCGATCCCAATAGATGGAATATCAATAACGGACATATTGAGGTTACGCGGCGCCACGACCGAAATTGTATTTATGTTTGATGCTATTAACGTGTAATGTGGATGATTTTTTCAATCCTATACAGATTGCATTCATGTTTTTTTTTTGTCTTTAGTAATTGCTGTCCCATTGTTGGGTAATGAACCTGGGAGGCCAGGTATTCAAAGCTTATGCGGTAGGCCACCTCTCTCTGGGCCAGCCTTGATGATGGTGTCTACTATCTGTAAGCAAATGATATAATATAGTCTGTGGAAAAACGTTACCATAAAGTTGGGTGATTGTTGCGTCTGTCATAATAATATTGACATTGACAGAGCGGCTTGGTGTGTGAACTGAATTATTATTATTTTCCCTCGCATTTTCTCTCATGTTGAAAAAATTGTTACTAACTACTGTCTTGTTAATTTGCAAAATTGTTACAAAACGCAATAAAACTAATTATATGGTAACTGTGAAAGTTTATTATTATGTTTTACACATTTTCAAGCACCTAACGTGTGGACATTTGCACAGTGGTCACTGTGCATGCGGCTGACATGACCCGCCCAATCTATGTCTTTGAAAAGTTTATTAAGTTTATTACGTTTTTGAAAAGTGGTATTAGACCATTTTTTAAAAACCAAGCCAAGATTGTATGATCTACATGACACAAATCACTAAAATAATCTGTTAACGATTCAAATGTTCAACTAATTGCTCCTATAATTTAACTACGTAAACTTCGGGCGTATAGCAGGTGTTACATAATTAACATGACTACAGACTAGCAATTACCGTTGTTGTACCTAATTAGTTGATTTAGTGCGTACTTCACTAGTCGCCACTTCAGATAACAATTTGACGAGGAACAAGAACATTGAATTATATTAAACGTGTATTTGATAGTAGAATGTATGATCTATGTTAATTGATGCGCCCCAATATAATTAGCACAGTGGTATTAGACAGTATTACTGCGAACAGTAGCTATTTTGTAACAGTTACTCTTCGCCCCTCCCTAAGTTTAGAAGATAGTCTACCGCTCCCCGCACTTCGTTTTATTGTTTATCGTCTCTTAAACGAGGATCAGGTGATTCTGAAAGTTAATCTGAAAGGGGGCTACCCATTATGCGTTTTGCGTTTTCGCAGGCATAGCTAATCTATATGCGATATAATTTAATCACTACCATGTACGTGAAGTTCTGTGTAGCTAGCCTTAGTGTTTAATCTTATTTTTGGTATGTTTTTATTTTTAATTCTATACTTGCTATTGCTATCCACCTCCCGTACTGTAATAGTGTTAAACTGTGTTAACTAAAAATAAACAGCTTTTGTATTACTAAGCTTTGATTACTAATTATTTAAATACCAAAATTGCACCGCCCGCCGCCTCGTCCGTTTGCAAACTACTATTTGACAGACTGTCACTCAGACAAGAGCATTAAATAACGTCACTTCCCGGGGTAACGTAACCTGAATATATTAATCTTGATCATAGTGATGTATTCGATACTGCTTTGTGATAACAATGAGTTTTAATTTTATTTTTTAAATCGCTTCACTCGTTATGTACCCTTATTTATTGCTTCCTCTGGTCACCTGCGGGTACACTCTAAATTAAATTGTAGGGGAGATAATGATTTTAGGAGTGATGTTTTTAACTTACAGCATCGGTAGCTAGAATTGTATGAAATTCTCAGTAGTTGCCTGGAATAGTCTGGGATTGGGGGTCTAGTTGGGGTCCCCAACTGATAGGGTCGGCTTCCAGCCTAACCAGATGTTGCTGAGTATCAATATTTTACAAAAATTGACTGCCATCAGACCTCCGCGACCCAATTTCTGGGTAATACCGATATCCTGAGGATAGACTGGTTGTCAAGTTTTTTAAGCTTCTGCCTACAACTAACAACTAATATAGATGTTCGTATGACAACCGGGACCGACGGCTTTACGTGCTCTCCGTGGCACGAAGTGGTCTCACAGTATTAAGAATGATCACCCATCCACAGCTTTTATTTACCCACTGCAAGGCATAAGCCTCCTCTCTTTCACGCCATTCATTTTGCGCCAATCTTCTCCAGGTCTTTCTAATACACTTTGTTATATCATACACCCACCTGACCATAGGTCTTCCTACACTCCGTGTGCTTATTCTCGGCCGCCATTCCGTCAGGGATCTACACCACGGTACCAATATTATAAACAAACTCCAAAAAGCAATATGTCAAAAATAATTAATATCAATGGGAACGAGCTAATAACAAGAATAATATTATATTCACGCTGTTAACAAAGAGGGGTTAACTTGAACGTAATTTTCAACGGTCTCCCTCAATGGCTGGCAAGCAAAAACTCTTTATTTTACTCTAATTTTTTTTTTTCAAAACACCCACGTTGGGCGAACATTTTTGTAAGGATCCGAAACCAATGGATAAGTTATGGAGCGCAGTATTGTGTTGATTTTTAGCGTACCTATACAATATTTTTCTGCAACAAAGTAAGCACGCTGATTGGTCGTAATTAATAAGTAACAAGGGTCTAACCTGGATGCGAGTGGCGAGTTGAGTGAAAAGTTCTTGTTATGACTACTTGTTATGAGAAACGTCAAACTGAATCCTTCTTATTAAAAAAAAAGGTTCTTGAATAGTTTCATCTCTTTTTGTGATATGACATTAGAAGGTGATGGAAATAATTTTAATACAGTATAGGTTTAGGTAAGACTTACTGACTAAACTGAAACCGTATTTTGTAATAAGGTAGATAGCGTTTTGATTAGACAAAGTAAGTATACATTTTCTAATTGTATACAATTGTTTTTTGCTTTGAAACGACCAGCTCCCGCAATAATGATCAAGCCCTGTTTCTAAGTGTCGCTGGGGACCTTACAATCATATAATTAACGGACACAAAGTACATCCAGATTCTGTGGATCACACAAAGATTTGTCTAGGGTGAGAATCGAAGCCACGACACCAGGCGCAACGGTAGTGGCGAGATGGCCTCCTTAACCGCTATGCCAAACGTGTAGTAAAAGAACCCCTTGATTAATGAGTAAGTGTCTATTATTACATTGTTCAATAATAGAACTTTCAAAGATCAGTCTAACAATGTTTTGATCTTTCGATTTTAAATGGGGCATTGCGCATTGAAGTGTGTGACTAACATCGTAAAAATGGATCAGGATTTAAATATTATTCATCATCATCAACCTATATACTGTCTCCTCTCAGAATGAAAGGGATTATTCTAGAGTGTTGACAGACTACATACGCCTTCGAGAAAATCTCAGACATGCAGGTTTCCTCACGATGTTTTCTTTCATAGTTTAAGCGAGTGATAGTTAATTATTACTTAATACGCACATGATTTCGAAAAATTTACGTAGAGAGGTACGTGCCTTGGCTACGATCTCGAGACCTTTGACTTGGCAATTCAATGGTTATTATATCACTAGGCTAACACTGCTAGTATGGAGTCAAATAAAGATTATTCTATTTTATTCTAAACACAGAAATATCCATTACATAATTTCCTACACGCTATTTTTATTACATCTCAAACTACCATAAAACAAAGGCACTATATCTATGACCCCAATCCCCCTTAACAGGAACTTATTTCCCCCCAAACGGATATAAACGGTGCTGCGACATTCATCAAATGTATTGTGTTCGAAACTGCGGTATTGTTTAAGTCCCTTCCATTAATGCTAAGTCTGTGTGTGCCCAACGTTATTTTGTGCATATGTGCGCCTATTCAGAGTTGAGAGTCGTGTAAGGAATGCTTTTGTAGTTCAATTTTACGATCTTACGGTCTATTGCGTAGGGATGGGAACGTTAATTAGGAGTTAGAAGTCGATATCGATAAAATATTTCTCGAAATGAAACTACTTTTATTTATCGAATTATTGATATTATTAATCCCGAAGATTCGCAACCTTTACAGTCTGTGTGTAGTAACAGTGACTAATAACATTAATATAATGCGATAAAAGCCGTAAAACAGTAGTTTCATTTCTAATCAGAAATCAAAATATTATTTGTAATGAATTTTTGTTCATTACACAGAAGTTATTGCTAATGTAGAATGTTATAACATATGTCATATGTGGTCTTTACAATTCGAACCATTCATGGCATACTATTAGACAAGTATTCTCGGCCTAATTAGGCCATTAATCCGATCCAAGTGTGGGATGGAATTAGTCGCATGTTTGTGATTATGTTAATACCTGTTGAATCACAATAATATCACGCCTGTATTCTCCGAATGCTTAGGCAGAGGTATACACCGACACAATTTGTCGGTATGTTGAGGTTACATAAAGTATCATCATCACCATCATATCAGCCACAGGAGCTCCACTGCTGAACAAAGGCCTCCCCCATAGACTTCCACACCGACCGGTTATAAGCCGCGTTACATAGAGTATAATATACTATAAATTATCCTGGCTTCGTCCTTCGAGATTTAAGGGATAACGAGTAGTAGTCCTTCGCTACGCTCCAGTCTCGCACATAGTTTAGCCCTAAAGAGGTTTCATTATTACCTCTGTCTATGGCTCAGTGACATAACCTTGCCGTACAGTCATAACTTTTTTAATAAAACAAATAATTAAGAAGCATTTGTCATTGTTTAAACATTGTGTGGATTTGCCACTTATGGAAAATTCCTGAAGGTAACAGTAATTATTACCACACTGAATTAATAACTAATATAATGTAATTAAGTAACGAAATAATATAACTCAGAAACTCACGCTCATAAGGCAGTTATTAATTTAACCCATTAATTAGCTTTCAGTTACTAAGAGAACGCTCACCAATTATAATTGTGTTGGGTTTCACTGAAGAAATTATAGATCGATTTATTACGTTACACAATTTAAACATTTCACACGTCTAGTAAGCATATTATCATTAAATTTACAACTAGGCCAGCTAACATTCTAGGTATCTTTTATTATTGATTGAGTATTCTTCATCTTAATAATAATATTTACAATTTAAAACTGATACTAGCAATTCATATCATAAATAATAAAGTAACCGTCATTATATTAACGTAAATATCGACAGCGCACCCTAATCCCACCACTAATAAGTACAAACGACTAACGCCAGGTGTTCTCAATCTCTGGTCCAGATTCCGCTCTCTACAAAGAGCCCGTTCATTTCTCGTATAATCTAGCGATCGTTCCTCGAAACTGAGATAATCGACTACGTAAAATCGATCCTTTATTCGATTATTTTGTGGAATAATAATGAGGTGCCATTGACGCCTGCCGGTTAAAAAAAAACAGATAAAGAAAGATGGCCGCGCGTCAAAGATGTTTTGTGTGTTCCCGCGCATTTGTTATTGTTTATTTTTTTCTGGAATTTTGTCAGAAATATGTCTTGATTGTGTCTCAGATATCCGAATGGGTTTATTAAGTTTAATTTTTAGATGGGTAGGAATGTTATGTGTCCCTGATTTCACAGTTGTTTTGATGTTTTGAGAAAGATATATAGACAGGAGTTTGAATGAAATGGTTCTATTTGCATCAGCTGTCATTTTAATTCTAATTTCTAAATAGTACATCTAATCCAGCTTTATATAATGGCTTGTGTGGTATTCACACTAGTGATAGTACTAGAGGCTACTGACACCGCTCACGATCAGGCGGTCAGGCCCGTACACTTCTTTGTAACCTTATATCAACGTGAAAACTATACTAAAGTATCACGACTTTCCACAGAAGGTTGTCGACATGTGGGAGGTGATTTCAGCAAAATTTGTACAGACGCCAGCAGGTCAAGTTAACCAAAACTGTCAAATTTTCCCAATTTAATATGAACCTTATTTTTTTTGTGTCAAAGTTGAAAATAAATCAACTAAATTTGATAGATTGTGATAGTTTGATGTGCTGGCCTCTGTACCGATCGTTGTGTCAGCCAATGGTACTAAATAATAGCCTAGAGCCTCGTCTTTTTACATTATTTGTTGAAATATCTAAAATAATTATGTAAATAAATAAATACAGGAAATAACAAAATAAAATGTTGTCTGAAACATACTCGTACATGAATAATATTACACCCCTATAGAACGGGGTGCATCAGCACCCCGTTCTATAGGGGTGAAAAACTGTGACGCAGCTATCAAGCTGCGCCACAGTTTTTCTTAACTTCTGGATATATCATCGCTCCAAATAAAAGTTTAATATGGATTATTGACTTCCTACTATAAACTATACAACGTGTTACAAAATACCCCGTAAAAATATAATTAAATAACAAAGCCAAAAATTTTGTCAGCTGTCATGTCAGGGAACCAGATTATTTAAAAGGCCTACGTACCCATTTTACCTATTATTTGTCTACTTTAATAGTTTTTCTATTTTTCATTCATAAATGTTGTTGTTTTCCCTTTTTTTTTGGGTATGTTATACAGCGTTACTACGGTTCTTAAATATTGTGAATGGACTCGTTATAAGGCCCCATTTAACCTCCTCTCGGCTTTACGTGTAGTTTTATAACAACCTGTATATTAATTGCATCATGATGTAATGTGTCACCTCTAACTATTCTCGACAACCCAACCCTGCAATAAGCATAACACACTGACGTCACAGTTGTACTCGTGGACGGGTTAATGTTAAATTAATTAGACATGAATTACATGTACTAGGCTCATTGCCGTCGACGTTGATTGTTATCTAACCAGACAACTGGTTAAAATACACATGTGCGACAAATTGACACAGATGACGTCTGTTAATGTCATTGTTATCTAAAGATTTACGACATTCACACGAATATAAGGCATAAACATTAAAAGCAGTGATTGCTTAATGATATTATGATCAATAGACTTCCAAATGTCAAATTCAAGGCATGCATCTCTGACTTCAAAGTCATGTGTGTGTTAGTAATTAATTTGTAAAAACTGTAAAGGAAAACATCGTGAGGAAATCTGCATGAGTTCTTTTTTATACCACTAATGTGGTAAACATACGGCCCACCTGATGGTAAGCGGTTACCGTAGCCTATAGACGATCACTTGTGCGTTGCCAAGCCTGTTAAACGAAAGAGAAATAGTTGGGTTGGAAGTATAAGGCTCAAAGTCCCTCCACTGCCAACACAACGTTTCTCTTGCTCACCGTAAGAGGAACACAACACAGCTCAAAGCAGATTTTTTCGACTCCGTTGGGTTTTTCAATGAAACTCTCAGTAGCCGGAGTTTGAATGTGTGTCCCGTTAATGACAATAGGCTCACCCTCTATTACATGCGACGCTCCCTATTGTTGGCTTGTACAACGACCGTTTCACTCCACCGTTCGGAGAAGTTTTGTACCCTTAGTTGTCCTTCCACGGGCAATGCTTCAATTAATACAAGCCAGTCATCCAATTTTATTCAATTTAACATCACATTGATCCAACTTTCAATATCATTCTGAGGTTAGAAACTAGTTTGACGGGCTCTGTCTATTAGGACCACCCTATCGATGATAGTTGTTGTAATGCAAACCAAGGGCGTACCGAAGGACCACCGGGAAGAAGTGATATTAATGAGATAAACTTGTCAACACAATACTTAGATGTAGTACATCATTTGTTGTAGAATGTCCTGGTGTAGTTCGATAGGGCCGAACTCCATATCACCAGGGATTAATAATATGCTCGAGGAGAAATTTATTACCTATTTAAAAATACACTCATTAACTTGGCCCCTGCGGTATCAAATTACCAGCAAAATACTTTTCTGTGGAGAGCTAGCAGCACTGTAAACAATATCCACTTTCCTTCATCGGACTACCAGACGCAGGGAGGGCTTTCACGCACATGTGGTCGAATTTCCACCACAACACACAAAGCGGTATGCTGCATCTTTTCTTGTACGTACCGCAAAGGAATGTAATGCTCTCCCTGCGTCTGTATTCCCGAACTCATATAACCTTGGTGTCTTTCAAGTAAGAGTGAACAGGCATTTTCTGTTCAACACAACGTTTCCTCACGGAGCACTGGAGCAACCTTGTTCACCCTTAGGAACACAACATAGCTCAAAGTAAAGTTATTTCACTTCGATTGTCTGCAAAGCGGAGGTACTTCCCGAGACGGCCAATTTGAGTGGAATTACTCGCACTATTACTTAATTTAAATTAGAATTACTTCTCTTAAAATCTCTTAGAGTCGTTAACTTGACGTATTGTGTGTTGAAGGTCCAGAATAAATGATTAACAATAAAAGAAAACAGTGATCTGCCTCCATTAATAAAAAATGCTTACACAAATTGTTCTACATACGTAGTTACCCAATCATATGATATTTTAATCAAAATGGCTATAACATTCTGTGTAACGTTACCCCAAAATATTTACGAGAAAACGTTGTGTTGACAGTGGGGGGACTTTGACCCTTATACTGCCAACCCAACTATTCCTCTTTCAATACAGGGTCGGCAACGCGCAAGTGATACTCCTAGTGTTGCAAGCGTCTATAGGCTACGGTAACCGCTTACCATCAGGTGGGCCATATGCTTGTTTGCCACCTTAGTAGGATAAAAAAAAAAAATTTACGACTTCCATAAGTAAAATTGCTTGAAAGAAAAATGGGGTGTATGAGATAAATGCCCTCATCATTCTAAGTCACAAAGGTCACATCAAATATTAATGGATATTACCGGAAACAAGTCTAAACCCTCCAATGATTGGAGCAAAAAAGGAATATTCAAAGTGTACTAGGATTTACCAGGGGAACACCCAGTATACTTTGAATATTCATATTTTGACCAAGGAATAACTATGACAGGCATGTGGCAGACGACATAATTGAGGATTTTCCGTACTTAAAAAAAGGGTTTACACTGGTAAAGGTCAGGGTAAATTAAATGAATAAGACATTACGTGTGATGCAAGTTAAAATGTGTCTATACTACAAAAACTGTAGCATAGACAGACTATTCGGCTATTCCCCTAAGGGCAGAGTTAAATAAATATATATTTAGGACATTTTAATCTGTGCAGCTTAAAATTTGTTTTTTTCATAACAGGTCACAATAACGTCGAATATAGTGTTATTTTTTAAAGGTCAGACTTGCGTGGACTGGATTCAAACTCGAGACCTTCGACTTGGCAGTCCAATGGTCATACCACTAGGCGGTCACTGCTTTCTTAAGTTATTATTTTTTTAATACCTATAATTATAATATCCCATAACCGAAACCGATTAATATCGCTTGACCGAAAAACTTCGCAATGTCTCGAAAATGTTCCATTAAGCCAATTTCGACCCAGAATACATAATAACAGTTCGGAATATAAGCTCAATAAGAAGACATCCTCTTACCTACATTTATTTCACCAAATCAACCTTTATTTATGTGAACACTCGTGTAAAGCTGCGTGTCCATTGCGCGCGAATGCCGAAGTCACATTTTCGACTGCAGAAAAAAACTTTGGGAGGGGGGGAATATTTATTAAATATTCATAAATTTTCTACCTTTAGAAGGTTTGTCAATGTGACGTGTCCGATCTTGGGGAGGTCATGAACCTTACGACCCTCGAACCGCGCATGCTACTATTTCAGTTTTATCAGAATGGTAGGCAAAGATAGACAGATTTGGTAGAAAAATCTATCAAAAATCAACAATCGGCATTGTTGATTTTTAGTCACTGAACGAAGATTTTGAAAAATTTTGACTCCTATTCATTTGTTTCCCGACCCTTTGATATTACTTATGGTAGAGTGCTCGTGATTTTTGCGGAAAATTTATCCATCTAAAGCTAGCTTGAGATATCCACCCTGTAGATCCTTGGCATTTTATATACGAATCATATTAAGGCTCTTGAAACGCAGCGTTTTTACCCCGGCAGCTCTTAACCTTAAACCCTGAGACCAACAATGTACGACTTTCCTTGCAGCAATGTCTCCTTTACAAACGGCTATCGCGTGAGGCAATGTTTGAAAGTTTGCCGCGCGCAATCGGTACGTAGCTTAACACACCCACACACTGCAAATATACACACGTAAGTAGCAAGCCGTTTCATTTCGGGAAGTCGGTAAACAATCCTAATAATCTATTAAAAGACGTTGAGGAACGGAGGAGTCGAGGAATTCGGAGGAATTTCATTAAAACGTCCCAGTTTGCTAGGATTTCTTAATGGGTGTTTGAACATGGTTCGTATGCAAATACCTTGATATGATCAATAAGAGGCGTCGTTGAAAGATATGCGCGTCGTTTGGAAGAATAATGGGTAATTTTGGCGGAATGGTTGGATGTTAAAATGGGTGCGGTTCTGATGTAAGTGGAGATGTGTTGAGTGTGTGTTTATAGAGTGAAAATGAAAGAAAATGTGATACTTGCTTAAATGTATTAAAAGGCATAATGGATGGATAGCTTTTCGCGCAACGTTTGAGCGATTGGCTTCTGCGCCGCGGGTGGGTTGTGTGTGTTGTTGTGTGTGTGTGGGTTCGAGCCCCACACAGAACAAATATTTCCATGACGTGTACCAGGTCAGAGTATTTCTCTATGTGAAAATTTCTGTTTGTAAACCCACCCACGATACAGGAGAAAATCCGAGTATTGGGCAACGTTTATTTTTATAGAAAAGGTTTTAAGAGAGTTAAGGCATAGTGGGAACAATTCCACTCTAATTAGAACTGAAACTGGGTTACCTCCGCCTTGCAGAATATCGAAGTGAAATAACACTGCTTTGAGCTATGTGGCGTTCCTTACAATCTGGCAACTTTAGCAAGGTTGTCACCCGTGCTCCGCGAGGAAATGCTGTGTGGCAGTGGGGGGACTGTGACTCTTATACTGCCAACCCATCTATTCCTCTTTCATTTTACAGGGTCGGCAACGCGCAAGTGATACTCCTGGTGTTACAAGCAAGCATCTGTAGGCTACGGTAACCGCTTACCATCAGGCGGGCCGTATGCTTGTTTGCCACCTTAGTGGTATAAAGAAAATGTATATTGTTATTTTCAGTATCTATTATATTTTTTATGTACGCCAGACTGCCTAATTGTTGCCTCTCTGTTTCTCTTGAATCCATCCAAAGGTTGTCTGTAAGAGATAGCTTTTAGCGATAAGACCGCCCATTGTACCATTCTATCATTTATAAACATGTTTAAATAATATTCTGTTCTAATCTATTCTGAATTTATAAAAAAAATAGTCTCGAATCCAAGTCACCACGTTAAAAACAACGGATCAATCTTAACATCGAACTCTGTCACTTACCATCAAACCCATTCAACCGGTATCTTTAGAATGACAACGTAAACCAAAATAAACTCAGTTTTGTGAAGCGAGCTTAACGGCTGACACGATGTTACCCAGTTGCACTTTAATCTCAGATTACTGTCGCTAAAATAACCGACCTAACAAGCTGATTAAGAATATGGGACGATGTAATCCTTGTTATCCTAAACGGGCTGATGACACAGTATCATGATGTCATTATACTTGCCCTAGTTGATACTTGATATTTAAAACTAATATTGTTCATGAATCACCTGTTTTGTGGTATCACTTGAGGACTTGGTGCTTAAATATTGTAGGCTAAAGAAACGAATTGCAGCCATTGATGACGCATATAGTGCCTATATATATTTACTATAATTAAATTATGCCCTTCAATGGTCTGAGCTTGTCATGTTCACTAAAATGTCCTGCTGATGGTAGAGTTGTGTGTCGCTTTATTCCCTACAACATGGTTGAGTCGAACGGCGCCGATATATACGTCATACTCGTGACGGCTCCCTAAGGGTTAAAGAAGCACTAAAATTAAAAATATATAGATAAGTATTTAAAATAATTTGAGAAAATGGTTGCGTTCAATAGGTCGCGCAGGCTTGCAAAAAGTGTTGTCAATCGAAAAAAAATTAAGTCTTTTAGTAGAATATAATGCAGTGGTACGATTAAACCAACGGTAAAATATAGCAGAGTCTCCCCTACTAATACTGTTGCGAGCGTTTATATCTACCGCTTACCATCAAGTGGCCGGTTGCTTGACATCGTATTACATTTAAAAAATATTATTCTGGGAAGGTAAACGGCAGTATTATCAATCATAATACCGATAAAATTATAAACAAGGTCGGCCCTACTTGCCCAAAAACTTGGCGAGAATCAACAGCAACAAAAACCCAAACTTTTGCCATAAACAAAAACTCCAAACTCCATGACTTATGGCCAGTAAAATGCCGTAAAACTAATGAAAATATACAGTTACATCTTTTGAATAACGGTTGGTTGTTAACGTGGACTTTGAAATTATAGTTAAAGTATTTTAATATTAGCATCGATCATTACAAAACTAGATCTTTCAACTTCGCGTGAATGTAATCAGTTTAACATAAAGTCTTCAAATGTTTTATTTTAATTAGACCATTAAACTAGGCATTTTGAAAATTCGAAACTAGTTGCACGGTTCCAAAAAGTGGATCTAATGGACCGGCAAAAACACCATAGACACATTTAAAAAAAAAGCATAATTACAGCAAAGATTTAAATCGTTAGATATATACTTATACCGCTCGAAAACGTGTCCATATAGAGATGAGTGCATGCACACATTCCATGTAGAGACAGAGAACGACAGTGTGCCATATTCAGTATGAGTGAACGAGACAAAACAGATTCGATACTTCCGATGTCAACCAGTTTACTTACGGAAACGTGACCATTATTTGACGCGGTAGGGCGCATCTAACGATTTAAATCTTTGTATTATAGTATTGTTCTTAGTTTACAATTTCATTCTGAAGAGTTCTTGAGAATGATACAGTCTTATTACAGTAAATAGTCCAGTATAATAAACAGAAACAGATAAAAATCCCACGATAAAAAAGAAAATCCTAGTGTTTCCAAGTGTGAGGTCTTCCCCTTATTGACATCGTGAGGAAACCTACCTGCTTTAGAGGTTTTTCTCGACGGTATGTGAAATCTGCCATCCCGCACTAGGCCAGCGTGACGGACTGTAATCCCTCTCAATTTGAGAGGCAGCCTATGCCCAGCAGTGGGATACTAATGACTTGAGTTATATCGGACGGTAACTCTTATTTACGACAGCGAAACCCCATGAGAACAATAAAATCCTACTTGAAGGAGCGTAAAAGGGTTTTTTTACCATTTACAGTCCCTTGGGACGAACCCTGCGTGGGGTTTTTTGTGAAAAACCTATTCCTTTCCTTATACTTTGTTTCGTGTGTTAGTAATATTATTTTTGGTGAACATATTTTGGGTTAAATAGTAGGGTGACGTTGGATGAAGTCAAAAAAAAAACTCGGCCAATTTCAGTTTAAATGTCCTACGGGATTAAGAAAAACGTGATCAATGCGAAGACCACCGCGGGCCACAGATAGTTTTCCATAATTAGTTCGAATCATGCGTTACGGGCACAAATCCAATTTCTTGAGTTGCTACTGAGAATTTTTAAGAGAGGTAGGGCATAGTGGAAGTAATTCCACTCAAATTGGAGCTGCCCGACTGGGGAAGTACCTCCACCTTGCAGAAAATCGAAGTAAAATAACATTGCTTTGAGCTGTGTTATGTTTCTTACGGTGAGCAAGGTTGCCAGTGCTCCACGAGGAAACGTTGTGTTGGCAGTGGGGGGACTTTGACCCTTATACTGCAAACCCAAGTATTCCTCTTTCAATCCAGGGTCGGCAACGCGCAAGTGATACTCCTGGTGTTGCAAGCGTCTATAGGCTACGGTAACTGCTTACCATCAGGTGGGCCGTATGCTTGTTTGCCAACTTAGTAGAATAAAAATAAAAAAATAGAAAATCATAGAAAATCGATCCTGGAATCGAACCACATCTAGCGTAACAGTCGCGTTTAGGCCTACTAGCCTACCGAGGCTTAATAACGAACACAGAAATATATTTTTGTAAATTATTTCTACTCAATACATATATTTTTACTTATTGCGTTCTTTGCTAACTGCAGTCGAGACAAGCGTTTGTTGCTTTTTTATAGTACCTATATATTTGTGCCCGCTTAATGGCAATACGCTCACCCCCTATTACATAGGACATAAACATACCGGCGAACTGTGGGTATACATTGGTACACCTCTGCCAGACCGTTAGGGAAATACAAGCGTGATGGTATGTTTTTAAAAGATAAATCTGTATATTTATCATCCGAATATTGTTTCCATTTTTGCGTCATCATAAAGTAGGTCTTACGATACGCCACGTTAGATCCATTTAAAACACTCCAAAAACTTTGAAGCCGACGAAAACATGCTCCGAAGACAATTTAGGTCAGAGCATCGACAAACCATGATGCGTAAAGAATGGAGTGCTCAAAAATCGATACTAATTTAGCGTCTACAGTCGTCTAAGTAAATAAGTAATAATAACAATACGATAGTAGAGAATGCGTGATGAATCATGTTTTAATCATCATCATATCAGGCACAGGTGGTCTACTGCTGAATAAAGACCTCCCCATAGACGTCAACAAAGACCGGTTATATGCCACCTGCAACCAAGGGCCACTATGTTTTACTCGAAACTAAATCACCTACCTCACGTTCCCCGTCAAACTAGCAGCTAACACTCCATTTATTCATACTCCGTGATTCGTTATTATTCCTTTCAGTATAAGCTGCATAATGTTTAGTGTTGTTCGTTTATTGTTTCATGCGGATACTGTAAAGTGGCTGTTAAAGTCGACGGATCTTTCCTATTTGATATGATAGCAACGAGTAAAGACTAGCATAGTTTATAACACTATTTTGTAGAGAAAGCAGGTAGAGGGCTCGTGGTTAAGTAATAACTGTTCTATGCTAATAAATCCTTCCCATAGTGTTACGTGGAGGACACGTTTCAGGAACGTGGCCGACCGGGAACTATTTAGTGGAGATAAATTACACTCGGAACACAAAATATACAAATTTATTTACACTAGTGTTAAAATTTAAAATACATTAGGGCAAGAGTAGGGTGAGTTAAGCTCAGGGTGGGTTCGGCGAAGACTTCAAGGCGAGGTCCGACCGGTAGAGGGCGGCACTTAACTTCGGGCAGCTGCAGCGGGCAGAAAGAGGCCAGCGCGTCGTTTGCAAATGTATTTATGGCACGCGCGGGGTGAGGCCTGAGGCGCGGAGAAAAAGCGGCGAGCGCCGACCATGTCACAATAGTCAGTCTATTGGTGACAATTCTCTGAGGCCTCTTCGTGCCTCGAAGAGAAAATAAAGTCGGTAGTCTCCGTTGTCATACGAACACCTATTATAATGTCAGTAGTAGTCAGAAAATCAGTTTATCCTTAGGATATCTGTCTGTCTCATGGTAGTCTGATAACAATACTGATATTCAGCTGGATCTGGTTAGATTAGAGGCCAATCCCAACATAGTTGGGGAAAAAATTAATAATATCATGAAGACAATCTACTTATTACAAATATCCCAACTTTGATCATTAAAATCATGGGCACATCAATTTGCATCAGCCTGTATAAAGTACTGACAGCAGCAATTATTCAATCTATAACCTCGTCAGTAATTGGATATCTTGTTACAATACACAACTGGTTGTACAACTGGTCGCTAGATCGATTGGGTTGAACGGCCTGTAGGGATAGCAACAGAAATGTTACTGTGAATTGATTAAAATATTTTGATTTAAATAATTGTTTATAGAGCTGTCACTCATATTATTACTCATTGTGAAGTATTCTTTTGTTAGTTATGTACTTTTTCAGACTTAAATTTACTTGAATTTTTTATTTAGTAATATGAATCTGAAAAATTAATACTGTGGTAACTATAATCTGAAACAGGACTAATAATAAAAAGTCTCAATGTTTTATTCAGCCACAAAAGTGATGGCACATGTCACGAAACTGTGATCCACAACTGTGTCATTGGTTTAGTAGCACATAAGTGTTGAATTCCATTCCCAGGTTTAATTATATAGCTAAGGAATTTTCAGTAGCAACACGGAGTTTGGATTTGTGCCCTGTCTGTAATGGTTAGCACGTCCTGTATTACATGGGACCTGTGTTTACATGAGAACACCTCTGCCTAACCTGATATCTCGAGGAAACCCGGCGTGCTGATATATCAGATCCGCAATCACAGTTTCATTAAAACCTACTATTTGAAATTCGAGCAATCAATTTTTTTTGCTAACGCTGCAATCTTCAGTTTATTATTGTTCAGTAAACAACTTCATTGAAGTACCCGAGACGGTTATATTACTATTTACTGCTTTTAAAGTCCACTACAGACTATTTTTATACTTCCCAGCCCGGATACTGAACGTTTTTACAGTTAATTTTGTCTTGCTAATTTATAAGGAAGCGGCCTGACCCCAGCGAGTAGGGGCGGAGCGATTTTTAGAGCGTTTTGGCGATAGCGATGCGTTTTGGTGATTTTATGGCAGTGTCTTTTTTCTCTAGAATTTACTGTCAGGGCTTCGTAGTTAAGTAATAGCTACGCCGATTCACGGATCTGCAAGGTCAACCTACATCTGCCGCGGACAATCTGTAGATGGGTTTTCAGCAAAACAGTACACAGTAGAAACAGTACAACAGGCCGAACAGTGCTCCACAGTTCTTCTACTTAATAGAAGTGGAGCACTGTTCGGCCAAAGTCTTTCCTTATGATGAATCACAAATTATGATTTACGGACATGAGTACACAATGGACCATACATTTCCAGTATCACTGACCTGCGATACTGGAAATGTACAATAAGCATAGACAAAGTGAGTTTGGCCCCGCGATCGCTCACGCTCCGCGCGTTACTATGGTCGAGGATGCAATCTGAAGAATGCAAAGAAAATACACTGCGCTTTTTTAAAGTTTGTTAACATTGTAAATTAAAAAAGAATTTTGTAGTGACTAGATTTTTTATCACGTTTAGTAAAAGATCGCTTTCCTTACAGTATCAGTTGGCTTGTTTGAGAAAGTATTTCTTTACTTTGAAGTTAGTAAAGCTATATCATTAGTTTATTTATCCTTGTGGCAAAGGCAACTGGTTATACCGGACACTTTATCAAACTCCTCAGTATTTACCTTTGCTTCATAAGTAAAAACCCGGAATAACAGATTATATAACCAGATCACAATGAACTATCTGCTTTATATTCTTTTTTAATGGCCCCAAATAGTTATGTAGAAGGTAAATCCATCCATTTAGGATGGCGACTCCCTACTATAACATAAGACTGAAAAACATACTCCGGGTGTATAATAGTAGGTAACAAGGAACACTCTTTCTAACCAAAACAAAATTTTGCTTTTTAAATCTTATACATTTTCTAGCTGTTTCCCAGTAACCCCATCGGGCTTTTTGAGACAATAAGTAGCCCATGTCCTTTTCTAAGGTCTAATCTATGTCCGTAAATTTAATCAAAATAGGTTCAGTGGTTTAAGCGTGAAAGCGTAGCAGACAGACAGAGAGAGGTACTTACGCATTTATAATATCAATAGGGATATTTGAGTTATACTTTTTGTCAGCTATGCATTTCTAGACCGCTCATGCGATTACGTTGAAACTTTAGTGATATACGCCCAAGATTATTTCTGAAAAAAAAAACAGGCAGTGCAACACAACGGCACATCTCGTAAATAATAAAAAATACAAAACAGTGTTTGTCTATCAAGCCAATAACAATAAATTTACCCAGGCTAGTGTGACAATGATTCTAACAGGACTCGAGACAGTCCCGGCGCCATTGTAATTGCGATCAATCCACATTGTATTTATAGATAGCAATAAAGATTGTAGATAGCAATAATGATTTCGATAGCAATTATTATTTATTGCTATTTCGATTGCTGCTAGTTTATTTGAAATTTATTATTGCGAGTTCAAAGACTCGAAACATTTGTTTTCATGTGTGAACGATTTAAAGGTAATTAGGAAATTTTGTATTACTCGAAACTGATTTTCCTATATAGAAATAATTTATTTAGTCTCTATTCTAGTCTTGTAACATAAAGCAGTGACAGCCTGGTGATATAGCCATTGGACTGTCAAGTCAATAGTATTGATTTCGAATCCTAGGCAAGCACCTCTGACTCTTTGAAATCAAAAACATAACTTTAGAGAACGTAGACACATTCAAATTACTCGGCATCACCATAGACACCCACATTAACTGGAAGACCCACATTGAACATATAAAATCAAAATCGAAATTTTCATACGCTCTTTTCCAAATTAAATGTAGTACAAACATAGATACAGCACTATCAGCTTACTTTGCCTATGCGTACTCATGGTTGAGATACGGCATCATGTTGTGGGGAGATAGCGTAAACATGCAGGACCTATTTATTATACAAAAAAAATGTATACGCATAATAGCCCATATTGACAATCAGGATAGCTGCAGACCCTTTTTTATTAAATATAACCTCCTAACACTCCCATCTATATACATTTATGATATAAATCTATTCGTTTTCAAAAATATTAAAAAATTCCCAAAAGTAAAAGACAACCATAATATAAATACACGACACAAAAATAGGCTATACCTACCACCATCTAGAATTAACATGCTCAACCAAAGTCCTTATTATATGGCAGTTAAGATATTTAATAGGTTACCAAATGATCTCCAAAATGAAACAAAAGAAATAGTATTTAATAGAAAATTGAAAATATATTTAATAAAACAATGCTTTTACTCAATAAATGAATATTTTGAAAATAAATAAATAATGCATACTATATAATAACTTTAATTGAATTTTATTGTTGGATATTAAAATATAATAAATATACAATAAGCTTAAATAATAATAATGTAATTAAAATTTAAAACAACATGATAAATCTAAATAATTAACATAATCATAATAAAATAAATAATAATAATAATAACACACAACAGACATATAACTAAATATAACCAAATAAGTTCTACAAATTATCAAACAAAATTGTATTAGGTAATAAAAATAAGAATTGTTTGTACCTACTTATCTGAGATTGTATTATGTAGAGCCCTTGAAATTTGCAACGCCTGAAAAAGGTGCTAAGCTGTACACTAAATTATATTTAAGAACCTTACTAACCTTAGTATGCAAATAAATAGTTTGAGTTTGAAAAATCATGTGCGTATTGATACTAAATGATCACTCGGTTAAACGACGAAGGAAAACATTTTAAAGAAACCTGCAAGCCTTAGAGATTTTTCTCAACGGTGTGTGGAGCCTGCCAACCCGCGTTAGGCCAGCGTGGTGAACTATAGTCTAATCCCTCTCATTCTGAGAAGAGACCCGTGCACAGCAATGGGACAGTATATGGGTTTATGATGAACATAATACACCATCACGAATTTGTTCAAATCATCGAAAAGGCAAATATTTATACATATACACGGCTACATGCAGCAACGAACTCGACTCTTACGAAAGAGATTGGGCCAGTGAGTGACCTGAAAAGAAAGAAGGGAAGCCTTTGCCCAGCACTGGGAACGACCCCGGCTAAAAAAACGGTTTATCCCCTGTCGCTTTTTACCCACGCAATTAGCACAATTGTGCCTCTATACAGGAAATCAAATCTGAATATTTAACTAGGTAATTATCCATCAAGAATTTTCATTACCCTATAACTCTAACATGTCTTATTAGTAATTCGGCGTGAATATATTGTCGAGTTGCAAATAGAATATAATTAAATTTTAATGTAGGGATGCTGGTGTGGGGTAAGGGTTTACCCCCATTTATTCTAATTTAGGCATGTATAGTTCGTGTGAGGGGTAAAATTCTATGAGAACAGAAAATCAAATCTGTTTTCGGTGTTTAATTTAAATACGACGTGAAAGAGGGTGGTAAGTGGTAAGGAGTGGTAGTAGTGGGGATGATACAGGGTGGAAAATAGTGGATATACCAAAATTTGTGAAATGTTTTTCTCCTGTAGCATGGATGCATTTACAAACAAAAAGTTTCACATACACAAACACCCAGACCCGGAACAACAACCTGTAGGACATACAAATAATTGTTCCGTGCGGGAATCGAAGCGACAACGCAAGTGAAAACGCATTTCGAAAGACTTGACACTCAGAAGAGAGAACGATGCCGACCGGAACCTAGTGGGATTTTTGAACTTTGTTAATCTCGAATTTGAAAAAATTTGAAGAAATGTGTATTTAACATTACGCTACGACCATTAAAGTACGGCTAGTATGAAATTCCAAGGACAAACAAACATAAAAACGTTCAATTACTCATGGAAAAACACCATTAAACGGTTTCCTAAGTAAAAATTTATTAAAATACGCCTCCGCGGATCTTAAACTTCAGCTCACGTAGACGTCCTTTAAAAATTTTGTCCTTGGAGCGACCGGGGGTGGAATAGCAATATCCCCTGTAAGATACATGTATTGGTGCTATGGTGGAAAATATGAGGGCCGTAAAACATGGATGGGGAGGAAGCCACTTAGAATTAAACATTATTTGGAAAACGATCAAATGATCCGAATAATGCTGGCTAATTTGGCTAAATGTAAATTTCAATATTTGCATGCCACACTATAGAATGCAGAGGACTGGATCAATTTGATATGTAATACCATTGTATTACGTATATAATTCGCCCCCTATTACAAGGAATCTAAACACATCTGTGAACTGTGAATGTAAATTAGTATCTCTGTCTAACGCTTCGGGGATATGGTCGTTATGATATGTTATTTTTTTACATACACAATAAAATCAAGATGTCATTGTTCTCATAATTTTGTTATTAACAACTTTTACTATAGGACAATCCCTGAAATCGCTAAAAAAGACTATCACATAGATTCATTTCCACTCAACTCGACAAAATATATTGGGATAGCTATTTTTTTTTTGGGTTATCGTAATGACATAACGTTAATGACACTAGACAAAAATGGCTGCCATTCGGATTCCCGCCGTAATGAGGACTGACATTCTCGCGAACACATGGAAATTAATACCGTACACACATTATTTTATTTGCGATACATCACACGGCGACCGCAGAACAAATTACTCTAGACTTATCGGTTTCCTGTCGTGGTCACTCAATGTTGGCTACTTCCAGCCCAATGAATGTTTGGACACGCTGATATTATGAGGGTATTTTTAAATGATGAGATATTTCTCATAAAAGCAGGTTGTTCTCTATACTTTTTTTTGTGTGTTAGTTCGCGATGTATGTGCCGATTGCGAGTAACATTTTTAGTATA
The DNA here is from genome assembly GCA_964056405.1 of Acronicta alni. Lineage (NCBI taxonomy): Eukaryota > Metazoa > Arthropoda > Insecta > Lepidoptera > Noctuidae > Acronicta > Acronicta alni. Next base: position 3,462,187 of record OZ043939.1, read on the forward strand.
AAATATGCTTCAGAGATCTCTCAGAGACCATCTCTCATATTTGCTTGTTTTTGCTTTGTGACACTTACGCTTGACGGATAAAATTTATAAAAAGTAATTCTACTTCAACATTACCTTGTCGTTGACTGAATTCAATAGTGACATAAGTCAAATTATTATGAACTAGGAAGTTGGTGCTTTAATGCATTACAATTTAGGACGAGAATTCATTACTAGTAGACTAACGAGTGCAATGAAAACACATGTTTATCACAGTCGTTACCACAGATTTAATTACAGCTTGAACAACGTAATTGTTTGGTGCAAGTATCAAAAAATTAAATCCCCCACTAAATAGTTATACCCCAATAACCCCAAAATTCAATTATAACCAATAAATTACACAGGCGTCCAAATAAATTTATACCACGCGTCAATTTAATGCCATGTTATAAATTATCGGGCAGCACTAATATTTAAGTTCGCAGTAATCCCCGGTGTGTGACGTCACTGTGTTGCTGACGTCACAATATTGGGGCTTTGTTATTATGGAAATTATTAATTAGCTGATAATTGTGTCAGAATTTCGGGGGATTATGGCGTGCGGCTTACTCATATGCATAAGTATGTATTGTATGTGTATACATTACTCGTTTACATGTCTGAAAATCCAGCTACACATTTCCAGTATATGCTAACCTTGCATTCAAAAAGTTGCTTCCCGCTTTCTGTCTCTCTGTAAATAAACATCCACGGATTTTAATACGGTATTCACTACCATTTAGATAATTCCTTTCGGGACGTTTATATACAGTATAATAATTATGTACATGCTTGTTATTAGTTTATTGCTCCCGTGCGAAGCCGGGGCAGGTTTCTAGATGCGTATAATGAAAGGTCAGCTTATAATGGAAATAATCTATCGAGAAGATTCATACTAAAATTCTCAGTAGCAGCTCAAAGTTTGGGTTTTAGCCAAGTAATGGCAATAGAGTCGCACCCAATTACATGAAATAACCCGTTTATATTTGTACAAATCTGCCTAATCCTTCGGGGAATACAATGCCGTAATGGTATGTGAAAACAATGGAGGCTTTGATCAGGAGTGAAACACTCCAAGCTAAATAATAAAAAAATCGTGATACCCTCACTGTATTGTGAAAAACAAGATCAATGTTAGTAGCACCACAAGCTAGTATATAATAGTTTCCATACCAATACAGAAACAGATGATTAATCACGGTGACCACATATTGCTAGTGATCATGTCTAATATCAGAGACGATATATCATTACGAGAAATTAACAGTGGGGGGTACACGAAACAAATAAAACTATCCCAAAACGGCTATTATCGAGGGCATTAATGAAATACCAGAGCCACCCTTATCTTGCAATTTTATTGTCCACATTCTTTGTCCATATGTACTGTATGACAGTATCGGGAATGTCCTCAATATTACAAGAACGTATGGTTACCGTACTAAATAATTATAGTTCTAGGTGTTTTTTTAAGTATTAGGCATAGGTACATGAATATTAATAATTGCGATATCCACGTCGTTTACGACTAATTAACAGATAAGTTGACAATAGTACAGTGTTGAGAGTATATAATATGAAATACTTGCCAAAGTGGTGTTTTAAATTTAAAACAAAAATCATTTATTTTCAAAAACATAACTTAATCTACTTAAAACATTGATGGAGCACTCCTTTTAGGCATAACATTGCCTGTGATAGGAGGCCCCACTCTTCCACATACCTAACTTAAGACTAAGTTTGTGCGCTAGGTAATACTTATTTATTAATTTGTATATGTATATTTATAGATATTATATTTTATTCCATTAAAGTGTACTCGGTTCAGATGTTTGTGTGTGTGTGTGTATTCAATAAAAGCTATCCGTTCCAAATTCATTGCGATAAAACATTTTAGCGCGCTATGTTCGATTCATTTAGATTTAAATTCTCAAGTAACATTTTTTATAAGTGCCCACGCTATTATCGTTGATATCAATATGTTGAAAATATTTTTTGTAAGTACGAAAGCACACGACGGATGGCCGAGCGAATTCTTGCGCGATTTAGGCAATTCAAATATTTTATATCTACGACGTCATGATCTTGTCATGACCTGATAGGAACACTATAGCTAATTTTATGAATAATTTCGATACAAACATATCTGTTATGACAAACATCATAAAGAAACATGGCTTGTAGTTGTAGTTTTCTTGATCTAAGTCTAAGATCTTGTATTTTTGTAACAATTGAAAGTAAGGTTCGTATCTGCATTCACTTGCAAATCGACAAACTATGATTTCAAACCACAAAATACCTTCAATTCCTGTGAAACTCACAGATTGGCACTGGCTGTATGAACTGTGTGAATGCCGTAGGTGATAATAATTTGGCTCAGTGCTGCACCTGACTGATTATTGAACGCTCTCGGTTCACTTGTTCTGCTGGCTGTACCGTACCGCAATTTCGTATGACGCCAATTGGATGTAGGTACGGTTGGTATAAAAAGTTGGAGTATTTTTAAACAAAATATTTTCTGCTCATGAGTTAAATAAACATGATTGCTGAAACAGAGTCCCTGGATTCTACTTCGAAAGTCAAGCAAAGAGATATTAGGTGTTTCTGTGAAATTTTCAGTGGAATTAACGAAGTAAGGAGAGTAAGGAAGTTAGTGGTAATAAACGATTTATTTTAGTTTCGAGCGTACGGCACAAGTGGGTCGCAGCTGAAAACCAGCGTTGGGTATCATTAGGTACACATCAAGCTACCACAATCTGTCAAATTTCTTTGATTTATTTCCAACTTTAATGAAAACCATAAGTTTCACATTCAATTAGGAAAATTTGATAGTTTTGGATAGCTTGAGCTGCTGGCGTCTGTACCTACTTGTTTTGATACTTAACAATACCCTGAGCTGATTGTCCTTTTGGCCTTTTTATTTTTTATGTTATTTTTATCAATGGCTTTATTATCAGTGTCCATATATGCATCTTTCTTTCTAGCTTGGAGTCTGGATTGAGTCCAGTGATTGGCAATAAGCTTAAAGGGTCAAACATATTTGGGACATTTAGGACATTTTTTACACAACACCATCTAGTCCCAAACTAAACAGAGCTTGTACTATGGGTACTAGACAATAGATATAATACTTATATACTTTTTTTTGTAAATACATACTTATAATACATAAGAAATACCCAGACAAACACAAATACTCATGTTCTATCCACACAAATATTTGTGTCATGTGGGAATCGAACCCACGACCCCATGATCAGCAGTCCGGCACTCGAACCTCTAGACCACAGAGGTCGTCGGACATACCGGTGCACTGTAAGTACCCAATGCCTGCCTAAACGTTCGGGGAATAAAGATGGTTGTCATGTTATATTTATGTTAAGTTAATTTTAAAAAAGAGGTTTAGATACTCATTTTGTCATTGTATAAAATAGAATAAAGAAAGGTTCATTTTATGATCTGAATTTTTCTGCCAACCCGTGCTCCCGGTCTGATCAGGCAATTTACGCTGATTGATCGTGACATTTTTCTTTAATTATAACAACATATAACAGCTGCGTCACTGTCGCACATACCCGACTACACAGAACAAGAATTGACTTTCAACAGCAAAAGAGTTGAATATTGAATACCAGCTGGTACCGACCCGAAACTCTGCTCTCGTTGCTATATAATATATAGTCTATGTCCATCTGGAATAATGACGCTTTTAAATAGTGATAGAATTTGTGTGAATGTCGAATTTGAACCCTCCATTTATAAAAAACTTACATTACTCCGTCCTCTCTCTCTCTCTATACTAACTAAGCTGCGTCTTAAATTACACTGCATGCCAATAATACATTTCTATACAAATTTGTGGTAGGTATACGGGCTACATAAAAAGTCTGCCAACCTGCACTAGGCCAGCGTGGTGGACTATAGCCTAATCGCTCTCAATATGAGAGGAGACCCGTGCCCAGCAGTGGGACAGTATATGAGTTGATGATGATGAGCAGCAACCGCAGCCTATAGACGCCAGCAACACCAGGAGTATCACTCACGTGTTGTCATCTTGAAACCTCAATTATTAAGTCTCATTTGCTCAGTAATTTCATTGGCTATATTACCTTTCAAAGTTGGATTAAGATGGTCACTCTCCACTATCGATGCGCCGGGTATCGTAGGTTGGGGTCCTTAGGCGATTCGCACCGTGAGCAGTTTGAACCGCGGTGTGAATTGCCCAAGAGCTCTTTTTGAATGGGTTCTTTCGCACCGCGGTTCGAATCGCCCAAGAACATTTTGTAATGGGGTCGATTCGGACCACAGTGGGGAACAGTTTTCTTTTTAGATGGGTGAATTTTCACAGAGAAGATATGTAGTTTTATTACACGTCCTTTATAGTACAACCAGGCACAAAATAACAGGAAAAACAAAATAATTTATAAGTTACATACATATGTCATAAGCCCACTACGTAAACCTTTCGTGCTATTGCACTGTAAAATATTGATTTGATTACTGAGTTAATATATTAATTAGCTACGTAAAAATATGTTAAGTAGATGCAAAAAGTGCCGATATACATTCCAAGAATCCAAGGTAAAATTAACCCTTTGTTAAAAAGTAGACACCATTTAAATAAACAAATTTCAAACAAATTCCAAATAAACAATAGCTGGCGCTCGGTCACGTGCTTCTGATTGTTGTTGAAAAGAAATTGGAATTGAAAGCCATTACCATCTTACTCCTAAAAAGAAGAAAGAAAGAAAGAAGAAAGAAATATATTTATTTGGACAAAGCTCAGAAAAACACAATGTACATTAAGACGGCTTGAATACTAGTTACAGAATATATCTACAAAATTAGCACTAGTTACTAACATGATTGTGTCTCCCAAGCAAGCCCAAAAAGGCATCCAAGATCAGCTTAGTGTCAAGCACATTTAAGCACTAGACGCTGTTTTTCACTTGGACCCCTCGTTTATTACAAAGAAAATTTATTATTGGTATTAATTTTGCAGATGTTTATCGTTTTTATAGTAAGATGGTTAGTATTCAATCTGTGAGTACACCACATTTAAATTGTATATATTTATTTGAAATATGATTATTAGGTACCCTATTATATCGCTTTTGTTTTCACTAACCACTTTTCTACTGACCAGTACGAATTATAATTGGAATCCATATATGAGTGATATGAGTCAAACTGGACTCAAGAAAGTTTATTAGTTCATATTTTCGCCCCGTGGTCCGAATCGACCCATTCCAAAAGATACCATCGGCGATTCACACCGCTTCAACCACTACGGTGCGAATAGACCCATTAAAAAACAGTACTTGGGCGATTCACACCGCGGTTCGAATCGCTCGTGGTGCGAAACGCCTAAAGACCCGTAGGTTGATTTTTTTTTATAACACTAACATGACAAACATTAAAAACAAAATAAATATAGCAGATATAGCCTAGTGATATGACCGTTGGACTGCCAAGTCAAAGGTCTCGAGTTCGAATCCAAGGCACGCACCTCTGACTACTCGAATTAATGTGCGCACCTATTAATAATTAATTATCTGCAGGCGTTAGAGATATTTCTCGATGGCGTGTGAAGTCTGTCAACCCGCACTAGGCTAGCGTGGTGGACTATAGCCAAATCCCCCTGAATCTGAGAGGAGACCCGTGCCCAGCAGTGGGACAGTATATGGGTTGATGATGAAGATGATATACAAGCATACGGCCCACCTGATGGTAAGCGGTTACCGTAGCCCTTAGACGCTTGCAACATCAGGGGTGTCACTTGCGCGTATCTATCTACTCTCAGGATATCAGTATACCCCATGTGAAAGATACAAACTAAAAAAAAGATATCGGTATTACCCAGAAATTGGGTTGCGGAGATCTGATGGCAGTGGTTTCGTGTAAAATACTGATATTCAGCCGCATCTGGTTAGATTTTCAAGAGATAGGGCATAGTGACAGTAATTCCACTCAAATTGGAGCTGCCCGACATTTTTTTTTTTATGGGATATGTGGCAATCGAGCAGACGGATCGCCTGATGGTAAGCGATTTCCGCCGCCCATGGACAGCCGCAACACCAGAGGAGTCACAAGCGCGTTGCCGGCCTTTAAAAGGGAGTACGCTCTTTTCTTGAAGGTTTGAAGGTCATATTGGTCCGGAAATACTGCAGGCGACAGTTCATTCCACAGTTTAGTTGTGCGAGGCAGAGAGTTTCTAGAGAAACGCACAGTAGTGGACTGCCAACCATCTAGATGATGTGGATGGAACTGCTGTCGCGTGGAACGATGGCGGAAAGTAGCAGCAGGGATCAATCCGAACAATTCCTCGGAGCATTCCCCATAGTACATGCGATAGAAGATGGGACGACTGGGGAAGTACCTCCGCCTTGCAGAAAATCGAAGTAAAATAACACTGCTTTGAGCTGTGTTGTGTTTCTTACGGTGAGCAAGGTTGACAGTGCTCCACGAGGAAACGTTGTGTTGGCAGTGGGGGGACTTTGACCTTTATACTGCCAACCCAACTATTCCTCTTTCAATTCAGGGTCGGCAACGCGCAAGTGATACTCCTGGTGTTGCAAGCGTCTATACGCTACGGTGACCGCTTACCATCAGGTGGGCTGTGTGCTAGTTTGCCACCTTAGTAGAATAAAAAAAAAACACTGGAAGCCGCCCCAATATAGTTGGGACAATGCTCCGAGGAAGAAGAATAAGATCTATGTCTCTTCTGAGTCTTATCGAGAAAACATGTGTAAAAAGGTTTTATCACAATATTTAACATTCCAAAGCGAACGTCCCCTTAAATTTACAAAGAAATTAATTAAAATGACTAATTTGTTTTTGAAAATTTCGGCCTCTTGTCTCTGTATAATTGCTTCTTTAATTTATTCGCGTTAACTTGTTGGCTTTTCGCTGTTCCCCTTTATTTATGGCTGGTACCGCTTTGTAATAGCGTGATAATATTTTACGAGATTATCGCGAAAGAGTAGATAAATTTCGGCTTGAACACAATGAGAGTTAGTATTGTAATTTGGTTTGGGGCTGAAATATCGTGTTGTTAATTGTATTGTTGGTTTAATTGTGTTTTTCCTTGTTTTAGAGGTTTCTCCTACGTCTAAGATAAAATTACCTTTTTTTCTTTATTAAAAACTAGCGACCTGCTCCGGTTTTGCACGGATGATGCATTCGCACGGGTACGAACCTACTGTCATTAACCGTTTCGCACATAATCCAAACTCCGAGCTTTAACTGAATTTCATAGAATGAATTTCATGAATCATAAATTAAGGGCCTCGTGGCTAAGTAATAACTAAGGTGCTCAAACGATCTGCAAGGTTAAGCTGCACTAGTCGCGGTCATTCTGTGGATGGGTGACCATTCTTAACACATAGACACCCCTCCGTGCCTCGGAGAGCACCTAACAGTCGATCGGGGTTGTCATACGAACACCTATGACAATCGTTAATGGTAGTCAGAAGCCTAAAAAGCCTGACAACCAGTCTAGCCTCAAGGTATCGCTATTATCCAAAAATAGGATTACGGAGGTCTGATGGCAGTCGCTTCGTGTAAAATACTGATATTCAGCCGCATCTGGTTAGACTGGGAGCCGACCCCAAAATAGTCTAACCAAAATAAGCAGGTATACTGGGATACCCATCCCAGTATACCTGCGTATTCTGGTTAGGCACATCAGACGCTATGTCTGACCACTTAGTCACCACGAGTCGGACCCGCCATGACGATTTTTTTCTTCAGATTCAGAATTTACGTCGTTATGGTGACGTCAGTAACTTGAAAAGCAAGTTTTTTTTTTGCTTTTCCTTCGCTAAATAACTTTACAATCTTAGCATGGAAAATGCCAAAAAATACTAAAAGATTTTTGTAAAGTCCCTGTGTTCCCGACTTGTTGTTTTTTTCTTTCCAGTCACGTCTCTTATTTTTTTTTATAATTTTCATGCATGAATCGAACACAACACATAGATAGTTACATAAACACACAGAACCTAATAAAAATCAGTTCGCATGAAGTTGAATCAGACTTTTATTGGGTTCACTTAGTTGACTAATTGGAGGTAGTAAAAGTTACTGTAACGAATAACCTTCGTAACTTTTAGATTGAGTTAGTTCTAGTTAACGAACCTACCTACTTATGAGTAGTTCGGTGTTGGATCTCAAATTAATATTTAATGGAGTTGTCGCTTTTTACCCGACTGTGCGACGCAAAGGAGGGTTACGTATTTATCAGCCTATGTATGTATGTTTGTTCTTTTGTGGCACTCTAGAGACCAAACGCGTGGACTGATTTTGATGATTCTTACGACAATCGATGTCTTAATCTTGCAAGTGTTTGAAAGACCTGACAGTAATCAAAATTCAATATGGCGACAACCAGACGCCATATTGTGAAAACGGCATACGTAATTTGTATTAATATTAATAAATAATAAATATATTTATTTAGTAATAAACACTTGTACAGAAAAATTTACTACAATCAAGCTTATTTTTACAAAGTAGTTCTTATATGGTAAATTATACTAATTTTCCCCTTTTTCATTTTCACAGAAAAATATTATTATCTACATGCTAACAGTCTGTTTTCTTCTCCCCTTTTTTTCTATATTCTTCTGTGTGGGTTATGTGTTTACAAAATTTAAATAAGGAATCCATTGTAACACTGCATGTAACTGTTTTTTGCCGTTTTTTGCAGTAGTAGGGAGCCGAATCCGTATCATTGGCTATTCCAATGAAATGCTTTTAGTTCGGACATGTACCCATTTAATGGCAATGGACTCGCTCCCGGAACATAAAACATCAGCGAATTGTGTATAAACGTATAAAAATTTAATGTATATTTGTATTAAACACCAGCATGCGCATATGAACTCAAAATTGAGTTATCAAAATAGTTAATTACATATTCATTATATGCACAAAAGATAATCTTTGTTTCCGCATTAAATGATTAACAGCATAAATAATTGTTGACCACAAACAATGCGAATTAATTGCATATAAAACATTGGTTAATTATTGATGAGGTGTCGAATTTGGTCAATCGAATCATACCTATAATATCCATCAACAACCCATATACCTACTGTCCCATTGCTGGGCACAGGTCCCTCTCAGAACGATAAAATAAGCTATAGTCCACCACGCTGGCCTAGTGCGGGTTGGTAGACTACACACACCATCGAGAAATCTTTAAGGCATGCAGGTTTCCTCACGATGTTGTTCTTCACCGTATAAGCGAGTGATTATTAATTGTTAATAGGCATATGAATTCGAAAAGTCAGAGGTTTGAGCCGCTCCGAGCCTTGGATTCGAACTCGAGACCTTTGACTTGGCAGTCTACCACTAGTGGTATTTCCAAAAAAGCCTAGGGTAACACTGCTTTTTTGGAAATACATATTTCTAATACATACGAAGCACTCAGAGAAACACAAACGCTTCAAATAAACATTACAAACCAGTGTGATTGCACTTCGATTTTCTACAAGGCGGAGGTCCTTCTCCAGTCGGGTAGTTCCAATTTGAGTGGAATTACTCCCACTATGCTGTACCTCTCTTATTTTTGATAATCTCTCTCGGAAGGTTTATGTGTACGACAAACCAAAATCTGACAAATTTCTTTGATTGATTTTCAACTTTCATTCATTGAGGTTCATTTTCAATTGGGAAAATTTGACAGTTTTGGATAGCTTGACCTGCTGGCAACTGTACTTAAAATATATGAATTTGAAACCCATGTTAAGCTAGTGGCTAGAGCCAAATATAGGTAATACAAACTAAAAAGTAAAATTGTTTTAATACACTACTACAGTACCAGTTTCAACTAAAACCATCAAACTTTTGCACTATCTTTTGACTTATCACCCACAAAAAAAAACTAGGACAAAAAGTTAGGCGGTTGGGCCACAAAGTTGGTCATTTCGCCGAACTAAACGTCAATATATCAGAAAGTTCACGAACGCCAATTAAAGCGCTCGATTGAGTTTCGTAGCTGAAACTTAATATTTTCAAAGGTTGCTATGGCAACGAAGTATTAGGTATATAAGGAAGTTCTTCTGAGATATTGTTATTAATTTGCGATAACGTAAAAAGGCTATTCTTGGAAATAAGTGTTCTATTATAAATTGGCAATATACGAGCAGTTTGGCTTTTTTTTTTTTATGTGATAGGGTGGGCAAACGAGCAGACGGATCGCCTGATGGTAAGCGATTACAGCCGCCCATGGACACCCGCAACACCAGAGGAGTTTCAGGTGCGTTGCCGCCCTTTTAAGGGGTTTGGGCCTCCGGTATCTTCACTCACTCGACGAAACACAACGAAAACGTTATTTCACGCCGGTTTTCTGTGAGGCCGTGGTATCAAGTCCGGTCGAGCCGGCCCATTCGTGCCGAAGCATGGCTCTCCCACGGTAAATTTTTGCTATAATAATACTGAGTTTATTGTAAAGTCGAATAACGTCGGTCTGTGGATGGGTGGCTGTTCTTAACACATCCTCTCCGTGCCTCGGAGAGCACGTAAAGCAGTCGGTCCCCGTGGGCATGCGAACATCACAACAATCTTTAGTGGTACTCATAACAGCGCAAGAAGTCTATAATGAGTCTATTCTAAGGTTATCGGTATTGTCCAGAAATTGGGTTGCGGCGGTCTGATGGCAGTTGCTTGGCATGTTTAATCATGATATTCAGCCGCATCTGGTTAGGCCGACCCCAACACAGATGGGAAAAGGCTAGAAATAATTTCCTTTTTTAAATTCAGTGGGTAGTTCGACAGTTATTTTGGGAGTAACTTTTCGATACATCTCACATTCTGTCTACCTCGAGCAAAGTGTTATTGGATTTTTGAATGACATTCCCAGTAGGAGCTCGGAGTTTATATTTGTGCGCGGTTAATGGCAATAGATGGATCCGAAGCCCAGCCCGAATCGAATTCGCGATATACAACAGCAGCTGATTACTCAACCACAGCGCCAATCGTACCGTATTTGATTCAGAATAAATGTTATAGAAGTCGTTTTGAACTATAACTGGGGCAGTAATTGGTTTGACGAAGACGGAGAAGCTGTGACAAGACCATTGCTTTAAAATGAAATCAACTAAATAAAATAATATACATACCATTGCCTGTATTTTTCGAAGGGTTAGGCAGATCTGTACTACTGTACTAGTGTACACCTACAGTTCTTTATCAAAAAATACATTTTATTAAGTAGACTGCCTCATTAGCCTAGTGGTTACAAGCGCGACTGCTACGCTTGAGGTCTTGGGTTCGATTCTCAGGTAGAGCAAAGTGTTATTGGGTTTTTCAGTTTCAGCTCGGAGTTTGGATGGCTCGCCTCCTATTACATGGGAGCTAAACATACCAGCGAACTGTGGGTGTACGTTGGTACCCCTCTGTTTTTAACCCTTCGGGGAATACGAGCATGATGGTTTGTTCACAGACTGCAAAAAAAGGGTTTTATTGAATAATCCTACTCCAACGAATCCAAGTGGATTCAAATGTCTCTTTCACAACAGGATCAATAGGCCCATAATTCAGGTATGGTACACGAAACACCCAATCATAAACAACAAACAAATTGTCCAACAACATTGTATATCTCAATCGTCCCTTACTTTGAATCATAACCAATAGCTTTTTGTTACTGCGTATTGTCGTGCGTTTTTATTGTCGCGTTACGACAAACGCAGCGCGATACATCAGTGGCGTTTTACAGGCCCATCGCTCATTTAATGGCCACACACGTAAATGTGTACAGGCATGCGCGACGTGCGATAAAATTGAATTATTTTTTGCTTTAACCGGTAAAATTGTGAAGCGGAAAAGAAATTCAGATTGAATTATTTTGGCGTAAGTATCTCATTATTAATGTTGATTTTTTTTATACCTTTTTAATATTTCTGGAAATAATTTCGTATTTTTCGGATTTTTGATAAATTTAAAGATGGCGAAATTTCACATTGGAATGTGAAATACTTTTGAAATTGTTTTGTTTGATATGATTACAAAATTTAGATAATTTTTAATAAAATTGTATGTTTATTAAAACGCATAATTCGTATGCATTCGTATTTTTAACACAACATACCGATCCTACGACGCGATGGACCAACAATTTAAAGAAGGTGGCTGGCAGCGGATGGATGCGAGCTGCCCAAGACCAGGATGATTAGCGCACTTTGGGGGAGGCCTTCGTTCAGCAGTGGACGGCAATAGGCTGATTTGATGATAATGACCAATCATTACGCCTGTGACCTCAAAGGTTTAGACAGAGGGTCCCTGAGACATACTCACATTTTAGCGGTATGTTTACATGGAACTATGTAATATATAGGAGGAATCTAGATCCAGTTATCATGAATCCAACTCAACGAGTTGCTATCGAGATTTTAGAGAAAAGCCCAATAACACTTCGAATGACACGGTAATCGAACCTACGATATCACTTTCAGCAGCCGCGCTTGCGACCACTGCATTAATGAGGCAAGGTTATACTGAGTTAATAAATCGCTAATAATTATTATGAACTGACTGACTGACTGCCTCATGAGTCTAGTGGTCCTAAGCGCGAGGTTCTAAGAGGTCCTGGGTTCGATCCCCAGGTCAAGCAAAGTGTTATTGGGTTTTTCAATGATATTCTCAGTAGCAGCTCGGAGTCTGGATTTCTGCCCGGTTAATGGCAATAGGCTCGCCCCCTATTACATGGGACCTAAACATACCGGCGAAATGTGGGTGTACATTAGTACACCTCTGCCTAACCCTTCGGGGAATACAGGCGTGATGGTATGAATTATTATGAATTCGAAAGTAACCCTGTCTGTCTTTCTGCCTTTAACACCAAAACTGCTAAACCGATTTTGATGAAATTTGTAAAGGAGATAAAAAATTTTAGTAGCAGTTCGAATTATGGATATGTGCCCAGTTAAATGGTAATAGGCTCGATTTCTATTACATGTTATCTAAACATACCGGCGAACTGTGGTTGTACATTATTGCACCTCTGCCTAACCCTTTCGGGGAATATAAGCGTGAAGGTATGAAATAAACGCAATAAAATCCGTAAATAGTAGTTTCATTGCATACAAATTTTGTTTCCAATAAAATTAATCACATGTACACTCAACGTCAGAACTCATACATACAATTTAAACAAACACTTCCTGTTCAACTGTACTTTATTAAAATTTCAACACTTTTGTCGATGAGTGCACCGAAAACAGTGACACGTTGAATAAACAAGGATTTACAGCGTCGGTGTGCAAGCATTCCGGGTATTGCCCGGTTATTGTCCGAATTAACCGCGGGCGGAGTGAGAATTTATAGCACGCATGGGGTTTACGACGGGTACGGATTAGGGAAGTTTTGGGAAAAAAAGTAATGCGTGCCTTATGGGGTAAATAAGGCCCCGAGCGTGGTAAAATTGTGTGTTGCCATAAATCGATTTTTAAGACCATTTAATATTTAAGGTGATTCCTTACAAAGTTTGTTGTTTGTTACGTTTTTACGCCTAAACCGCTGAACCTATTTTTATACGTTTTTGCACAGAGATAGAATTGGACTTTGGATAAGGACATAGACTAAGTTTTTTCTTTAAAAGTTCTTTGAGATAAGATTAAAATCACGGGCAACAGCTGGTAAGAAATAAAGCAAGCCCCAGTTTTTTTTAATTCCTGAACATGATCTTACGACGTCTGTGGATCACGAGATCGTGGGTTCGATTCACGGAACACAAATATATTTGTGATGTTCGTGTTTGTGTTTCAATCATCAACCCATATACTGTTCCACTGCTGGGCACGGGTCTCCTCTCAGTATAAGAGGGATAAGGCTATAGATAGATAGATAGATAGAGTATTCTTTATTGTACACCATTATATAGGACAAGTAAGAATAAAAATATGCAAACGTTACAAGAGTACAATTGGCGGTCTTATCTCTATTCGCAATTTCTTCCAGACAACAATTGGATGGACAGGAACCTAGGATAGAGACAGATAACAGGTGGTTGAAGGTGTACTCAATCATTAAGTCTAATATAGTCCACCACGCTGGCCTAGTGCGGGCTGGCAGACTTCATAAACCGTCGAGAAAAATATCTAAGATATGCAGGTTTCCTCACGATGTTTTCCTTCACCGTTTATGCGAGTGATAATTAATTATTAAGCACATGAATTCGAAGTCAGAGGTGCGTGTCTTGGATTCAAACTCAAGACCTTCGACTTGGCAATCCAATGGTCATATCACACAAGGCTATAACTACTCCCCATTCGCAGAGTGATCGATAAAAACGATTTTTACTTAGCCACGACCCCCACAAAACTTTGAGAACGAATCAGCTAATTTAGCACGGATGCCTACTGAATAGTAACAGAACATTATCAATAATCAATTTCACACGACAAATAGATAAACAAGCCGCTTGATAGATTGCCCACAGTTATTTGAGGGTGACCACGATAGATATTATCTTGGGACATAATATTTTATGTCATTCAAGCTAGTATGTATGGGCAAACTAGAGACGATGCCATGACCGACTCTCTGGGGCAATAAGGTCAGCAGTGTCGCCACTCAGTGCAAGCTGCCCGTTCGTTTGTGCACTTTTTTTAAAGATTATGACACATTATTTATGTTATTATCAACATAACAAAACAACGCCTGTATTCCCCGAAGGGTTAAGCAGAGGTGTACCAATTTACACTCATATTTCGCAGGTATTAGATTTAGGTCCCATGTAAAAGGGGGCGAGCCTATTCCAAACTCCGAGCTGCTACTGAAAATTTCATAGAAAACAATCACAATTTGCTCGACCTGGGAATCGAACCCAGAACCTCTAACGTAGCAAGCGGACATAGAAAGATTAGACTAACGAGGTAGTGTTATTATCAAAGGTTTTTAAAAAACGGTTCTAATCTACCCTCCAGTTGCAAAAAGTTTGTATAAGCCGTTTCTAATCTACCCTCCAGTTTTGCGTTAGTTTCATTATGAGTCTTATTATTAGCCCAATTGGTCCAACAACAGGGTTAAAAAGATACATAAAAAAATATAAAGTACACAGTAATAGTAAACGGTTCCTTCTTCTTTTCTAATGTCGGTTAAAAATCCAATTGTCAGTTCGGATGCTTGCTGAGGGTTTTTTATATTAATAAAGATTATTATTATTATTCGATGAGGAGACCATAATGATTTCTGGACTATTTGGTATTGTGCCTAGTATTTATTAGACCACTTTCCACAAAAAAGTCACATTTAATCATTTCATGTTTAGAAATAAATTAATAACAAATTAATTATTTAGATTTTGATTAAATCCCGTCTACTCATGGAGCCTCTATTACTCAGTATTGCCGATTAAATCAAACAAACAATCCGAAATGAGATTTATTTGTGTATGTAATGCTGATTTTGTATTTCGTCATGAGCCGAGTGATTGACACGCTATTCACAAAACACATTTGCTTTTGAATTGATTGAGTAAAATTAAATAATTTAAACATAATTTTGAAAAATGATGCCGACAGATAAAATATTCCCGATATTTGAGTATGTATTACTTCAATATACTGTGTCATTAGCTTAAGTCGTAAGAGTGACTGCTAAGCTAGACGTCCTAGATTCGATTCCCAGGTCAAGCAAAGTGTAATTGGGTTTTTCTAAGAAATTCTCAGTAGTTAAGATTTGTGCCCAGTTATTGACAATGGCTCACCCCCTTTTACATGGGTCCTAAACGCTGGTACTAAACTGACGCAAACTACAACCTGTCATGGCCGTGACGATAGTCACAAATGCCGTGACTATTGGGCAAAGATTCGACTTTTAGTCAGCACTAGTCAGAGATACCCTGCCGCTTGTCCAGGCAACGGAGAATCCACTTCCCATACAACAAAAGAAAGGAGTAAATAGACTATTAATATTCACCTTTAAGTTAAAAATATCTTCGATACATCACATCTCTAAATCCTCACAACTTAATCAACAAAACAAGTGACAAAATAAAACCGATTCGGTTGGATCGCCGCGATATTTCAAAATCGATTTGAATTCCTTTAAATTGGACCCGATTACAGGTAGTTTGAGTGTTATAATTTAAATAAATAAGGGTTGGACGGCTTGGTAGTAAATTTACGTCGTATTTAATAGGCTTGTTATCGAGTCAATATGGAACCGGGTTTGGATTAGGCTTTTGTAGGTAGATCGGATTATTGTAGTAGGATCGGACATTAAAAAATAGAATCCTTGATTTTATAATGTCAAATACAAGTAATAAAAGCAGTGCATAGCATAGTAATTATGACCATTAGACTGCCAAGTCAAAAGTCTCGAGTTCGAATGTAAGGCCTCTGACGCTTCGAAATCATGTGCGTATTAGTGATGGTTAATATACCATAAAACATTATAAAGTAGCATGCTTATTATAGCAAATGATATCGCGGTTCGCACTTTATGCTATAATGCTATTCTGCTTTATATCGCATCCGCATAGCACTCTCTCTCTATCAACCAACTGTCCGTCGGGCGTCACGTTAGTAACAAGTAGGCATAAAAATTAAGCATACTATAATAAAGCACATAAAATCGCATGCTTAAAAAATTAAGCATATAGCATTAAGCAAGTTATTGATTTTTAGCAACACCACTAGTGCGTATTAATAATCGGTGGCCTATGAAGTCTACCAGCCCGCATTAGACTAAGGAGTACATAAGGAGTACATAAGGAGTACATAAGGAGTACATAAGGAGTACATAAGGAGTACATAAGGAGTACATAAGGAGTACATAAGGAGTACATAAGGAGTACATAAGGAGTACATAAGGAGTACATAAGGAGTACATAAGGAGTACATAAGGAGTACATAAGGAGTACATAAGGAGTACATAAGGAGTACATAAGGAGTACATAAGGAGTACATAAGGAGTACATAAGGAGTACATAAGGAGTACATAAGGAGTACATAAGGAGTACATAAGGAGTACATAAGGAGTACATAAGGAGTACATAAGGAGTACATAAGGAGTACATAGGGAGTACATAAGGAGTACATAAGGAGTACATAATAAGCGTGGTGGACTATAGTCTAATCCCTCTCATTGTATGAGGAGACCCGTGCCCAGCAGTGGGACAGTATATGGGTTGATGATGATGATGATGATGAAGTTCAACTTATTCTTCGTGTAGCTGGTACGAACTTTTAAATGCTGTTCGGCCAGAACTATTCCACTTCCACAGCGTCTTCAGTGCCAACGTGGAGGTCATTTTGTCAGTAATTATATCATCAAGACGCCTACCACCTCAGTCTACCCGTGACCATGGACGCTGCAAAGGGTCCGAAACGTCGGGATTAATAATATCAATATACGCTATAAAATCCGTAAATAGTAGTTTTATTTCAATGAATATTATTTTTATAAATAATACAAAAAAAATACAAATGTATCTCCACAACGTTCTAAACCGTTCGACTACCGACCGACTTCAAATCGAGAAAAGCTATTAACCCTATACACACCGTTTTATGTTATAATTCCCCCATAAATAGCGTCGACAGGCCTATCATGGTATAAGGCCAGGCCTACGGTCTCCTGTGGGGCTTTATTACAAGATGGCGTTTCGATAAGCCCTACCGATTTTATGGGACGCAATCATGGTGTTTGAAGACATGATTTTATGGTTGTATCTGCGACGGTTTTGGGGACTTTGTTTTATGAGATTTTATGGTGTATAATTAATGTTATAATTTAGTCGTTGTTTATGAGCAAAATTTGTCCCGGTAGGAGACAAAATTATATTTATATCTATTTCTATATTACTATTGTAATTTAGTATGGTTGTGTTGCCTACAGGGTTATTCGGAAGGGGTATGTATAACATTAGTAGTAACCCTGGATTGATACCCAGGTCAAGCAGCGTTATTCGGTTTTTATATTAAATTCTCAGGATCAGCTCAGCTTAAATATACCAGCAAATTGTGGGTGTACATTTGTATACCTCTTCCTAGCTCGGAATACATGCACGATGGTATATGTTTTTTTATGAAATGTAAGATTATATAACGTGTTACAAAATACTGCGTAAAAAATATAATTAATTAACAAGCCAAACATTTTGTCAGCTGTCATGTCAGGGAACCAGATTATTTAACAGAAAGGCCTGCGTACCTATTTTACCTAATGATTATCTACTTTAATAGTTTTTCTATTTTTCATTCATACATGTGTTGTTTTCCTTTTTTTGGGGTACGTTATACAGCGTTACTACGGTTCTTAAATATTGTGAATGGACTCATTATAAGGCCCCATTTAACCTCTTTTCGGCTTTACGGGTAGTTTTGTAACACCCTGTAAATGAAATAGGCACTTTAAAAGCCTTTCTATTTTTATGGTGACTGTGTTTTTTTGGTTAGCTACTAAATAAAAAATTTATAACCAAGACATAAACCTCATCTTCATTAAAAATATACAAAAGATCGGAAGTGAATTCTGTCCATCCGACTTCTCAAACGGAGGAGCGCCACGAAATTGAACATTAATTAAGCATCGATATAATTAAATTTAAACTTTTGTTCGCAAAGTTAGCCCTTTGTTAACGGGGTCGGCAATCTGCTTTGATTATAAACAGGGTGACGACAATATAGTTAGCTGCTTCTATTATGGAGTTAACAAAACTTTTTTGGGTTCATTCTTTTTAATGATCAACCGACCTGCAAGGTTAATTTATTATATAATTTTTTTATACTTTACTAGCGACCCGCACCCGCTTCGCACGGGTTCAATATACTAATAACATACATGTATTATACATATAAACCTTCCTCTTGAATCACTCTATCTATTAAAAAAAACCGCATCAAAATCCGTTGCGTAGTTTTAAAGATTTAAGCATACATAGGGATATAGGGACAGAGAAAGCGACTTTGTTTTATACTATGTAGTGATGAAGTAGTGATGTAAATAGGTAAACGAATAAAGATATTTTTAAAAATCGTGCATATGGGACTATTTCTCTTTCACATTCTACGTGATAAAAAATCACGGTGTGCAATAAACATAATTATATTCCATTCTATTTTTACATGAAAAAAAAAAAACACAACTATTTGCCAAGCACAGGAAGTGTTATTTATTTTAACTTCACTCTGTTACGTACTTAACCGTGATTTAAATAGTGAAATCTGAGCCAAAAACTTGTTAGTACTCATTTTGGCAAAATGCCTGAATATATTAAAACCTATATTGCTCAGCTTTGCAAGAGGGGCTCGTGGCTAAGTAATAACTACGCTGATCAACCGATCTGCAAGGTTAAGCTGCGATAGTCGCGGTCAGTCTGTGGATGGGTGACCATTGTTAAGATATCGAGAACGGCGGTTGCGGTTGTCATACGAACACCTATGACATTTGTTAGTGGTAAAAAGCCTAAAAGCCTGACCTCCTTCGGTAGGAGGGCAGGCTAAACGTCTCCGTTTGGCACGTACCTAGCACCTTTTTTATAGTACGGAAAATCGTCATGAATCCTGCCGCCTCCCGGGGTGGCGGAGGATCCATGACGATTTTCCGTAGAGGGTATGTCGGACTCCTCGACTAAAAACCGCACTTTCCTTAACTTGCCTTACAGTCATGGCCATGGGATCCATGAAATTCACTACAACCTTGACAGGACGTACCTATCTATCTATCTATCAGCCACGGACGTCCACTGCTGAACAAAGGCCTCCCCCAATGATCGCCACAAATATCGGTCTTGCGCAGACCGCATCCACCGACTCCCTGCGACCTTCACGAGGTCGTCCGTCCACCTAGCTGGGGGCCGTCCCACGCTGCGCTTTCTAATGCGTGGTCGCCACTCCAGGACTTTATTTCCCCAGCGGCCATCCGTTCTTCTGGCCACATGGCCCGCCCATTGCCACTTCAACCGTGCAATCCTGCGAGCTATGTCGGTTACTTTGGTTCTTCTGCGGGTATCCTATATTTCTGACTCTATCAGGCAGAGAAACTCCGAGCATAGCCCTCTCCATTGCACGTTGCGTGACTCTGAGCCTCCTTATAAGTCCCATCGTGAACGCCATCGTGGACGTACCTACTACTATTATTACTTTTTTTTAATTTATTTTGCCTCACACTAGGATTTTCTACATCACACACAAACGATGAACACATCGAGAACCCGCCATGCCTCAGAGAGTACGTAAAGCCGTCGGTCTCGGTTTTCATACGAACACCTATGACAATCGTTAGTGATAGTCAGAAGCCCAAAAATATTGACAACCAGTCTATCCTCAGGATATCAGTATTACCCAGAAAATGGGTTGCGGAGGTCTTCAGCCGCTTTTGGTTAGACTGGAAGCCGACCACAATATAGTTGAGAAAAGGCTCGGTGAAAGAAGACTAGGATTTTCTTTTGTGTCGTGGGTGCATTTACAAGCACTAACTTTCACATACACAAACACCCACACCCGGAACAAATACCTGTATGTCATACAAATATTTGTTCCGTGTGGGGATCGAACTCAAAACCCGTGGCGCAGAAGCCGACCGCTCAGTCGAATTATTTTGATGCTATTTTGACGACGTCTGTGATCTAGTGGTGCGAGTGTCGGACTACTGATTACGAGGTCGTGGGTTCAATTCCCAGCGCAAACAAATATTTATATAAGTATTTGTGTTTGTCTGGGTTTTCTTATGTATTATTTATTTATTGCGGTATATGAAACATACAGTACTATAATCACTATAGGAAAGGAAATAATAAATTTAGCAATGTCACCAATTAATTTTCTAAAATTAATTAAATTAATATTTATTATAAAAAAAAAGCTCAGGATTGGTGCCCTGAAACAGCGACACGGGGTCGCGGCAGACCACGAAGGAGATGGCGGGACGAACTGGATGTCTTCCTTGAGAACTGGAGAGAAGAAGCGCACTATCGCGACCGTTGGAAGGAATGGAGGGAGGCCTTTGCCCAGCAGTGGGACAGCACGGGCTAGTAATAATAATAATAATATTTATTATAATAATTAATGTTATAAAAATATTATAACTATGTATTTACAAAAAAAAAAGAATATAAGTATTACATCCATGTCTAGTACCCAGTAGTACAAGCTCTGCTTAGTTTGGGACTAGATGGTGCTGTGTAAAAATTTGCCCTAAATATTTATCCAGTGGATAGACTATGTAGATTCACGTTAGCCTCACTGTGTGTGAGCATAGATTAGCATCTTTGACTGTAGAGGTTACACAAAGAGTGCAATACCTGCCAAAAAAAGTTGACCACGACTGTATATATAGTCATTATTTATCTATGTAGGGATGTGCACTGTGGTCAACCCACAGTTTTAAGTTCATTCGTTTATGTCCATCCTAAGGTTGCCTGGAAGAAATTGCAATTAGCGATAAGGCCACCCATTGTATGTTTTTTTTATTGCATCAAGTAATTTAATTGTATCTATTATTATGGTGTACAATAAAGTATATATAAATAAATAAAAAAAGGTGAAAGCACTGGTTCCTGCAATACAGTGCAATACTAGCGTAGGGGCCAGGGATTTCTTATAATTGTAAACCTAGATATGTCAATAAATAATTTATTTATTGATTTATTTAAAAGCTTTCGAAACCATTCAGTTGGAGGTTCATTTGCAGTGAAATTCGTAGCCGATAGACCAAAATCCACTTACTGTAAAACCCCTAAAATACCCATCAAATCATAGGTACTATATCCATATCTGTGATCACAACAATCTTAAAGAATACTTACCTTATACGTATGCTTATCGTAAATCACCTTAAAATCGTGTTTTATTTTCTGCCTTGTAACTTACCTGAAAAAAGAGAGAAAGTTCCATATTCAGTATTTTGTTGTCTTTAAATCATATCAAGAGTTCAAGAAGATTGCAGAGGATAGAGAAATAGAGTGTTAATATATGGAATTAGATATTTAGATGTTTTATTGTTTAACTAAGTATTAACGTAAGCAACGTAACGTTTGGGCATGTCGAAAGAAAGGCGACTAACAAAAGGGATTTATATGGCGAATGTCAGTGGAACCGCCGAGAGGGGACGCCCTAGAAAACCTTACGCCGACCTTATTGGTGAGGTTCTTCAAAAAGGTCAGGTGCGTAGTACTCGCAACCGGCGTGTATGTATGACAAGATGTATGAATATGGTCGAAGCTAAAGAAGTATGCAAGAATCGTAGCAAGTGGCGTTCTTTAGTTTCTGTCTACCCCCATGGGAAAAAGGCGTGAGTGTATGTATGTATGTAATAACGTAAGCTGATTAACCGATCTGCAAGGTTAAGCTGCGGCCAGTCTGTAGATGGGTAACCATTCTTAACACATCGAGACCACCCCTCTGCGCAGTTACTGACAACGCTGTGACAGTGGCAAGGTTCTGGTCAAACATCATTTAATATTCGGACACGAAAAAGAAGACCACTCCGTGCCTCGGAGAGCACGAGAAACCGTGGGTCCCAGCTGTCGAACGAACGCCTATAACAATCGTTGGTGGTAGTCTGTTTTTATCTTACAAACTCACATAAATACTAAAAGGACGGTCACTAAAGTTTAGTTCAAAAGTTCAAACACTAACTTAATTAAAATTCAGTTTCTAATGAAATCACCAATAATGTATTCCAACCGTTATAACTAACCCGCGCGGAGAGCATAAAGTGTAAAAGTTAACACTAATGTCACATAGTAGTTAATTAAAGAAGTACCACTACAATATTGTTTTAATAGTGGTCTGTGATTGGAGAACTTGGGTTCGACCTTTTCAGAAAGAACTTTAACAAACTTTTGGTTTGGTTCGATGGCTAGGTCAAGCTATACAATGACTGATGTATGCGTGCCGTCAGTAAGTACTGTACAACTCAAAACTGCTACGGCTCTTTCTTCAAAAGGTCCAGTTCAGATTTGCCTACAAATAAAAACACATTCTAATAAGCATTAAATATTGTTACTGTCTGGACTTTAAAAGAGACTATGATTCTCTGAGTTTGTTGTATTGGCGTTTCTTCTCAGAGGTCGTCAGCTAGGAAATACCGGCGCCATCTAGTATTAATTAAATATTGACTTGTAAAAGTGTCTTTAAAAGATCTATTTGCAAAAATAAATATCATTTATCAATAATACTTGATTTTTCTATGAAGTTTTCTGTTGTTTTTAAGACAGTGCCCGTACCAATTATCAAGCCCTGAGTCAATTTAAAAAAACATCGTGAGGAAACCTGCATACCTTAGAGATTTTTCTCGACGGTGTGTGAAGTCTGCCAACCCGCACCGACACAAAGTACATCCAGAAACTAAAAAAATATGTATTATAACGCACGAGCAATCACATTATTTTTTAAGTAGTGTCTTTAGAGTTTCTTGATGGTTCTTCTCCTTATGACCCACTTTTTGTAACCGTGCAACTAGTTTAGATTTTTCAAAAGTGCTATTTTAATGGTCTAAATGAAATAAAATATTTTAACACTGACGTTGGACTTATCATGATCATATCAGCCACAGGAGGTCCACTGCTGAACAAAGGCTTCCCCCATAGACTTCCACAAAGACCGGTTATAAGCCGCCTGCATCCAGCGACCTTTACGAGGTCGCCATTTGGGGGAAATGCCAATACTCACCACGCTTGGCAGTCGGGTTGGTGAGCGCAGTATGAATAAAAGACAAAAGAAAAAAATAAAAAGACAATATAATATATATTTTCTTTCACACAAGGTTGAACTTATACTTCTGCATTAATTTTGTAGCACGGTCTGCATTGAAATGAACCGACTTTGTTAATTGTACCATATCTACCCATTTGGTGGAATACATTTGGCCCGCAATTTGTGTGTGGCAACATTTAGATGTGTGTGAATGTATTCGCGTTGATACTGGTCGCTGTACTAGCGTAGTTTACGATACTGTACTCCGTGTTAGTTTTAATGAAACATTCTAATACGAATACGTAGATATTTGTTGCTTTCAGCTTTAAAATATAAGAATAATAATAATACTTTCATTACAGCCTAATGGTCTTAAGCGCGAATGCTACGCTAGAGGTCCTGGGTTCCATTCCCAGGTCTGGGAATGGGAAAATCTCTAAGGTATGCAGGTTTCCTCACGATGTTTTCCTTCACCGTTTAAGCGAGTGATAATTAATTATTAATACGCACATGAATTCGAAAAGTCAGAGGTGCGTAGAGAAATATACAAGAACGCATAGAAAAATACAATTTTACATTTATTTCTAAATGTTAAATTGTATTTTTCTATGAAATCTCAGTAGCAACTCGGAGTTTAGATTTTATTTTATACCACTAAGGTGTCAAACAAGCATACGGCCCACCTGATGGTAAGCGGTTACCGTAGCCTATAGAGGCTTGCAACACCAACAGTATCACTTGCTCGCTGCCGACCCTGTAAAACGAAAGAGGAATATTTGGGTTGGCAGTGTAAAGGTCAAAGTCCCCCACTTCCAACCTTGCTCACCGTAAGGAACACACTTCGATTTTCTGGAAAGCCGAGGTACTTCCCCAGTAGGGCAGCTCCAATTTGAGTGGAATTACTTCCACTATTCCCTAACTCTCTTTAAAGTTATGACTTATCCTACAAAATACGTAATAACACAGATCTACTTACATATATTGAATCTCTACATCATTAGTACTAGATCATAATTCTAAAGGCACAATTAATTCCAATTTAATGGCTGAACATTAGCCTTTGACGCAAATGACAAAAGTTATGCTAGGGTTGTCAGACTTTAATACATAAATTATGCAAAAATAGAATAAATAAATTTACGTGCAATAAATGTAGGTAGGTGTAAACCACGTAGTTATAAACTAACTTAAAATCTGAATAGTTTAAATTTGACATTCCTGAAAAAGGGGGCGAGCGTATTTACCATTAATCGGGCACAAAATAAGTGATAGCCTAGTGGTATGACCATTGGACTGCCAAGTCGAAGGTCTCGAGTTCGAACCCAAGGCACGCACCTCTGACTTTTCGAATTCATGTGCGTATTAATAATTAATTATCACTCACTTAAACGGTGAAGGAAAACATCGTAAGGAAACCTGCATACCTTAGAGATTTTTCTCAAAGGTTTGTGAAGTCTGCCAACCCGCACTAGGCCAGCGTGGTGGACTATAGTCTAATCCCTCTCAATATGAGAGGAGACCCGTGCCCAGCAGTGGGACAGTATATGGGTTGATGACGGGCACAAAATCAAACTTCGAACTGCTATATCTGAAAATTTTATAAAAGAACTAAGTAAAACATAGCAGTACGACTTAACTGTTGCACGTAGGCCTGGGAAGCGAACTCAGAACCTCTAGCTCAGCAGTCACGCTTATACCGGGAGACTAATGAGGCAGCTGAGTGTGGAAAAACATTTTATTGAAAGAAATATTTTTTGCTATGTTTGACAACCCTAAACAGCAAATGGTACCAAAGTCCACACAAGCCTTTGTCAGAGCCGATTCCAGCTCCAACATTTA
The DNA here is from genome assembly GCA_964056405.1 of Acronicta alni. NCBI lineage: Eukaryota > Metazoa > Arthropoda > Insecta > Lepidoptera > Noctuidae > Acronicta > Acronicta alni. Next base: position 3,487,698 of record OZ043939.1, read on the forward strand.
ATATTTGATAAAATTTAGTAGCATATATTTGAAGTAGGTCACATATTGGTAATTTGGTGACCACAATGAGACTTTAATTAATTCAGATAGAAGGGGCTCGTGGCTCAGTTTATGAATACGCTGATCAACCGATCTTTTTTTTTTATTTGTTGACGTCGCCAAACAAGCAGACGAGCCACCTGATGGTAAGCGGCCATCGTCGCCCATGGACATCTGCAACACCGGAGGAGTTGCTGATGCGTTGCCAGCCCTTAAGCAACCTGTATACACGCCGTTTGAAGAACCCCATGTCATAGCATACAGGGAAAACCTCAGCAGGGAGAGAGTTCCACATCTTGCAGGTGCGCGGGAGAAAACTGCGATCTGCAAGGTTAAGCTGCGCTAGCCTCGGTCAGTTTATAGATGAGTGACCATACTTACTACATCGAGACCTCGGAGAGCACGTAAAGCCTTCGTGCCTGGTTGTCATACGAACTACTATGTCAATCGTTAGCGGTAGTTAGTAGCTCGTAAAGCCTGACAACCAGTCTATAGATCCTCAGGATATCATTGTGCGTGTGAACTGAGGGACCACACTGGTACCTATTTAAAAAAAACATTGTAGGATTTAGTAGAAGACATAACAATTGCAAAACAAATTTGGGAATTTGTAAACAAATATATTAAAAACTACAGCCCTTAAAGTGTGGGATTACCCAGACATAGGTATTGCCTAGAAATAGGGTTACGGAGGTCTGATGGTAGTCGCTTCGTGTAAAATACTGATATTCAGCCGTATCTGGTTAGACTGGACCCCAATATCGTGGGGAACAAAGGTTCGGAGGAGGAGGGAATACCTTTGAATGATTCAGCTGTTCTACAGCTAAATCATTCAAAGGTATTCCCAAACTAACCGTCAAACCACCCACGGAATTTAAAACAGGAAATAAAATATAAAAATCATATTTATAAATCCATACTGCAATATAATATACCTTACTACAATGCAATAAAAAGCACCAAAATAAACAATTCAAGCATTCCAACATTATTTATTTTTTAAAAACGAAAATAAAGATACCATCTACAACAATGCGCCGTAAAAATCACATGCTGTGACAAAATTACTAACAAAGCGTAAATAAATATATGTATAATGTTAATATAAGTACTGGCAATCGTTTCTGGATTTAATTTTGGAATTGCTCGGAAGTACAGTATATGATTAGGCTTGTCGCAGCGGGAGGGTTAGGTTTGTGTTGGCAATTAAGTTTTAGAAGCTTTGTGTTGACTCCTTTATTTGCCTAGAGATAAACGCGACTGATACGTCAGAAGTCCTGGATTCGATTCCCAGGTCGAGCTGTGTTATTGGGTTTTATTTTTATATGAGATAGGTTAGCATTTGACCACAATCACACCTGATGGTAAGTGACGATGTGGTCTAAGATGTAGCACGCTTACCTAGAAGATACCTATTCACTCGTGACTTGAAGACCCCCAAATTGTACACGTCAGGAAATACAGACTCAGGCAGCTGATTCCATTCCCTCGCTGTACGGATAAGGAATGTCGAGGCAAAACGCTTAGTGCGGGTTTCGGGAATTTCCACCAGCTTTTCTATGAAATTTTCAGTAGCAGTCTGGAGTTTGGATTTGCTAGGTGCTGGCAAAACCCCAATAAGATTCCGCGGCGGGCACCAGGCTGTATCTCATGAAGATGAAATTTTCGCAAATGATGTATTTCTGATGTATCCCTATAACAAATACTAAAAACAAAATAAAATAAATATTTAAGGGGGTCTCTGGTACGGAACCCTTAGTGCGCGAGTCCGACTCTCACTTCGCCGGTTTTTTTAAAACTCTGTGCCCCACTAGAATTTTATCCTGTATCGTGGATGCGTTTACAAACACAAACTTTCATAAACACGAACACCCAGACCCGGAACAACAACATGTAGATCGTAATAAATATTTGTTCCGTGTGGGGATTTAGCCCACGACCCGTGGCGCAGTAGCCGACCGCTCAGCCGCTGCGCCAAAAGGTGTCAAAATTAACTGTAATATTATAATAGTAATGTCTAATACCTCACATTCTGAAATAGGCTGGATATTAATGATGATGATGAACGCCATATCAGCAACTAGCTTCCATCCAATATCATAGAGTCGATAGGATTATATCGCCAGCTGTGCATGCAATATGCAAATGTATTCGATAACACAAATAATATACAGTAATCCCACTAATATAGGAGTGCAATAAACGTATTGAGTATTGAGTACTAGATATTATGTACAGTCAACAAAAGAGATTGGTATACAGGTAGCGAACAAAATCTGCATCTTTACACAGATTGTGATTTAAATAATTACCCGTCAAAGGGTTTGTTTGCAGCAGCTTACAATACCTGCGTATTGCATACTACAGCATATTGCATGACTTATAACACAATCTTTAACAAAACACAGATGTTAATTAGCTGCCTGTATACTTAACTCTTTTGTCGACCGTACTAGCGGTTTCCCGCGGTTTCAACCGCATCCCAAAGAGCTTTTTAGCCTATGTCCTTCTCCAAAGTATAATCTATCTCTGTACCAAATTTCATCCTAATCGCGTCAGCGGTTTAGTTGTAAAAGCATAACAAACAGACTGACAGACTTACTTTCGCATTTATAATATTAAATAGGGATGTAGTGACGAGAAAATACTGGTCAAATGCGAGTTAAACTACTTACATATTTTTTTAAATAAATAGATTTTAGAGGAATTCGTTATTATCTTCTGACCTTTTCCCAACTATGTTCGGTTCGGCAATTATTATACAGTATGTATCAAAAACCCTGTCCGATCCTATAGGGTCGTATAAGGTGTCGTATAACGTACACAAACACGTAAACAATAATTAGATACGAGATATTTTTTTTTCCCCGACTAATTTAAATATAATTTAAAAAAAAACTAAACCTTTTACATGTCAACACTCAATCCACGAAATAAAGTTTATTGAATTCGAGCAATTTGCCGCTTTTTGATCCTTTGTCATGTGCCGCCAGCCCGCTCTGTCGCGTGCCGCCACACAAATTTAATGCGAATGAATCTTACCTACTGGGCCTACACGTAGATATTAGCTGATATCGATTGCATAGTTATGTTTACCTAATAATTGACGTTCTTTTGTGTTTTTCATAAGTATCAGCTGTTACGTATTAGTCATAGGGATGATTACCTCCTACCGGGCCTACGCGTAGGTATCAGCTGTTATCGTACAAGCATCGTGATACCCAATACTTCCGCTTACGCGTGGGTATCAGCTGCTATCGTACAGGAATAGTGTTGCTTACCTAATAGGTAAATAATTATTGACGTTGTTTTTCAAGAAACAATGAACTAAATGTATTGCTTTGTTAAAATTCTTTTGTAAAACATGAACTTGATATCTACAAAATTCTGCGTAAGTTCAAAATTAAGTGAACTTCCAATAGGTACTTACTGATATTCCACGTCGTGGTTTCGTGGTCTTTCGGCATTAGGGTAATGAGTCTTGTACTCATTCATGGACACTGCTTGACACGTGTACACGTAAACTTCAAGTTCATGGAGACGTTGGATACACGCTCCGACGGCACTGTCAACTGTCATACCTTGCCTAGCAAAACGCACCCCATACTCTCACTCACTCGTAGTCTTTTCGAACATCTGCATAATTGCAGCATAAGCACATTGGAACACGACATTGACAACAGATTGGAATACGACATTACTCACAATATGATGGGTAATCGAGGTGATAAGATATTCACGGACGTCCGATCGGAAGCGAACTCTACGCGAGACTGACATGTCAAGGACAACAATTGGCTTACCGCTCTGTAGGTACTTAGGTACAGTCTGTCGGCGACGACAAAGCGCGCACGGACGGCCGCGCGGCGGCGGCGTCCTTTGATGTAAAGTTGAAAAATAAATTGGTAAATATTAAAAGATTTCGCCGCTGGGTGGAGTATTGTCAACTTATGAAATTTTCCCATATTTAGTGGAGAATTGTGTAAGTTTATTAGAAGAAAAAAAAACGAAACTTTCTGGTTTCTTTAATATCGTATTTTTATTTATGTTTATTAGTAAGTATATAAGAAAAGGAATACGCCTCTTTCGGATCGGACAGGGTTTTTGTTACATACTATTATACAGGAGCAGGTTTGCAGGATTAAGACACTATCACTTTAGTAATAATCACAATATATTTGAGCAGAGTAACGTTGTATCAAGAATACAGATATTAGAATGCGTCTTAACAATCACCGCCTACCCTTTTATACAGTTATGACAGTATATCGAAATAATAACTAAATATTTATTAATTATGTTTTAGGATTCAACAGTAATGTAAAAATAACTAAATAATTAATTATTAATTTGTAGCAATATTTAAGCATAAGGAAATCACTAAGAAAGAATATAAAATTGATTTGAGTAATCACAACATTCACATCCGTTGGGCGCCTATTTATTGACTGGTAACACTCGGCCATCCTGCATAGGCCGCGTCCCGCGGCTCGTATGTTTCTGTTCTTCAGTGTTGCTGAACCCGTAATCCTGGAATGTAGATATTGTACAGCAGTAACCATCTCTTTTGTTCATGTAGAGAAGGGGGGATAACACTATGGTACTACTGTCTCTAAAACACTTGATCACACATAGCCGCCTTTGCTAATATGGACTGGATGACATATTCATCATTAGGTGCCCTACTTAAGACTTGATTTCTAGCCAATTTTAGGTCCTTATAGAAACATTCACACAGCAGTCTACTTAAAATAAGCTTGATCACACAGCTATCTTTACTGTACTAGACTCGATCACATAGCCATCTTTGCTGAAATAGACTTGATCACATAGCCATCTTTACTGAAATAGACTTGAACACATAGCCATCTTTACTGAAATAGACTTGATCACACAGCCATCTTTGCTGAAATAGACTTGATCACATAGCCATCTTTACTGAAATAGACTTGATCACATAGCCATCTTTGCTGAAATAGACTTGATCACATAGCCATCTTTACTGAAATAGACTTGATCACATAGCCATCTTTACTGAAATAGACTTGATCACATAGCCATCTTTACTGAAATAGACTTGATCACATAGCCATCTTTACTGAAACAGACTTGATCACATAGCTGTCTTTACTGATAAAGACTTGATCACATAGCTGTCTTTACTGAAAAAAAAAGACTTGATCACACAGCCATCTTTATTGAAATAGATTTGATCACATAGCCATGTTTGTTTTTTTTTTTTTTTATTATTATTGAAATAAAGAGATTAAGAGAAAAATTTATTCTGATGTCACAACACAAGAAAAATAACAAAACAATAGATTCAACTTAACCTAATTAACTCAACTGGTCTTAGCTTAATTGGTCACACAAACTTCTATTCTGATATAAATAGATAGGTATGCCGTCATACCTAAAAGGCACAGATTGACTGACCATATAAAGTAAAGTAAGCATTATGCAAATTTATAGACTAATAAAAACTAATAAGTGGTTAAAAAACATTTACACATTACAGCTTAATGTCTTCTAAATATATAATGTAATGTTATTTATTTCAATAAGACAGCTAAGTCATTTTAGAGGCACACATCTTTAACAAACGATTAACTTTCGAGAAGATCGATTAAATCGTCCCGGTCTACCTCTCGGTCACTACCTGAACTATCATCCTCAGACAAGGTTGGTTTGTAAGGTCTTAAAGTCTCTCCACGTACTACTGCACTAAACTTCTTATAGCCCTTCATCCCTTTTATACTGGCGATAGTGTATCGGTCTAGTGAGTGTTCTGCTTTACAAACTTTGTAGGGACCTGAGTATAACCCGTTAAGTTTTTTTGTCACACCAGTAACGGCGTCTCTAGCCACACCCCCCTTCCAGAGAACTAATTGGCCTACGGTATATTTATTACACTTTTTGTGTTTATTGTCGAATTGCCTTTTCATACTAGTCATATTCTGATCAATACGAAGCTTAGCCATTTCCCTGTTAGCCTGCAGTTCATTTAGTTGGTTTTCAGAAGATGATGGTGCGTCTGAAGGAAATGACGGATATCGAGAATTTTTGTGGCCAAACATAAGGTTAAATGGCGAAAAACCAGTGGTCGCGTTGCGCGTATTGTTGATACCCCACACTACATCGTCTAACTTGTTATCCCATGTGCATTCGCTTTCAGACATAGTGTTAAGCCCGTTTAGCAATGTACGGTTGACTCGCTCGACTTGGCCATTTGAACGAGGACTAGCGATTGCGTTTAAAATGTGTTTAAATTGAGTTTCTTCGGCAAATTGTTTAAAATATCTACTTGTAAAAGCTTTTCCTCTATCTGTTATGATCCTTACTGGATAGCCAAACTGGACTATTATTTCTTTCAGCAACTTAATGGTCTCTATTGAACTACAATTTTTAGCAGGTCGGGCAAACACAAATTTTGTAAATGCGTCTATTACAACAAGGACATAAGTATTCCCCTTACGAGTTTTGGCGAAAGGACCCAGATGATCGGCGTGCAACGTATGCATAGGTATGGCTGGCTTGTTGATTGGATGTAATTCACCTTCCAACCTACCATAATTGCCTTTGTTAAATGCACATTGCAAGCAAGAGTTAATATATTTTCTAATAAATCTCGTCATTCCTTCAAACCAAAATTGAGCTTTAATAGAACGTTCGCACTTTTCGAACCCGGGATGACCTATTTGATCATGAAGTTTTTGAAGCAGGCCGTATTTAGCTAATTTCGGAATAACAAAACGTTCACCATAAACTGTTTTTCTAAAAAGAATATTGTCTTTAATAATGTAATTAGCAGATAAATTAGGATCAGAATTATTCTGAAGTCTATTAATAATGCTTTGTATATTATCATCTTGTAACTGTAAGGTTATTAGCCAGTCGGAATTGTCAATCATGAGTATGGTACTTGTAATTACAGGGTTCCTACTTAGTGCATCGACGTGTCTCATGCGTTCGCCTGGTCTATACTCTATCTCAAGATCAAATTCTTGTATAGTAAGCCACCAACGAGCTATACGTGGTATTAAGTCGCGTTTGACAAGAGTCGTTCTAATCGCTGAGCAATCTGTTACTACTTTAACTTTGATTCCGGTAAGATAAATTCTAAAACGCTTAAGAGATTCAACAACAGCGAGTGTTTCAAGTTCGTAGCTATGATAATGTTTTTCTTCGTTACTGGTCACCCTACTGAAATAAGCTATTGGTTTTAAGCTACCATTGGTTTGGTACTGCATTAGAATTCCTGCCAGACCAATCTGGCTCGCATCACAATGCAATTCTGTCCTAGCTTTACAGTTATAAATGGCTAATATGGGCCTCTCAATCAAACGTTGTTTTAAGTTTAAGAATGCATTCTCCTGATCAGGGCCCCAATGCCACTTTACATCCTTCTTGGTAAGTAATGTAAGGGGGCGAGCAATTTGGGCAAAATTTTGTACAAATTTCCTAAAATATGATGTCAAACCGATGAATTGTCTAACCTGATGTACGTTACGCGGCCTATTATAATCGGCGACACATTTTATTTTAGCTTTGCCTGGTTGTATCGTTCCAGCCGAGATTTCATGGCCTAAGTAGGTTGCAGTACGCTTTAGAAAAGAACATTTACCGAGATTTAACTTTAAATTCGCCGCTGTTAGTAATTGTAAAACCTTTTCTAATAGTGCTAAACCTTCTTGTACAGTTTTTGTGGGCAACATGACGTCATCAAGATACAGGGCAATGTTTTGATCTACTCTACCAAGTGTCATTTGGATTAACCTAGAAAATACAGCAGGGGCATTCGCCAGGCCAAAGGGCATTTTCAAAAATTCATATTGACCGGACGGAGTTACAAAGGCAGTCTTAGATATTGAGTCTTCATTTATACTGACTTGGTAATAACCTTGGGCAAGGTCAAGGGTTGTAAAAAAGAATTGCCCTGATAACTTATTGACCTGATCTTCAATGTGCGGCAAAGGGTACCTATCCTTGACAGTATTAGCATTTAAAGCCCTATAGTCGACACAAAGCCTATAATCCCCAGTCTTTTTCTTAACCAGAACTACGGGGCTGGCATAATCTGACATAGACTCCCTAATGATGCCTGCTTCCAACAAGTCTTTGATTTTATTATTCACGATTTCGTTTTCTTTATGGGATAATCTATACGGCTTACAACTGACAGGTTGGTTATTAATTGTGCGAATGTGCATTTTTATAAGATCTGTACAACCTAAATCTTTGGTACTTCTAGCAAATGAGCTTGTATACCTATTCAAAAGAGATACCAATTGCTTGTTTTCCGAATCAGTGAGTTGACCTGTCTCAATATCAGATAAGTTTATAGTGAAATTATTATTGGTCTTTGAATGATCTATAGCTAATACTGAAGACTCGCGACTGCACACGGGTATTGTTACCAACTCCGCCCTAGCTATAAGTCTGTTAGCCTTCCATACTTCGTCCGAATAACCTAAATTAACGACCTTTAAGTGAGAATGACAAGGCTTTATAATAGCCGAGGGTATGAAGTAAGTAATTTTACCTAACTGTATCCATACCGTATTCGTTAAAAATGTGTGCTCTTTTTCGTTAACCTTGTCGTAATCAATATAGACTTCTACATATAGTTGACTTTGTTTTGGAATTACGACGCTGTGTTTCAAATAAACTCGAAACTTAACAAGAAAATCAGATGCATCTAAATTCATGTTCTCAAATAGATCCTGTACCACTTGACCTTGAACAAAACGTATAGAAGAACCTAACGTAACTAAGCTAATATTATTGCTATTAATCATTGTTTGTCCAATTAGTAAATCAATATCCGAGGTTATGTGATTAGTTAGTTCAACTATTCCGTTCAATGTTACATTATCCACTGAAACACTTAAGAAGCATGCACCGAGTGAGTTGACACTTGCGCCTCCAAACCCTTTCATGATGGTGGTGCTGGGTTCGACTTTAATTTGTAGATCCTTAACTTGCGAAACACAAAGAATATTGATTTTACTGCCGGTGTCAATAAATGCTCTGAGCTGTCGGCCATTTACCGTAGCTATTTTTTTGTATATATCGGCGTAAATATCGTAGGTAATGTGTAATATTCTACTGACCTTTTGCGGCTGCTGTCGCGACGACGCGCCGTCGCCAAACCAGCATGCAGCGGTGGTATGTCCGCTGCGTCGGCAGTTCTCGCAGCGCTGCTGCTGCCTGCAGTCCCGCGCCTCGTGACCCGGTCGACGACACAAGTAGCATATTTTCGGCACGAGCTGATGAGTCGTTGTCGAAACTGGTTTGTTGAAGCTTGTGCCTCTTCTCCACGTAGATTGCCGCACAGTGTTTTGTTCCACTCGTTGGAAGTTTTCTAGCGAAGACAGATAGCCGTAGTAAAGTTGCTCAGGGGTGTCACAACTGTATGCTTTAGCGTTCGCTCTCAGTTCATGAGGTAGTCCACGAATTATGCACGAGATAGCCTCTTCGCCGTTAATCTTGCATTTCTTCAGCAAAGATAATTTCTCGTGGTAGTATTTGGTCATGGTCTCTTTGTCTTCTTTCTTTCTAGCCAACATGCGCTCCAATTTGTCTACATAATCAGTTGAACGCGGAAAAGCAATCATCAGCATTGCTTTCCACTCGTCCCAGGTCAGGTTATAGTCCTCAAGGTCATCATACCATTCTCGTGCAGAACCCCTTAGCCGTAGTTGCATGATGAACGTTCGATCGGTGTGGTCCCATCCGTAAACATCTCCCAGCTGGTCTATCTTGTGGAGCCACCCGATAATGTTGCTATTGTTATCTTCAGGTCGGAATTTAGGAATCACTTCGGCGTCACTGGGTGCAACATGCCGTTTTTTGGAAAAAGTTTTCTTATGTGAATCGTTAGAGAAAAAATAATCACTATTTCCACTATCAGAGGTGTTTTTCTCGCTACATTTTCGTTTGCGTTGTCCCAAGCCGTTTATATATGGCCCAGACATTTTGTTAAATATCCCACTTCTGAAATATTATACAGGAGCAGGTTTGCAGGATTAAGACACTATCACTTTAGTAATAATCACAATATATTTGAGCAGAGTAACGTTGTATCAAGAATACAGATATTAGAATGCGTCTTAACAATCACCGCCTACCCTTTTATACAGTTATGACAGTATATCGAAATAATAACTAAATATTTATTAATTATGTTTTAGGATTCAACAGTAATGTAAAAATAACTAAATAATTAATTATTAATTTGTAGCAATATTTAAGCATAAGGAAATCACTAAGAAAGAATATAAAATTGATTTGAGTAATCACAACATTCACATCCGTTGGGCGCCTATTTATTGACTGGTAACAATACTGTATAATTTTAATAAATTGCAAAGAGTGGAGCTTCTGTATGTAATTGCTTTGTGGTCCAATATCAGCGGTATTTCAACACGCCGTGCGAATTAAAATGTTTCGATACAATAGTTTGCCGTGCCCGGTGCAAAATTGAAATTTGTATTACAACATTTCGTAAAAACGCGTAGCCTGGCTTCCAGTATATTTTAATAACTGTTTGGAACTTTGCAGACAATATTCTAGTTTTAAACGAGTAACCTATTTTCTTCCGTTCTTTTCTACCTTTCCTTTTTTCCTACCTTACAAGCAGTGATAGCCTAGTGGTAAGACCATTGACAGACAGAACTCCCAAGTCGAAGGTCTCGAGTTCGAATCAAAAGCACGCACCTCTGACTTTTCAAAAATAATATGCGTATTAATAATAAATTATCACTCGCTTAAACGTTGAAGGAAAACATCGTGAGGAAATCTGCATGCCTTAGAGATTTTCTGAACGGCCTGTGAAGTCTGCCAACCCGCACTAGGCCAGCGCGGTGGACTATAGCCTAATCCCTCTCATTCTGTGAGGGGAGACCCGTGCCCAGCAGTGGGACTGTATATGGGTTGATGAAGGTGATGAACCTTTTCTATATAGTACGGAAAATCCTCATGGATCCTCCGCCACCCGGGGAGGTGGCAGGGTATGTTGGACTCGTACCGACTAAAAACCGCACTTGCCTTCACTTATTTACACGTAATACATGCATATTATCAGTAGGTACATTGCACCTATCGAAGCCGGGGCGAGTCACTAGTTAAAAATATAAACAAATAGCGGCCCGTCCCGGCTTCGCACGGGTGGACATATGATAATATTTTCTAGCAATAAATATAGCCTATGTTACTCAGGGTGAATGTAGCTTTCCAATGGTGAAAGATTTTTTGAAATCGGCACAGTAGTTTTTGTGTTTATTCATTACAAACATGCACACAAAAATACAGATCTTTCCTCTTTATAATAGTAGTGTAGATAAACTGCTGTTGTGCGAATTTGAGAGCCCGCTCTCGAAAGGGCTCAAATTATTTCTCAGAATCCACGGTAAAAACATGATTTTAAATTCAATAATCAGGTAGTCAATGAATGCACTGTCAATGAATTCAACATTTAAAAGCAATGTTTTATTCATACGGACATATAAATGTTAAAACAAAGCATTGCGACTTAAATCGGGAAGCTGTGACGTCTCATTTCCTTAAAGTTTGATCGGAAATCGATAAAAATTCAATTCAGCCCTAATGAGTCAACTGTGCCCTCTTTATCCCCCTTAATTTTCAATAAAAAACATCCAATTTGCATAATCCACTTTAGGCCGGTCACAAACTTACGATTGTCGTGAGTCGTAACTATTTTAGAGACAGTAAATTTTGTCGTGGGAGACAATTATAATTTCAAATTGACACAGTGTTTTATTGTAAACGTGACTATTTGGTTTTAAATTAACATAGTTATTTATAGCATTTTAATTGAATTCATTATGTTGTAATGGAGTTAATTTAAAAAAAATCTGTAATGTTAAATGATTAATGCAATGCGGAGTAAATCTATGTTGTCGTCCCTGAGACTACGTCCAACCAATATTTGAGTTCGCTCATGTTGGTAAAGAGTAAAAATATTGTTCTTTATTAACATAAATAAATAAAAATAATTATCTAGGTATTTTCCCTATCGCATCTATTTTGCTTTTGATAAGGGATATAAAGTCAGAAGCAAAACTTTACAACTCGCTTGACTTGATAAAATATAGACAGTTTCATAAAAAAAAGCTAATAATTTTGTACACTTATAGCCTAGCTACACATCAGTAACAATAAATCGCTAGTAGATTCTAGTACGACCATAAAAAAGGTAGAGTTAAGGTAATAAAGTATAATACTAAGTAGAAAAAATATAAAAGTTCGCCATTAAGGCTTACCAGCGTACTAAACTTAAATTATGTAAAACAATTCCCACGCGCAAAATAATCGCAGGTCTGGAGCCAGCCTAATACCGTAGGAGGCCTCTTAACCAAACTTTACGACTTGTTGCCTCTACAAAGTAAAATTTAAGACGTTAATGTGAATAAAATCATTATTTAAAATGAATTAAACTTACAGGGTAGAGTAAGTTTAATAATGACTATATTAAGGGAAAAAAAGCTTGACTTATTTTTGGAAGGAATTGACAGGTGAAGACTGTGTTGAATGGGCTGTGATGTAAGGGAATAAGTATTATGAGAATACTTGGTAGTACTTTATGAACGTCATTTTTAGGGTTCCGTACCAAGGCAAAAGGGCAAAAACGGGACCCTATTACTAAGACTCCGCTGTCCGTCCGTCCGTCTGCCACCAGGCTGTATCTCATGAACCGTGTTAGCTAGACAGTTGAAATTTTCACAAATGATGTATGTGTGTTTCTGTTGCCTTTATCAACAAATACTAAAAACAGAATAAAATAAATATTTAATTTCTTTGCCGTTTTTTGCTCAATATTAATAACAGCATGTTTTGCCAAATATTGATACGGAACCCTTCGTGCGCGAGTCCGACTCGCACTTGGCCGGTTTTTTTCATTAAGACAGCCCCCAAAACGCATGCCTTTAGGCTTTTAGCTGGGGAGAAGAAGCGGCGCAACGCCCCAGCAACATAATAATAATATTTTTGGGGCATTTTTACACAGCACCATCTAGTCCCAAACCAAGCAGAGCTTGTACTATGGGTACTAGACAATAGACTTTTTTTTTTTGTTAATACGTACTTATAATACATAAGAAACACCCAGACAAACACAAATACTCAATTTTTTATCCACACAAATATTTGTGTCCTGTGGGAATCGAACCCACGACCCCATGATCAGCAGGACTCAAACCGCTAGACCACAGAGGTGACTTAAAATTATATAAATTATTTTAGCGAATGAAAAATTCGACCGCGACCAGGATTCAAACCTGCGTCTTCTGGTTAGGTACACCAGACGCTATGACTACTAAACCACCGCGACTCCCACCAAAAATACGTAATACGTACGCATATTTAATTATCACTCGCTTAAACGGTGAATGAAAACATCGTGAGGAAACCTGCAGACCTTAGAGATTTTTCTCGACGGTTTGTGAAGTCTGCCAACCCGCACTAGGCCAGCGTGGTGGACTATAGCCTAATCCCTCTCAATATGAGAGGTGACCCTTGCCCAGCAGTGGGACACTACATGGGTTGATGATAATGTTTTATTGGTATTCATTCAGGACAGTATATTGGTGGATGATGATCACGATTGGTATTCAGACGAGAGATTTTTAGTAAGAAATATGGGAGAAAGCTAGTTAAAATCTGAAGGAGCAATATCGCTGTGGTTTTTATTCCTTTTCTTCAGTGTTCAGAACTTCAATTTTAGATTCGCATTCATTATAATAGTGATAAAACTCTATTAGTTTGTGAGATTGCTGAATTAATTGCGATTGGAGATGTCAGTGGCACGCTTATCCAATTCCAGACCTTATCATTCCAACTATTCTTGTGGATAACAGCTGCATAATCATTTGGATTGGATTTACAAAATACCCTGTAAAAAATATAATTAATTATCAAAGCCAAAAACTTTGTCAGATGTCATGTCAGGGAACCAGATTATTTAACAGAAAGGCCTACATACATAATTATTTTACCTAATAATTGTCTACTTTAACTGTTTTTCTATTTTTCATTCCTAAATGTTGTTGTTTTCCTTTTTTTGGGGTATGTTATACATCGTTACTACGGTTCTTAAATATTGTGAATGGACTCGTTATAAGGGCTACATTTAACCTCCTCTCGGTTTTACGGGTAGTTTTGTAACAGCCTGTATAGATTGTTGGAAAAATGTACTCCAATATTGATCCTAAATTATAATAAACCGTGCTATCAAACTATAACAATTACACCTGAAAATCACTTTCAAAGTTTTGTCTCAATTCGCCCCTGCATTCCTATTACCAATACCTAAAACACTAGAAACGCTATTAACAAAACAATTACAATAAAATACAATTAAATACGATATACCCTACAATAACAATAAACACACTTACCCGAAATTGGGCTTCTTACCGTACTTTAAAAACTTAACGCGGGACTTATTTGTCTATTTATCCAGTTACCCAATTAAAGGGACTTAGGTCTTTCCATCCTATATAGCCTTGGGCACTTTCTTAGAGAAATTAACTTTGAACGAAATTAGGCAACAATATACAGTAGATACTAAAATGTTAAGTCTGCGTAAATGTAGTTAAATTCAATAATGTTTGGTGTGGTCTAAGTATTGAGCGGTAGCGAGTATTTTATTAGCGCGACTGCTTTTATTTTCATATTACTAAAGTAGCAAACAAGCATACGGCCCACTTGATGGTAAGCGGTTACCGTAGCCTATAGACGCTTTCAACACCAGGAGTATCACTTGCGCTTTGCCGACCCTCTAAAACGAAATAGGAATAGTTGTGTTGGCATTATAATAGTCAAAGTCCCCCACTGCCAAAATAGCGTTTTCTCGTGGAGCACTGTCAACCTTGCTCACCGTAAGAAACACAACGCAGCTCAAAGCAGCGTTGTTTTACTTCAATGTTTTGCAAGGCGGAGGTACTTCCCCAGTCGGGCAGCTTCAATTTGAGTGGAATTACTACTGCCACTATGCCACTAATAACACTTTGCTGGACATAGGAATCGAATCCGGAACCTCAAGCGTAGTAGTCGCGTTTTAAGACTACTAGGCATGAGCCTAGTAGTCTGTCAGTCTAGTAGATGCAGATGTAAAAAACAAGTAAAAAAATATCAAATCAAATCAAAATAATTTATTTGTGATTCACAGGTAATAATTAGGTCATAATAATAAACAAAGGTCATGCTGTGATCAGCCTCATGGGCATACAAATGTCATGTCAAATAGTTTAAAAAGTCTAAAAAGTCATTCCTTATTAATCAAAGTTTAAAGTAATAATTAGACACATTCAATCGGACATTAACACTTTAAGAATTTGTCAACAGAGTAGAATGAATGTTAAATGAGGAATTGGAACGGCTTATTTTTGAAAACACGAATATCTCTACACTCCTTAATACTATTAGGAATCTTGTTGTAAAGCTTTGGTGCCATATTCGTTTCTTACCTGTTTTTCACATCTACCTACATTTAATATTAATCGCTACCGCTTGTAACTTAATTATACACACCTGCGAAAGCAGTATATAAATTACATAATATAATTAAATCAGCTCTGAGAACATATTTTCCACTCACTAAACTGTACTACCTACTCCTTGTTATAAAATATACCTACAGACGCAGTGATACCAGGTAGGCCCTCTCATACTCCGAGCTTTATTCCCAACTATGGTGGGATCGGCTTACAGTCTAACCAAATGGGGCTGAATATCAGTATTTTACACAAGGTAACTGCCATCAAAACTTCCTTTCGTTTTACAGGGTAGGCAACGCGCAAGTAATACCCATGGTGTTGCAAGCGTCCTCTCACACTCTTTCAGGATTCCAATCAGGTGGTAAGACGCATCCATCTTCTCTATTGAAATTTGGGTGATTTTTAATTTCAATAGCCTCACGAATCATCCTGGGTAGGTATCAACGCGAGGATTTGTGGTTTATCAAATCTTATGTAATGCTGGGCCTTATCAATTATATGTTCACAAACTGCTGACTTCTTGATAAAATCTGTAAAAAGTATTGTGGAAGGCTATGGGGGAGGTCTTTGTTCAGCAGTGAACTTCCTGTGGTTGATATGATGATGATGAAGGGTCAGAAATCAATCATCATCAACTCATACACTGTCCCACTATTGGGCGCGGGTCTCCTCTCAGTATGAGAGGAATTAAGCTATAGTCCACCACGCTGGCCTAATGTGGGTTGGCAGAATTCACACGCCTTCGAGAAAATCTCTCAGGCATGCAGGTTTCCTCACGCTGTTTTCCTTCACCGTTGAAGCAAATTATAATTAATATGATAAATTTAATTAGTTTCTTTTTAATATATGGTTATGGTTTTTAATATATGGTTTGGGCATGTCGAGAGAATGGATGAAAGGCGACTAACAAAAGGGATTTATATGGCGAATGTCAGTGGAACCGCCGAGAGGGGACGCCCTAGAAAAACTTACGCCGACCTTATTGGTGAGGTTCTTTAAAAAGGTCAGGTGCGTAGTACTCGCAACCGGCGTGTTTGTATGACAAGATGTATGAATGTGGTCGAAGCAAAAGAAGTATACAAGAATCGTAGCAAGTGGCGTTGTTTAGTTTCTGCCTACCCCCATGGGAAAAAGGCGTGAGTGTATGTATGCATGTCTTTTTAATATTGCTTTCTTATTTCTAATGATAATAGTTTAAATATTCCTGTGACCATTACGATCCCTGCGGAGTCCCTTCCAGAACAATAGGGTCACGTTCTATTCACATCAATTTATTTAAAATAAAAGCTGTGTTTTTTATAAAAAGAACTCGTTATAGAAAATTACAATAATTAAAGTTTTATTGATTAACAATATTATAGTAATGTGTATGAATAAATTGAATTGATTAAATTAATAATACAGTTTTAATGTTGTTTCGTGTGTAGGTAGATTACACGAAATAGCGTATTATCGTAAGTGTAGATATTATGATAATATTATAGTCAAATAATATGAATTTTAAATTGAATCTAAACTAATATTATAAAGAGGTAAAGTTTGTGAGGTTGTAGGGGTAATCTCTAGATTTTTTTTACCAATAGAAAGCCACATTATTTATGAGTGTCATAGACTATAATTATGTGTAATATATATGCATCTTATTAGATAGTACATTGCAACCGAAGTCGGGGCGGATCGCTAGTAATTAATAAGTAACATAATATAAATAGAGAGGTAGGGTATAGTGGGAGTAATTCCACTCAAATTGGAGCTGCCCGACTGGGGAAGTACCTCCGCCTTGCAGAAAATCGAAGTAAAATAACACTGCTTTGAGCTGTGTTGTGTTTCTTACGGTGAGCAAGGTTGCTAGTGCTCCACGAGAAAACGTTGTGTTGGCAGTGGGGGTCCTACACTACGTTTGCCGAGTCGCGGTCTCCAATCGAGAACACGTCTACCCCAGCGGTTGTCGGTTCTTCTGCAGATATGGCCAGCCCACTGCCACTTCAGCTTGCTAATCCGGTGTGCTATATCGGTTACTTTGATTCTCTGTCGGATAACCTCGTTGCGGATTTTATCTTTCAGAGAAACTCCAAGCATAGCATGTACGCTCGTTGCCACGGTACATTGTATAAATGATTATGAAAATTCTATTGTGCCTTCCGATTGCCTTGCGGTCTGAGTGAGTGAGTCATGCTCACTAAAATGTCCTACTGATGGTGGCGTTGTGTGTCGGGTCGTTTTATTCCTTACAACATGGTTGAGTCGATCGACGCCGATATACACGTCATACTCGTGAACGGGTGCCGTCTGTTGGGGCTGGTCAACTCTTACTGTCAATGGCAATCTTTTTTTTTATTTATTCTTTCTATGTGTTATACTGGATTAATTTATTAGTAGGTACACATCAAACTGCATGGTTCTCAGTAACTATTCATAACAGAAATTGTAAACTAAGATTAACATTGTAATCATGTTTTTTAAAAAAGAGTGTCTATGGAGTTTCTTGCCGGTTCTTCTCCATAAAACCCACTTCTTGGAACCGTGCAACTAGTTTTGACTTTTCAAAAGTGCTATTTTAATGGTCTAATTGAAATAAAACATTTGACTTTGACTTGACTTTACTGGCCCGTCTGGCCAGGCCACCCACAGGCCAATCAAAAACCAGTCCATTTTCCCTTTTTTCATTAAAAGCTTCAAAGGGCTTTTTAATTATAAGAGGATCTTTAATTCTTTTTTAATTTCATCGTGGTACTCTTAATTATCTTATTTTTTAAGGAAAAAAATGTATATTTACCTTTACAGTAATTGGAGATTAGGCGAATTGAGATATTAAGTACTATCGGACTAAAGCAAAGGTCAACTAATATCAGCGTTTGAAAACATTTTATTTGTATTCTGGGATTGTTTTTGTTGATATTTTTTACGAGTTCTCATAATTTATGAGGATTTTCCGTACTATAAAAAAGGACAATAAAGTTATTTTAAACAGTATCAAGCCTTAGCGTTTCTTAGATCATAAATAAAAGAGCAAGAAGTACGCATACTATAACTAAATTGAATTGTTTACTCCACAAGTCACAAAGAACACACACATTTTATGTTATTGTGAGTATTTGTGTTTGTCTGGGTGTTTCTTATGTATTATAAGTATATATTAAAAAAAAAGTATATAGCTATTATATCCATTGTCTAGTACCCATAGTACAAGCTCTGCTTAGTTTGGGACTAGATGGTGTTGTGTAAAAATGTCCCAAAAATATATAATTATATATTATATTGTTTAGCTAATATCTCAATGGTTGGGAGTTATATATTAAAGTGCCTGGCAATATTTTTTACCAAGTGAGTATATCCCGAGTTTCTTTTTTTGAGGTGAAGTTAAGCGTAATAGGGTAAAGTATTGAGAAAATGTTCAAAACTATCTTATTTCTACGTGTATGATGGTTCGAGTTCGAGTGTCGGACTGCTGCCCACGAGTTTGTGGGTTCGATTCCCACAGGACACGAATATTTTTGTGAAGTAAAAAAAAGTACATAAGTATAAGTATTATATCCGTTGTCTAATACCCATAGTACAGTCAACAAAAGAGTTAAGTATATAGATAGCAAACGAAATATGCATTTTTATATAGATTTCGACATAAATAGTTACGCGCCAAAGGGTTAGGTATGTAGCTACTTACAATACCTACGTTTTGACACACTGTAAATAGCGTGATACATTATTACACTATCTTTATCAAAACACAGATTATTAATTAGCTGCCTGTATACCTAACTCTTTTGTTGACCGTACAAGCTATGCTTAGTTTGGGACTAGATGCTGCTGTGTAAAATTGTCCAATATTTTTTTATTTATTTATTTATTTGTACTGACATTTAGCTTAGAATCGTCTCTGTATTTACGTCTAAGTGTTGGCAGCTCAACTATCTAAACCAAGCTTAACACTTGTTTGCGCCCCTTAACATAATTACAGGGATTTAGCGTTGTCGGGCACTTTGCCAAACAACATGTTTCTCCAAGAAGAACGAGAGGACTTGCTGAAGAATTCTTTCCAATACTTGGTATTTGTAAATGAAATAGTGGGAAGGATTAGGCGGTTTTCACACGAAATACTGTAGAAAGATGTAATTATCATGCGATTTACTAATTAATTGTGTTAGATACCGTCAAAGTCAAAATAATTTATTCAGACTACTAGGTGGTACTTTTTGAACGTCATTTCTACATTAAGACAGCCCCCAAAACGCCCGCCCGTCACCGCTTCCTAGTGTTTTGGCTGGGAAGAAGAAACGGCGCAACAAACTCCCCAGCAACACGTTTTTGTCTGTTAATTTATGTTATAAAAAACAAAATCTTTATTTTGCTTATATTAAATAAATCTTCATTGCTATATGTCAGCCAGTGCACACTCATTATGTTTTAGAATCGAAGTTAATACTCAAGCATCATTAAAGTATGTCGGTAGTTGCAAACGTCCTCTTTAATTCAATTATACTTCAGACGTCCTTCAATGATCACCATGTAGTCCCCTCGTTTTCATGGAACCGACGCACGATATTCAAAGATTTTTTAGAAAATATTTCTGCTGAAAAAAGAAGAAACGAAACGCCCTGTCTCCGGCTCCATCAGTTGTCCACTGTAACTGTCATTCCTTTTTTTCGTGTAAATGACGCACAACGTAAAAACTTTTCTTTTCGTTTAAAAAGTGTTTTTACGTTAATATTATACTAAAATAAACATGCTGAAATGCAGTGATAGTGAGGAGCGCATATGGAAGAAATTATGCAAGATGAAAAACCAATACGACGACGTAAAAGAAATCGCTGTCAACATGGTCGGCCTCCCTCCCAACATAAGACCTAAGATTATTCAATAGTATTATTATGTACGTCTAGAACCATCACTGTGGGGTTGGTCAATGACGTTAACACGCCAAGGATTGTCACTGTGAGGTCATTCACGGCGTCGTTTATCTACCTCATACCTGGAACATGTCTTATTAGGTACGTCTAGAACCATCACTGTGGGGTTGGTCGATGACATTAACACGCCAAGGATTGTCACTGTGAGGTCATTCACGGCGTCGTTTACCTACCTCCTACCTGGAATATGCGACACTGTCGCCATTCACTCACAATACACAAACAAGGCCTAAGATCGATACTGTGAGATCGTTTAATGGCCATGCACGCCTAGAAATGTCACTGGGGGGTCATTCAGCGCGATGCTTACTGCCTAGAACTGGTACTGGGGGACCTCTCAATGGCAGTCGCCTTAGGGGCGAAGTTTTGATGCAACAAGATGCACAATACACTAACAAGAAGTGTTCTATTTGTGATATTGAAAAGGAGGAGGGGGGGGAGGAGGATACACCAGACCAAGGATCACGAGGTATGTAAATTACTGATTTTTTTTTTTCAGATAATGTTAAAATAATGGACGGATTTCCTAAGCGTTCTTGTAAAACACAATTTAAAAAATGCACTGTGACTGTGTGTGGTTGCCTTGCAAAGAATGAAAACACATCCTTTACCATTGATTATAATACTATACAATAATCACTCTCAACTAATAATAATTTATCCTTAAAATTAATAGCTGAATGTACCAAATCCAACAGGGTGGGATTTTTAGCATTGATGCCAGCTAACCACTCCTGGGATTGCACATGCATCCAAAACGGTGTAAACGGAGGCATGGTATGGTATGGTATAGCAGTCTGGTTTCTGCAAATCCACGTCAAAGCAGCTATTTTGTGTGTTAAAACAGAGGCATAACCAAAATAATTTAAATTATGTACTAACAGATTATATGTCACTGAAATGTAAAGCCTCAAGAAAGAAGCCAGCAGGTTAAACAACCTATGGATAACTCAATCAAAAGGCTCACAACCTTTTACCCGGACAAGTCCACCTCAGTAAGGATGTGAGCAAATATCTACCAAACCTCATACTAAATAGAGCCATAGCAGGTACATCATAATGACATCTCAGAAGAGAGCTAAAGCAGTAGCAGGAGGCAAGTACACATGGCCAGGAAGTAGTTACAGTATCACCAGCATATTGCCAGAGAGTTCCACAGTGATCTGTGTTATCACAGACATACCGGGTAAAGTTTTAAAATTAAAGTTTTCTTTTATAACAATTATTAGAGAATTACCCAAGACCCTCTGGATAACATTCGCCCCAGTGATCAAAGGATTTGCACTTTTTGTTTCAACAAACAGTAAAGTTTTATGACCATCCGATACCTGTTTCACAAAACAGGAGGAAATCTTAACAAACTGAACAAAATTGGTTGATGTTACTGAATATTACAAAGATAAGGATCTATTAGACCTTAGCCTTTGTACTAAGCAGGACAAATCACTATTAACTTATGCAAAAGTAATGATTAATTTTATTTAATATTGATCAGAACTTTAAATTGCTAGAAGATTGTAGTTTCAAGTATCATAACCAGAAACTATCATTTTACATAAGTACACCTAAAGGATATATCTGTTTTGTGATATAAATCAAAGACATAAGAAATACCTTAGTTCATCATATCAATGTAATAGTTTGATATTGGAGAATTTATAGAACCATTGTGTTCACTAAAATTCTGAAAGTAGTTGTTATTACTTTGATCCTGGACCTAAAAATCAATCAACTTGGATAATTCATTACTTACACATTATTCAATTAAAAGAATAACCAACATAAAACATAGGTACCTAAACCTAGGAAATAAATTAGGATCACACTTATATTTAATAAGAATTTATACTAACCATCATGTTTGGTATAGGTAAGATGTCTTTAAAGATTGTTTATAAATACTATCATGTTATAGTAAATTATGATAGTAAGACATCTGACTCGCTCATACTTAGGATTTTAAATGATAAAAAACCAATATGCATTGGTACACACAACTGTACATGTCATTATTCAAACAATGTTATATTGAATAGAGATCATTTGATGCATCCTTATCTACTAAATTAGATATGCAGTTAATTACACAAAACAAATGTTAGTATATACCCATACAAAGTTGAAAGCTGCAATCCTTGGAAATAATAGAAAACAAAACTGAAACTGTAAATATGAGTTGTCATATTATCACTTCAATTTTGATAACAATACTAGGTACTGTTATCTAATAATTATATTGGTACCTATGCACAGTGAGTGGTGTTCACTTCTCTCACTTTCTTCACTAATAGATACCTATGGTATCTAGTGGAGTAAAAATATAAGTAATTGGTTATTTGCTTCTTATTACCTCTAAAAGATAATCATATCACATTCACATAAATAAGACAACATCAAATCTAATTAAATTATGATAAAATATAAATTGGAAGGGGCCTGACATTGACATAGGTGCAGACAATTGGTATAAAATTATTATAATCAATACCCTGAAATAATCTATTAGTGTCAAGTTTATTAATGAAAGAAATAATATATTGCTCGACATAAGCACAAAGTACATAAGTATTTAAACTTTTGCAAAAGGGTCAATTCTCTTTTCTAGGCATTTCCACCATTATTCTTTAATTCTTAAAACTTTCAAACAAGGTTAGGATGAAGCTGAGCCTATCACAATAGTGCCACATGGGTTGCTCAACCTAAGGTTCCCAACACTTATATGTCAATGGTTGTCTCACATCTTTTGATTGTTCAACAGAGAAATAACCATTCATATTCAGAAAGAGCCTGCAACTAGGAGATTGTAGTCTGGGGATCATTATCTTACCAGACAAGGAAGAGCTATCTGTACTTACAGATACTTATTATAATGGCTTCCATCATTGAATTAAAACAATCCCAATTAATAGTTAGGTACTGCTTAACATGAGTGAAATTAAAACAAATTTGTTTTCCTTTATCAATAGCCATAGTGCTAAAATTTTTATATATTTCTACGACAATATATAAGTAATCAAGGTTCATCCTACAGTACCCACAATACAGATAGGTTGTGTAGTGTCTAATTACATAAGTACTTATTTATACATCCAAGACGTTATAATATGAATACTATAATAGTTAGTTATCTCTGAGACTGTGGGTTGACTTATCTAATACTTCTTCATTATGTTCATTAGAAACGAAACCAACCTTATTATATTTTTAGAAAAAGCTATTTTTATAAAAATATATGTAGAATAATTAACCAAGACTAACCTTAATAGAGATTAGATTTTCTGTTCATAAAATTCAACTATGAACCTATCTCATTATTATATATCAATATCTAATAAGTATACTTCAGTATAACATTTGTCAGGCAAAATGCTAAAATTCAGTTAAGATAACTACAGACCATCAACACCTGATAGTATCAAAATAAATGCTACCAGCTGATAACCCAACTTAATTCTCTTATCTTTACAAAACAACCTTAAAATTTGTCCTTCTATGGCATGTCTAGACACATAGAGCAGAGGTCCATAGAGATAATATTGAAATCTGTATAGCTTATAAAAGCCCACAGCAAATAGAAGGCCTACAACAATAACAATCAGTAGACAGATAAAAGACACGTAAGAGTACCTGGTCTTTAATTACCTATTTCCTATTAATAATAAATGGAAATATTTATTCACAAATATTCATTCAACTTATTCAGTACATAAATACATTTATGTAGGTAAGTACAGGTATTAGACACGCATCTACTTCAGTCTCAACTAGACAGTATATCATTAATGACGAAGTGCTTATGTGCATGTGCATAATTACCTACTGTAAGATAGACCTTACAACCTATAACAATTCTAAATAATTTACTCTTAACACTACATGAGCAGTACCTACTCATTGGAGGATATAAAACCTTTCACTTCATATTACAATATGTCATAATAATAAAGGTATTTATTTATCTCTTTCACAAAGGTAATATTATTCAGTGTGAAGCACAGTACAGGTTCAAGTAACGCATTGGAGCTCTATATTATTATAAAGATGGTTATAATTATGGTAAATGATTAGTAATCTTATTAATTACGGGTAAATGATTACAAAGATTAAGAATATTAAAACTTAAATGTTTAAATTATTATGATAATATTAATCTAATTTGGTTGATTTCCTTTTGATCTGAGGGTTGACTGATGGAGAGTGCCTCGCGGCACTGGTACTGCCTTGTGTGCCACAATGTGCAATGAGGTATGGATAAAAATGAAATAATTAATAATAATAATACATTTATTTGCATAAAACATGGTATACATGGTGTTACAATAAATATAATAAAGTGCAATATAATTAAGTACTTATATAACGAAATTTGTATTCCAACATAAACTGAAATATAGTTCAACATTCAATAATTAAAAGTAAAGAAACTATATAAATGTACAGAATGTTTCCTTAATTTTACACATTTGTTACAATTTTGATGAAGCTTTAAACATCTACATGGTGATCATTGAAGGACGTCTGAAGTATAATGAGTGATTAAACGAACTTACCTGTAAGTGAAGTTCGATCATCATTATATGAAGACACTGTCCTTCAATGATCACGGGAGCCCACCCACACCCATTCGAAAGAATTCTTTCTTTTTACCCAGAACAAAATTGTGAAAAATGTGTGGCTTTAAAAATAATGACAGTTACAGTTGACAACTGATGGAGCCGGAGACAGGGCGTTTCGTTTCTTCTTTTTTCAGCAGAAATATTTTCTAAAAAATCTTTGAATATCGTGCGTCGGTTCCATGAAAACGAGGGGACTACATGGTGATCATTGAAGGACAGTGTCTTCATATAATGATGATCGAACTTCACTTACAGGTAAGTTCGTTTAATCACTCATTACATCGGTGAAATGGCGCACACAAGCAATGATAAAAACTTGAGAGGTGTCAAGGGACACCCGGATGGAACGAAGTTCCGTTCATTAAAATTTAATAATTAAAAATAAAAAAACCTGTATACACTCAACAATTCACAACGCGCGAAATTCAAATATTGTCATTCACTCAATAATATTTGAATGCTTGTCAACAATATTTGAATTTCGAAAAAAGTGTCGTGACAATTTTTTGTAAGATTTTTTTCCGTCTAGCCCCCTTTCATAACGCGCGATAAGGAACTTCGTTCGTTCGGACTTAAAAGATGATTCAGGCAACTTGAGAGTGAAAATAAAAATAAAATTTACAAAATCACACTAACAATTACAAATCCCATTTAATCCTGTTCCACATGTTTACCTATTTTTGTCTATGTCTATAGATATGCCTTGTCATTATCGCTGACATGTAATTTTAATTATAATTATAAATTTCTCATTTTCACCTCTCTCCTTTAAACTTAACCTCTAGGGCATAGTAGCAGTAATTCCACTAAAATTGTAGCTGCCCGACTGGGAAAGTACCTCCGCCTTGCAGAAAATCGAAGTGAAATAACACTGCTTTGAGCTGTGTTGTGTTTCTAACGGTTGCCAGTGCTCCACGAGGAAACGTTGTCTTGACAGTGGGGGGACATTGACCCTTATACTGCTAACCCAACTATTCCTCTTTCGTTTTACAGGGTCGGCAACGCGCAAGTGACACCCCTGGTGTTGCAAGCGTCTATAGCCTACGTTAATCACTTACCATCGGGTGGGCCGTATGCTTGTTTGCCACCTTAGCAGTATAAAAAAAAGATACAGATTATATACATTTTCAGTCTGTATATTCAACTTTGGTATGGCTATGTTATGAATCCATAGACTGACTGATCCCGACAAGCGAACTTTAAAAAACCTAATACCACAAACGAATCTACGGCATAAACTAGTTCAAACTACAAACAAGGGCAGCCGAATGTCCGTCATTAATCATACAGTGATTTATATCTTCTGTTAGCCTCAAAATATGTGAGATTTATAACATTACATCTTGAATTACTTTACAAAAATGGTTTTATTATGAAACGCCAGTGATTAAGTACGTAAATAAGGTTTTTTTTTCATTTATTGGAACCACAAACAAGTTTACAATCTCCATTATATAAAGCTTAACTTATACATTGTTAGTTATTGTAAACTCAACATCGCTGGTCACCTAAGTCATTACAGAATTACAAATGGTGAACCTGTGTTACAATTTAGAATTAACTTAATCGGCTAATTAAGTTAATCCATGTCGTGAATAAAGTTGTTAAAAATATATAAGATATATTTATGTATATTGTTGTTGTTTAATATATTAATATATTACATATTTATGATATATATGTGCGTAATTGTGAGCATGTCAAATTATATATGTATATAGTTATGAGTGCGTGTGATTGTAGAATAAAACGTAGGAAATTTGTAATTTACAACTGTTCTTCTGATAATTTTATTTTATTTTATTTTTATTTTAATACTTTAGAAAACTTACAGCTAAATACAAAATATGATAAAAAAAAATAGTAAAATATGGCCAATTAAAAGTTTTCGCTAATATCGCATTATATAACAATAAAATGTCAGGTAGACAAAGGCAAACCAAAAAAGACAGTTCAAAAAGACTAAAAATTAAAAAATAAGTGTAAAACACTTCTAAATAGCTAATTTTAGTTGAAAAATTGTTTATTTAATATTTGTTTTAGTTGAGGAACACTGGTAGAAAATAAGTCAATATCAACACTTTGATACACTTCGTTATAACTCCTACTAACCCTTAATAAATAAGAATTTTGCCGATATATACATCGAGTAGAGGGGGCAAACAAGAGTTGAGGTTTACGTAACATTGCAGATGGCACACGAAGCCCAATTTTGCTCATAAGCTCAGGACAATCAGTTGAACCACTCACTAAACCAAATAGAAATGACATATCAGCTATTTTCCTCCGCTCTAATAATGGAAGAATGTGAAATTTTCTGCAGATAGTCAGGCAAATAAGTATTTGACCTATATTGAATGAACCGAAGAAATCTTTTTTGAATATTTTCAATTCGGTTGATATACACATTATAGTAAGTATTCCAGTAAGTAAGTAAGTAAGGTAAGGTAAGTAAGTAAGTAAGTAAGTAAGGTAATAGTAAGGATTCCAGACAGATATATAATATCTTGATAGTCTGTCTCTTAAATGTAAGGTTAGGATATTTTTTTGTTAAAAATAATACAGTCAGTGGATGGGTGACTATTCTTAATACACATCGAGACCCCTCCGTGCCTCGGAAAGCACGTAAAGCCGTCGGTCTCGGTTGTCATACGAACATCTTTGATAGTCATTTATCGTAGTCAGAAACCCAAAAAACCTGACACCCAGTCTATCCTCAGGATATCGGTATTACCCAGGAAATTGGGTTGAGGTGTGATGGCAGTCGCTTCGTGTAAAATACTGATATTTAGCCGTATCTGGTTAGACTGGAAGCCGAACATCAGAAAATGCTCGGATGTTGATGATATTATTTTGTTAAAAATCTTGGTTAAGTTAAACCTCAATAAAGGAGTAAGGCAACTATACTTTGTAGATATTTAAGAGTATTAATGTCATATTGCATACACTGCATTGCATAGAAATTAGATTTTACCGTGCCGGCAAATTTATCGAACGGTAATTTCCAAAATTAAATACTGCCATTTGCGATAAAATTACCGAATTTTAACGTATTGTAATTTTAAAGATTTTTTTTTATACCTACTACTAAGGTGAACAAACAAGCGTAGGTACCGCCCACCTGATGGTAAGCGGTTACCGTAGCCTATAGATGCTTGTAATACCAGGGGTATCACTTGCGCATTGCCGACCCTGTAAAACGAAAGAGGAATAGTTGGGTTGGCAGTATAAGGGTCAAAGTCCCCCCACTGGCAACACAACGTTTCCTCGTGGAGCAATTAGCGTGGAGAAAATTTAATGAATTGGTTTTATGCTCGTCGCTGCTTTCAGCAATACTTCGCTATCATGCTGATATGTACCTCAGTAACCCGACCAAACCTCTTAGTGACTACACCACCTCTTTGCCTTACATTGATGGGAGGTGAATCTCCTCAATGGTGTCAACCGCACCACTCTGAACAGTAATTGCTCTCACTACTAAGTGCGATATTAGACGTATGCTACCACATAATTATGAGAGTGCTTCATAGTAACTGAGACTGAGGAAATTGTATTCGCGATAAAATGCGTTAAAAGTAATGTTATTTCAATGTCTTATATTAGCTTGTGTCAGAAACCAGTATTATATTTACCTTTAATTATGCCATAAAAGCGGAAAGCGCAGCGTGGGACGGCCTCCAACGAGATGGACGGACGACCACCAGGTCGCTGGAAGTCGTTGGATGCAGAAGGCTTATAACGCGTCCTTCTGGAAGTCTATGAGGGAGGTCTTTGTTCAGCAGTGGACTTTCTGTGGCTGATATGATGATGTCATAAAATGAAAGACATCACTATTCTCCTACCAATCTATCTTTATGAAACGGTATTATTATCCAGAAATTGGATTGCAGAGATCTGACGTCAGCCACTTCGGGTAAAAAAATATTCAGCCGCATCGGGTTGGAGGAAGCCGATCCCAATATACCTAGTTGAAGGTAGACTATGAAGGATGACAAGATATTTTGATGTTACTTTTATTGTATGACAACCGACTTATCAATTGTGCGTTTGTGTTGGTCTATTCATCAAAATAAACTTTTGTCTTACCGGATATTTTGTAAATACCGACTATAACATTATGTATTTTGAGTCGAAATTTATACGACGCAAATCTGTTCGAAATCAAATTCCCCATCTTAATTATGATAAAGATATTCTCAAATCCCTGACCTACAGCGCGACCCTTCCGCCATATAAATCAATATTGAGCCAACCCTAGTCTATCCGAACTCAAATCGAACTATTAACTGTACGGTAATAAATTTCCATAAAATTCGATATTATAATACTCGTTTTATCGACTCGCGCTTAATCTGGCCGGAAGTGTAGGGCTGTCTCACAGAAGTCATTTCGTGAATGCATCGATTTTGATGCAATATTTTGACTTATTTTTGTTTTGATTATAAGATGACAAGCAAGCAAGAGGCATATAAGTGACTTATATTATTATGACAACGTCTGTGGTCTAGTGGTTCGCGTCTCGGATTATATATATATTTATGTGATAAAAAAAGGAAAGTAGTTCCACGGTCTAGTACCCATAGTACAAGCTCTGCTTAGTTTTGGACTAAATAGTGCTGTGTAAAATTGTCCAAAAATATTTCTTTATTATAATTTCGTACTTACATCATAATATAGTAGTTAATTTAGTAGTTTCTGCCAACCCTATGGGAAAAAGGCGCGAGTGGTTAAATTAAATTGTAAACCTAGACTTCAAGATAAAAAATAATATCGATTCAAAAATCTAATCAATAGCAAATTGGATTGGATTTGGTATTACATGGCCCCTAAACGCATAGCGGTAAAATGTGGGTGCACAGGCGCCAGCAGGTGGGACTGGGGCCCTCATGTGGACTATGTTTGCACTAAGCTTAGGGCTATCATGTCAAAATTGCGGATTTTAAAGCAGAAATTGCCATATAAAACAATACGACTATTGTATATGTCACTGGCTGACTCTGTAATCAACTATGGTATAAATTGTTACGGAAGGACTTATACAACTTACCTTAAAAAAATCTATGATATACAGATACGTTTATTAAAAATAATGGTACCATGTAAAGTTAAATTACAACTTAAACCAAATTATGATTTGTTGTTTAAATACTGTAAAGTAGTAAATGTATTTGATAAAGTTAAATTAGCTGTTGCCTCTGATTACTCTGAATATATGAATAGGATTCAGAAAACAAATAGACCTAGTTTTGTTCGTAGTCTGTCATACTTGCCTCTATATAAACTGCCAAGAGTGAACAATGTATATGGCAAGCGGGCCTGGACGTATGCTCTTCCTGACGTTCTGAATAAATTACCAAAGGGAATTGCCAAAAAAATTGTAAACAAAAAACCACGACAAATTAAAAACATCCTTAAAGCATACTTCACTGTGGGGAAGTTTAGAACGGGGGAGGGGCATTCATAGGGTCAAATATTGTAAACAATAATAATGTATATTGAATTATGTAATAACGCACATAATCTTACTCAAAAGATTGAGTGTTATTATAATTATGTAAAAGTGTGTCTTTTTTTTTAATTGAAATAAATAGCTTCAAATTTTAAAATTTAAAATTTTTTTTAGGTCAAGCTATCCAAAACTGTCAAATTATCCCAATTGAACATAAACCTTATTCATCATCATCAACCCATATACTGTCCCACTGCTGGGCACGGGTCTCCCCGAGAGGAGACCCGTGCACTTGGCCAGCGTGGTGGACTATAGTCCACCACGCTGGCCAAGTGCGGGTTGGCAGACTTCACAAACCGTCGAGAAAAATCTCTAAGGTATGCAGGTTTCCTCACGATGTTTTCCTTCACCGTTTAAGCGAGTGATAATTGATTATTAATACGACCCTTGGACTGCCTAGTCGAAGGTCATGAATTCGAATCCAAGGCACGCACCTCTGACTTTTCGAATTCATGTGCGTATTAATAATTTATTATCACGGTGAAGGAAAACATAGTGAGGAAACCTGCATGCTTTAAAGACTTTTCTCGACGGTTTGTAAAGTCTGCCAACCCGCAGTAGGCCAGCGTGGTGGACTATAGCCTTATCCCTTTCAATATGAGAGGAGACCCGTGCCCAGCAGTGGGACAGTATATGGGTTGATGATGATGATGATA
Organism: Acronicta alni; assembly: GCA_964056405.1. Taxonomy (NCBI): domain Eukaryota; kingdom Metazoa; phylum Arthropoda; class Insecta; order Lepidoptera; family Noctuidae; genus Acronicta; species Acronicta alni. Next base: position 3,518,943 of record OZ043939.1, read on the forward strand.
TTCCAAACTCTAAATATATAAAAATAAATAGTAACCATAGTTTTTTTTTCCCCTAGTCGGTTACGCAGACTCATTGAGTTAGCGTTTGACCACAATCTCACCTGATGGTAAGTGACGATGTGGTCTAAGATGTGTCGCTTATTAAGAAGATACCTATTCACTCGTGACTTGAAGACCCCCAAATTATACACGTCAGACTCCGGCAGCTGATTCCATTCCCTCGCTGTACGGATAAGGAATGTCGAGGTAAAAAGCTTAGTGCGGGGTTTCGGGAATTCCCACCATGAAACGGTGTCGCTTTTCAGTTGAAGAATGTTGAAACAGAATCAACTACCTACTAGTTAAATCGCATCGCTCACTACGGTTTTAATCGATAGAACGAGTATGATAACTCCTTAAATTTATGCGAATCGCAATTCAAATAATATGTAAGGGAAACATTCGCGAAGTTGAAACTGAAAACTCGATTGCAAATATCGATAAGTGATTTTCAAATAGATGAAATTATAATGTGACCCACATAGATGTGATTGGTAGATGCAATAGCGGACGGTAGGGTGAAGTGGGGGTTGTCTGTCCCGGGTCTTCAGGAGGTCTCCAAAAGAAGGAAAAGTCCTTTTTAGTTAAACACCAAGCAGAGCCAGTATTAAAAGTTGTCCGAATTTATAATATTAGGTACTTTTTATTTATCTATACTAGCTGTTGCCCGCGGTTTCACTCGCATCCCAAATGGAAATTTTTGTGATAAAAGCCTATGTTCTTCTCCAAGGTCTTATATATTCCTGTACCAAATTTCATCTTAATTGGTTCAGCGGTTTAGGCGTAAAAGCGTAACAGACAGAAATACAGACATGGTTACTTTCGTATTTATTTTATTACAGAAAAAATAAATAAATTCCAAGAGGCTTTTTGAGACAAAAAGTTAGTTTATGTCCTTCAAGGTCTTAACTATATCTGTACTAAATTTCATCTAAATCGGTTCAGCGGTTTAAGCGTGAAGAGGTAACAGACAGACAGACACTATTACATTTACATTATTAGTATGGATTAAGCTTTATGGATTAGGGAAACTAGGGAATTAGTAGGGATAGAGGGAATTAGGAATGATATCTGTATTTTTCAGCATTTTACTTCTGACGTTGTCAAGAAAACGCCACCGCCATCTAGTATTAAAAAATCTAAAACTCTTTCTCTTACTCGAAGCCTTTTCCCAACTATATTGGGGTCGGCTTCCAGTCTAACCAGATGCGGCTGAATATCAATATTTTACACGAAGCCACCCACTGCCATCAGACCTCCGCAACACAATTTTTGGGTAGGTAATATCTACCCTGAGGATAGACTGGTTGTCAGGCTTTTTTTGAGCTTCTGAATACCACTAACTCTTAAAAACTATTAAAAAAAGCTAAAATATTGACTAGTAATAAAATATATATTTGTAAACCTACAGCGGAGTCCCTATTGTCCTGCCACCGCCTTAACAAACCGTCGCCAATACACTGTGAGAATTGTGTCCTATTGTTTTCATAAAAAAACATCCCGTAACAAGCACTATTTCATACGTATAAGTACTCTCTCAATCATACATGTTAGCTGAATGTTTAATGAGAAAAGGAAATGGGTATACGGGCTGCACTAGTTTCGTTGTATCAGGGAGGGGTACCACTGAGAGCGAGAATTTAGAAAAATATTTTAGCATGATTTATTGCGATAGTCAAATTGCTAAAACTAAGGAGAGAATAGGGACAAAAATTTCAAATGTTTTTTAGTCTCTTAGTAATAATCTTGGCAATGGATAGCAGAGATTCATACTAAAATGTATCGATTATTTTTTATTGTTAATGGCCATAGGTTATATATTATTTTAAATTTCCTTTAACAAATTATCTGTAGCAGCACAGGGTTTGGATTTTTGTCCCGTTAATGGTAAGGTATAGGCCGCCTAAAATGGTACCTAAAGCATGCCGGTGCAATGTGGGTGTACCTACCTACCCCACTGCCTAACCTTTCGGAAAATACAAAAAATATGCACAACCTTTCCAACGAACTTTTACAAGTTAATATTTTATTAGTTCTATATATCGCCATACAGTAACATACAAAGCGTATGAAGTTTTACTATTATTGTTCTGTGTATAATTATAATAAAATTTTATCGACGGGAGACGCCTGAGGACGTTGATACGCACGTTTATATGTTGGGGAATATTGTTGAAACAATTTTTTATGATACTGGCAAGATTTCTGAACATTCTCATTATTTATGTCCTGGTTGTAATAAGAGTGACTTCGCTAGGAATTGATCCAGTGAGATTGATTATTGTAATTATTTTTTCCTTGTGAAAAGCCTCATGGATGCCGTCCGTCTCTTATAAAAGGAAAGGCAGAGGGTCCCACTGAGGAGAGGGTGCTTTGTATCTCCAATGACCGCACCGGTGGCCCTCCTTTACCTTAGTCTTAGATCTAACACTCCTGAATGTTCAGTTAGTCATTATGATGAGCTCTAATGTGACTTGCAAAGCCGAACTTGGACTTGAAGACACGATCACAAGGCGTACAATATAGCTGGCTAGATGAATTATAATCATTTTAAGAGTACCCGTCACCAGATACGGTGTGGAGGACGTGATGATGACTGAATATATACAGGATAAATAACTGAATAAATTGAAGACATAATAATATGTTCCAAAAGAGATCTTACCAACTGGTGATTAAGAATACTTATTCAAAAGGTTCTTAATTAATATATGTAAAAAAAAATTTACGATGAAGCTTTAACGTATTGCGAGCGCGCTTGCAAAGGTTTCTGACAATAAAAAAGACTCGTAAATATCCACTTTACAACTATATTCAAGCCATACCCGCTGCAACTGAGACCACACCTTTCTCCGCACAGTGTTGAACAAAACTTTGCATCTCCAAGTTTTATGCGTAACATGATATAGTCGTCACGATATTTTGTGTAACGGGGATATTGAAATATTATTAAAATGTCCTGTATGTTACGTAACGTATAGGTATATAGGGTTGTTCTTATTGGAGTTACAATATTGTTCTGTGAAATGAAACAACTCTTTACCTACGGATTCTATCCGTTTATTGGAGTTATGTATTAATCCCGACGTTTCGGAACCCATGGTCCCAGGTAGACTAAGACGGTGGGCGTCTCGACATTGTTTATAAATAATTATGTATTATTTAAAATTGAAATAAAACTATTTTTTACGGATTCTATCGCGTTATATTGATGTTATTAATCCCGACGTTTCGGACCCTTTACAGCGTCCAAAGTATGTAAAATAATATAACTGTAACGAGATAAAATCCGTAAAAAGTAGTTTTATTTCAGTTGTTTCAAAAGTTATTTTTACTAACATATTTTATTAATTATTAGAACCTATCTGAAGAGTTAACCATTGTTTTATTTCAATGTCAATTATTCGCGAAAAACTTCAATATTAAGAAAATCTTTTTCTTTGAAGACTCGTTTTTCGCTGAGCGATCGGCTTCTGCGCCACGGGTTGTGGGTTCGATCCCCACACGGAACAAATATTTGTATGACCTACAGGCAGTTGTTCCGGGTTTGGGTGTTTGTGTGTGTAAACACACCAACCTTTTATGAAAAAAAAAACAACGTAGGTAATATTCTTTTCAATGTATGTAGGTATAAAATAGTATGTTTGCAATAATATCAACTGTTCTTGATTCGACACTTCTCACTTTGATCGCGACACTCAAGCCAGCCAACCCCCTCCTCTTTCCTCCATCCCTTTCACTCACATACATTCACAAATTCTCTCAGTCTTACGTTCCGTTTCCCACATAATATTGCTTACATCAGAATACCTTCATTTTACCACATAACAAACCTCAAAGGATAGAATGGAATATACAGCCAACACAGCATTCCTTAATTAATTAAAATATAATTTAATTAAGTCTCTCATAACTACAAAAAATAAATAAGACTTCGCAGCACAATCTAATTTAATTTTACACTCAAACCTTCACTCATTTCTTCTTATCCGCCTTTGTTTAATCCAAGTGAGAAATTGTTTGACGTCATTTATTAAATTAAGAATCCAGATTAGAATACGCCAAAAAGGTCTTATAAAAAATACACAACTTTAATCCCCGAAGGTTTAGGCAGAAGTTTGAATGACACAACGTTTCACTTGTCAAAGTCAATTTAAAAATCAACCGACATATTCACATTTATGTCAGTTTGACATTGACAGCCCGAACGTAAACTATAACGTAAATGAATATTCAATATTAATTTTATTGAATTTAAGTTATTTGTAACATTAATTACACTTAAATTTTAGCTTTGTGCACTCCTTATCCATATAAACTTTAACTGTACCAAATCTCACACTCCTCCGTGCGCGCGATTTTCTTAAAAAGGGGCACAGAGGCCAGCACATCAAGCTACCACAAGCTGTCAAATTTCTTTGATTGATTGTCAACTTTAATACTAAATAATAAAGTTCATATTCAATTGGGAAAATTTTAGTTTTGGATAGCTTGACCTGCTGGCGTCTGTACAAAGATTTCTATTAATTAATACAGTGTGTCTTCATAATTGCACATATTAAAATAAGGGAAACTATGCTTAATTTTATCGACAAAAACCATAGGTACTTTAAATTTAAATTAATTATTCGCTACAGCGAATTATTCCCATAATTATTACTAATTCATTATTGAGTTTGTTTCATTTAGTTTAAAAGTTATACCGTTTTGTTTACACGGGGGCAAATTTAGGATTTCAATATTTTTTTTTTTAATTTTCAAATATGTTTTTTGTCGATAAAATTAAGCATGGGTTCCTTTATTTTACCACTTTCACACTGTATAATATTATAGATCATGTCACCTCCTTGTCTCAATAGCTACGTCTCTTGAATTTCAGAGTTCAGCAGTAATCAAGGCCTATTCATTGGGTATCGTTCAGCTCAAAGCTCAAACGAACATCGACCTACTCGATTGAGTATTTAGTTGATAGCGAAGGTTTAGTTTGGAGCACTTCTATATCGATTGCATATCTTTGGTTTGATTGGATTGGAGGCGTATGAATACGGAATTAATTTGGTTGTTTATTAAGCATAAGGCCTTAAGCATAACTGTCTCATTGGCTTGTGGTCGCAAGCGTTGCTGTTACGATAAATGTTTCAAGTTCAATTCCCAATAACACTCCGCTCGAGGTTGAAGAAAGTGTTATTGGGTTTTTCTATCAAATTCTCAGTAGCAGCTTTTACAGAAGACAACGACTTTTACAGAAGTTTTTACCGAGCACAATCAAGCTTCGAAGCTTGATTTGTGCTCGGTAAAACTTCTGTAAAAATCCATTCGATCATTTTCAAATATAAAGCGACATTCATTCACTGATATCCAAAGCTATATAAAAAGAACAATGAGAGTTCCCATTGACACACCCTCCCCCTTCAATAATAGTCACCATTCCAACACTCCACATTAACAGTAGAAATCAACGATGGGATTACTTACCAAAGATTAAGCGACATCGATTCCCCGTAAAGGATTTCCCAAAGGAAGTGGCGTAGTGGAAGTTGTTGGTGGTACTAACGCGTATACTATTTGTACCCTAATGAAATGGATGACAGGGTGAGAAATTACCACTGAAAGGATACTTAGTTAAAGGAGGGTAGTTGGTTAAAGGGAAATGCGGAAATACCAGTTCAAACGAGATACCAGTTTAAATGAAATTACATACTTATTTAAACAAGTCTGAAAGATAAAAATTTTAGAGACAGAAAAAAACTATTTCATGCAGGGTTTAAACCTGCTGCCCTCCAGGTTAAGTGCCTTGGCTAAAGCGTCCGGTGTACTTAACCGGAGGGACGCAGGTTCAAATCCTGCCTGATACTTATCGATTTTTTCTTGGGTCTCTAATGGTTAAGTAATGGCAAATATCATAAAAAATACTAGTAAAACAGTCTGTTTTTTTATGGATTTTATCGCGTTATATTGGTATTACTATTATAACTGCCTTATTACCTCATTATCTCTAAGCTAGAGGTTTTGAGTTTGATTCCCAGGTCGAGCAGTATTATTGAGGTTATCTATGAAATTCTCAACAGTAGTATTAATTAAATATTGACTTGTAAAAGTGTCTTTGAAAGATCTGTTTACAGAAATCAATATCATTGATCATTTAGCTCGGAGTACGGATTTGCGCCCCAATATTATACCTTATAGATCATTCAGTACATAACATGCCAATACAATTACACATACAAAAAAACAACATGATGTATTAACACACCCGGCACAAAAATAAAGCAACGATAAAGTATCTCAATTGGCGCTTACACATTGATCATTTTGCATTGCCATAAATAAAACAAATGAACAGACCCATTTAAAATTGTGACGCAATATTGCATTTATAAGCGAACCGAATGCCCGGTGGGGGCCATTTGTCACCCTTATACCATATTTAGTTAAACAGTTGTGCGCCATGTTTATTTTTTTTGCCTTTACGGGTATATGAGTAATGTTTGTAATGGTGCACTATTTGTAAGTCGCGTTGTAATCTGTATATGGTTGTTTTAAGTGGGGTTTATATGGAGGTATGAAAATTCGCAATGAGGAACCAAAGTAACCGACATAGCACACCGGATTAGCAAGCTGAAGTGGCAGTGGGCTGGCCATATCTGCAGAAGAATGACAACCGCTGGGGTAAACGTGTTCTCGAGTGGAGACCGCGACTCGGCAAACGTAGTGTAGGACGCAAGGTTTGCTGGTAGAAGCTGGATGCGAAAAGCCGGGGACAGGGTGAAATGGGGCACATTAGGGGAGGCCTACGTCCCGCAGTGGACTAATATAGGCTGATGATGATAATGTTATGGAGGTATGTATGGTTATGTAGGCTGACACCAATGTCAAATCGTCATAATCATTATTTAACTGCTCCCAGGGACCTACACCGCAGCCTATAAACACCGGGAACACGCAAGAACATCTTGAGGCCTCAGTTGTTAAGTCTCATATACTTCATAGACATTAAGTCATGTCACTGGCTACATTGCCCTTCAAACTGGAACACAATGTTAACAAACTATTGTTAGGTTTAGATTGAACTAAGTACTGAATGTAAATTTGATCTGTCTCAATATTCGACTAATTGTGCTTGCAACACCGAAGATCTCTTATCTATGGTCTTAAAGGAAACGGAAGTGGAGGTGTCATTTTAAAACGAATTGTCAGTTGATAGATAGGTTGGCTAGTTTTTGATTGGACACTTGTCGGAGAGAGCTGGTCGAGGTTGGACGCATAATTAGTTTAATCGCCGAGGTTATCAGTTTTATTTCAATACGCATTTTATGCTTCTCCTGCTTACAACTAATTCCAAAAAAGTTAAGAATAGTTAAAGTGAACTGAACTGTCGTGTTATATTATATTGGTAAGTTATATTTTAAAACATAGTGTTTTAAATAAATGATTATGTCTCTTTGGGTTTGAGTTTTATTATACTATTGCTTGCTGACATAATTTGTTTTCGGTAGGAATTGAACTTACTTCCTTCATATCGGTAGTGGCTTAACCGCTACACCAATTTGTCTTAGATCGCTATGTAAACCAACTTATATGTGCATAATGTATGAGTATTTAAAGAAAAAATATTGAACTACCTACTTAATTTCGATGTTACTGAAAGATATATATTAGTACTTAATGCATTTTTTTTTTATTTGGCGCCCGTCTATTTATATAAAGAGATGATCTTTAGACAGAGATGGAGCTTCGAGAAGTTGGTAGTTTATTTCAACTCTCCCATGTTGTAAATTGTAAGAATTACAATAAAAAATATCACAGCTAACCTAACTTTGTTGGGTAGTAATCTATAAGAAGGCTTAATACCAATCAACTGTGACTAATGGAAATGGAAAACACACAAATATTAGCCTAAGAATCAAACCCACGACACGCGATGCAACGGTAGTGGCTTAGTAGAATACATTACGAAACTGAGACTTCAATAATATTTCGAAATTTTTTAAGTACTTACCATAATTAAAATAAAATATTACAGAAATTAAAATCGAATGCATTTCCAGAGTCAATTTTCGAACTAAATTCAGTCTAAATACTTCCACTTCTTAATACCATTTGACATTTTGGAAAACTGAGATTAGATCTGTATTTTTTAACATTTTTAAGTATCAGAATTACCCTTCTGATCTCTGGCCTATACGGAATCCACCACTGGTCTACTAGGGGTCACATAATCCAATTTATAATGTTCACAAAAACAGAACAGATGTAAGCCTTAACCTATCGTAGTTGGTGAAACAAGAAGAGGGGAAACCAGAAGGTTCACAGATATGTGTTCGGAATTTGAGTGTACATTGTGTCTGTTAATTATACGTTTGTAAAGTCCCCCTTTCAATCTGAGAGGAGGCCTGTGCCCAGCAGCGGTGAGTGGGTTGATGATAGTCCCCGGTGATAAAGGGCTTGTTCCTTAGAGCGTTTCCTCTTTAAAACTAATATTATAAATGCGAAAGTGTATATCTCTGTCTGTTACCTCTTCTCGCTGAAACCGCTGAATCGATTTAGATGAAATTTGGTATAGAGATAGTTTGAATCCCGGGAAAGGACATAGGATAGTTTTTATCCTAGAAATCATCCTTTAAGAGGGTGGAACGGACTATAAGACTTACCACAGGAAGTCCACTGCTGAACAAAGGCCTCTCCCATATATACTTCCTACTAGGACCTATTATTATATGGCGCCTGGATCCAACGACTCCCAGGGACCTTTACCAGGTCATCTGTCCATTTCCTCGCAGATCCTCCTACTCTGCGCTTTCCGATGCGCGGTCTCCACTCGAGAATCTTTTCGCCCCAGCGGCCATCAGTATTATATACTTACCTGTAATAATAATATTTTCTATGTCTTCACGTCATTATTGTGATCGTTGAAACTTACCTGAAAAGGAAAGAAAAAAACTTTAGTTTATGTATTTAGTGTCAAATTAGGTATACAGTTTTTTTATTACAAAAGCACATTACAGTTCACTGAAATGAGAAAATTGCAATTTAATTAAAATTACATGTCGGCATTAGTCAAAGTCAAAGTCAAATGTTTTATTTCAATTAGACCAATAAAGTAGCACTTTTGAAAAGTCAAAACTAGTTGCACGGTTCCAAAAAGTGGGTCATATGGAGAAGAACCGGCAAGAAACTCCATAGACACTCTTTTTTAAAAACAACATGATTACAATGTTAATCTTGATTTACAAGTTTGATAAGAATAGTTAATGAGAACAATGCAGTTTGATGTGTACCTACTAACAAATTAATCCAGAATAAAAAACAATATAAATAAATAAAAGAAAAAGATTGCCATTGACAGTAAGAGCTGACCAGCCCCGACAGACGGCACCCGTTCACGAGTATGACGTGTGTATCGGCGTCGTTCGACTCAACCATGTTGCAGGGAATAAAACGACTCGACACACAACGCCACCATCAGCAGGACATTTTAGTAAGCATGACAAACTCAGACCGCAAGGCAATCGAAAGGCACAATAGAATTTAATGTCATTTATAAATAAAATACAGGCACTAGGTATATGCAACACCAATGGCTGCACGACTCTCATACTTAATTAATGACAAGGCTTCACGTCAAGGCAAGTCGCTTCGTGTAAAATTGTGATATTCAGCTTCATCTGGTTAGACTGAAAGCGGACCCCAATATAGTTGGAAAAAGGCTTGGAAGATAATGTTTCCCTATCATATAAGACCTAAACATACTGGGAAACTGTTGGTCTACAACAGTACACCACTGCTTAACCCTTTTGGGAATACAAACATGCAAAATTTGTTTGTTTGTTTTATAGATTGTGTTTGTTTCTTCTTTCTTTTATAAATGGTGGAAAATATCAATAAATTGTGAGTGGAACTTCTTAACATTATCTGTTCCTTGACTGCAGCATAACCACAGCGGGCGGTCGACCAATAATATGTGCTCTACCTAATGTAAGGTTATCTTTAAAAAAACACCGGTGGGTCATAGAACAATAACGTTTTTGTGCGTACCGTCTGCGTTGTGTAGGTGTTGATTTATATTGTACTCCAACGTTTTTATGTTCCAGGGTTATGGCATTTGTGTAATCCGTTGTTTGAATGCAATTCATGTGAAATGGATTTTAATATCTGCATGAATTTATTTATGACTTATGCTCGTTGCTTATAAGGTAATGACTCTACGGTTATAAGGTTAAAGTAAGAAAGAAAAATAGTTTATTTGTGTAGTAACAAGATACACTAAAAGTAAGTACAAAATTCACTGAACACTAAATTTTATACGTTTTTTTTTTAAGTAGTAGATCCTCCTTTTTAATTCATATTCCTCAGAACTGAGGGTTAGGTTAGGTTCCCTTCTGCCGGGTTTGCGGACGAATGCTACAGCGCTCCGGAAACTGATTGTTACTGCTCTTAGACTTAGATGTGAACACATTCCATGCAAAAACTTTGCCTTCATGATAGTGGTGAGTCGTCGACGATTTTCCCGTCGACGCAACGAGACTGTTTACCGTCGACGATAATTATATAATAATATAATAGTTGAAAAAACAGTCTAATTTTCGACTAGTTTACGTCGTGTGTTCGACGTTCACTCAACGACAACTGACTGCACGAACGAACGTGTCAACGCAAGTTCGCGTGTCTTCTTTTTCGCGTTCATCGTCGACTGGTCGACGTCGTCAACCAGTTTATGTATGAACCTTCGACTAGTTTATCCGTTCACGGCGATAAACAGTCTAAAAAACAGTTCGTTCATTCAACGCTCACCATTACTTCATGATGAAGAAAGCCTTTTCACCCAATTGTGAGAAATATGAAGTTGTCGAGGACCTACAACATTTATTGATGGAATGTTGCTAATATGAGTCCAGTAGAAATAATTTAGTAAGGTCCCTGAATTTGAACAGAACTGATGTAGGCATGTTCCACACAATTCTATCCCATAATCATTAACCCATATACTGTCCCACTGCTGTGCACGGGTCTCCTCTCACAGAATGAGAGGGATTAGGCTATAGTCCACCACGCTGGCCTAGTACGGGTTGGCAGACTTTACACGCCGTCGAGAAAATCTCTCAGGCATGCAGGTTTCCTCAAAATGTTTTCCTTTACCGATAAACTCATGTAAAATACAAATATTCAGCCGCATCTGGCTACTTATAGCCGACTACACTTGGGAAAAGACTCGGAAAATAACCAGATGATCAAAAATTTTGTCACCATTGCTATGTAGTATTTGTCGGTAGGTGTCCGACATAGCCCTCCGAAAGGAAGCGCAATAAACCAACCAGTCAGCGACAGGTTGCTGTCTCGTGGGTGTGATTTAGAACGAAAAACAAACGATATACATTTCCAAAAAATCTTGTTTGTGTTTGTAATTTAAGATTCGTAAGTCACGTAATGCGGGTAAAGAAGTTGGAGAAATGTGTGTTAAGAATAGGCATCAAGCTTGTATTCTTCGAAGGAGTAGGCAGAGATCCCAAGGAAACGTTGTGTTGGTAGTGGGGGGACTTTGACCCTTATACTGCCAACCTAACTATTCCTGTTTCGTTTTACAGGGTCGGCAAACCGCAAGTGATACCCCTGGTGTTACAAGCGTTTATGGCTACGGTAACGGCTTACCATCAGGTGAACCGTATGCTTGTTTGCCACCTTAGTGGTAAAAAAAGGAGTGTGAAGTCTGCCAACCCGCAATAAGCCAGCGTGGTAGACTATGGCCTAATCCCTCTCAATAATGAGAGGAGACCCGTGTCCAACAGTGGGACAGTATATGGGTTGATGATGATGATGAACTGTGGGTATACATTGTACATTTCTGCCCTCATACCATCATGCCTGTATTCTCTGAAGGGTTACCCTAGGCACTCAAAAAAACGAACGAACGAAATTAAAAAAAACGATCGTTTTAAATCTTCCTCCTTTATTTGAATTCAATTAAAATTGTACCCTAAAGATAAAACAGGATAAATAAAACAGGGTTACAACAAGCTCTTAATTAAATGTCTTACCCGCACTTAGGAAGAGCCTGTTGCCGTCGGGTGGCAGCCCTGATTAAAGACGTCAATATACAGGATGTAACAAAAACCCTGTCCGATCCGAAAGAGGCGTATTCCTTTTCTTATATACTTACTAATAAACATAAATAAAAATACGATATTAAAGAAACCAGAAAGTATCGATTTTTCTTCTTCTAATAAACTTACACAATTCTCCACTAAATATGGGAAAATTTCATAAGTTGACAATACTCCACCCAGCGGCGAAATCTTTTAATATTTACCAATTTATTTTTCATTTTTACCTCAAAGGATGCCGCCACGCGGTGCCGCTCCGTGCTCGCTTTGTCGTCGCCGACAGACTGTACCTAACTACCTACAGAGCGGCACGTGTAAGCCAATTGTTGTCCTTGACATGTCAGTCTCGCGTAGAGTTCGCTTCCGATCGGACGTCCGTGAATCTCTTATCACCTCGATTACCCATCGTATCGTGAGTAATGTCGTATTCCAATCTGTTGTCAATGTCGTGTTCCAATGTGCTTATGCTGCAATTATGCAGATGTTCGAAAAGACTACGAGTGAGTGAGAGTATGGGGTGCGTTTTGCTAGGCAAGGTATGCCAGTGCCGTCGGAGCGTGTATCCAACGTCTCCATGAACTTGAAGTTCACGTGTACACGTGTACGAACACGTGTCAAGCAGTGTCCATGAATGAGTACAAGACTCATTACCCTAATGCCGAAAGACCACGAAAACACGACGTGGAATATCAGTAAGTACCTATTGGAAGTTCACTTAAGGAACACGATCGCAGAATTTTGTAGATATCAAGTTCATGTTTTACAAAATAATTTTAACAAAGCAATACATTTAGTTCATTGTTTCTTGAAAAACAACGTCAATAATTATTTAGGTACCTATTAGGTAAGCAACACATTCCTGATACCCACGCGTAAGCGGAAGTATTGGGATCACGATGCTTGTACGATACCAGATACCTACGCGTAGGCCCGGTAGGAGGTAATCATCCCTATGACTAATACGTAACAGCTGATACTTATGAAAAACACAAAAGAACGTCAATTATTAGGTAAACATAACTATGCCTAATCGAGATCAGCTAATATCTACGTGTAGGCCCAGTAGGTAAGATTCATTCGCATTAAATTTGTTTGGCGGCACGCGACAGAGCGGGCTGGCGGCACATGACAAAAGGATCAAAAAGCGGCAAATTGCTCGGGCGGTTTCTTTGACACTAGTGTAGATCGAATTGAATAAACTTTATTTCGTGGATTGAGTGTTGACATGTAAAAGGTTTAGTTTTTTTTTTAATTATATTTAAATTAATCGGGGAAAAAAAATTATCTCGTATCTAATTATCGTTTACGTGTTTGTGTACGTAATACGACACCTTATACGACCCTTAAGGATCGGACAGGGTTTTTGATACATCCTGTATAGGGCTTGCACAAAGCAGATTTGCACTTTATCTTTGATCAAAGATACTTTGTAATGTCGATACGTATACCATTATACCATCAGACCTGTATTCCCCGACGGCTTAAGCAGAGGTATAGATACTTTATATACAGAGGACAGCACATCCTGCTACCGCAATCTGTAAAATTTATTTGATTGATTTTCAACTTTAATACAAAATCATAAGGTTCATATTCAATTGGGAAAATTTGACAGTTTTGGATAGCTTGACGTCTGAACACTCACAGTTTGCCAGTACGTTTAGGTCCCATGTAATAGGGGGCGAGTCTATTGCCATTAACGTGACACAAATCCAAACTCCAAGCTCTAAAAATTTTATAAAAAATTCCAATAACATTTTGCTCGACCTGGGAATCAAACCCAGGACCTCTAACGTAGCAGTCGCGCTTAGAATTATGATACGTTACGTTCTTAGTTAATGACCCTGTTGTTAGTTAGTGTGTGTAGTCTGCCAACCCGCACTAGGCCAGTGTGGTGGACAGGATGTATGAATGTGTACCTACGAAACGAAAGAAGTATGAAAGAATCATAGCGAGAGGCGTTCTTTTACCCCCAAAGGCGTGAGTGTAAGTATGGTAAGTTACACCAACAGCCGTTAGTTTTTGCCTACCGACCTAGGAAAAAGGCGTGAGGGTATGTATTTATGGTAAGTTACGCCAAAAGTTGTTAGTTTCTACCTGCCCACCTCGGAAAAAGGTGTGAGTGTATATATTTATGGTAAATTACGCCAAAAGCCGTTAGTTTCTGCCTGCCCACCTCGGAAAAAGGTGTGAGTGTATGTATTTATGGTAAGTTACGCCAAAAGCCGTTAGAAGTCCCAAAAGTATTCTTACAAGTCACCATGATAAAGATATATTGGGGGTATCAAGCATTTCTTACAATTTACCCTGCATCAGTATTAACATGAAAAGACACTCACTTGAAATGGATAGTTAGAGTTGGTCATATATTATGCATTTTGCAAACTGTCTCTTCAAATGAGGATAGGGTTTTCCTCTAAATACTTAGAATTCTGCATTAGGAGTAGTGTGTGATAGTAGATATGACGTTGGACTGCCAAGTCAATGATCTCGAGTTCGAATCCAAGGCACGCAACTCTGAGTTTTCGAATTTATATGCGTATTAATTGTGACATTGTGCGCGCTCGCCGCTTCTTCTCCGCGCCTCAAGCCTCACCTATAAATAGATCTGCAGACGACGCGCGGGCCTACCCAGATCCAGCCGTCCCTAGCTGCCCCCCAGCCTTAGCTGTGTTGCTTAGTTTATAAGTTGCCCCTGGCTGAAGGCATTTGGTGCCTCGCCACCTATTCCGGTTAAGTTTTTAAAGCTCCCTCGAGCGAAAAACTATGTCCGACCTAGAAAAAAAAAAAAAAACGCGCGGGCCTCTTTCTTCCCGCTGCAGCTGCCCAAGCTAAGTGCCGCCCTTTACCGGTCGGACCTCGCCTCGAAGTCTTCACCGAACCCACCCTGAGCTTAACTCACCCTACTCTTGCCTTAATGTACTTTAAATTTTAACCCTAGTATCAATAAATTTGTATATTTTTGTGTTCCGAGTGTAATTTATCTCCACTAAACAGTTCCCGGTCGACCACGTTTTTAAAACATGTCCACCACGTTACATAATAATTAATTATCACCCGCTTAAACGGTGAAGGAAAACATTGTGAGCTAACCTGGATGCCTTAGAGATTTTCTCGCCGGTATGTGAAATCTACCAACCCGCATTAGGCCAGCGTGGTGGACTATACATACGTGACATATAGGTAAGAATGTGATACAAGATAGAATGAGATTTTGTGATTGTTGGTAACTAATTGTAACACAATAAAATTAGTATTTTCAAATAAAAAAATTATTGTAGTTAGTATTTTTATCACTAAGGACTAATGTATAATATTCGCGCAAATGTCAGAAATCACTAAGGATATCCTAAATAATCCTTGTCAAAGTATTTTTTTTTATTGTGTTCCAGTATGAAGGGCAATGCAGCCAATGAAATTGGGTATAAAGAATTTCATAGAAAAACCTAATAACACATAAAGGAATCGAAACTAGACCCTCCCCCCGCTCAGACGTCGTGCTTTTAATCACTAGACATTTGAACAAAGTGTAAAATATTGACTTGTAAAAGTGTCTTTAAAAGATCTATTTACAGAAATAAATATAATTTATCATAAAGCACATTATAGTAATTATACTAGATTAACTTTTTCAAGAGAGGTAGGGCATAGTGGGAGTAATTCCACTCAAATTGGGCCTGCCCGACTGGGAAGTACCTCCGTCTTGCAGAAAATCGAAGTGAAATAACACTGCTTTGAGCTGTGTTGTGTTTCTTACGGTGAGCAAGGTTCCCAGCGCTCCACGAGGAAACGCAATGGATGGACTTTGGCCCTTTTACTGCCAACCCTATTCCTCTTTCGTTTTACAGTGTCGGCAACGCGCAAGTGATACCTCTGGTGTTGCAAGCGTCTATAGGCTACGGTAACCGCTTACTATCAGGTGGGCCATGTGCTTGTTTGCCACCTTAGTAGTAGGTATAAAAAAAACTAATTTTATTCTAAAAAATACTATATCTACTATAGGACCAATTTTTTCCGAGAAAAAGTTACCTACTTGTTTTAGTACCAATTGAAACCTGAAAGAAAATTCATTTTGTGGCTCAAAGACGGTTGCGGAGTGGTAAGAGCCACTTTACCCATAAGGGTGCTACATAGGATTAGGAGCGGAAGCCACTTACGGTCGGAATGCCGGAATTTTAAAATAAAAGTTACACATGACGGAATTAACTGGCAATCTACCATATTTTGCCTTCGTTACAAAAAGGAACGTATTTTTAATACTGAACAATTTATTTGTTTGTATTTAATATTTTTAGTTACGCTATGGGTACAATAAATGTATGTGGTATGGGAATAAATTTCAAATATTATAATAATAATAATACCTTCGTAGTGGGCCTTGTCAGGCACGGCAAATGTAGGAGAGAGGAGGAACTTTATGTCTATTTTTTAACTTTTTAATTTAAGAGCTTTATATTATTTATTTATTTATATATTATTATGAGTAAGTATATCATATATTATTTCATATTTAAATTATTATGATTAATGTTACAATCACAAGTGTATTTATTAGAGTTAAATAATGGATTTAATTATTTGCTTGCTGCAGCATAGTTTTGTTATTTTGCATGATCTATTGTTTTGTTGTTCGGTATTTGTCTTGTGTTGTGACTGTCAGTTTTTTTTTTCTTTCTGTACACCCACAGTTTAGGTCCTATATACATATGTAATAGGGTATTAATGCCAATTACCCAAATAACGGCAAAAAGCATTAATCGAGCACAAATCCAAACTCGACACAGGAATAGAACCCAGGACCTCTTACTGAGCTGTCACGGCTACAAACACGAGACTAAAGCAGTACAATGGCAGAAAGACGTATATAATAATAAATATACAGTTACCTACGTCTGAAAAACACAACCCTGCGTTCGCTTCGGGCAATCAAACAAAATGGCGGATCTTTATTTACAATCTTCCGACACAAACTTCCTCCAACATACTCCAATAATTTGAATAAGAAGGCAAAGTCGTTCTATTTATCTAAACAGCCATTATTTATTATAGGGACGAAAATATAACGATATTATATTTTGTATTACTGCCGTAAACAGTTTAGCTGTCCGTAATTTTGTCCAAAACTTATTATTGCTGACCTTGGGAGAAAATTTTTAGGGTTCACAAACTAAAAAAATAATAATTAAAACTATTTTTTATATTTTGTAATAAAACTACTTTTTACGGATTTTATCGCGTTATATTGATATTATTGATCCCGAAGCTTCGGACCCTTTACAGCGTCCATGGTCACGGGTAGAAATCAATATATTTTTTTACATTTACAGATTTTTACATAACATAAACATACCATCACACCTGTATTCCCCGAGGGGTTAGGCAGAGGTGTACTAATGTACACCCACATTTCGCCGGTATGTTTAGGTCCCATTTAATAGGGGGCGAGCCTATTGCCATTAACCGGGAACAAATTCAGACTCCGAGCTGCTACTGAGAATTTCATAGAAAAACCCAATAACACTTTGCTCGACCTGGGGATCGAACCCAGGACCTCTAGCGTAGCAGTCGCAGATTTTTACATGTTATATTGATACTAGCTACTACTAGCTGGATATAAGGAAAGAGGGAGACCAAAGAAAATATGAATGGACTGTGTGAGAGATGACATGGCTACAAAGGAAGTTAATTTAGAGATGATGGCTAAAAGAGATGTAAGTATGGAAAACTTACTGCGCCGACCCCAACTATCCGACTTTGGGATAAGGGTAATGATATTGATAATAGCTGTGGCTGGCAATTGGGCTTTGAGACAAAAAGTAGCTTATATCCTTTTCCAAGGTCTAATCTATCTCTGTAGAAAATGTCATGAAAATCGGTTTAGAAGTTTATGCGTGAAATCGTAACAGACAGATAAGAGTTACTTTCGCATTTATAATGTTATTAGTAGGGATTCCAATTACCTACACTTTGACTTTGACTCGACCTGGAAAACGAACCCTGGATCTCACGCTCCGCTCCTCATTAGCTCCGCTAGACCAATGAAGCAGTCATGTCATATTCACAAACCATCGGATATTTCGATACATCTCATTTAGTTAATCTGATACCCGATCTGATTGGATATGAGAGGAGACCCGTGCCCAGCAGTGGGACAGTATATGGGTTGATGATGATGATACCCGATCTCACTCAGAACCTCACGTGCTGAAACCTTAAGACAATAATATATTAAATTTATATTTTCAATTTACAAAACAATGAATACACACTTTTCACTTACTACAAGTTATACAGCTCTTTACAAAACAAATTCTAAATATCCGAAAAAAAATATTGCCAAAGTGCAAAGTTATCGACACAAAATTAGATCAAAGAACAAAAATCGAATTCCATTTCACAAATTGACGTATTCGAGAATGGCGAAAGTCAAAAACAAAAGATTATTCAACCTTACCTCACTTATTGAAATGAAAAGAATGTACATTACAATACATTTTATTGTAACAACGAAATTTAAAATGTACGGAACCTTTGTCGGATGTCAAGTTCTCATTTATCTATTATTTCTGTTGAACGGACAACACAACAAAGTTTCTGTAATATCCACTTCATGCTTCGTTGAATTTGTGTTGAAAAATAACGTTTCTATTTCACAATAACATAAATATTAAGCTGATAGCTTTATTTAACTGAGAATCCAATCTAATATAAGAATCTAATCTAATCCTTCGAGCCTTTTTGGAGTCGTATTCCAGTCTAACCAGATGCGGCTGAATATCAGTAGTTTACACGAAGTGACGGCCATCAGACCTCCGGAACTCAATTTCTCGATAATACCGATATGTTGAAATAAAATTGCTTTTTACGGATTTTATCGCGTATATTGATATTATTAATCCCGTTTCGGACCCTTTACAGCGTCCATGGTCACGGGTAGACTGAGGTGGTAGGCGTATTGATGATATAATTTCTGACAGCTACCATTTTTTATTGTTACATGATCAATGACATTTATTACTAATTATTAATTAAAACTAGATGGAGCCGGCATTTCCTAGCTGACGACCTCTGAGAAGAAACGCCGAAACAAACTCAGAGAATCATGATCTCTTTTAAAGTAACCATATTCAATGATCATGTTTAGTTATTTATTATTGGCAATCCGATTCACGCAGAACGAGCTCACAGTATCCTTTGGTCTTGCAGTTGTAGGCCTGGATTTTGGTTTAATAGAATCTATAACAGGATTCCAAGCAGGTGGTAAGATAATCAATAAACGCGATAAAATCCGTAAAAAGTAGTTTTATTTCAATGTTTCGCGTAAATGTCAGAAATCAATATAATACCGATATGATTAAACTGTCGGTCTTTTTGGGCTTCTGACTAATACTAACAACTGTCATAGAAGTTCGTAAGACCGGGACCGACGGCTTTACGTGCTCTCCGAGGCACGGAGGGGTCCCTAATTGTTAAGTATGGTCACCTATCCACAGAATGGTCGCAGCTTAAATTGCAGATCGGTTTATTAGCGTAGTAATTAATATGTCTATTAATAGACTATTGGTACACAGTCTTACTTAACGTTTCGTGACTGTCCTTAGTTATTTCTAACAAGTAATTTTAAGTGATTTTTTTTTTAGTTTTTAATAATTAAGAAATTATCACTGGCATAAACGGTGAAGGAAAACATCGTGAGGAAACCTGCATGCTTAAAGATTTTCTCGACGGTGTGTGAAGTCTGCCAACCCGCACTAGGCCAGCGTGGTGGACTATAGCCTAATCCCTCTAATTCTGAGAGGAAACCCGTGCCCAGCAGTGGGCACTTGGCCAGGATTCGAACCTGCGTCTTCTAATTCAATACACGAAACGCTATGACCACTAAGACACCGCGAGTCCCACCCGCAAGGTCGAAATTTGCCTTCACATTCTGAAATCACATCCTAAGGGTGACGTGAAAAAGAAAAAAAAAAGAAAAGCAATCGTTTCAACTCTAACGGTTTCATTAATTAAATAATTAACTTTTCTAAAGCTTCTTACGACAATCAATGAAACCATAGCAACTAAACAAAAAATAATTACCCCGAGTAGGTTAGGTAGGTATCTTTCAATAGTCCCCTTTCGAAGATTGATTCCCCACCGAGTCGGGGGCAAAACGAGTCCGTTTCTTGTCAATTAATTAGAGACCTCGTTCGAGTCGAATTAATAGTAGAATCGAGTTATGAACGAAACCTTTTTGATTTATTTTTTATTTCGATTTCCGTTCCGATTATGATGGAGGGAGGAATAGACGTAATGGCTTGGGATTTAAAAATTAAAAAGAAACGTTTGAGGGAGGGGCTTCGCGGGTTTCTTTTTCTCCTGTATCGTGGGTGCGTTTACAAACTCAAATTTTCACATACACAAACATCCAGATCCGGGTCTAACAAACAACTACTTGTATGTCATACAAATATTTGTTCCGTGTGGGGATCGAGTCCACAACCCGTGGCGCAGAAGCCGATCGCTTAGTCACTGCGCCAAACATGATTCTCTGAGTTTGTTTCGGCGTTTTTTCTCAGAGATCGTCAGTGACGAAATGCCGGAGCCATCTAGCTTAAAAAAATATGTAAAATATTGACTTGTAAAAGTGTCTTTCAAAGATCTATTTACATAAATAAATATTGAAAGACAATAAAACACGTTTGAAACTGCACCTAAAATATCCTTATTACCTAATGAGTCACCGACCTCATCCAAGTTAAAACTCCCGAAAGTATTCCTTGAATCTCACACTTGGCAGTTTTCGAGATATCCTTACTACCACTATCTACGTCACACGCATACTGGAAATCGTATGTGTGAGAGGGAGGGGCAACAAAGTATCTAGTGTTGTTCGGCGGTCCGCATTTGTAATCCGATATCCGTGTGCGGGCAACGGGTGACGGATTATAGTGACGTGCGGTATCGATTTATCGATAGTCGATAGGATTAATTAGCCGTGGGTTAGGTGACTTAGCTTGCAATGTTGTTGCAAAATTGGCCGTTTTCGGTGTAAATGCTAATCAAGTTACAGTACCTAAATGAACCATGTGGTACTAATAATATATTATAAGAAGCATTGGTTGAGTTTTTATTCAAACAAAGGTTTGTGTTATTCATTAAAAAACGACGTTACTTTTCTAGATAAAACTTTATAATTTAAAGAAATAACACTATTTATATTTCAGTGCCTGCAACGCTGTTCATAAAATCGTTTTTTTATGAATTTATTATCAACTTCAAAGCTACTATATTCTGCACAAAGAAAGAAAACATAAATATGACATAACGAAAAAGTAACAAAATCAAGAAGTCTATTTATAAGTGCAACTATAAAAATAAGATGCAATATAAGCATCGAGCTTGTCGCTGACAGAATTCTATAATATTTACCCTCATAGTAAGACAAATGTTTCTGCATGTCACTTGGATAACTATGGCTGACCTAGATTTTCTCTACCACTATCTTAAAAAATATCTAGACTGTTTTACTGATTCTGCTCTTCAGAATTGCTGCTTACCACTGCATTGTCAAATACTTATTCTGACGCTACGCCGTATCCCGAAATACGATAATGCGCAGCGTCAGAATAATGAAGGGGAATGTAGCCATTGAAATTATTGGGTATATGATACTTAACGACTGAGGTCTCAATATGACAACGCGCTAAGGATACCGCTGGAGTTGCTGGCGTTTCTAGGCTGCGGTTGCCTGTCGTTTAACAAAAAAAATTTTAAAAAAAAAGTACAATATCGCATAAATCAAATAGGTAGAGATTGCTACAAGGAGTCAGAATTACTGTATGATTGACTGGTTTGATTAAAAACAATCAGATTAAATATGATAAGATACTCAGTGATTGATGGATATGTCAGAATTCCGTTGACTCTTAAAGAATATAGTTTTCTTAAAATACTTTAAGCCGAAAGTTTGCTTTCCGTCCACCCTACGGTCCCTATAGTACCTACACTTTATACCAACTGCAACTATGGCTACCTTTCTTTCTCAGAGCCTTTTCCCAACAATATTGGGATCGGCTCCCAAACCTGCAAAAAGCTACGAAAATATACTGCAGAACCAAATACATATAATGTGGACGGTAGACACATACATCATTGTTTTTCAGTTTCCTATTGGGAACATCACAATGTATCCTACTTTATTCATGATGCATTAGTTCACAGCTGCTGTTTACAACCCCTTCAGAAAATTATTGTACCATTTTACAAACGATATACTTAAGTGAATAAAATAAAATATTTAACAGATAACTTGACTGAAAAAGCAAATATTATTATTATATGAGCGGCCGGACTTAAGTCCTAGCCAAATAAAATATTTCCAAGTATAGTAAGATAACATACCATCACGTCTGTATTCCCCGGAGGGTTAGGCAGAGGTGTACCAATGTACAGTTACAGTTCACCGTTATGTTTAAGTCTCATGTAATAGGGGACGAGCCTATTGCCATTAACCGGGGACAAATCCAACTGAATAACACTGCTAAACCTGGGAATCGAACACCGGACCTCTTGCGTAGCAGTGGCGCTTAGGACCACTATACCAACGAAGCAGTTATATATTAAGCATTACTAATAAACATTACAAATATAATAATTTAACGACTATTTTCCCAGAAAGGTCAAGCAAAGGTTCGCTTCACAGAACAGTTTGCTGGTTTGTTAGGCCCATATTAAAACTTATCTTAAATGAGCCTAAATGCCAAAACTTTCTTATTATTAATAAGACGCTCATACGGCGTAACTACTCTCAAATGTGACAGTGAATAAATTATAAACAAACATAAAATGTGAGCCATCATCAACCCATATTATATACTGTCCCACTGCTGGGCACGGGTCTCCTCTCATATTGAGAGGGATTAGGCTGTAGTCCAAAATGTGAGTATGAGGAATGATAATTATGAAACGGTGTGACTGGAATGACACCTCACAAAACAACATATGAAGCAAAGTCACATGTTTTATTAGACCATTAAAATAGGTACTTTTGAAAAGTCAAAGTATTTGCACAGTTCCAAAAAGTGAGCCCTATGGAGAAGAACCGGCAAGAAACTCCATAGACAAAAAACATGTTAATAAAATTATTCTGATTACAATTTTGCTCTAGATATTTTTTGAGCATTATGCAGCTTGATGTAGGTACGATTAATTCAGTACAATAATAATAATCAAAAGTAAGAGCTGACCAGCCCTAACAGACAGCACCCGAACACGAACATACAAAACCAGTAGAATTTAATAAGTATTTACAAATATTTAAGCCGGAAAACATTCGTTGACAAGTTATGACAGGCGGGAGTCATGGATTACAAAATGTATCGATAGAAAAATCCAATCACCACCCATCACTAGTCGCATGATCCCGTTAATTCAAACAACACTACTACTGATGTCAATTGTCATGTGTTTTTGACACGTGTGACAGTAGGGGTGACAGATTTAGATTTAGCAATGTTTGTATTTGGAATAATATGAATTATATTTATTTACCTAAAAGCTGAGATAGCCCTATTATGTTTTATTAAATAGAAATTTCTGCTTGAAGAGTGACTTCATTGTTTTAGTGATAGTCATTGCGGCTGCTAAGCGCCTTCCACTCGATTCTTAGTTTTTTTTAATGAGATTAGATGGCACAAACAAACGGGCTGCCTGATGGTAAGCGGAAGCCGCAACCTTGTAGATACCAGTGATTTAACTCGCGCATTGTCATCTTGAGGTCTTAGTTATTAAATAAATAAATATGCTTGGACAGTTTCACACAGCACCATCTAGTCCCAAACTAAGCAGAGCTTGTACTATGGGTACTAGACAATGGATATAATACTTATATACTTTTTTTTTGTTGAAAATACATACTTATAATACATAAAAAACACCCAGACAAACACAAATAGTCGTGATTACCCACACAAATATTTGTGTCCTGTGGGAATCGAACCCACGACCCTATGATCAGCAGTCCGGCACTCAAACCACTAGACAACAGACGTCGTCAATTGTCAAGTCATTAAGTCTCATATGCCAATTAGTTTCAAAAGTCGAGCCAAATGTTAAATTGTTTTGTATATTAAATTCTCAGTAGCAGCTCGAAGTCTCCGGTTGATGGTAAAAGAATCGCCTGCTATTCCACAGGACTTAAAACCATACTGGTGAACTGATAGTGCTCAACAGACCACTTCTAAAACACTAGGAGACGGTGAAGGGCGCGCGTTTCGGCGGCTGCATTAATTTCACAACATACACCTGTACTCCCCAAAGGGTTAAGCAGCGGTATACGTAAGTAAGAAGGAAGACAAAAGTAAAGGATAAGTAGGATCAGAAGGTAAAATCGTGGGTAGCATCATCACCGTCGGACATTATATGGGCGCAGATATTTCTTGACAGAATTGAAAGACGCAGATAGGCCAACTTGTTTTTCACTTTAACACAATCTAAACACACGAAACGTGAGACAGTCTCTAGGCAGGTGTTGTTCGCTCGAAAGCTCGGAGAGAAGTGACCGCTCCGCTCCGATCTACGCAGCCACACACTCCGCCAACCTCGCACGAACGTCATGCTAGACTCTGTCGAAGCGCGCTAACTTCACACTTGCGTTTCTTTTAACTTCCGTACTAATGACCCATGCCGATAGATATAACAGCTCGTATAGACCATCTAAAATGGAGTTGGACAGGACATAGGTATGCCACGTTGCAAAATAAACAAATGGAGCAAACAAAGTCAGGATGGAGTGACGATATCCGTCTAACCCTAGGACAAATACTGGACCAGAGTTGCAGAAGACCGAGGTCAATGGAGGAGGCCTATGCCAAGAGGCACGACCGAATTGCGAGATACATAGGAAATAAAATTTATAAAATTAAAAATGTTAAATAGCATGTAGTTCGGAATAAAAGGGCTTTAAGTACAGAGGTCAGCACATCAAGCTACCACAATCTGTCAAATTTCTTTGATTGATTTTCAACTTTAATACAAAGTAATAAGGTTCATATTCAATTGGGAAAATTTGACAGTTTTGGATAGGTTGACCTGCTGGCGTCTGTACATTCAGCGGGTCTGTTGCCATTAATCGGGCACATATGCAAACTCAGAGCTGCTATTGAGAATGTCATAAAAAAACACTAACATCGACCTGGGAATGAAACCCAATCGCTCTTTCTCTTATAAAATCTTTTGTCTCAACCACAATAAAATGTATAGTCCTAACAGTTTCATAACACACATAATATTTGATTACTCAACTACCCTCTTATGCACTAACTCTTTACGATTCAACTTGACTGTGATGGTTTATCATAAAGATTGTACCAACTTTATACAGACAATTAACTGTACAAGGTATGTATTATCTCTCCAAGATTTTACCGTTCATAAACATTTTATGTCATATTATTTTTACGGTTAATCGGACATAGATGCATAAAACAAAACTCGAATTTTAATACGACGCCAGCAGTGCAGGTCATGCTATCCAAAACTATTAAATATTCCCAATCATGATAAATGATATTTATTTTTGCAAATAGATCTTATATAGACACTTTTATAAGTTAATATTTAATTAATACTAGATGGCGCCGGAATTTTCTAGCTGACGACTTCTGAGAAGAAACGTCGAAACTCAGAGAATTATGGTCTCTTTTAAAGTCCAGACAGTAACAGTATTCAATGCTTTTTAGATGTGTTTTACAATGTAGGCAAATCTGAACTGGGCCTTTTGAGTTGACCAGTACTGATGGCACGCATACATCAGTCATCGTGCCGCTAAATCATTATTTAGGGAGCTCAACGACCCGTCGCGACATTTGCGTAGGTCACGTGAGATACTCTAAACTGTCAGAAAACGTTTAAACTAGCCTACATATTAATAGTTGTTGAAAATGAACCTTATTGTTTTGCATTATAGTTGAAAATCTATCAAAGAAATTTGACAGATTAGGGTAGCTTGATGTGCAATTAAAATATTACTAGCAAAGGTCCAATGGATGTTAAATTTTTGTATGATCCTCAGAATTTTGCAAAGAATCTTAGTAAATATATTTTTTTTCTTTTGGACCTTCCATGACATTATATATACCTAGCATGTTAAGATATATTTCGCATCTTAATATAAAATAATCCATATCGCTCGATAGCATAAGATAGTGTAATATGAAAATATATATTGTCGTAGCCGTTTGTGATAGTTCATACAAACTATATAGTGTTTATCTTAATAATATGTGGTATACTTGTTGGTGTTTCTACGTATTAAAGGTGCGTATTTAAAAAAAAAAGTACATAAGTATTATATCCATTGTCTAGTACCCATAGTACAAGCTCTGCTTAGTTTGGGACTAGATGGTGTTGCGTATAATAGTCCAATAATATTATTATTATTATATAAAATGTTCTAGTATCTTCGCCGTGTGTGACGCCCTTTATTGGCCCTCAAATTTGAAGATTACATAAGAAGACATGTTTTTACATACATAAAACCTTACCAAGCGAGACCCATCTAACTGCCAACCCTGGTTGTAACACGATAAGTTTTGTACCATTTTCGGTACGTTCCAAATAAGGGACAGATTGAATGCCAGTTTGTTGTGTAACCATATATTTTACCATAAGCTTTTATGGTGACAGTCCCATTGAATGAAAAGGGTATCATGGTCTGTGATTTCTGTTAAA
The DNA here is from genome assembly GCA_964056405.1 of Acronicta alni. Taxonomy (NCBI): domain Eukaryota; kingdom Metazoa; phylum Arthropoda; class Insecta; order Lepidoptera; family Noctuidae; genus Acronicta; species Acronicta alni. The sequence continues at coordinate 3,545,792 of OZ043939.1, forward strand.
ATAAGTAGGGTGTAATGTCTAATACACACATAATGTCTATATATTATGTTATACTTATAGTATACAACGTGTTACAAAATACCCCGTAAAAAATATAATTAAATATCAAAGCCAAAAATTTTGTCAGCTGTCATGTCAGGGAACCAGATTATTTAACAGAAAAGTCTACGTACCTATACTTAATAATTGTCTACTTTAATAGTTTTTCTATTTTTCATTCATAAATGTCGTTGTTTTCCTTTTTTTTGGGTATGTTATACAGCGTTACTACGGTTCTTAAATATTGTGAATGGACTCGTTATAAGGCCCCATTTAACCTCCTCTCGGCTTTACGGGTAGTTTTGTAACCCTATATATACTTTGCCGACTATGTTTTAGTTTTTCCATTTTCCACTTTCCCACATTTTCCTGCCCACTGCTGGGCACGGGTCTCCTCTCACTGAATTAGAGGTATAAGGCTAGAGTCCACCACGCTAGCGTAGCGTGTTGGCAGACTGCACACGCCGTCGAGAAAATCTCTAAGGCATGCAGGTTTCCTCACGATGTTTTCTTTCACATGAAAAGTCGTGCCTTGTATTCGAGTATACTAGTGTAGGTAGTAGGCTACCACCCCAAACTCTGCAGGGTTCATCTGGAGATTCTGGACCTTATTGTTTTGTGTTAAAGTTGAAAAATTATCAAAGAAATTTGACAGATTGGGGTAGCTTGAAGTGCTGGCCTCTGTACGTCATCTTATCACTATAATTGTTAACGATTTCAACACGATTTCAACACGATTTCAACACGATTTCAACACGATTTCAACACGATTTCAAGTTTATCTTGGTGTATAAATGTATACTTAGTATTATATTAATCCGCCATTTTGTACCAGCGGCGGCTATCGTGGATCGATTTTCATCAAACATAGCTGAGAACACTCCCGACTAATTCATTTTTCAAACAACAAAAAAATCAAACTCAAAATCGGTTCATCGGTTCGGGGGCTACGATGACAGACAGACAGACACGTCAAACTCAAAAACCCCGTCGTCTTTGCGTCGGGAGTTAAAAATAATAAAAAAATACTTTAAATCTGCTAACGCTACATTGAAATACCGTTTCTTTCAATTCTGAGAATCATCCGAAAAGCAACATCATTCACACACATATCCGTTGCGTCAGAATTAAAACAATAGTTTTTAATAGATATGTACAACATCAAAACCCGTTTAGACGGATAGAGGAAACACACAAACATACAGATAAAAGCATTTTTTCTTAATAAGATGAAAGGAAGACGCATTTGGGGCCTTCCGCATACAATCAAATAATGTAGGGCAGTGTACACAGTGATTGAAATTTTATCCTTCGTCCCACGTGAGGGACGAAGCGAGAATATCAAACAGTAGCTAGGTACTCGATGTCTCAAATACGGGACCCTTTTCATAAAGAAGTTTATTTGTCTGAAACCATTCTAAGATTTTGTATTTAAAATTAATATTCCTGAGGTACCTATATCGAGACCATTTCGTAAACGTGACTGAATGGTCTCAGTTGCCATAAGAATACATATGGCAATCGTTGGTGGTAGTCAAGAACTTCAAGAGCCCTAACAACCATTTATATTGGTTGCCCAGAAATTGGCTTGCGCAGATCTGATGGCCGTCGCTTCGTGTAAATTACTGATATTCAGCCACATCTGGTTAGACTGGAAGTCGACCCCAACATAGTAAAATGCTTGGAGGATTATGACAAAACAATAAGAATAACGTTAAATGCACCAAGTATCAATATTACGCGATTTGAAAAAAAAAAAATATATATATAGCATCGCCTCGCGTCGCATTTAAAGCTCATATAGAACTGAGGTAAATTACTGAGAAAATTTGACGATCGATAGTGATTGAACAAAAATCAATCATGTATTCTAACCCATAAAGTTGATAATTGAGTTAAGCAATACATGTCGGCATTCTTCAAAGTTTTAATGACAGGTTTAATGATCAGCTGTCCATTAACGGTGACATGGCTCTTTGATCACTGACCGCCTGAGTTTTACAATGAGGAAATATTCACACGGCAAGTCAAACGGAACACGTGACTATGGGATTACATAAAAAAATATAGGTATTTAAAAATCTGTCTCATTAAAATAAAACTACTTTTTACGGATTTTATCGCGTATATTGATATTATTAATCCCGACGTTTCGGACCCTTTACAGCGTCCATGGACACGGGTAGGGTAGGTTCTTCTCAGAGGTCGTCAGCTAGGAAATGCCGGCTCCATCTAGTATTAATTAATAATTAGTAATAAATATCATTGATCATGTAACAATAAAAAATGTAGGGTAGCTGTCAGTAATTATATCATCAAGACGCCCACCACCTCAGTCCACCCGTTCTCTCATGGATACCATTGCTCACAGAATTGGACCACAGAAGAAGCACCAGCTTTCTCAAATAAAAAATAATCATCAAAATCAGTTGACCCAGTCGAAAGTGCTGAGGTAACAAACATTTTAAAAAATACAGTCGAATTGAAAACCTCCTCCTTAAAAATTACGTAAGTACAAAATGCAAATGGAACGGAAGTGTATCTCCGAATCAAAATCTGTACAAAAAAGAAAGAAAAAACACATTCTTTCCCAGGCTTCGTTACCTACAACAGTAATCCAAAGGATTACATTCGACAAGCATCTGAATAGTGTATTTGCATTGTAAACAGGTTACAAAATAAAACGCAACGCGGACAAGAAATGCAAAGTAATAACTGCATTTCTGGCAATAAACTTTCAACTTTATTGCACTAACAATAAAGCTGTAAGTGCCCGTAATGCAAAGTTTGCCAATCTCGAAGTCCGAAGTCTTAAAATGTATATGGGTTGCAAATAAATCTAAATGATTTCCACGTGTAAATGTTAGCGTCAGACTGCGAATTACGCCAAAATACAAAATGGCTACGAAGACTCTCTGCTACGTCTTCACAACCACTACACTAATGAGGAAGTTCTTCAATCTTAAATAGAATTAAGCACAATAGAGCCCTTCACCAAAACAAGACCATCTGTCTTTTATAAATACACCAAGGTAATTCTTGTTATCAAAGGGATGGCCGAAACAAGGCCCGTCCCTTACATAGCAATGCTAATATTGACTCAGGAAGGTCACCCGACCCTTTGAGGGGGCCTATTCTCAAAATTTAACATAATGAGAGAATGGTCCGATTCCGTAACGGTAAACGTCATTTAAGCTCTTTCTTTCGTTCAAATGTTCTAAATTTGAAACAATGAGATAGCATATTGTTTTTCCAACTGTATATGGTCCGATTCCGTGACGGTTCAAATGTTCTAAATTTGAAAAATGATATAGATCTTTTCTTGCAGCTGACACGAATTTATTTTGCTTTTAAATAAAATAGCGCGGACTTTACAAACATATAAGGTCCAATTCCGTAACGGTAAACGTCATTTAAGCTGTTTCAACGGCACAAATGTTCTAAATTTGAAAAAAAATTATAGATTTTTTTTGGAACTGACCCGAATTTCTTTTTCTTTTAAAAAGATAGCTCACGCACTTAGGGATACAACCCCGTGTTGCGAGGCGAAAGTTAATGGACACAAAGCAAACTCGGACTCGAAAAAATATTTGTGGGTCACACAAAGATTTGTATAGGCTGGGAATCGAACACACGACACGCGATGCAACAATAGTCCCGACGTGGCCGCTTAGCTGCTACGCCAAACAATGCAGACATCTAAACCGAACCAAAACCTCCAAAAATACTTACCTAAGTTACATTTATTGTTGTAGCCAGTGGTTTCACCCTCACCTTAGAGGGCTTTTTGCCTCAAAAGATAGCTTACATCCTTCTCTCCAAGGTCTAATCTATCTCTGTACCAAATTTCATCAAAATCGGTTCAGCGGTTTAGGCGTGAAAGCATGATAGACCAATGACTGATTCGGTTGACAAACCGATACTCTTTTTGTATTTTTTTTTGGCATTCTCCATGCTAAGATTTTAAAGTTATTAAGTGTAAGGTGGCATCGTTCGACATTGAACTAACTGTAAAGTAAGTCGTGTCGGTTGAGGAGCATAAATACTTGCTTTTCAATAGGTGTCACTGACGTCACCATAAAAAAACGTAAATTCAGAATGTGAAGGCAAAATTCGACATGGCGGGTAGGTATCGCGGTGGCTTAGTGGTCATAGCGTCTGGTGTACCTAACCAGTAGACGCAGGTTCGAATCCTGCCCGCGGTCGAATTTTTCCTTTGCTTAATAACTTTAAAACCGATACTCAATACTCTAGATTTAAAAAAAACGATCGGTAGTCGATATTGCAAGTGTTTCAACTCGAAAGTTATCGACACGAATTTCAAAATTCGAATGACATAACCTAATACTCGGAAGTGGTTTATGTAATAGGACCCCTGATGAGGACAAACAGTTGGATTGACGGAATTCAAAACGAAATAGTGGACTCGGGTCGGGTTAACGGGATTACGTTTCTGAACGAAATTATGGGTACCGAAGTAGCCATAGGGTTAAAGTAGGGGTTTGTGGTTTTTGTTAGAGAATTAAATATTTTATGTACTCTTTTAGTAAGTGTGAAGGTTTTTCACAAGCAAGCTGTAAGGCATCATCAACCCATATACTGTCCCACTGCTGGGTTCAGGTCTCCTCACAGAATGGGAGTGATTAGGCTATAGTTCACCGCGCTGGCCTAGTGCGGGTTGGCAGACTTCACAGCGCCGTCAAACAAATCTCTAAGGTTTTTAAATCTTAAACGTATTTTAAGAGTAGGTTTCCTCACGATCTTTTCCTTAACCATTTAAGCGAGTGATAATTAATTATAAAACTTTATAATCTTAGCATGGAAAATGCAAAATAAAATAAAAAAAAGATAGCTAATGAATCATTATGTTTTACAATAAACAAAAAGATCTACTAATTAAAATTTTAATTGAATAACGTGCTTTTAAAGCTGTAAAATCTACTTTGACGCCTTATTTTTTTTAATCTATCAATTAGTAAGTACTTAAATTAAACCAGTCTAGAAGAAATATTTGATATAGATGAGTAATTAATAAATTAATAAATGATTCTGATTACTTAATTAACAGAAGCTTTATGAAATTAATTTGTTAATTCAGTCTCAAGCGCATTTTTTTGGGTGACTCCGAAATTTATAGGTAAAACATTTTACCAATAAATTCAGAGTCACCCTGACACACACGCTAGATGCGTAAAGACATATAAAATACCAAACACATCATCGTTCGAGCCTTTCCAATCTGTATGTTGGTGGTCGGCTTCCAGTCTAACCAGATGCGGCTGAATATCAATATTTTACACGAAGCGACTGCCATCAGACCTCCGCAATCCAAAAGCAAAAACTCGACCGCAGGCAGGATTCGAGCCTGCGTCTTCTGGTTAGGTACAACAGACGCTATGACCACTAAGCCACCGCGATACCTACCCGACATGTCGAATTTTGCCTTCACATTCTGATTTTACGTCTTTATGGTGACGTCACTAACACCTATTGAAAAGCAAGTTTTTGCTTTTCAACCGACATGATATTCTTTACAGTTAGTTCAATGTCGAACGATGCCACCTTACCCACTAATTATCTTTTTGTATTTTACTTTTTTTTTCAAAATTCGCAAAATTCGACATGACGGGTAAGTATCGCGGTGGCTTATAGCGTCTGGTGTACCTGACCAGAAGACCGTTCGAATCCTGCCCGCGGTAAGACTCTTAGAAGTTAATGAACCCCGATATGAAATTATCCCGATAACGGTACCTAGCAATAGTTAATTTAGTCGATATCGTTATTTCGGTCGACTATACAGAAAGCATCAATATAATTACCGCTACTTAAGTAACGATATTATTATCGATAAGAGGCGACGTTGCCAGTCCGACCGCGCCGCTCGCTCGTATAATTTTACGTTCTCATAATTTTATCGATATATATTTCGGTAACGATAAAATGGAGTAACCTTTGCAAAATAAATAAGATTTTTCTATTATACCACGTGACGTTATTTCTTGGCTTAGCCAGCAACCGAACACAATATTATATGCTTTTTAATACTGAGGGTTCAAGTCTTATGTCGAGGAGTTTTTTTTTATTCACGATAGGCCTACGCTTGACCGCTAGTTCGCCTGATGTTAAGCAATACTGCAATCGACGGTGGAGCGCGTTTGCCTAGAAGAAACCGATTAACTCGACATTTAAAGAGACCCAGATTATAGTGCTTGGGGGAGACCCACTCAGGAATCTCATTCCACATTTTTTTCCACAGCGGTACGCATGATGAAAGTTGAGTTAAAGCGTTTCGTTCGGGTTTTTGGGATGTACACCATGAATCGAGTGTTATTTTTTATTATACTTCTAAGGTGGCAAACAAGCATACAGCCCACTGGTGATAAGCAGTTACCGTAGCCTATAGACGCTTGCAACACGAGGGGTATATCACTTGCGCGTTGCCGACCCTGTAAAACGAAAAATGAATACTTATGATGGCAGTACAAGGGTCAAAGGCCCCCGCTCGCTGACTCCCGGCTTCCAGCAAACACATCTTTAGTCACGTATTTCTTCTATCTCTGTGGATTATAGAGCTTCTAACATTAGCCCGGGGATTGAGCTTAAAAAAGACGATCTTTTTACATCAACCTACGTGCTGTGTTGACAAATGTATACGCTCAAAGGGCTAGTAGCCTAGGAAAACTCTGTGTCAAAGTAATGTAAATAATAAATGAATGTGCAGGTTTGAAATAGTTTAATGAAATAAATATCGACGACTCGTTACGGTAGTGGCTGAGCAATCCACTTCTGTGCATAAGGAAACGTTGTGTTGGCAGTGGGGGGACTTTGACCCTTATACTGTCAACCCAACTATTCTTCTTTCAATACAGGGTCGGCAACGTGCAAGTTATAGTCCTGGTGTTACAAGCGTCTAAAGGCTACAGTTAACATCAGGTGGGCCGTATGCTTGTTTGCCACCTTAGTAGAATAAAAAACAAATACTAGATTACCGCGAGTGACGACAGTAACAATAGTTACTTAATAATTTAATAACAATTATAAATTATACCCTATTAGTCTTAGTTCTGAATACAGAACTAACTTTAATAGATCCCTAGAACTATTTGGCTAGAACTGTAGAACAAGGTTTGTGGGACGCCCACGCCCCTGTTTACAAAGGGTTTAGTTTACGGGTGGGTGGGAGTAATGGATACTATGGGACATGTCAAATTTGTATTGAAATGTTTACATAAATCGTGACCTAACCCTAAATGGGCTATAGTTGTAGACTAGTTTCTAGAATAGGGTGCAGTGATAGCCTAGGAATTTTGGCTTTCCAATCAGGAAAGCTACTACATATAACTGACGACATATATTTGACGACCTCTGTGGTCTAGCGGTTCGAGTGCCGGACTGCTGATCATGCGGTCGTGGGTTCGATTCCCATAGGACACAAATATTTGTGTGGATAAAACATGAGTATTTGTGTTTGGCTGGGTTTTTCTTATGTAATAAAAGTATGTATTCACAAAAAAAAAAAGTACATAAGTATGTATTCACAAAAAAAGAAGTACATAAGTATTATATCCATTATCTAGTACCCATAGTACAAGCTCTCCTTAGTTTGGGACTAGATGGTGTTGTGTAAAAAAAAATGTCCCAAAAATATATTAACAAATATACCATCACGCCTGTATTCCCCAAAGGTTTAGTGTACCATAATGCCTGTATTCCCCAAAATTTTGTGACCTCAGCTGTTGTCTCATATGGGTTTTTCTATAAATATCTCAGTAGCAGCTCGGAGTTTGGATTTGCGACAACAATGACAATAGGCTCGTCCCCATTACATGAGAACTAAACAGACTAGCGAACTGTGGGTGCACATTACTACACCTGCCTATCCCTTCTGGGAATACAGGCGTGATGGTATATATTATTATGTATGTCAGAGATGATAACTAATACGGGTGTACATTGCCTTGTTTATTAAGGTACTTAATTAATTCGGATGGCAACACTGCACAGATGCAATAGACGTCTTGCTAGTTGTCAAACGTCAAACTGTTGGTTAGTTGTCAAAGTCGATGTTATTGTAAGTAGTGCGTTCGTCGAGGCACTCACTTGCTCCTAGGATGTCGCCTGCGTCGGGTGTGCTCACTGACTATTATAAAATCAACATGGCGGACGTTAACAATTACCACGTGCAGACTAATTGGTTTCAATCTGCGACATGTATAATAATACATTCCAGTGAGAGAATAGGAATATTAAATAGACTTATGAGATGAATGTTTAAACTGAATCCACAGCTTTTATGTTATAAGTACCTAAGTGCTCACAAAAAAATAATATGCTAAAAAATATGAACAGCCTACTTTATATCAACAGAAATACAAGATACAAAATGGGAATTAAATATATATTCCCTCAAGTATACCTACAGCTAGATTAGCAATGACATAGAAAGACATATTTATTTTAGGGTTCTGTGGTACCAAAGCAAAAAACCTTTAAGTGTAAAAACTCGATCGGATCAACATTAATGTTTATTCATTTGTGTGATTTTTTTTATGGGATACGGGCAGACAGATCGCCTGATGCTAAACGATTACCGCCGCCCATGGACACCCGCAACACAAGAGGATACACAGGCGCGCTGCCGGCTCTTTTGCCGCTCTTTCCTTGAAGGTTTGAAGGTCATATTGGTCCGGAAATACTGCAGGCGACAGTTTATTCCACAGTTTAGTTGTGCGAGGCAGAAAGTTTCTAGAGAATAGAATTATTATTTATATGATAACATTTGATCACTCTGAAGATTTATAGAGTCTTGATAATATCATTTCGGAGGATGGATGAATGGAGATGGACGAAACAATTACACAGGAAGTTATTGAACGCAAACGAAGCAAAAGTTCTGTGCCAGAATCGTAGCAAGTAGAGATCTAAAGTATTTGTCTACCTCAAGACAGGTCTGAAAAATATGTGTGTAAGTACTATACTACTAGCTTTTGCCCGCGACTTCTTCCGCGTGGATTTATGCCCGGTTAAGGGCAATAGGTTCACCCCGTACACAGGCGTGATGATGTATGTAAGTAATTTTTTAAGTTAAGTAGTAGTAAGTAGGAAGGGGAAGACCTAGACAAAGTTTTGTGGAACAAGTGAAGGAAAGGGTGAGGATCGAGTCGTATCAAGAGTTAAAACGGAAAGCTGAAGATAGAGAACAGTGGCGATTGTTCCACCGAGAAGAGCTGAACTCTTAAATTGAAGAAAAAGAAGCAGAAAAAATACTGACATCTGCAGCTATGATAGCTTAGTGATATTATAGTTAGACTGCCAAGTCAAAGGTCTCGAGTTCGAATCCAACGCATCTATGACTTTTGGAAATTATGTTATGTTAAGAGCTCAGCTCTTATAGCTGAGCTCTTAAATTGAAGAAGAAGTAATAAGTAAGTTAAGATTTGATTTGGCGTAGACTTATTACGAAGATCCGTTTGATTATTTTTGTGGATGTAGTTGAGTGGCAAACATGAGACGCGAAAGTTTTCAAGAGACTTTGTTAGTTTTGACATAATATACAACAAAAATAATACCCATTAATTTGATCAATAATTACACAAAAAAACACGCTATCATTAACGAAATAATTTAGATCCAATTCCAATATCATATTGAGTACGGAACCCTACTTCACATACACCGAAACGCACTTGACATTTACTTTTCTAAAAGAGAACGATTTTGAATCCTTTGATACCAAAAAGACGAATTCAGTTGAGTTAAGTCACGTACAGAATTTCGGCATTTCCAATACTTTTTAGGATATAGGATAAAATAAAACGATATGCTTTGTGTGTCTTTGGTGTTAGTAGTAAATATAGAATTTCTTTTTTTTTATTCTTGTCTTGTATAGGCGAAGTCTTGCCTGATTGAAAGCACAAACAGTATAGAGCAGCCAATTCATACAATATTCTTCGGAGGTCTCTCACGTACACAGGATGGAACACAGTTGGCAAAGGTCTTACATATGAGACAGTACATTTGATTTATAGTTTTATTTTATTTGATTCATTTTATCTATAACAATAATAATTGTATTTATTCAGACAAGATCTATTAGTTACAATTTTACTTAATTTTATTTATCAATGCAATTAAATTTTATTTATGTATGTTTTATTCAATTTAATCGTGATTATTATTTATTTTAAAAATACTTACCAAATAATTACATATTTACAAAATATACATACTTACCTATACCAAAACAAAAAATACAATAGAAATAAATAAAAGTATAAACGCTAGTAGGCGTCAAAGTATTCCTCGGCATCGCTGTCGTCCGGCAACGTGCCCAGAAGACTGGCTGCATTGCCACGTTGAATGGCAATGCTTATGCGTTCCGCTAGAAACAAGCCAGCCCTCTAATCACTTGAGCTTGGAAGATGGGATGGAGCAAGGGTGTCAACACAAGTTGCATCCCACACCAGAGGCCTACCCATCTTCCAGGGCAAAAGCGATCGTGATTATTGAATAATAATAATAAATTTATTCATAAAAATACTTAGTACATTTGTTTACAGTTTTAATACTTGATTTTAAGTTAATGTATACAAAAGTGTTAGCATTTGAGACCAAACTAGCCGATTTTGATATTATTTTAAATTTTATTTTATTCATTTCAATTTCGGCAGTAATTGAATCATTAAATATCATTTTCATGTAATTAGGTAATTTGATATTTTTTCTTCTTTTGATATTAAATTAGCTTATTTATGCCAGTTGTGATAGAATCAACATTATGTGAAATTTAATTATTTTTTAAACTATTTTTATCAATATTGCGTCGTTAGTCTAGTCTCGGTCCTAAGCGCGACTGCTACGCTAGAGGTCTTGTGTTTAATTCCCAAGTCGACCAGTTTCTATGTCAGGCGTTTTTCTATGAAATTCTCAGTAGAAACTCGGAGTTTAGATACATGCCCGGTATAACGTGGATAACGTCGTGAGTAGTGTATTAGTTTGTAGGGACACTGCTGACGCATTCGATTTGTATACAGGCGCATTACTGTGTTAGCGCGGCGCAGCAGTCGTCTCCCCGCACCCATTCAGTTAGGTCGTTCGTTTATAAGTAACTAGCTGCCCCCGCAAACGTTGGAATTAAGGGGTATGAAAAATAGATATTGGCCTATTCTCAGACCTCCCCGATAAGCACAAAAAATTTCATCAAAATCGGTCAAGCCGTTTCGGAGGAGTACGGCAACGAAAACTGTGACACGAGAATTTTATATATTAGATGTTTATGTAATTAGTATATGTATACCTTACCCAGTAAAGAATATTTATATAGAAATGACACAGAAGATTCATTTTTTTTTTTTTTTTTTTTAGGTCGGACATAGTTTTTAGCTCGAGGGAGCTTTAAAAACTTAACCGGACTAGGTGGCGAGGCACCAAATGCCTCCAGCCAGGGGCAACTTATAAACTAAGCAACACAGCTAAGGGTGTCCCCTGCGGGACTCGGACCTCGGCTTAGGGCGTTGCTGGGGGGGCAGCTAGGGACGGCTGGATCTGGGTTTAAATTATTTAGGGGCGAATTTAAAGCTACTGGCTCGGCACGGGCCGGCTCGAGCAAGGGACGGGGAGGATTACCGTTAAGGGGTCTTCGCGACGGGCCTCGCCGGCGAGGACGGTATATCGGGCGGCGTTTTTGTGCGTGTGTTTTGAGAGTGCTAGTCACTCTGTTTGACTCCTGCGCTAGGGTGATTTGGTCGTCAGGGTAAGTGAGTGCGTGCCTTGGGCGGCGCACTCTACTTATCTGAGAGGGTTTGTAGTCTACGCTACTGACCACAAGGGGATTAGGGTGAAGGGGGGCCAAATCGAAATAGCGCTTAGAGGCGCGTTTCATAAACTGCTTGATGGTAGGCAGTTTTAGGTCTAAGTGAAGGTCCCTATTGCGCACGTACCAAGGGGCGCCCGTGGCTTTGCGCATGAATCGGTTTTGGAGGGTCTGCATCCTATGGATAGCGGGACTTTCTATGTGAGCGAATACGACACTCGCATAGGTCATGATGGGGCGAATACACATCACGTAAATTCTCACCTTGTATTTAAGAGAGAGTTTACTGCGTGCATTGAGCATGCCATGTAGACGTCCTAGAGCAAAAGCGGCGCGCGAACGCACCATTTTTATGTGCTCTCGGAACGTAAGTCGGTAATCTAGAACCACGCCCAGGTATTTGGCTTTCTTTTCCCAAGGGATCTGTTGGCCGAAGAGGGAGATGGGTTGGGCTTGAGCGGAGAGGTCGGAACTCTTGTGAAAGAGAACCGCCGCGCTCTTGGAGGGATTCACCTCTATTCTCCATTTCCTGAACCAATTCCCTAGGGCATTGACCGAGGATTGGAGAATTTTGGTGATGTTTGTTAGGCTGATGCCGGAATAATATATAGCCGTGTCGTCAGCGAATAGAGCCAACTGCGACTTGGATTTTTTTGGAATATCGCTGGTGTACAGCGTGAAAAGGAGAGGGGAGAGCACGGAGCCCTGAGGGACTCCGGCTCGGATAGGATGAGGGGACGAGAGTGTGCCGCCCTCTATACGATAGCGAAAGGTGCGATTCGACAGAAAATCTCGAATGATGAGCACGAGACGGTCTGGCACGTTGAATGAATATAGCTTGTAAATCAAGCCATTGTGCCAGACCTTGTCGAAGGCTTTCGCCACGTCGAAGAAGAGCATGCCAGTCGTCATACCGCGCTGGAATCCAGCGCTGATATGTTCGACTATGCGATGCACTTGGTGGATACAAGAGTGTTTGGTTCGAAAACCAAACTGCTCGTCGGGAATGAGATTATGGGATTCGGCAAATTTCTTTAATCGGGCATAGATAAGCCGCTCATAGATCTTCCCAAGGACTTTGAGGAGACTTATGGGGCGATAACTGGTGGGCTCTGACCTGGGTTTACCGGGTTTAGGGATACCGATGACGGTAGCTTCTTTCCACACTTGTGGGAAGATGTTATTATTTAATGCCGCATTGAAGATGGCGGTCATTAGAATGATCAGGGAGGCAGGGAAGAGCTTAACCACCTTGTTGGTGATGCCGTCTGAGCCGGGGGCTTTCCTGGGTCGTAGGTTTTGTACGATCGACCGGACTTCGTCCGCAGTGACGGGGGGGACGGGATCGTCTGGGTCGGGGGCGGGGGAGAGAGTGGAACTTACGGGGGCCGTAGGGTTATCGGGGGACAGCGAGAGGGCGACTCTACGTTCGACTTCGGCGTTCACCTCATTGAGGTGGGCCTTGTCTACTGGTAGAGTGCTAGGCGAGCATTGTGCCTCTAGACTGTCGGCTAGGCATTCGGCTTTTTCGTCGTCGTCAAAGGCGGGCCTTTGATTAGGACGGTTCAGAGGGGGCATTGTAAACTCTTGGTCGGACTTGAGCTTCCGGGTCAGCTGCCAGAAGGCCTGATGGGTGGGCTCCAGGTCCTTCAGCCAATTGTCCCAGCGGGCCTCGCGCAACTCATTTATGCGTTTCTTTACAGCACGCTGTAAATTGCGCATGTGAGCGCGGTTCGGCTCGCAAGGAAAGAAGATTCATTTAACATCTCCTTCATTTATAAACGCTACCTTGGTGACCTTCCGACGTGGTAAACCAGCAACTTTCGGCGATGATACCGGCCATCGGAGCACACGCACGAGTACAGCGAGGCGAATGCTATTAGTTTAGTACTCCTATCATGTGTAATATTTAATATACTGCTATTTGTTATCCCTAATAAATAAATAACAGCTGAAGCATATGAATACACCAGAAGTAGCTCAAGTTGTCATCTTGAGACATCTGTAATAACACTGGCTACATTACAATTTATTTTACGACATTTTTTACATACCGCAGCAAAATATAATCTTACGCGCTCCCGTTCCCCATAAGGGCTAAAACACACATTGCGACCGGAAAGTCGTATATCTGATTTATTAACCACTAACCGCACACGTAAAAGAAACGTAATATTTTACGCGAATGCTCCCAACGAACAATAAATCATTTAGGAGAATTATTAAAATGTGTTTTATGATAAATGATGATAAATGATAAATGATATTTATTTCTGTAAATTGATCTTTTTAAAGACACTTTTACAAGTCAATAATAAACATTTTTTTTTAAAGCTAGATGGCTCCGGCATTTCCTAGCTGACGACCTCTGAGAAGAAACGCCGAAACAAACTCAGAGAATCATAGTCTCTTTTAAAGTCCAGACATAGAGTAGTGGTAACAAATATGTGTCTTACAATGTAGGGCAACGTCTGAGATGGCCTTTTGAAGAAAGAGCCATAGCGGCTTTGAGTAGACCAGTCCCAACTGACGGCACGCATGCATCAGTCATTGTGTAGCTCAACCATAATTTAGGGAGCTCAACAATCCGTCGCACGACGATACCAGATCAGAGAAACATTTGCGTAGGCCATATAAAAAAGGCTCAAAGCCACCAGACTGTTCAAAGCTGAGTATGTATATTTAGCCTACAAAGTACTCACATTTACATTGTATTGAGTTAAACATTAATAAATAATAAGAAAAAATATAATCACAGTAATTATTGCAGTAATGTCTGCTAATATCAAAATAATATAAATAATTGTCAGACTTACATGAGAACAATGCAGTTTGATGTGTACTTTCAAATTAATATAGGCTACTAAACAGAAAAAATTAAATAAATAAATAAAGAGATTGCCACTGACAGTAAGAGCTGACCAGCCCCAACAGACGGCACCCGTTCACGAGTATGACGTGTGTATCGGCGTCGTTTGACTCAACCATGTTGTAGGGAATAAAACGACCCGACACGCAACGCCACCATCAGCAGGACATTTTAGTGAGCATGACAAGCTCAGACCGAGCTAGGCAACTGAAGGGCACAATGTAATTTTAAGTCATTTTATTGCTTATCAATATATGCAACATCAATGGCTGCACGACTCTCATACTTTACGATAAATTCATGTTTTTACAATATTAATCTGAATAATATTTCAATTTCAAAAAAATAAATAAAATTTTATATGAATATCCGGAATATACCTTCATACCTTTTTTTGTGATGCGGAATCTCCATGGATCGTCTGCTACCTGAGGATGTGGCAGGGTATGTCGGTCTCGTATCGAGGGAAAACCGCACCAGTGTTACAAAACTACCCGTAAAGCCGAAAGGAGGTTAAATGGGGCCTTATAACGAGTCCATTCACAATATTTAAGAACCGTAGTAACGCTGTATAACATACCCCAAAAAAAGGAAAACAACAAAATTTATGAATGAAGAATAGAAAAACTATTAAAGTAGACAATTATTAGGTAAAATAGGTACGTAGGCCTTTCTGTTAAATAATCTGGTTCCTTGACATGACAGCTGACAAAATTTTTGGCTTTGATAATTAATTATGTTTTTACGGAGTATTTTGTAACACGTTGTATAATTACTTGTATTGTCTCTATTATTGTAACAAATCGTGAGTGCTTTTATTTTAAAAATAAACTCTATAACTGCAATTTCATTATCTCACATCCTCCGTCAATTATAATTCTCACTAGAACTTCAAACAAGAACCTAAAATAACATGGCCACAATTCTGCTAAATTGTATTCGACAGGCAAAGCATTGTAACCACCAAATAAAATAATGCAAAAGGACAATTTCAAACAACTGTGAGATGAGAGAACGGATTTTACAGCATATTTAACTTAAAAATACCATCACGGCTCTATCCTCATGAGTAAGGCAGAGATCTATTGATGTAAACCCGGTTTGCAAATATGTTTTTAGGGAGCAAGCTATTGCCATTAACCGGACACAAGTCCAATTCCTAAGTCCAAGTTGCTACTGAGAGCGTCATAGAAAACCCAATATGACTTGCTTAACTTTTTTTTCTCGAGTTCGAAGCCAAGGCTCGCACCTCTGACTTTTCGAATTCATGTGCGTTTTAATAATTAAGTATCACTCAATGGTTAAGGGAAACATCGTGAGGAAACCTGCATACCTTAGACATCTTTCTCGACGGTGTGTCAAATCTGCCAATCCGCACTAGGCCAGCGTGGCCTAATCCCTCTCAATCTGAGAGGAGACCCGTGCTCAGCAGTGGGACAGTATATGAGTTGATGATGATAATGACAGGCTGTACTCCAGCTACTGCTAGACCCCTTCAATTGACAAGACCTTGTCTCGTATTCTTATCGAAGGCACGCGCAGGCATGCGTGAGACGTATTGTGGAACTTCTTTAAGGTACCTCCACTGTGAAATGAAAAGAACAGAAATAAAATTTTTAAGTGCACCACCGCGGCTGCTCTGTCGGACGTCGGACAATAAGGTTAATGCACCAATTACCGGTGAGCGTTCGTAATTATAGAAACTTTACATTGGCGAGTTGAAAATGTTTAATAGGACCGCGATTTGTCCGCGAAATGCTTTCTGTTTGGCAGTATTGCGCCAACAATTGGAAATTTTAATTAAAACAACGGGAAAGAAAATAAAAAAAGAGTAGAAAAAGCCTACGAAATATGTTGTAAGCCTTTAGGGCCTTTTTTAGGGCATTGCCATCGTAAATAAGTTTCTTTTATGCCACTATTTTACAGCTTTAGTCACTGTCAGAATTTTTCCTACATTCACAAATGCATAGTGTACCGCACAGTCAGAATTCAGCCGGATTGAGCGTCAGAATCGTCGTGTTGAAAGTGATGAAGAGAGATAGGGCGAGGACAGCTAAATGCTGTTTTATGGCGTTAAAAGTAGGCTCTTCCACCGTCTACACGGCTTTTTTTCTTGTCATATTCCTCATAGATGTCCTCCGTCTCTCATAGAAGGAAAGGCGGAGGGTTATGTCGGACTCCTACCGATTAAAAACACACGGCCATCTTTAGGACAGGGGGACTCCAAGATTTGTAATGAACGCACCGGTAGCCTTCCTGTGTTTTATCTTAGATACGTCACACAAATATACTGTTACGAGCTGGGGTTCGGGATAAATTAAATGTCACCAATTTAACCGATAAATAATCAAAACTTTAATTATCCACACGAATACAAAACACAAATCACCAGTATGTCGCTATACTAGTTCACTTCACAATCCACTGTCGCACTGTAGTCGCTTCGTAGTTCGCTTCGATGTTCACTTGTCCGTGTCCACAATTGAACTGCCTTGCCGGCCCCCTACGACCGCTATTTATATGGCTCAGAAAGTTCCAGAATCGAATAATCCCGAAAATGCTACAAAAAATACGAGTAGGTACTCGCGCGCCTATTGTTTCGCGGGCGTTGACCTCGGCCTATTGTGTCGCGAGCCGCGTGTCCTTGAGCTATTGTTATAGGCACTTATAGATATAAGTACCTACCTATACCTACGCGAGTGTCGAGATTAAACTTCCACGCGTTTCTAGAACCTTCGTGAGCCAGCTCAGTCGTTCTATTACGTATCCGGCGTAACAATACCCACACAGACAGTCCCACTGCTGAGCAAAGGCCTCCCCCAGGCCCTTTCAGGTACTCTTTTCCCGCGCCGCGGCGCTGGTTCGAGGCGGCGCGCCGCCTAGAACCAGCCCTAGCGGTACGCATCTAAGTCGTCCCGCCACCGCTTTCTGGGCCGGCCTCGATACACAAACAGTTCGCCAGTATGTCTTAGCCTTAGCCTTTGATAAATAAATAAAAAAGGCCAAAATTTATTTCATAAATGGGCCAACTGGACTGAAAATTGTGAATTCAATTAAAACTTTCATCTGAACTAAAAAGAAACTACACAAGTTTAATCAAAGTTAGTCTAGCAAAGTTAAACTTCTAGAAAATTCTTTACGCACGCGTCTTCTAACGATGAACATTTCCAAGAAAATTTCCCTTTATTTTTCTAGATAAAGAAATTGATATTTAACTTTCTTATTTCAGTTCATCATTGGTATAAACGTAGCGCGTGGCAAGGGTACTTGATAATCGTGGGGTCGATTCGAGAAAATTGTTTTAGAGTTTTTCTTTTAGGCATTTCTCAGTAGCAGCCTAGAGTTTGGACTAGGTGTTTCTTACGTATTATTAGTATTTACAAAAAAGAAGTATATTATTATATCCATATCTATTATATATTATATCCATTGTTTAGTACCCATTGTACAAACTCTGCTTAGTTTGGGACAAGATGGTACTGTGTAATAGTTATGTCCCAAATATTTATTTATTTATATGTCAAGTTAGTGACAATAGACTCGCTTTCATTCATCCTATTTCTTATAAGTACCAATAAGGTGGCAAACAAGCATACGGCCCACCTGATGGTAAGCGGTTACCGTAGCATATAGACGCTTGCAACACCAGGGGTGTCACTTTTATGTTGCCGACCCTGTAAAACGAAAGAGGAATAGTTGGGTTGGCAGTATAAGGGTCAAAGTCCCCCCGCTGCCAACACAACGTTTCCTCGCGGAGTACTGGCAAGTCACAGCTCAAAACAGTGTTATTTCACTTTGATTTTCTGCAAGGCGCTGGTACTTCCCCAGTCGGGCAGGCCCAATTTGAGTGATATTACTCCGACTATGCCCTCTCTTCCTATATCGCTGGGCTATAAATAACATTACACCTTCGTCTATCTCGTAAAAAGCAACACGTCATCGTATTTTAAATGTCAAATTTGACCTCTGTGGTCTAGCGGTTCGAGTGCCGCAGACTGCTGATCATGGGGTCGTGGGTTCGATTCCCACAGGACACAAATGTTTGTCTGGGTGTTTCTTATGTATTATAAGTATGTATTTACAAAAAAAAAAGTATATAAGTATTATATCCATTGTCTAGTACCCATAGTACAAGCTCTGCTTAGTTTGGGACTAGATGGTGTTGTGTAAAAATGTCCCAAAATTATTATTATAAATTGCAACTATTAAATTCGAATTCCATTGCTCGCTTTTAAATAATACAAAAAAAAACGTAACGCGGCTAATCCAGGCTTTAAAAAAGGTAAATTTACTTTTATTTGTAAGCAATAAACACTCAATATATTTTGCATTCTGTAGCTACTAAGCTGAAAATACAGCACGCAGACTCATATACTAATAAATTTATTGAAAATTGGCGCAACAACGAACATACCCTCCATTTTATTTTACCGAAAAGCCTTTACTATTGTGGTTCACCCGCATTGAGATTGACAGACAAAAGGACATTTCTATTTGCGGCTATTGTACGGGCTGTTGAGGTTTCACATTTTTTAAATTTATTTATTGGCCCGAGACGAAATAACAGGGCGCACAATTGGTGCTCTCACCGTAAAAACGTCACAATCATTATGTATATTGTATTATTTTATTTAAAAAATACTACTACGTAGGTAATTTACCTTTTTCTTCAAAAAGGTCAGCTGCCTTCCCTCCGCGTCTCCGGAAAAATACTTTAGGGGTAGGACAGACCAAGACCAAAGCGTGTCAGGGTTGACAAACTTGGTTCTGAATTCAAGTTCGTTGTAAAGCCACATTTAAGTACTTTAGGCCGCTTTTTTTAATACGCGTTTTATAATGCGTAACACGTTTGGTATACTCTGTGCCAAAATAGTCTATGGTATGAACCAAAAATATGAAAATAGTCTGTGGTGTATTGTGAAATGTCGTCTTTATCAATATGACATCAATAATTTTACAATTAATATCTCCGAAGCTATTCATTTCCGACGGTTGAAATTCGGCAAATCGTTTTCTGATATTATTTTCTGTTATTAATAAGTTGCCAAATGAAATTAAATCAGCTAAGTCCTTTAATATCTTTAAGAATAAACTTCTCAATTATGTAATTACAAAGGAAATTTAACTATACAAAAACGATGTATCTACTTTTACTTTTAATCATATTTTATGTAATATCTGCTTTTGGTTTGTTTATTATAATTTATATTACACATAAGAATATAATTAAGTACACCAACTCATAGCTTGGTTTTCAGCAGCGCACACCTAATATAGTAACCGTATATTATATAATGTTTGTATCTCATTAAGTGAAATGTAATTTCTTATGAGAACAAAGTTCTTTAACCACATATTAGTAGGAACCTACAATAAAAATTACAATATCCTATTTCAGTGCCGGATCTCGGGGGGCAGGCCGGGGCCCATGCTATGAGCGGCACAGGGCAATTCGGAGGGCGGCTAATTGGAACTTCTTGGCAGACGAATACACGTTTCATCACTTGTATCAGATGTACAGTGCATTATATTTCGTGGGGCGCGTAGGCGTAGATAGGTCAACCTACTACCACATGTCATGGTCGTGGCGAATTTCGCGGATCCCATGGCCATGACAATAGGGCAGGTGAAGGCAAGTGCGGTTTTTAGTCGGTATGAGTCCGACAAACCCTACCACCTCCCCGGGTGGCGGAGGATCCATGAGGATTCTCCGTACTATAAAAAAAGGGTCAACCACATAAAAATGCCGCCCTTAACCGTGCACAAATCCACACTCCGAGTTGTAACTGAGATTTGATTGATTTCATAGAAAAAACCAATAACACTGCTCGCCTTGTGGATCGCATCCAAGACCTCTAGCGTAGTAGTCGCGATTAGGATCACTAGACAATCGAGGTCGTTTTAATTACCTACATTACATACTGTAGGTATCAAACCCTCTTAAAAAGTTAGCAAAAATGTCATTAAAGTCACACGGCTTTGTCCAAATGAAATTGCGTTTCCAATCACGAAAGTACGGAATTATAGGAATCGAACGGCAAATTGATTCGTTTTTTGTAATATAATTATGTTTTTGTCCGGTTCGAAAGATCCGAGTGTTTTGTTCATGGATTTACGTTGTCGAATTCGATTTTTAGGACCTCTCGATTGCTTCATTCGAGTGTACTGGGTCGGAGCTATTAATTTATCGATACAAAGAATCGGGAAGGTCTTTTTATCTTTGCTCGGCAATTGAATTAAATTGGACGGGCGTTTTCACCGGTATTTTAAAGAGGAATTTTCAGTTTCATTGTGTAAAAGATTTTCACTGTTATTGGCTATGTGAATGACGGTAGTAGAAGAGAAGTAGAGTGAAGTCTATGATATTGACCGGCGCTTGCAATGTAGCAAGTTAAAATCCAAAACATTCAATTTTGCATTGAATTTTACAGGCATTCTAAATTCATTTCAATGGCAAGAATTAGATAATTAGTAATAAAGTGAAAATACATAATATGTAGTGTCCGACCGAAGCTTCGGCTTCGGCTTCGGCCACCTTCGGCCAAAAAAGCACCTTCGGCCAAATCTTCGGCTTCGGCCAAAAATTTGCCGAAGGTTTGGCCGAAGCCGAAGGTTTGCTAGTTGTCAAAATTTGAAATTTACTGAACGATGCTAGAGCGAGACGGAGAGTGTGCAGAGCAGCAGAGTTTCGCCGCGCCGCCGCACCGGACCAAACGAATCGCAGTTAGTAAACTAAACGAGTCAAAACAAGTTTGAGAGCGCGTCATAAAATTCTAATAAGTGTTTTGTATTTAAATATTTCATATTTGTTATTACAAATTATTTTATTTATTACTGTGAGTAGTACCTGTGGTGATACGTTCATTATTGTGAGGCACTCTAAGAACCAAAAAACCGTAAGTATTGTCTGGTTTAAAATATTTTATGTTATCTAACGTTAGGTAGGAAACTAAATGGAAACAATGTTGGTATGTTTTTTTATGCAATTTTTAGATAAAAAGACATGTGAAGATTGTTTACTTTTAGTTAACTAAAATAACCCGAAATATTTTGTGTTCGTCTGATAATTAAAAAATGTGACTGATTATTTTTGTTAAAATTACTTTAGGTAAAGAAATATTTAATTAACATTGTATATTTGAAACTTTTATTTTAGACAATATTTTATTACCTACTTGTATATGTTGGTCACTCGGCTCGTTATTGGGCTAAATCTCTAAAGCTCTCACAATATGTATCTAGTATATTCTGAGATCAAAGTAACTATCGTATTTCTCAAGGTCAATGACACCTTCGGCTTCGGCTTCGGCTTCGGCCGAAGGTTTTGGTGAATACCGATTAATCGGCTTCGGCTTCGGCTTCGGCCAGAATTGCACCTTCGGTCGAACACTAATAATATGGTTGTGAAAAAACTTAGGATCGTTTACTACGTTGAAAAACAAACTTAAAAAGTATTTTTAATTTTTCTGTAAACTTACATAACATATTTATTGACATAATATTTCTGTATTACATCTTTGTTTATTTAATTTTAAATAATTTAAAAAAAAGTAGTGACCGCCTATTGGTACGGCAATCGGACTGCCGACTCGAAGGTTTCGAGTTCGAATCCAAGGCATGCACCTCTGACTTTTCGAAATCATTTGCGTATTATTAATTATCACTCGCTTAAACGGTGGAGTAAAACATCGTGAGGAAACCTGCATGGCTTAGAGATTTTTCAAGTCTGCCAACCCGCACTAGGCCACCGTGTGTACTATAGCCTAATCCCTCACAAACTGACTGGAGACCCGTGTCTGGCAGTAGGACAGTATACCTATGGGCTGATGATGATTATTAAAATTTGACCATTTATTTGTGACCATTTCGTATCAGATAGACAAAAAATATATTTATCAGAATAAACTTTCTAGAAATTGCCATCGAACTAACACTATAAAATAATTTCCTTATTAAAAATATTACGATATAGCTATAGTTGAAAAGATAATTAATAATAATCATGCATGTGATCCGAAATTCATTCTTGTATTATTATTTTGTAAATGCATGGAATAAATGGCTTTTTTATTTTATTTTATTATAGTTGAAAGAAACATGTTACATAAAAACTAATACATACTGGCGAACTGTTTGTGTTGAGGTGTTATGTTATGTAAATATTGGAAATTAAGACTTATGTCAAAAGGATTATGAGCTATGACGGTCGTAAATTAGTTGGTAATAGAACTAATCCCTTTGATTGCCGCCAGAGGCCGCTTTGCCAAAATTGCAGATTATTATTCATTGGGTTCGATTGTGAACTCATGCAAATGCTTAAGTTTCCAGTACTAGATTTTAGGTCGAATTACAAAACTTGAATAGACGACTTATGAATAAAATATTTTAATAATTGGGAATCCAAATTTGTTATATCTAACTTTGTAATCAAGATGTACAACCTATAACATTATATCTACTTATTATAGATATATAACTCACTAACATAAAACCTCACTCATAAAACACACTTACAGAATCACATACATACAGATTTAGGCAGAGGTGCACCCAGAGTTCGCCGGTATGTTTAAAAAGAAATAAAAAAAAAAAACAGATTAAGAAGTACGAATATAGGTAATATCTTAAACATATAATTATACGATATGATATAGGGTAAATACTTCCCAACACTACAACCAACCAACTTTACAATCCAATAGTAGGGTAAGCAGTGATAGCCTAGTGATATGACCGTTGGACTACCAAGTCAAGGGTCTTGAAGTCGAATCCGAAGCACCTCTAACTTTTCCAGCGCCAGGTAGCTCACCAGCAGTCTGGCATTTAGCTGAACTGGAGCCTATTTGACGCAGTCGTGGGGCACACATTTTTTTTTAATGCTTATTTTATTTGTTTTGCCATCATGTTTTTTTTAATATTTTGTGTGCGTTGTCCAAGACTGTATCAATAAATATTTTTCTTTCTTTCCAATTCATGTGCATATTAATAATTAATTATCACTCGCATAAACAGTGAAGGAAAACATCGTGCGGAAACCTGCAAGCCTTAGAGATTTTTCTCGACGGATTATGTTGCCTGCCAACCCGCACTAGACCAGCGTGGTGGACTATAGCCTAATCCCTCTTAATCTGAGAGGAGACCTGTGCCCAGCAGTGGGACAGTATGAGTATATAGGTTGATAATGATAAAGGATAAAATAAAAAATTAATTACATAATTTTGCTGCCATTGACTGCTCCAACAATAACACCAACAGAACTTTATATCACAAACATTGCTTGTTTGTCCAAGTGGGTAGTACAATTATTTGTACTAGCCCAGCAATGTACACAATGTTATTTAAAGCCACAATTCGATCGTCGGTTTAAAACAATAATGTGAGGTTTGCTTTTGCTCGCCGTAACTCAACATCTGTAAGGGTTACACACAGTGCAAGATCGGTGATTTAGTAGTACACTCAGCAAAATAAATAGGTAAACAGACAGCTAGTGACATCTGTTTTGACACATCATCGTCCGAGCCTTTTTCCGAACTATGCTGGGGTTGGCTTCCAGTCTAACACGACGTGGCTTAATATCAGTATTTTAGACCACGTTCTGATGGCAGTATCAGAACTTCGCAAGCAAATTTTTGGATAATACCGAAATTCTGAGGATAGACTGGTTGTCAAACTTTGTGGGTTTCTGACTACCACTAACAACTGACATAGATATTCGTATGACAACCGGGACCGACGGCTTTATGTGCTGTTAATAAAACTTACAACAGAATAAGTAATACTGATGTCCTCATTGACGTATTCCGTCAACCATAAATCTTTTCAGTATGGGTGATGTACTCATCACCATAGCGGTAGTAAAGTCAAATTAAGTTGCAAAAAGGACTTCTTTCATGGCACAAAGAGCAGCAAGTGCAGACTTGCCGCTTTCGGCTGAGATGACGATAATCATGGGATTATATCCTCATATCATCCAAAAGAGATCCAATGCTCAACAAAGGTCTCCATTGATTTTCGGTCCGGTTTTATGCCGCCTATACCCAAGTACTCCGAGCGATCCACCTTGTTAGAGGCCGTTCGACGCTGCATTTTCCAGAATCATAGCAAGTAAAAATCTATATCCTCTGTGTACCCCAATGGGAAACAGGCGTAAATTTGCCGTTGTAAGAGCTTGCAATAAATATAATAAAAATTATAATCACATCGACATATTTTATGAAAGTTATCCAAAGTATTTAAAAAGTATTTTGCATAGTAAAAGTTAGTGTTATAATTATTCTTTAACCTGCCTGCTAAATCTAAATTACCTAATAGGTACTACTTGTTTGATTTATGTAGTAACTACTCGTATGTATTATTGTATTCCACTTTTTAAATCGTTGTCTGCATACACGTAAAAACTGTTTGTGGGTACTGTTTTGGCCTAAGCAATATTCATTACTTCATTACTTTTAAAATTTATTATGTTATATATTGTGCTGTTTGTTACCCCTAATAAATAAATAAAAAAATATATTATATGTAGATATTTGTTTATGGCTATACTTCAGGCAATTCAAAACTACTAATACTACAGTGTTATTTTACTATTTCAAAGTTTTGCTGCCTAAAATGGCTTCTACTATATCCAATCATTATATTGGCGGCAGTATAAAGTCCATTGATGAATAACTGAGCACTTCTATTGACCCCATCTGCCCGGATGGAGCAATGTACACTGGAATTCGGCAGTCGTTGTGTGCGGAAATTGCGGCATTAGCGGCAAAATTACGAAGCATGCGGTGACCAAATTGGTTCATTGGTTGGTTGTGAAATTATTATGATCAGTCTATGCAAAATTTGTAAGAAGTTTTAATACTATTTTTAGAAGTCACATGTACCAGGCTATGTGATATCATCAAGCAGGCTATGTGATATTCCCCAAAGAGATTACGCAGAGGTGTATTAATGTGGAAATAGGAGCATATAATATTAGGTATAAGGGTGGTAAACACCCAGCTTATTGCTATTTACCGGGAAAAAATCTAAACTCCAACATATAAAACTGCAACATACAGGACAGACTTGAACACGATGAGAAAGATTCAAACATTTTTACATCTCAATTTTGCTTCCTAGTCCAAAACATTCCCAAAGCGTCTTAATACCCCAGAGATCAGTCGACATCCTACAAACGATGACGTTATTATATTATTCGTAATTACAAGATGTACGTCATAAGGGCTCAGTATCATCTTCAGAACACAGACTTAGAAGATTAGAGCTCGCCTTAAGAAAATTTGATGATTAATTTTTGGGCAGTGAATTGGCAAAAATGTTGAAGATATTTTATCTTGAAGGGAGTACAGCCCTTCAGGATGATATTATAATGTTAGGCTCATGGAGCGTGACGGAGTGAACAGAGTTCTCAATTGAAAAAACAACACGAGTTTTTAATAGGGATGAAAGCAGTCAAAATGTACCAATTTATATACCAATACTTACTATGTCTGCCTTGAATTTTTATGTGGGTGATTTGTAACGAGTTGTTTGTACGTATATGATTAGTCTCAGGAGTGTTTCAAGTATTAGAAAGCACAAAAGTCATTCCGATTGATGTACAATCAGTAACAGTATTAAGTATGTGCATACCTAAATATTGCGTCGATAGTAATTTATAACTCAAACAGAAGCTAAATAGCAAATGGCATTCGCTGCCTGCATACCTAACTCTTACGCCGAATATACCCATTAATGATAGTGAAAAAAAAACTAGTAATCCCGGACATCTAGTTAAAACTGCAGGCATAAACTCAAGAGGGTATCTAAAATCCATTGTAATATTATAAATGCAAAAGTAACCTATCCGTCTACTTGGAACGTTTTCACGCCTAAACCGGTGAAATAATTTTGATGGATTTTGGTAAAGACATAGATTGAATCTTGGAGAGGGACATAGGCCACCTTTCATCCCAAAAAATCCTTTAGAACATAAAAAAAAAACAATTTTTCATATTTTTTTGTACAAAATTCATGGTCTTGCCATAAGAATAACATTTGTATATTATATTAAGCACATTTTGCCTTTTCTAAAGCAAACAGAATTATAATAAAACAAATGTATTTATATCCACCAGTCCCTTTTCTTAATCCCGGTCATTTTAGCAAGCCCCGTAAGGTCACTCTAATTAAATTTTAATCATTCAATTTTGGCGGAGTTCGTGGCGGCGGAGATTGCCGAATACTTCCGAACGTTAGCCGACGATGACGTGGCGCTTTGCTAGTGGTTCTTTAATTCGAGTCATTAGGGACACCGTAAATGGAACGAGAACAAAAGACGTAACTACTGTTATTTTCTTTAAAGAACGGGATAAAATATCATTGTGGTGATTTCGATTCTCAGGTTAAAAAAAGTATTAAGTATTGAAGTTTTCTTTGTATTTTTTTTCTGCACTTCATGGTTGATCCCATACAAGAAATAGTTGATCGTAAGAAAAACACGGTTTATGTTAAACATTATTATATAATTTTATTTTGCTTTCTGCTGTGTAAAAATGTCCCAAAAATATTTATAAAATATTTATTTATTTTATATTTAAATCCAATGGTCACTACATGGTTATATCCATTATTGTCAGTAAAATCGGATAAAAGTCCATTTTAGCATCGCTGAAAGGCTAACATTGCCAGACGAAATCTGATTCACAGTTTTTTGTCTATAGTGAACAGTTGAATAACTTTTGAAATTATTTTAATCTTGATTTGTGGACGGTTAATGGTAAAAGTCAATGTCAAATTTTTTATTTCAATTAAAATTTCATAAAAATAGGTACTTTTGGTAATCAAAAACTAGTTGCAAGGTCCAAAAAGCGGGTCTTATGGAGAGGAACCGACTAGAAACTCTATAGATACTCCTTGGGTAATTTTTTTGTTTGTGTCATTCTATTTTTACAAGGAATAAATTGTTTTGCCTTCTTTCTTATTATTTCTATAAAATCATGACAACAATAACAAGGTATTAATACATGAAGAGAAATCGGTACCCCTTTGTGCCCCTTTTTAAGTGCATTGCGGACACGGAGGAGTGACATTTGGTATAAAAGTGTTTAAAGAAAAATTACATTAAATAAAACATTCATTGTTTGCGTTCATACTGTCAATATCAAACTGTGTGCATTGTCCAAGTCTGTCAACAAAATTTAATATTATTCTTTCTTTGAAACAAACAAATAAATGTGAATATACATATATGACAATAGTTTTTTAAGTAGACTTCGGCAATAGAACCTCTATAACATTCAAATTGAAAAAGGTTGAATTTGGACCATAGAGGGAATCATCATCATTATCTACCCACATACTATCCCACTGTTGGGCACGGGTAATCCCACTCCAAATGAGAGAGATTAGGTTATAGTCCTTCATGCTGCCCTAATGCTTGGCGAATCACAACTCTAAATACTTTTTGGGAATCATGCAGTTTGATGTCATTGGCTAGCCCACTATTTAAACAAGGGCTAACAGTAGCTGGTGTACACTACTACATACACCTCTTCCTCAACCATTCGGGGATACAAGCGTGATGTTATGCTACTGGCAATCCTCTTAATTAAATGAAATCCATTTTGGCTCAATAGATTTTTTGTCACTTTTGGCTTGCTTTCAAAAAATAAATAATAACAGTATTTCTATAACACTTTTATGAAGCGATTTCAGTAGGTACATTTATATTATTGAAATTGCTACTATGAAAATTTATAGCTTTTGTAGAGAAGCCAAAAAAAATCAAACGTAAATCTCTAAAACAATTCTTGAAGCCGTTAAAGTTTTTCATCCACTAAGTACTGCTCCATTCGTTTTTTGTTCCCAACTTTTAGTATCATTCTGAGAACATCTGAACTAGTCAGAATGATCACAAATCACTTATTGAAAGTAAATAAGTAATATAGCCGAACTTTTTTAATATTTTATTTTTAAGAGATATTTTTTGTGAGAGGACCCGTGCCCAGCAGTGGGACAGTTTATAGGTTTATAAAGAGCTATTTTTAATCCATTGAAATCAATTTATTGCAAACGAGTATATCAAGTCGTGTCCATAATTGGCACTCAAAAATATTTAACTAAATACATCAATCTACAAGTTGAAGCTGTTGCAGATTTCCATCAGTTAACGAATCACCAATTTAATATGGATGGTCATCGAGGCACGGTGGGATCTTGCCGAGTCTGACGATAGATTGAGTAAGGATAAACTGGTTTTTTAAGCTTTAGCTCAAGCAACTGCAAAAGAACACCCTAATGTATGCCAACCTGGACTGACAGTTTATCATGCTCTATGAGGCATGGATCTCAGTGTGTTAAGAATGCGTCTCTATGTATTCTCTATCGCATTTATCACGGGGAGTGTTCTGAGGAATTGTTCGAACTTGTACCTCCCGCTACGTTCCGCCACAGGTCCACTCGCCAGAGATCGAAATTTCATCCATTTCACCTGGATGAATGGGTGTCCACCACCGTTCGTTTCTCAAGAAACTTTTTACCGCGAACGACTGCTCTGTGGAATCAATTACCAGCGGAGGTTTTTTCGATCCGGTACGACATGGCAACCTTCAAGAAGCGAGCCTATTCTTATCTCAAAGGCCGGCAACGCACTGGCAACCCCTCTGGTGTTGTGGGTGTCAATGGGCGGCGGTGATCACTTACCATCAGGTGACCCGCTTGCTCGTTTGCCTCCCTCTTCTATATAAAAAAAAAATGGTCACCCATCCATATACCGCGGCAAGCGTAGTGTAGCAACATCTTCCGCGCTACATGAAACTACGAACAAATCCTGAATCGCGCAAGTAACATTCGCAACACATATATACAACCACCCGACATCACCGTCGGACCGTGGCCCCCTAGGCAAATCATCCACCTGGTTCGAGAATCCTCCCTTTGGTTAGAGGGGCGATACACCCCGCCTCTCCATATTAGCTTAACCTTGCAGATCAGTTATTACTAAACCACCACGTCTGTTTAAAAATATTAAAATTGCCCAAAGGTTAATTGAGATCAATTGCCATGAAAAATGGCAGACACCAGGTTTAATTACATTCTGTTGCCATCAGAAACATCAACACGTAATACGGTATTAACATGATTACGTCAAAATTTAGACACCGGCTTTACGTAATTAGGAAGGACTATGCGGGCCATTAAATTTATGTAAATCCCAACCTTGTAGTTCAAGAGATGTGGTTCAATTTTCATTGGAGGTCGGTGTTAATTATTTATTTTATGGTGTAATGAGGGTCAATACGTAATTTGTGGGATAGCGTCAGTGAATTTAATTGAATATGTCGCTTCTTCAATGCTCATAAATCTTTATTATATTAATATTTGGGATATAAATATTGATTTGTATCTATATTTCTGTGACCTGGTGCAAAAAGGGCCAAAGTCCATTTTTGTAAGAATCACTTTTTGTATAACTTAATACATAATAATAGTTAACTTAAGCCCATTTTGTATTACAATGTTAGCCCTAACTGCACAGTTTGTAATAAAGCAAAATTTCTGGACTGCCTGCAACCTTCTAGCAGTCCGTTTTAAGCTACACTTGAAACTTTGTTCATTGCTATAATGCTATTTACGGGAATTATAATTTTAAGACTTAGGCCGTTTAGCACCAGGCCACAGATTTATAGGTCATTATAATATACTAGCTTCTACCCGCGACTTCGTCCGCCTGGAAAAGTTACTTTTAGTTGTCGTTGTAATTTGGCTAATTAACTCAAAATCGTTATAAATTATAGCCTATATGTTATTCTGATGTATAAATAATAATACTGTAAAGTTTCATCAAAATTCGTTCAGTAGTTTTAGCGTGAAAGAGTAACAAACATCCATCCTCACAAACTTTCACATTGATAATATTAGTAGGATAGGATAGGATTGCATTTCGTCTTTCTCCGAGCCTGTTCCCAACTATGTTAGGATCGGCTTCCAATCAAACCAGATGCGGCTGAATACCAGTATTTTACACGAAGGCCATAGTGGGAGTAATTCCACTTAAATTAGAGCTGCCCCACTGGATAAGTACCTTCGCCTTGCAGAAAATTGAAGTGTAATAAATACCTCTGCTTCGAACTGTATTGTGTTCCACGGTGAGCAAAGTTGCCAGTGTTCCGCGAGGAAATGCTGTTTTGGCAGTGAATTTGATCATTATACTGCTAACCCAACTATTCCTCTTTAGTTTTACAGGGTCGGCAACGCGCAAGTGATACACCTGGTGTTGCAAGCGCCTGTAGGTTATGGTAACCGCTTACTATCAGGTGGGCCGTATCCTTAATATTGGTATAAAAAAATCTTAACACTTCTTTATGTTCAAACTCATCGCTTAAAGGTTAGTACAATTCTACGCAGTTTTCAATACTTGGATTGTTGGCAAGCCCCCAAGGCACGTTCGACAGTGGTTAGGTTTACACCGGGACCATTAAAGATAACAATCGTTTGCAAATATTGACTGAACCCAAAGAGAGGTCTTGATTCCACGTAATATCACGCTTGGCTTTCGTTATTGAGGATTACAGAGAAAGCGGTGTATCATTTTAAAGCAAATACGATAGAACATTACTGCATTCAGATATTTCCCTGCCTTGATAACTCTTCGGGGAACACAGGAATGATTTTTTCAAACGTTTATACATATATTAAAGAACCACATGACACTATTAATTTCTTTTGTATCACTAGAGTTAGCAAACTGAGACAATTTGATCAGTTTTTATCTGAGGTCTTGTGGGAATTTGTTGATCTGAGGGCGAGGGAGGCTATCCTCTTGTGATACAGTTTTTAACTAGTACAAGTGGATAGGGTGTAATGACAACTAATGCTCATTAGGCTGTCATAGTGTAATAACATATGATCTATTGATTAACTCAATAAAATGTAAATGTGAGTACTTTTAGGCTAAATATCAGCTTTGTCTGGTGGCTTTGAGCCTTTTTTTATGTGACCTACGCAAATGTTCCTCTGATCTGGTATCTCGTGCGACGGGTTGTTGAGCTCCCTAAATTATAGTTGAGCTGCACAATGACTGATGCGTGCGTGCCGTTGGTTGGGACTGGTCCACTCAAAGCCGCTATGGCTCTTTCTTCAAAAGGCCATTTCAGACTTTGCCCTACATTGTAAGACACATATTTGTTACTATTCTATGTCTGAACTTTAAAGAATACTATGATTCTCTGAGTTTGTTTCGGCGTTTCTTCTCAGAGGTCGTCAGTTAGGAAATGCCGGAGCCATCTAGCTTAAAAAATCGTTAAATATTGACTTGTAATATTATAATCTATTTACAGAAATAAATATTATTTATCATTTATCGAACTACGACCAAAATTTTATCTTTTTATTTATGTATTTATTTAATGTTTTATGCACAAATATAGTACAAAGTCGGACTTATTGCTTAAGGCATTTTCTGCCAGTCGACCTTACGGTGATGCAGAGATATAAATTAGTAGGTACACTACCACATTTGCTAAAAAATGAAAAATATCAATACATAGGTATAAACAACCATCATACATAAAAAAATATTGTACAAGTATTGGTATCTACTCACATGCTTCCTCGATGAGATTCTCCTGCTGGCTCTCAACGCAGTACTGCAGCAGGATGCTGAAGATCACCCCGGAGATCATGTGGGAACGAGACTTGGAGAATGACATTGTCACTACAACACTACCGGTATCTATCGATACGACGCACTTTTGGTTTGCACATCACTAGCACTTTGTATCACTAAATTTAATAATTTCTAATCACTAATTAAGTCTCGTACATAGAAGATCCATTGAGTTCCTGTAACAAAATAAATGAAATTGAATTAATTTATTTTTGGTGAAATTATTTATTCCATCACGCCTGTATTCCCCGATGGGGTAGGCAGAGGTGTACAATAGTACACCTCTGCCTACCCCTTCGGGGAATACAGGCCATACACCCACAGTGCGTATGTAGGTATGTTAAGTCCTATATAGGCAATAGGGGGCGAGCCTATTGCCATTAACCGGGCACAAATCAAAACTCCGAGCTGCTACTGAGAACTTCATAGAAAACTTCAAAGTTCTTTATTTTAGTTTTTTTTTTATATCACTAAGGTAGCAAACAAGCATACGGCCCACCTGATGGTAAGTGGTAACCATAGCCTTTAGACACTTGCAACACCAGGGATATCACTTGCGCGTTATAGATCCTAAAAACCTGTAAAACGAAAAGGAGTTGGCAGTATAAGGGTCAAAGTCCCCCCACTGCCAACACGTTTCCTCGCGAAGCACTGGCATCCTTGCTCACCGTAAGGAACACAACGCAGCTCAAAGCAGTGTTATTTTACTTCGATTTTCGCAAGGCGGAGGTACTTCCCCAGTCGGGCAGCTCCAATAGGAGTGGAATTACTCCCAGTATGCCCTACCTCTCTTAATTAGAGGTAGGGCACCTCTCCAGAAAATTAAGACAAAGTAACAGATCATCAAAGGTCTGCGGTCCTTTAAAGATGTCTATCTTTCTTTCTCTTGAAATAATAATCTCAAAAGAAAGTTTCGATCGAAATCTCAAGAGTTGCTGAATGCGGCGTCAGTCAGTAATGGAAACTATATCAAGCTTGTATCTACATCAAGTCTACTAGTTTGTTCTTTTAATTGTATTTATTTTCTTTAAGATTCGTCTAGTCGGTGTGTCCTTTAGTTGAACGATCATCAACCTCGTATATAAACACTATTTTAGATATATTTTTAAATAAAAATACTTAGAAAATGCCAAAAAATACAAAAAGATAGTAGGTAAGGTGGCAATCTTTCGACATTCAACTAACTGTGAAGTAAGTCATGTCGGTTGAGAAGCAAAAACTTGCTTTTCCATAAATAAAAAAATATAAATTAATAAATATTTTTGCGATTTTACACAACACAATCTAGCCCCAAACTAAGCAAAGCTTGTAGGTACTATGGGTAGTAAACAATGGATAAAAATACATACATACTTTTTTTTGTAAATACATACTTAAAATTTTTACAAACACCCAGACAAACACACACAGTTGTGTGTTCATCACACAAATATTTGTGTTCTGTCGGAATTGAAGCTACGATCTCGTGATAAGCAGTCCGACACGCGAACCACTAGACTACAGACGTCGTCAAATATGAAACCTATTTTAGACGTTTTTTTAAGAAATTTACTTTGCTCCCAATCTTTTTTTATAATCATCATCATCATGACGTCAGCCATAGAAGGTCTACTGCTGAACAGACCCACCCGGATTCGCACGTGTATACTCATAAATAATAGCCTATAACCTATAGATAGATATAGATAGATAATCCCTCCTTCTATTGGTGAAAACACTATATAGATCCGTATAGTAATTTTTGAGATAATGCCGGCCGTTTTTAAGTCCTATGACATCGGACAACCGAAGTACTACTAAGAAAGTACTGTCAAAGGCTGTGTTTAAGAGTAGATGTAAGAAGTTCTATCTCAATAAATTCATGTCAAAGATTGTTTGGTTAACCATAGATATCACTTTATAAGTACGTACTTGCTAACTGCAATACTTACAATATGTTAAAGAGGGGATCGTTCTGCCAACAAACTGCTGTGCAGTTTGGCAGATAGATATGTACAAATAGGTATTGTTTTGGAAATAAAAGATTTAAAATTTAAATTAATTTTTTTTTTTAATAACACTGCTCGACCTAAAAATTGAACTCACGACATCAAACTCTGCAGTCCACGTTAGCGATCTGCTTGACCTGGAAATCGATGTCACGGCGACACACTGGTGTTGCAAGCGTCTATAGGCTACGGATAGTGGTGTTCGAAGTTGCTATATATCAATAACTTGCTTAATGCTATATGCTTAATTTTTTAAGCAAGCGATTTTATGTGCTTTATTATAGCATACTTAATTTATATGTCTACTTGTTACTAACGCTATACGCGACGCCCGACGGACTGTTGGTTGATAGAGAGAAAGAGAGTGCTATGCGATATAAAGCAAAATAGCATTATAGCATAAAGTGCGAACCGCGATATCATTTGTTTTATGCTTTATAATAAGCACGCTACTTTATAATGCTTTGTGCTATATTAACCATCACTAGCTACGGTAAGCGCTTACCATCAAGAGGGCCGTATGCTTGCTTGCCATAAAAAATGGTATAAAAAATACTCTGCAGTCCGCTTGAGCGATCATAAGTCAAAGACACACTAATAAATGGATAAGCAAACAAAATATACAAACAAACTCACATCCACATAATATTTCATATTACTGCTCTGGATAGTAGAGCGCCAAATTTCTACAAAGCGCCATTTTACCAAGTATTTCACGTGAATGTATGAATACAGAATGCCTGTTTTTTGTCAAGAAAACTTCTCAGAATTCCTCAAAATGAAATCCGTTTTATATTTGATATGAATAAGCTAGCTAGTAACGTTTTGCTTAGTTTACAAATTTACTCTAAAAGTTTTTTATACAACAAAATTAAAACAATAACTCATTACCTACCTCGTACCTAACCAGATGCGGCTGAATATCAGTATTTTACACGAAGCGACTGCCATCAGACCTCCATATTCCTGATCTTTGACAGTTACATTACCGTTCAAACTGCACTACAATAATGTTAGCAAATTATTGTTAAACGGAAAAATATTTGGCTATACGACCAACCCAGACCAACTCCGAAGCAGAGATCTAAGTACCAACCCAAAAAAAAACACTACAAACCCAATACACAATATTAACCGATTCCCCATAAAAACGACTGATTGATGCTTTAATAAGACTGAACTAATTAAGCTGTCATTTCGACAGGGAGCTTTCTGTTAATGACAGCGCATTCGACGCTTATTGCACGATTAAAAATGTACACACCTTTTGACAATTCGATTACTTGTCAAGTTGACATGATTGCAATAGGTTTGTTGGTGTTTGATTTATTAAAAATAATATGCTTATTGAAAAATATAATGAACTAGTAACCCGCCCCAACTTCGCACAGGTGCAATGTTGTACTAATAACATGCATGTATACATATAAACTTTTCGGAAGAAATTGTCTAAATGGTAGTAAAAACCGCATTAAAATCCGATGTGTAGTTAAAAGATCTCAGCGAGTAGAAAAAAAATACAAATTTACAAATAAAATTTTAAACAGTTTTTCAACCGACTTAAAAACAAAAAACGGAGGAGGTTCTCAATTCGACGTGTATATTTTTTTTTATGTATGACCACGCTTAACTTTTTGTTGTGAAGTCTGATTTTGATAATTCTTTTTTTATTGGATAGGGTATACCACGAAGTTGGTCCCATATAAATTTAGAAAAAAAACCCACTCTTAAGTGGGAAAATAGAGGTGATTTATTGTTCACTCACAGATTTTAATGCTGAGTTGTGTATTATAATTAAATCAAAATATAAAATAAAACTTTTTAACAAAAAAATTAAACCGCCGAAAAACTAAAAAGCAAAAAATAATAAACGTTTCTTATGTAGGTTTCTTATACCTAAGAAATATTGAGTCGGCGCCAATTTTTTTGGAATGTTAATGTTCATCACTGGAGATTTCACTTGTTTCATTGTTAATTTGATTTGGCTATTTCTTTAAATTTAATGCAATTAGTGATCTTTGTTCATCGATTGTTTGGAGCCGACTTAAAATTACTTCATAAATTATTTCATTAATTCCAAATTTAATATTATTATTAATTTCATTCATTTTACGTGCATTTGAAATGATATGAAATGTAATGCATTATTTCGAAGGATTCAACTTCTAAGATACAGGTACAGACGCCAGCAGGTCAAGCTATCCAAAACTGTCAAATTTTCTCAATTGAAAATAAACCTTATTGCGTTGTATTAAAGTTGACAATCTATCAAAGAAATTTGACAGATTGTGGTAGCTTAATGTGCTGGCGTCTGTACATACACCTAGTTTAAAAGTCAGGGTTCTGCTCTCTGAATCACTAGTTTAAGCCTTGCTTTTAACACCATGTAATTTAATTCTTTGAAGAATAAAGATAGGTATTTATTTATTAAAAAAAAAAAGTAGTAAAAGTCAGCCTTCAAATCTCTTTTGTGTAGGCCAAACAAATTTTGTTCTGTGCGGGACTCGAATTTCTCAGCCATCGTGACATTCTACAAACTAAAAAACTGTACTTGTATCAAACTCAGCCACCGCAACCCGAATATTCTCAGTCTCGTGTCAGTTAAGGCAACACGAGAATTATCGATTGCCCACAAATTGCTTCGCCGATGATTATATACAGTTTTGATCTGGTAAATAACTATTATTTGCTTCCAAATAGTAGCTTCGGATAATAAATGCAGGTGCACTATAATTGAGGCTATTATTAGGTTATAAAATAGGGCTATTTTTATTAGCTTTGCTCAGTAGCAGCTCCGCTCAGATCTCTAAAAATACAGAGGCCAGTACATTAAGCAACCACAATTTTTGAAGAAATTTGGCACGGAGATTGATTAGACCATGGATAAAGGCTATAATTTGTCTCAAAAAGACTTTTAAGACGCGATTAAAAGCGCAAGGAATAGCTAGTACCTCGATGAATTTAAAAGGCACAGCAACTGCAAAACAGACCTCCATCACAGTTCATTAATCTTAATCGATAAATAGAATCGAATTACCGCATACTAAACCCGAGTACCGACAATAGTGCTGTAACAACACCCGAGTCGATTGAACTCGAATCGTACTCGATTACGTGCCCGTTTTATTTGAAATCGCTGAGTACTTTAGATACTGGGTGGTTTATTGTCTGTTTTGTTACGGGGTGGTCTAGAAAGTTACTGTATAGTCATTCTATCTCACGAAGACCTGTGTATACTCTATACCGTTGAAACAAAGTTCGAATTCCAATAATTTATATACGGGCAAAACAAGTAAAAGTTCTAATGAACTTTTTTCTGTGATCTGAAAATGGTTAAAATTATGTCTGGTTTGCGTAATGGGTGAGCGATCGACAATACACCATAAGTCGTGTATTCGATCCCCGCTCGTTACAAAATATTTGTATGACCGGTGGTTGTTCCAGGTCTGGGTTTTTTTATAGATAAATAGATAGAGTATTCTTTATTGTACACCATAGGAAAAATAAATAAAAATATATATTTATCTTTACAGGTTTACCACCTAATGCGATAATGTAGTCAACTATTATTAAAGCTAAACAATTTAAAAAAAAAACTAACTACTTTCAATAGTACTTATTGTTAATACAATTTCTAAAATCATAATCAGTCATTTCGAAAATCATTGTCCGGTGAATAAGGGAAGAAGCGAGCCAACCCTGACACAAGTATTTATATTACTTAATTGGGCTGTCTCAATTTTGTGTAAAATGCAATGTACATGATTCAATAAAGAACATTTTTATTTTATTTTTATTCTATGAAACAGCAGGACCGTAACATATCTCAAAGAGAACTCTCACTATGAACCCACCGAGAGTACAACATAATAGGTCTATGTCTTCTGCTATACTGTTGATATGCAAACGTTACAAGAGTACAATTGGCGGTCTTATCGCTAATCGCAACAGACAACCATTAGACAGACATATACTACTAAGGTGGCAGCAAACAAGCATACAGCCCACCTGATGGTAAGCGGTTACCGTAGCCTATAGAAGCTTGTAACACCAGGGGTATCACTTGCGCGTTGTCGACTATGTAAAATGAAAGAGGAATAATTGGGTTGGCACTTTGGCAGTGTATAAGGATCAAAGTCCCCCCACTGCCAAGACCACTGAGCAGTGGAGGTTAGAGTATGTGAATAAATGGTATTTGTACGATACAAGAAAAAATCCTAGTGTGTGGGGCAACGTTTAAAATATAAAACTTCACACGATGGTTGCCTGAAGATGGTAGATGTCGTCGAGGCCGGCCCAGGAATGGGTGAAGGGACGACTTGGATGCGTAGCACGGGGACTAGCTCGAGCCGGCACAATAAAAGAGTACTTCTTTTGGGATGAGAAAATGCTCAAGGATCGTTTACCAACTTCTTAGAACTACCTCTATGATACGTACTCATTTGAAGTAAAAATATATAATCGACTCATTTTATTTGTATTTTAGTTTTTTATTATTAAATTTATGTAACATTATATAATACATATGCATGCATGTTTTAACTAATTATTTTAACCCACCTAGCACGTTTTAGTGTCTCATTGTTTTGTTTCCAAATATATTTTCTTTCTGTCTTTCTTTCTTTCACTTTCTTTCACTAGGTGTCAGGGTAATTATTTATTACTAGCTTCTGTCCGCAACTTTGTCCGGGTGGAAAAGTTACTTTCAATTATCTTTGTAAATCGTTACAAATTATAGCCTATATGTTATTCTGATGTATAAATAATAATACTATATAATATTTATATAATATTTTTGGGAATTTTACACAACACCATCTAGTCCCAAACTAAGCAGAGCTTCTACTATGGGTACTAGACAATGGATATAATACTTATATACTTTTTTTTTTGTAAATACATACTTATAATACATAAGAAACACCCAGACAAACACAAATACTCATGTTTTATCCACACAAATTTTTGTGTCCTGTGGGAATCGAACCCACGACCTCATGATCAGCAGTCCGGTACACGAACCGCTAGACCACAGAGGTCGTCAATAGACTATAACTATAGACTAACCCAACTAAACCAACCAACTAAGCGTCTATAGGCTACGGTAACCGTGTTTAAAAAATAATTAAAAATAGTAATTAACTTTCTTTTCTGAATTTTTTATCACGAAAGTACGTAATTAAAAGCAATAACTCAGTGAAAGTGTGGTCAACAAATAATTTTGATAATAAATAAATTTAATGGACTAAAAAACAAATTTGATAAAATTGCAACAGAAGTAAATAAACAACGTGCAAAAATACATTAAAGTAACTATTACTGAAGTGCTAAATACTAACAAATATCCATACTAATAAAATCAAGTGAACTATTAGCGATTTCATTACAAAAATGTGTAAACTATAACAGTGTAAACAAACAAAAATTTCTTTGCATGACGCTTAATTTAACGGTCTTTTTTATTCAAATTTAGAGACGTACACAATAACATTCATATTTTTGCAATAAATTCTAATTCTCTTGTGGCGCTAGCAACTTTGCCACAGACGTGTAACTACATACACTTGCGTTCGAGTCCTACACTCTGCAATACTTTTTGTGTAATTTCAACTAAATTCAGTTGTATTCTAATTATACAAAATGGATAACGTTACATTACGAAAGATAAAAAAACGCAATATTTCAAATAAATCATCTATTGAAGATTTATCATTTGTGTCAACCGACTCAAACGTTCTACATAGAAGCTTACCGGATTTATCTACCTGGAATTGCCATGAAACTGAGGAGCTACAAGAAACAGTTATAGATTTAAAAGCGAAATTACAGATTGCGCATAGGGAGATTGATTATTTATTACAAGAAAAAAAATCCTTGGAAGAAAAGGTTCACGAACAGGAGCGTAAAATTACAAATTTGACCAAATGTTCTACAACTTGCACACCTGAACGACACCATACAAAAAAAACAAAATCCAACAGTGAAAAAGAATTTGATACCCCAAACACTCACAACAAAAAGATGCAAGGAGAGCTTCAAAACGTATCATCACTACTATGTAACTCGTTATCAGATATCGTAACAAGCAAAGAATCCAG
Organism: Acronicta alni; assembly: GCA_964056405.1. Classification (NCBI taxonomy): domain Eukaryota; kingdom Metazoa; phylum Arthropoda; class Insecta; order Lepidoptera; family Noctuidae; genus Acronicta; species Acronicta alni. The sequence goes on from OZ043939.1 coordinate 3,586,242, forward strand.
CAATGATCATACCAACAGGCAATCGAAATTGTTGCTAAGCAAACCGTTAGATGGCGCTAGTAGTGACAAACAATGTCGTAAAATATACATATTTGGTGGCGAGCAATGTGCTGGATTAGGTGTCATACTGGATCGTACGAGAATTAATACGAAATACGAAAAGTATAAAGTATCTTCTACGGTAAAACCATTTGCTTTAACTTCCGATATTCTCAAATGTTGTAATTACATAGAAGATTCAGCTGAAAATTATATTGTCATTAGTATCGGACAACATGATAAAAATCCTACGAAAATTACAATGGATTTGGCTGCGTTTTTGAGTAAGCTACAATATATAAACATTATAATATTAAGTGTCTCATACAATTCATATTTGAATGAATGGAAGCTCAATAATTTACTAAAACGTGTATGTAATAATAATAGTCATAAACAATGTACTTTTCTATCGTTATCAAATTACCTAAAATACAAAACAGCTTTCTTGTATGATACTTGTAATAGGATTAACCATATAATAAATTCAAACGATTACAGAAAAAGGTTTTTAGTAAGATTGCCCAAAAGTCACCGAACCGCAAACAAAAGTTGAAATAAAAGCTATTCCAAAAAGGGGCACTATACCGTTTTACTTCCCTGTAACTATCAAACAGAGTTCTGAATATCTTAACCTGCAAAAAGAGTCTAACATTAATAATAATAGGACGAAACCAAATTGTAACATAGAAAGTAATGATTTCAATAATCTTTTTCGTAAATAAAAATGATATTAATTGCACAAGTAACGATTGTACCGCTACCCTATTGCATCAAAATATTGCTGGTTTGCTTAATAAAATCGATTCCGTCCAACTATGTTTAGGTGAACTATACAAATATAACAATATTAATGTAGATATTCTTTGTTTCTCTGAAACTTTTGTTAGATTGGGCGATGAATTAAACATAATATTTAAGAATTTTAATCTTGCATGCTCTTTTTCAAGGAAAAGAGAAAAGCGTGGAGGTGTTTGTATTTTGGTTCATAAAATGTTTGAATTTAAGAACATAGAACTTAAGGAATTATGTACTGAAAAAATATTTGAGTGTTGCGGTATAGAAGTCACTTCACTTAACTGTATTATAATTTGTATTTATAGAATACCTAATACGAATACGTTATTATTTTTTGAAAAATTTGATTTATTATTGCATAAACTACTTAAACGGAAGAAACGCATCATTATAACTGGGGACCTAAATATTGATACTTTAAAACAAAATAACGATTCAATTAAACTCAAAGATATCATTTCTAACTATGGTCTATGCCTTCATATTAATAAACCGACACGCAAGCATTCATGTCTGGATCAGATTATAAGTAATATTGAAAACTCGACGGGAAACATCTATGAACTATTTCTATCTGATCATAACACATGCCAAACATTAACATTCCCTATCGAAGAGAGAAAACCTGCCCTTAAGTACTGGTATAATGTTAATAGAGATTATTCAGCTGAAAATGTCAAAAAATTTATTGAATCTATAGGAAACTTATCATGGGTTGAAGTTCTCGAGAACTCTGACGCAAACGACAGCTTTAATAATTTTCATGAAAATTTTTCATTATTCTATAAATTATGCTTTCCCTTAAGGAAAACCAAAGTCTACGTAAATAATACATCACCTAAATGGATAACTAAAGGTATCAGAAAATCTTGCATTTATAAAAGGCAGCTTAAAAGAAGGTGTTACTTAAAAAATAAAAATAAAGATGATATACGTTCCCAATACCTAAAATATAATAAAATATTGAAATCGTGCGTCACTCACTCTAAAAAAATTGCTAACTTCAATTACATATTAAAATCAAAAAATAAAAATAAAGCTTCATGGGATATCATCAAAAATAGAATGGATTGTCATAGAACATTTAATCAGATAGATGCAATTAATCATAATGGTGTAATTTTGTATAAATCAAACCAAATTGCTAATTCTTTAAATGACTATTTTATTGAAATTTCAAATATGAAAACACCATCAATGAAAAACACCTGCTCACTCTCGATTACCAGGAACAACTCTAGCATATTTCTGAATCCTTGTTCTGACGTCGAAGTATGTGGTGTTATAAAATCTTTAAATAATAAAAAATCTGTAGGGTATGATGAGATCGCTACACATATACTCAAGATGTGTGCCGGGATAATTGCACCTATACTATGCCACACAATCAATTTATCGCTGATAGATGGTGTTTTCCCAGATAAATTAAAATCTTCCATAGTTAAACCTCTTCATAAGAGCGGGAGCACATTAGACAAAACTAATTACAGACCTATAACACTAATTTCAATATTCTCTAAAATCTACGAAAAAATAATGCATAGTCGTCTAGTTCAATTCATAAATAAACACAATATTATTAATGAGGAGCAAAATGGTTTTCAGAAGGGTAAGTCGACTACTCTAGCAGCATTCTCTCTAGTTAGGTATGTAACAGATAACATAGACAAAAAACATTCTGTTACAGTTATTTTTCTAGATATGAGTAAAGCGTTCGATCTAGTTAATCATAAAACACTTCTTGATAAATGCGAACGTTATGGCATCAGAGGCCCTGCTTTTGAATGGTTAAAAAGTTATCTCATCAAGCGAGAACAATGTGTTGAAGTAGCACGTATAAATGGCAAGCTTGTTGCAACGTCATATAGATCTTTTTTTTAAACCTAACGAATCCGGGGTGCCTCAAGGAAGTATACTTGGGCCCCTTCTCTTCCTATTATATATTAACGACTTACCAAACGTCACAAAAAATAAGTGTGTACTTTTCGCAGATGATGTGTCAGTCGTAATACCAGAAAGTAACAAAACAACGCACCAGCATGAAGTAAATAATACTATTAATGATATAATCAATTGGCTAACTGAAAATAACCTAAAAGTAAATTTAACTAAAACTAAATTCATACAATTTTCGAATCACAAGCAAAACCCCCCTAAAATTAATTTAAACTACAAAAATCAAATGATAAGTAAAGAAAATAACATAAAATTTTTAGGTCTAACACTAGATGAAAACTGTAATTGGGGAATACATATTGATAACATTTGTAAAAAAATTAATAGATTTGTATATGCGCTTAAACAACTACACAATACGGTCAATGAAGCCACAGCACTCAATGCTTATCACGGCTTCGTAGGATCTGTCCTGAGATACGGCTTGCTTTTATGGGGTAACTCTGTGCATATTCAAAGGGTCTTCATAGTGCAAAAGAAATGCATGAGAGCAATAACTGGGGCTCCACCATTTGAAAGCTGTAGACCAATTTTTAAAAAGCTAAAAGTTTTAACTTTAACTTCCTTATACATTTTAGAAATTGGCATGTTTGTAAGGAAAAACACACACTTCTTTTCCAAAGTTAGTGACAATAGCAGATATACGAAAAGAGATCCCTCAAAATTAAAACATATACCTTGCAGAAGCACCCTCCATTATAAGAACAGTTATTTAATGTCTATAAAAGTCTACAACCATATTCCACAATCTATTAGAGAACTACCTTTACGTTTGTTTAAAAAAGCATTATGTAATTGGTTGCTTGAAAAAAATTTTTACACAGTTCAGGAATTCATAGCTTGTAAGTGTAACCGATATACATAATAGTTTTTTTTTTTTTTAGTTTTACCCAATAATGTATTTATTCAATATTTTTATTTAGTGTTTATGTAGCAATATTGTAAATGTTTTTAAGTCTGGTCAGGTGGTATACCCAACATACCCATATTTTATTATAATGTACGTGCAATGATATCTCAGCCTAAGAATATTCGTATGCCTCTTGCAGAGGCGGATATGTCGGAAAACTAATTGTAACATAACAACTTTTGTACCATATCCTTGGCGAATAAATATCTTTATCTTTATCTTTAACTAACTCCCCTATCACTTCCTCTGAGAGGAGACCCATGACTAGCACTAGACCTCATGATCAGCAGTCCGGTACACGAACCGCTAGACCACAGAGGTTTAAGAGGTTAAAGTTTCATCAAAATCCGTTCAGTGGTTTAAGCGTGAAAGAGAAACAAACATCCATCCATGCTCACAAACTTATTTATAATATTATATTATTAGTTACTAGGAAGGATTTACTTCATTTTAAACCATATAAATAATTTATATACAGAGCACATTGTATTTGAAGATATAACAATGGGCGGTTTTATCGTGATCTGCGATTTCTTCCAGTGAAATTCGCCAAGACCATGATAATGAAGAAAAGTGTAGAACGAACTGAGGTAAGCCTTAAATGAAAAAAAAAAAAAACAACTATCACCTAAAAACATTAAAAAAAAACCCTTCTGCGCTGTGCCGTTACTGGGGGTTGGACCACATGTTAATATCATCCAAATTATCAACACCAAGGCTATAGTACCCTACGGCCAACGACCTACGTGGCTATAATACAAATGGTATATTATAATGATATTAGATTTCCGATCCTAACCAGACCGCTTCATTTGCATGCAAGCAGCAAGCATCTGTGGTTACTAGTTCGATGCCTAAACGTGTAATTAAAGTGGATTCCGGGTAGTAGCAATAAAATAATATTCGTTTTTTTTTGGAAATCTCATTAGAGGTATGTTTGTAATTGTGAGTTTATTTTTCATAAAAAAACAAAAATATATAAATTAATTACCTCATTGCCCTAGTGATATGACTATTGGACTGCCAAGTCAACGGTCTCGAGTTCGAATCCAAGGCACGCACCTCTGACTTTTCGAATTCATGTGCGTATTAATAATTAATTCATCACTAGCTTAAACGGTCAAGGAAAACATCGTGAGGAAACCTGCATGCCTTAGAGATTTTCTCGACGGTGCGGTCCAACCCGCACTACGCCAGCGTGTTGGATTATCCTAATTCCTCTCATTCTGAGAGGAGACCTGAATCCAGCAGTGGGACAGTATATGTGTTGATGATAACGTCTCATTTGTCTTACGGTCGCGAATGTGGTAGTCGATACTCAGGTCGAGCATTCTTATTAGATTTTTTCATTAAAAATTTCGCAATAAAAGGTCGCGCGAGATACCACTGGTGTTCCTGGTGTCCATGGGCTGCGGTTGTCACTTACCCGCTTATTAGCGGCCCGTATACTTGTTTGACATAGCTCACTGATGCTCAGAGAGAGGACTTTGTTCGCCCATCATGCGGCCCCAGAGAAGACGGTAGCACAGTGGTCACGTGCTACCGTGCACAGAGAAGTTCAAGGGAGGCCCGTTTACAATCTCCCTAGGGATTTGACCAAACAAGCATTACACTGAGGTGTTTTTTATATTTTTTCCGTGTGCTGGAGGAGAAAATCAGAAAAACAAAGTGAAAAAACACAGCTTTGAGCTGTGTTGTGTTTCTTACGGTGAGCAAGGTCGACAGTGCTCCGCGAGGAGACATTGTATTGGCAGTGGACTTTGACCCTTATCCTGCTAACTCAACTATTCCTCTTTCGTTTTTACAGGGTTGGCAACGCGCAAGTGATAACCCTGCCGCTGCAAGCGTCTATAGCTACGGTAACCGCTTACCATTAGTTGGGCCGTATGTTTGTTTGTCACCTTAGCGAAATACTTGTTTGTCACCTTCGTGAAGGACACAGTGCCCGTTCTCCATGTGCTTAATAGTGGCCGGGGTGGTTTTAGTGAGTAAGAATTCCACATTTCCTGGTCTAATTTTCGCAGACTGGTAGATTTATGAAGGGCCCTAAACAAAAAAAAAGCTACGATAATACAACTTAATATTCGAATTGTTACCACAAATGTTATTTTGGTGGCCTTAAGACTTATCGCTCATTGCATACTGATTATCTACGCAATATCTACACAGAGGAATAATATAATATTTCTTTTTATAATATAATATAATATTTTTGGGACATTTTACACAGCACCATCTAGTCCCAAACTAAGCAGAGCTTGTACTATATATACTAGACAATGGATATAATACTTATATACTTTTTTTTTTGTAAATACATACATATAATACATAAGAAACACCCAGACAAACACAAATACTCATGTTATAACCACACAAATATTTGTGTCCTGTGGGAATCGAACCCACGACCCCATGATCAGCAGTCCGGTACTCGAACCGCTAGACCACAGAGGTCGTCAATATACGGAATGTCACACATATACGGAATATGAGATTGTAATATGCCAAAGAGTAGAGTTAGGGAATGTAATATTATTCATATTCCTCCAATATTCATTTTATATTCATTTGAAGACTACTGTGGTCTAGTGGTTCGTTTATCTGATTGCTGATCACTGTTTGTTTTTGTCTGGGTGTTTCTTATGTATTATAAGTATGTATTTACTAAAAAAGTATATAAGTAAGTTTATATCCATCAGCTAGTACCAATAGGACATAGGCCAGTACATCCTCAGCTACCACAATCTGTCAAATTTCTTTGATTGATTTTCAACTTTAGGACATTACAATAAGATTATAATAATAATAATCTTTATTACTCAAAAAGATTACACAATCATTACAATTAGGCCTTAAAATATGTAAGTACTTTAGTATATAAACTCTGACCTCTGAACTAGGTATATCTACCTGTATCTCAGATGTCAGTGCCCTCATTAGGTATATAGGATTTGTTAGAAACTAGCTTAGATTTAGTCGGTATAGTAAGTTGAAGATTCATATTCAATTGGGAAAATTTGTCAGTTTTGGATAGCTTGACCTGCTGGCGTCTGTACAAGCTCTGCTTAGTTTGGGACTAGATGGTGCTGTGTAAAATTGTCCAAGAATATTTATTTATTTTTATCTGGGGGATTCAATAAAATAAATTTAAATTTTAGATTAAACACATACATACCATCACGCCTGTATTCCCCGAAGGGTTAGGCAGAGGTGTACTAATGTACACCCACATTTCGACGGTATGTTTAGGTCCCATGTAATAGGGGGCGAGCTTATTGCCATTAACCGGGCACAAATCCAGACCCCGAGCTGCTACTGAGAATTTCATAGAAAAACCCAATAACACTTTGCTCGACCTGGGGATCGAACCCAGGACCTCTAGCGTAGCAGTCGCGCCTAGGACCACTAGACTAATGAGGCAGTCTTTTAGATTAAATATGAAATAAAATGCTTTGATGAACTACCTTTTGTATTTTTTTTGGCATTTTCCATGCTATGACGTCACCATAAAACGTAAACTCTGAATGTGAAGGCAAATTTCGACCTTGCGGGTGGGACTCGCGGTGGCTTAGTATAGCGCCTGGTGTATCAAACAGAAGACGCAGGTTCGAATCCTGCCCGCAGCAAAACTTTTGCTTCGCTAAAATAACTGTATACCTTTATTCATAGTAAATACCAGAAAAGGGCTTCGTTAATTTTTTCTTTTCGTCGTGTCAATGGTTAAAAATGGTCCGTAAATGTTCTAATTAAGTATTATAGCTAAGATCCCTACGTGACTTGTTTTAAATGCCTTTGTATTGATGCAGATAATGCTAATTATAATAGTAATTAAAAATGCTAATCTATCTCTTCATTAATTAATATCATTGACATAAATATGTCTATGCAACTGCGTCGCTTTCTCTTATGGAAAGGCATTACAAATGATAAGGGGCAAAGAGCTTGCTATGCTTGGAGTATCTCTGAAGGATAAAATCCGCAACGAGTTTATCCGACAAAGAACCAAAGTAACCGAGATAATACCGGGATAAGCAAGCTGAAGAGGCAGAGGGCTGGCCATATCTGCAGAAGAACCGACAACCTCTGGGGTAGACGTGTTCTTGAGTGGAAACCGCGACTCAGCAAACGTACAGCAAGATGGAGTGATGATTTGCGAAAGGCTGCTGGTAGAAGCTGGATGCGAAAAGCCGAGGACAGGGTGAAATGGTGCACATTAGGGGAGGCCTACGTCCAGTAGTGGAGTAATATAGGCTAATGATGATGATGGTTATGATAAGATTTATTCACTTACAATATGGTACAAAAGCTGATGGTACATAAAAGTTCAACATATTCGCCTTAGGAAGGCATGCAAATTATTATGATACGTTACAAATTTACATCACAATTATAAATAAGGTACATTACATATTTTAGAAGTGAAAAAATCTTTCATTGTGTAGAAGTATTTGTCTAATAACCAAGCGAATATTATACATTGAAATAAAACTACTTTTTACGGATTTTCAAATTTTAATTCAAACTCTTTATTTCAGACAAGTGTCCATAGTGTTAGTAACAAGTTTTATCGCGTATATTATTAATAGTATATAATTAATTTAGCACCCTTTACAGCGTCTATGATCACGGGTAGACTCCCCGTACTAAGTAAAAGTAGTTTTATTTCAACCATAATCTAAGTTTTTCTTTAAATAAGTTAATGTGTGATTGTAAACTTTAATTGATATTAGGTAGCTTTTATAGTGAAAAGTGTTTCTACACAGTAGGTACATTTCTCAATTTAGTAGGGTCTATTTTTTTAAATTTTAAATTTTCGCTGATCTTAAAAACAAATGGCTATTCTTTTTTTGCAAATACACCAATTTCTAGGATATACAACGATACCAATCAATGTCTTGAATCATTATAAATTTTATAATTCGTTTAAAATCTTTTTGCTGATATTACAATGGTAGTTTTTTTTTCGTAAGTTTGGGGTATTAAGTAATATAATAATGCTAGACTGTATTTACTAAGAATTCGAATGTTGTAACATATTTATATGCTCATGGGACCGTGTGATTTATTAAAACATCTACTAATGAACACAGTTCTGATTTTATCACCGCGTTTCATCACTGCCCAAGAGATGATCTGTGAGCGGAAAAAGTTTCACTGATATTTACTATAAATGCAAAAGTTATTGAAATAAGACTACTTTTTACGGATTTTTGACGACGTCTGTTGTCTAGTGGTTCGAGTGTCGGATTGCTCATCACGATCGTGGGTTCGATTCCCATAGGACACAAATATTTTATGCGATGAACATTAAATATTTGTGTTTGGCTGGGTGTTTGTAATGTAATTTACGTATGTATTTACAAAAAAAAAGTATGTAAATATTCTAATCATCCATTGTCTAGTACCCATAGTACAAGCTCTGCTTAGTTTGGGACTAGATGGTGTTGTGTGAAATTGTCCAAGAATATTTATTCATTTATTTTGTCTCAAAAACCCCTGTAGAATACGTGTTAAGCCGCTAGTTTGATTGATAATACCTATTCGTAATAATTCAATCGGCCCACTTGTAGGCCGCCTTACTATTGTTTGATTAATCTTATTAATTTAATGGAGAACTGTTTGTTTATGATATAAGGGATTTAGGGGTTCAATAGTTAAGGTAAATGTTATGGTACAGTGATTTCTGTAAGTAGGTCAGGAAGGCTTTGTCTTATCAAGATTGATATAAATTACAAACATGTTTTTTTGTATTTTTTGACGTCACCATAAAGACGTAAATTCTGAATGTGAAAGCAAATTTCGTCATGGCGGGTGGGAGTCGCCGTGAACGACGCAGGTTCGAATCCTGACCGTGTTCGTTTCGCTAAATAACTAACATAAGTACCTACATGTTTTCTTTTCCAAAAAGCTGTGATAAAGCTTTTAAAGGAAGCAGTGATTTATGGAGGAAGGATATAGGCTATATAACATTACGCTACTACCAATAGGAGCCGAGCAAAAAGGAAAAAATCTGGTATACAAATATCATCATCAAACCATATATACTGTCCCACTGCTGGGCACGGGTCGCCTCTCACAGAACGAGAGAAATTAAGCTATAGTCCACCATGCTGGCCTAGTGTGGGTTGGCAGACTTCACACGCCGTCGAGGAAATCTCTAAGGTATGCAGGTTTCTTTAAGATGTTTTACTTCACCGTATATGCCAGTGATAATTAGTTATTAAGCACATAATTTCAAAAAGTCAGAGATGCGTGCTCTGGATTCGAACTCGGCACCTTCGAATTGGCAGTTGTTTTTATACAAATATAATTAAAACAAAATTATACATACAAAAACAAATATCCCTACCAAATAAAACGAGAGACAAAATCGCCAAGTAACTAAGCTTAGGGTTTACAAAAAATAATTAAGCCACCAATAATGTTTTTACTAACTTAGAAAAAAGTGAAAATCTCTCATGAATTGCACCAAATTTAAAACAATGATAAGTTTCCCCGGTCCGCCTGCTTTATTTGTTTTTCTAATTACAAAACACTTTGAATTAATAATCAAAAGCGGGCCATAACTTTTACGTTTTTCAATTAATTATACATAGTTTCAATTAATTCTGTAGACTCGGTGACTTTTAAAGTTGCCGCAGACTATAAACTTATTTTCGGACCTCTCGTTTCTTCACATTGTTAATTTTAACTTGTGGTTATCGAAAGTTTTATAACGGTCATAATCATAAATGTTCGAAAGGACTTTTTAATATTTATTGTGAGCAAAGACAACTGACTTCTTTTTCAAGACGTTCTATACCGCAGAACAGATAATAAGTAGGTACTTAGGTAATATGGGTAGGTCGCTCTTGCAAATTCCAGGCACGGTAATTCTTTTTTAACACATACCCTGTCGCCTGTATTCCCCCAAGGGTTAGATAGAGGTGTACTAATGTACACCCACATTTGCCGGTATTTTTAGGTTCCATGTAATTGGGGTGAGCCTATTGCCATTAACCGGGCACAAATCTAAACTAATATTAGGTACTACTTATTGGGAATTAAATAGAAAAAAAACCACTTCGCTCGACTTAGGAATAGAACCCAGGACCTCTAGGGAAGCCGCGCTTACAGCCACTCGAGTAAAGAGCCAGTTTGTTACAATAAAAATAATATCGAAACTAAGAAGGTTCACACACAGATATTTAAAAAAAATCTCGCCTTTACTCAACTAAAACGCGGTATAAAACCTTCAAAGGATAACTCCGTGCTAAAACCGTTGCCATAGAGATTTACACAACATTCTATTAAATAAATCTGCTAAGTATTATTGGCTAAGACGTGGCGATTTCGCACAGTCACGCCCAAATTAACAGACAATAGAAACATTTTTAAATAAAGAGTGAGGAATTTTAAATTTAGAACGACCCGTTAAAATGGCGGACGTGTATAATCCGCGGTTATGCCATTTTTATGCCGCTGACAAGCCGCAAAGCAGATTAATGTGGTAGGTTCACCTTTTTTTATTGGAACAACAATAATGTGGAATAATTTACGTGGAAGAGACAAATACCAGAATTTCGTAGTGTTATTTTTTCTTCTTGTCAGAACATCTCGTTGTGACTCCATGCCTCGGAGAGCACCTAAAGTCGGTTTCTGTTGTTATTCGTACACCAACGCAATCATTCGTTATAGTCAGAAAAGTTTGAGAGCCAGTATTGCCAGTCAAGTACCAAAGGTCTGAAGGGAGTCGCTACTTCTTTTTTTCTGGGAAAAGGCGTATGATGACTCAACAATTTTCCTTGGTGACTCAATCAGGATGTAAACAAAAATATAAAGTTACTTATTCGGTTTCACGGCGTCTCGTTAAAATACCGACGAGCATAATCCACGTTTACGCCATTCTGATACCGCTAGCAATCCGAACCACCAAACAGGTGAATGCAGAAGCATAAGTTTGAAACAGCACAGCGACGGTATAGCAAAAATTGCAGGTCTAAACTGAATGCGAGCGGCATAGGATCGTGATAAATGAGGTGGTTTAACGCAAACTATTGAATAATGTATGTCGTATCGTGGATGTTAATGATGACGAATTAAGGCAGATAAATATTGCATTTGCATATACCAAAATTCACATTTAAGTTTGGCCCGCATCGTTAAATAACACAATCTATGTAATATACAGTATGTATGGATAATAAAGTTGTAATTCAAATAGTAATAAATAAATAAAAAAAAAAAATACTATGTATTTAAATATTTGGGACATTTCACACAGCACGATCACGATCTACTAGAAAATGGATTACTTGCATTTTTTTTTTTTGTAAATACTTACTTATAATACATAAAAAAAAACACCCAGACTGTGTGTGGGAATCGAACCCACGACCTCATAATCAGCAGTCCTATACTCGAACCATTAGACCACGGACATCGTCAGTGTTTTACAAATTAATAAAGTGTATTTGTATTTAATAATTGTATTTTTTTAATCTGTACTCATGGAGTAAAGAATTCTGAATATCAGACGTAATATTACCGTTTTTGTTAAATAGATATAAGTACCCACCTACTTCTATGACGAAACATGTACAAAGTAAAACAACAATGTATTCTGAATAAGATTACGTAAGCCAGTTTACCTTCTGGATAACCTGCACCACGGCACAAGGAATTATGTCCGGAATTCTGTTAATTCTTTTGCGGAATGAGATTCATATTTTTTTTGTGGTGAAAAATCATGGGAGCGAGACTTTTTTGATTATATTATATGCAAACTGGCTGATTTAGGGCCGCAGTTTACGTTACAGGTTATAAAGATGGCGCTCTTGTGCCTTTTAGATTGACGGAATTATATTGTTTTTTTTTTTGGGAAGATTTTAGGTGTGTTGACGCTTCGTTAAGGCTTTACCTTCTGAATAAATTTATAGCTACTGGAAAAGAATATTTTAATGAAGCTCATATATTATAACTTATGGACTGTGTCAAATTTTTGAGCCTAAAGAATACCTAACATACCATCACGCCTGTATTCCTCGAAAGGTAAGACAGAGGTGTATAATTTAAGCCCACATTTCGCCGGTATGTTTAGGTCCCATGTAATAAGGTCCTCGCCATTAACCAGGCACAAATCACAACTCTGATCTGCTACTGTACTGTACTGTATTTCAGAAAAAAAAAACAAAAACACTGCTCGACCTGGGAATCAAACGCACAATGTACGGTTGGGAGTAGGATCTAGTGATCCGCCTAACTATTTATCATACCAACTTTATAATATAAAACCAGCTCCACCCAGTATTCTTAATATATATGTTCGGTCGTGTGTTTGCCAAAGACAGAGCCCGTAAGGGTCTGGAATGGCAAGCTTCATCTTAGATCCCGTTTAAGCTTAACATCAGAAAAATGCTTTTCTGCAAGGCCGAAGCCTTACGATACCTTAGCCTTAGCCTTAAAAGAAGTACCTCCGTACTTCCTCATTTGGGCAGCTCTAATTTGAGTGGAATTACTCCCATTATGCCCTACCTGTCTTAAAATGTCATGACCATGGGATCCATTAAATTCACCACGACCATGGAGTATACTTCTTCCTAACCCTTCGGCGAATACAGGCGATGGTATGCTAAAGTTTGTTGACCATAGATAGACCTTTAAAAAAACCGTAATTAAACGGTAAAAGGGAACAGTAATAAAATTTTCTACATAGGTAGTTAATGTCTTAACAGTACATTAGTTTACGTTAACAACCCGACCTTTACGCTTGGCTTCAACCGAAAGGACCAGGGTGCCTACTACGGAAATCGAATGTCGAAATTTCGGGTCGAAAGAAACAATGATGCACTAAAATTGACGACACGTTTGGCGAAGCGGCTGAGTGATCGGCTTCTGCGCCACGGGTTTTGGGTTCGATCCACACATCATCACCATCATTCAACCTATATACTGTCCCACTGCTGGACACTGGTCTTCTCTCACAGTATGAGAGGGATTAGGCTACAGTCCACCACGCTGGCCTAGTGCGGGTTGGCAGAACTTATTGGCATCTCTAAGGCATGCAAGTTTCCTCACGATGTTTTCCTTCAGCGTTTAAGCGAGTTATATTTAATAATTAATATGCACATGATTTCGAAAAGTCAGAGGTGCGTGCCTTGGATTTGAACTCGAGACCTCCGACTTGGCAGTGAAATGGTCATACCACTCGGCTATACACGGAGTAAATATTTGTATGACCTACTTGTAGTTGTTCCGGGTCTAGGTGTTTGTGTGTTTCAGGGGAGACCCATTTAAAGTCTCTCCAGGGATGTGCCTTAATAGGCGGTGCACAGGGGGGTTCTGGGGTGGTCTATTAAGAGGACCCAGTGCCCCCCTCCATGTGCTGATGGTGGCCACCGGGGTGGTTTTAGTGGGTAAGAATCCCACACACCCCGGTCTAACCCTCGTAGACCAGTAGCCTTTTGAAGGTTTCCCCCCGTAAACAAAAAAAGAAAAAAAAAAGTATGTGAAAGTTTGTTTCTTAGACAAAAGAAAATCCTTATGGGGGGCAACATAATTGTGGGGTTTATGGATGAAGGAGATGTTAAATGAATATACTGTCACATTTTTATATAAATACTAGTTCTCCGCCCGCGGCTTCGCCCGCGTCGAGTTCGGTTATATCGCGTTTCCAAGAGAACTCTTCAAAAGTCCGAGATAAAAACTATCCTATGTTCTTTCTCAAGGTCAACTCTATCTCTGTACCAAATTTCATTGAAATCAGTTCAGTGATTTAGACGTGAAAGCGTAACAGACAGACAGACAGAGTTACTTTCGCATTTATAATATTAGTAGGGATTTTACTGGCCAGTTACACTTACTATAAATACATATTAGACCTAACTATGAACGACCTAACTGACTGGGTGCGGGGAGACGACTGCTGCGCCGCGCTAACACAGTAATGCGACTGTATACAAATCGAATGCGTCAGCAGTGTCCCTACAATAATCATAGTTTTGAAGGGCAATGTAATCAGTTAAATTACTGAGCATTAACAATTGACATCTTAATATGACAACGCGCAAGGGATACCACTGGTGTTGCTGCTGTCTATAGGCTGCGGTTGCCGCTTACCATCAGGACCGTATTCTTGTATGTTGATGTTGTTTTGAAATAAAACTACTTTTTACGGATTTCATCGCGTATATTGATATTATTAATCCCGACGTTTCGGACCCTTACAGCGTCAGGTCACGGGTAGACTCAATATACGCGATAAAATCCGTAAAAAGTAGTTCTATTTCAATGTATAATATTCGCGTAAATGTCAGAAATCAATATGTTGATGTTGTTGTTTTATACTAAGAGAGGTAGGGCAGTGGGAGTAAATCCACTCAAATTGGAGCTGCCCGACTGGGGAAGTACCGGCGGTACTTCCCCAGTCGCCAGAAAATCGGCCAGCCTTGCAGAAAATCGAAGTAAAATAACACTGCTTTGAGCTGTGTTGTGTTTCTTACGGTGAGCAAGGTTGCCAGTGCTCCACGAGGAAACATTGTGTTGGTAGTGGGGGACTTTGACCCTTATACTGCCAACCCAACTATTCCTCTTTCAATACTGGGTCGGCACGTGCAAGTTATACTCCTGGTGTTGCAAGCGTCTATAGGCTACGGTAACCGCTTACCATCAGGTGGGCCGTATGCTTAATTGCCACCTTAGTATAATAAAAAAAAAATATGTTATTGTTGTTATCGCAACACCAAAAAAAAACTAGGAATCATAATATACCATAATATCATAATATCCGAAAATAGAATACGTCATATCCAAAAGATATTTGTAGTAGGAATACGAACCACCTATCAGCTGAAACTTTATATTTCGTTTGTCTGAGTAGGCCCCGACAAAATAATTTCAAAGGCCAACAAACAAATTTAACCGTTATAAAGTTAATACACAAATTTTGTTCTTTTGAAATATAACCAGTGGCGAATTCGAGCGAATTACGAGGGGAAGTTATTTTATTTTAATTGCTTTTTCACGCGTCGTGGACCGCGACCGCGGCCATTTTGAATGACGGTACAAGGCCGTGGCCTGTACTGGTGCGGTTAGACTAGGCCTCAAAGTACCGAGAGGAATTTTGGGCTTACAATACTTATTGATTCCTGACATTTACGCGAATGTTATACATTGAAATAAAACTACTTTTTACGGATTTTGTCGCGTATATTGATATTATTAATCCCGACGTTTCGTACCCTTTACAGCGTCCATGGTCACGGGAAGACTGACCTGGTCTACCCGTGACCATGGACGCTTGTATATTTAAAATCATGTTTACAAGATAATTTGAATTTTGTAACTTTTTGTTAGTTTTAGGCCGTGTTCTGGACTGATATAGAAAAGCCTCAAAATCTAATTTATGATTATGAGTACATGCAACCTAATGCAGCAATAGACTGAGAATTTATATGAGAGGTAGGGAGGATATTGGGAGTAGGTAATTCCACTCAAAATGGAGCTGCCCGATTAGGGAAGTACCTCCGCCTTGCAGAAAATCGTACTGAAATAGCACTGCTTTGAACTGTGTTGTGTTTTTAATGGTAAGCAAGGTGCTGCGCGCGGAAACGTTGTGTTGGCACTTGGCAGTGTGGGGACTTTGACCGCTATACCGCCGACCCAACTATTTCTCTTTCGTTTTAACGGGTCGCGTCTATAGGCTACAGTAACCGCTTACCATTACGTGGGCCGTATGCTTGTATATAGAAAAGAATCTCTTCAGAGAGTGATAGTAACTTTTATTCTCCGAAGGGTTAGGCACAGATATATAAATACAAATACAGTTCGCTTGCATGGTTTACATCTTATTGTATTCGGCGACAACCCTATTGCCATTTTTTTTCCAGTCCTTTGATCCCACTGTAGGTCAAATGCCATTAACCGGGCAAAAATTAAAATTCCGACCTGCTACTGAGAGCCTTATAGAAAACCTAATAACTCTTTGCTCGATCTGTGAATCGAACGTACGACTTAACGCTCACTCGCAACACTAGACCTATGCGGCAACTCTACTAGATCTCACGAGATCAACTTCATTAATACATATTACATGAAGCGTTCACAAACTGTGTTAATTGCACGACAGTTTAGAAATGTAATTAACGTTTCGCGGAACACTACGAGTGAACAACTTTCGTTAGAAATAGTAGAAATACGCATTGAGGTATAATGTACTGTCGTACAAGAATAGTCGCGTCAGAGAGTAATACAAAAATTACTCACTGACGAATAATATTAACATAGTATTTTTTAGCATACAATAAATATGTAGGTATACTATCCTCATAACATAAGCCGAGTGGTCATAATCGCCACTACTAATGTGTGGTAAGTACCTCGCAATCCACTCAAGCGAAAAAGAATGTAACGGCCCATGTAATACCTGCTACTGAGAATTTCCTAGAAAAATCCAATACCTAGCACTTCGCTCGACATGACAATCGTACTCAAGGCCTCTAGCGTGGGATGGGCTTTGATAGGCAGGACATAGGAAGGGTTCCCGAAGAATTCTTAGTCACGGAGCCCCCCGAAATCGTGCTGAACACGGCCACCGGGGGAGTTTTAGTACGGTTTAAATCCCATACAGTAGCTGGTAGCCTTTTGAAGGTGGCTGTCGTTGTTACGACCACCAGAATAATTAGGCAGGCAAGGAAAAGTTAAAAACATAAAATAACATTGACTATACCGCCCAGTGAACTAAGAGTAGTCAAACGGGGTGAATAGGGATGCAGGGGTGAATAGAGACAAATCTTTGATAGGGATTTTCAACTATAATTATTATTGTTTAAATTCCGACAAGTTCTGAAATGGTTTATTATTTTCCTCTAATAAATATGTGGCCGTGTGGTATCGGCCTAGAATACACCATTCCATCACATCCCCTGGGTGTCGTAAGAGGCGACTAAGAGATTCACCGGAAGATGGGCAGCAGCGTCCTCCAAGTATTACTTCCACCCACTACGATCGCCAACCCGCCTGCCATGCGTGGCAATTTTTGGCAAAACCAACGTCTAGGGAGGCGTATGTCCAGCTGTGGACGTTAAAAGGCTGATATGATGAATAAATATGTGATCAAAATTTTAGTGTGTGATGTTTCTTATGTATTATAAGTATGTATTTACAAAAAAAATAAGTATATAAGTATTATTTCCATTGTCTAGTACCCATAGTACAAGTTAGTTTGGGACTAGATGGTGTTGTGTAAAATTGTCCAAGAATATTTATTTATTATAACTTAGGGACAATATTAGTTCCTTTTTCCAACAAACTACAATTATTAACCTTTTGACCGCCACGGACGTGTATAGACGTCTAATGAAAACTTGCTCACGACGCCAACGACGGCATGACACGTCAAAAATACCACTTTTTTTCAGTTCAAAATAAATACTCATACAATTTTTTTTTGTTCTTTTTACCTATTATTAAATACTAGAATTTATCGCTTGGCGTAGTGAACACGGATTTTCGTTATTGACGTGGCGGTCAAAAGGTTAAAGCTGACAACCTCTTTCAAGATGTTGTCTCTATTCACCCCTGCATCAATTTTCACCCCACTTGACTTAAGTAATCTCATTCAAGTTACGACTATATCTGTCACCTGCTACAAAAGACAGTTCAAGATAAAAATTAAGTTATCATAAATAAATCCATCTTATTTATGTTACTATCGGCGCTACAGTATTGTATAGAAAAAGGACCATAAAGAGATTATACCACCCATGTAAAATAGAGTTTTAAACCATAATTTATGAGGTCTATACTAAAAGTCACAATTATTATTGTCTATTAAATCAATTTTGTGTCTATGTAATAAAAGGTTATGTCTTAATGTTAGGTTACAGTGTACGGTCAGCAAAGAAAGTCGCAAATATTTGAAAACATCACACCTCTTTTTACCCGACTGCCGAAGGAGGAGGGTTATGTGTTTGACGTGTATGTATGTATGTATGTATGTATGTATGTCCGTTCCTATGTCCGCTCGTAACTATTCAACGGTGCAACCGATTTAGATAAATGATACCTCATTAGATTTGTCTTGATAGCACGAGTGTCACTGGGTACATGAAATTAAAAAAAAAACAAAATGGCGGATTTTATGCGCTTTAATGCGTGGGCTGAAAAATATGTTTTGAGCATTCCGTATCATGTATTCTCAAATTTTCGGTAGCAATTAGCGAAAGCATTACATTACTTTATTGTTAAGGGACTTGTAGGAAATCATCTACTTTTTCATATAAATAATTTCTTCATTAATGTCCGTAGGTAGTTTTAGATTGAGGTTAGGAAATAAATCGTTTGCGTAATCTTGCACAAGTAAATAACACACCTTAGTTTTAAATTAAGCGTCTGCAGATTTTTCGTAGTTTTGCACTAAAAATCCGGAAACAAGTTACGTAATTAAAATAACTAAAAAACCCGACTGCATAAAAACACTTTAAAAAAAACTAAAAAGACAAAAACAAGTCTAGTAAACCAGACCTATGTAAAGTAATATTGAATAACTACACCATTTAAATGTTTTCATGATCGATAAATACATAAAATAATAAATTATAACGTAGAATAAAGTCAATCTTGCAGTTGGGACCCATTACTGGGAATTTTAGAGACGGTCACGATTTTGAATGGGTCCCGAATAATAATTTATCGATCATGAAAACATTTAAATGGTGTAGTTATTCAATATTACTTTACATAGGTCTGGACTACTAGACTTGTTTTTGTCTTTTTAGTTTTTCTTAAAGTGTTTTTGTGCAGTCGGGTTTTTTAGTTATTCTATTAAGGTAAGGTAAATATTTAATGGTCATCTATGCAATTATTTCACATAACCTTCACAGATTAGTAACTTCATACTTATTCAAAATCATATTGAAGCTTGCAACATGTTCAGCGACTTTCGTTGCTGACTGTACGTTTGGGTTAGAGGTTGACGGTGGGTGTCGTGGGTTCGATTCCCGCAAAAGAAAAATCTTTGTTTCGAGGTAGTACTTCGTATCTGTTAAATTATATCATCGTGAAGTTCCCCGCGACACAAAGCATTAATGCGAGAGATGTCATTAAAAAATACTATGTTCTAAAGGAGGTATTTTTTTAATTTAAGCGGTTGAACACTAGGATTTTTAGGGCTCTTGGCTTTTCTCAAATCGTCCAGCATGTAGGTTTCCTCACGATGTTTTCCGCCAGTAATAATTAATCACCACATAGTATAAAACAAATGTATGCTTAGATTTTTAAAACTACGCAACGGATTTTGATGCGGTTTTTTTTAATAGATAGACTGATTCAAGAGGACGGTTTATATGTATAATATATTAATATTATGAGTATATTGCACCTGTGCGAAGCCAGGGCGGGTCATTAGTTATTAATACGCACATGATTTCGAAAAGTCAAAGGTGCGTGCCATGGATTCGGACTCGAGACCTTCGACTTGGCAGTCCAATGGTAATTCCACTAGGCTATCACTGCTTTTTTTTTAAAGAAATCGTATAACTACAACAATAATACCTAAGACCTAATTCATTACTAAGCTTCACACGGTAAACTTTAACGGTAATGTGCTGGAGTATACCTATCCATTAGAACTCCACAATTACCAAAACGGCCGTGGGTAGTTTAGTATCTAACTTCTACCATTTGTAGACAGGTAGAGTTGGATAAAGTTGACATTAATCACAGGTCACAGTTATTATTAAACTGAGTTCCTAATTGCACCACACATGTCTCTAAATTTATCTTCAATTATAATAATAATAATAATCATTTATTTTCTCCCATATGATACAAGCATTTTAGAAGTTTTACAATTTTAATATCTAGAAGGGAGACAGGAGCCCATACTAAGTCGAAGACTTGTGTCATGGGTTTCCTGGCCTCCTTCACCCGGACATGTTATAGCCTTAAAAAAATATGTTGTACGTGTTTGGGAGTGAGTGTTTGGGTAATTTGTGTCGGAATTTGAGTGAGTGTATAATTGTGTGTCTGAATCGCTTTCAGAAATCAGTATCCGTAATTGTTAAATGTCTCTATGTCTGATGAGTAGTTTTTCTGTGTCCTCATACTTAAGTGTTAGGAGCCATTTCGTGACACAATTTTTACATACTTTTGTCGTACTTGAGTAAATTACAAGTAATTTATTAGCAAGGTTGTATAAACGTAGCCCTTGGAAAAAGAAATATTTATCGCTGAAGGCTGTTCTGGCTGAATAATAGAAGGGACAAAGCCCGAGCTGTCATAGGTACCCTCACAGGGTATATCCTACTAATATTATCAATGTGAAACTTTGTGAGGATGGATGGATGGACCTACAAGACTTACTTTACAGTTCAATGTCGAACGATGCCACCTTACCTACTATCTTTTTGTATTTTTTGGCATTTTCCATTTATGTACCAATCACAATATAAAGTACTTGCGATCTACTAATAATCGCCTCCTTCAATGTCCCTCTCATAGTTCTGATTTTGTCCACTCTACATTCTTCATTCAGTCAATCCTATTATGAAATGGTCTCCCATCTGAAATCAGGATGGCAAACAGTCGCCTTTCTTTTAAAGTAAAGTTACGTAAATATCTTCAAGATAAAATACCTTGGCACATTCATTATCTCGACGTTGATCTTTTATGTTGTATATTATATATGTATGTTTTTGTATTTAATATGTATGTTATGTAGTTTTTCTTGTATTTATGTATAATTAATATATTTGTATATTTAGTTTTGTTAATCGTTGTCTTGTATTACTTGACTAGTGCATCTACTGTTTTATCGTCTCTGCATCACCCCAAGGTTGTCTGGCAGAAAATGCCGTATGGCATTAAGACCGCCTTTGTACCAACTGTGCATAAAGTATTAATAAATAAATAAATAAAGTAAAACGTAAAGAAAGTCATGTCGGTTGAGAAGCAAAAACTTGCTTTTTAATAGGTGTTACTGACGTCACCACAAAGACGTAAATTCTGAATGTGAAGGCGAAATTCATAGAAAAATCCAATAACACTTTTTTTCATTGCCTACAGTGGTAGTCGAGTAAGCGGCCCACCTGATGGTAAGTGGTCACGGCCGCCCATGGACATCAGCAACGTCGGGGACAGAGCTGTGCCGCCGCCTCCTGTGTGTGGTAGAGAGCTCTTTTTAGCCCTCGTTTGAAGAAGTACATGTCATGTTCTAGAGCCTGATAGTACCTACGTGGTAGGAATGATCTTTGGAAGCGGACTGTGCTGGACGACCTGTGCTTTGCTGGGAGTCGAACCCAGGCCCTCTAGCGTAGCGGTCGCGCTTACAACCACTAGGATAATGGGGTCAGATGATAAATGAAGAATTAAAGTAAAGAATTGCTTGTCAAACTACGTTTAAAGATTACCTACTCTCATAAATCAACCACTAATACCAATATACCTTTTTATTATTAAGACATTTCAATTTATATTGTGCGTGGGCGTAGATTGTTACACCTACGGCTAAAAGAGAATAAAATTGGCTTATCTATTCAATAAAGATGTAAAGTATGTTTATGTGTTCGCATCTCCTAAATTACTGACCGATTGGAATTGGGTTGGAATTTTGTAGTAGTTTTTTGTGAGATAAAAATTATCGGGTTACGCCTACTTTAACCAATACATTACGTATGGGTTTGTAATGATGTAAATTACATATAACTATTATTATAATTACATATTATTAACATAATAAAAAAATACTGACATCTGCAGCTGTTATAGCTTAGTGATATGATAGTTGGACTGCCAAGTCAAAGGTCTCGAGTTCGAATCCAACGCACATACAACTGTTCGAAATCATGTGCGTATTAATAATTAATTGTTACTCGCTTAAACGGTGAAGGAAAACGTCATGAGGAAGCATGCCTTAAAGACATTCTCAATGGTATGTGAAGTCAGCCAACCCTCTCAAACTGATTGGAGACACGTGCCTAGCAGTGGGACAGTATAAAGGCTGGTGATGAAGCCGTATCTTGATAGACTGGAAGCCGATGCCAAAATAATTTAGAAAATAGCCTGGTTTTTTTTTTAACATTTCATCACGACAGGATTTCGTCCTGTGTCGTGGGTGCGTTTACAAACACAAATTGGCACATGCACAAACACTCAGACCCGGAACAACCTATAGGTCAAACGAATATTTGTTCCTTTAGGGCATCGAACTCACGACACGTGGTGATGAAGCCGATCGTTTAGCTACTACGCCAAACGTGTCGTCATATCCATAACTATACTAGTCTATGATTTCATTAATCTTTTTTTAAGTTTTCTAATACTTTGTAAAAGGTTCTTACGGAAAGAAAAATTAAGAAATTGCGAAGGTAATTGGAAAATTTCATTCTAAATTTCATCCCATCCAAAATTAGTCTAATATATAAAAATCTCGTGTATTTAGTTCTCAGTATTTGTTATCGATCCTCCGAAACGGCTTGAACGATTTTTATATTTTTATTTTGTATATGTTTGGTAGATCTAAGAATAGATCGTAGGCTATTTTTTATATCCCTCAGTGCTAAAGGGTGGCCCTCTCCAGATATTTTTTATGGCAAAAAAACGTTTCCCGGGTCTGCTAGTTATTACAATAATTTCTATAACCAATTTTCCAATAACACTGTTCACCTAGAGAATCAATCCCAGGATTTCTCGTTCAGCAGCCGTGCATCAAACGACTAAACTGATGAGGCAACTAATTAAATCAAATTAATAGAATATATTAATACTAAACTAAATACGCTGGTCTTAACAGAATTAAAATATTCTTGTTACCAAGGGTTAATTCAATAAGATCAAGGTTAAAGGCATTGCTCTACAATGAAATTAATTGAATAATTAATCAATCAAACACTATCTATCATTGAAGTTAATTGATTCACGTCTCAACTGACTAAAATATCGAGTCTGTAATAATTGAATCAAGTGTATTGAATTTATACCCGTGCCTTCATGACAGAATCGGATTTCTGGTTCTGGTCTCCTATCACCGAATGAGAGAGATTAAGCTGTAATCCACCATGCTGGACTAGTGCGGGTTGGCGGTCTTCACACATCGTCGAGAGAAAAATCTCTAATGCATGCAGGATTCCTTACGATGTTTTTCTTCACTGTTTAAGCGAGTGATAATTGATTATTAATTACTATGCACCATGAATTCGAAAAGTCAGAGGTGGCTTGGCAGCCCAATAAAAAAAAGGTTTACTGCAAGCAAAAACTTGTAAAAATTTTACAGCAAATCTTACATAGGGACCTACTTTTAAGTAAAATAATACCGGTGCTAGGAGGCCCCGGTACCGTAGAATGGGGTTACTTTGATCAATATTGAACTGAAGGTCCATATCTAGTTCTTCAGTGTTGCTAACTTATAAAAAAAAGTGCCAAATTACGTTACGTTTCAATTCGCGATTTTATATGAAATGAAAGTTTCGATCAAAGTCAACCCGTGAATAATGATAATAATAATTTATTGTTTTCTTCCACAAAGGTATCTTAATAATAGTAGAAAATGTTACGAGTCTTTTGGCAGTATATCCTTTGTGGGAGAGAGAGGTATCTGAACTAGGTAAACCTGTCATACAGATTACCAGGCCCCCTCCAGTTTAGTTTTGTAGCAGATATATCAGTTGTAATGGTAGTAATAATTAGACATTAAGATTATATTGCGGAAGTCAAAGTAACCCCATTCTACCCGTCCTATAACAAAACAAAACAAGAAACCTGGAGATATATTCTAAAATAGTGTGTGTAGGTTAGAGTTGTGATGCCAAAATAAGTATTTCACCAAAATAAATTGTCTGTTATAATATCACACAATTAGAGAACAACCGAAATACACAACAAATAGAAAATACGTAACAATTTTGGTACAAATTGGTGGAAACGTCCGACGTATTTACTAATTGAATAGTGCAACCGGACTGCATTATCCAGTTTATAGGAATCGGTGCAAAGCGACACCCTACACTAAACGTACGTATGTGCGTGTGTGGCCCTACAGTGTGTGTGAGTGTGGGTATTTGTGTGTGTTTCATGATATTTTTAGGAAGGCTTTGTGATGTAAGTAACAATAAAAAAAATTCGCCTACAGATTGTCATAAAATCTTCACAACAAGCAAACAAGGACATTTGACAAAGTTATTTAGTTTAAGAGCTAGCAACGAGAGCTCGTGCTTAATGATTATTGCCATATCACGTTCCTGCGTAGGCATAATCGCCAGAATTTTGTACTCTCATGTTGAGGCGTAAACTTCTAATGGCACATTACGTACGGAATGGGGACCGTGGCTCTTAGATATTGGAGATAAGAATTTTGTTGCATAATAATATTTAATTTTATATTTCATGGTATAGAGATAGCCAGATGGTATGAACATTGAACTGCCAGGTCGTAGGTGTCGAGTTGAGTGGTCGCAACCGCGAATGCTACGCTTGATATCCTCATGAACCGTGATAGCTATACAGTTAATGAAATTATGTATTTCTATCTTTTTTTTTGTAGTTCTTTGGCATTTTCCATGCTAAGATTTTAAAGTTATTTAGCGAAGGAAAAATTCGACCGCGGTTAGTTAGTAGATAAGGTAGCATCGTTCGACATTGAACTAACTGTAAAGTAAGTTGTGTCGGTTGAAAAAGCAAGCTTTTCAATAGGTGTTACTGACGTCACCATAAAGACGTAAATTCTGAATGTGAAGGCAAAATTCGTCATGGCGGGTGGGACTCGCGTTGGCTTAGCGGTCATAGCGTCTGGTGTACCTAACCAGAAGACGCAGGTTCGAATCCTGCCCGCGGTCGAATTTTTCCTTCGCTAAATAACTTTATGTATTTCTGTTGCTCCCATAACAACATCATCAACCCATATACTGTCCCACTGCTGGGCACGGGTCTCCTCTCAGATTAAGAGAGATTAGGGTATAGTCCACTGTCCCACTGCTGGGCACGGGTCTCCTCTCAGATTGAGAGAGATTAGGCTATAGTCCACCACGCTGGCCTAGTGCGGGTTGGCAGACTTCACACACCGTCGAGAAAAGTCTCAAAGGCATGCAGGTTTCCTCACGATGTTTTCCTTCGCCGTTTAAGTGAGTGATAATTAATTATTAATACGCATATGAATTCAGAGGTGCGTACCTTGGATTCGAACTCGGGACCTTTTTGTTGGATATTTTGATTGTATAATTGCAACACCAAAATTAAAATGCATATTATTGTTTTTCTGTGGCAACATTGTTCCCTTCCAACTGTGACAGTGGTGCAACACACGTGAAAATTTACTTTTTTGCCGTTTTAATTATTCTTCCACGGCATCAACGTACCAGGACCTCATCAGCACCCAACACCATAACAATACAACGCTGCACATTTTGACTTGGCAGTCTAATGGTCATTATCACTTATGATTATTAGTAAGAAATGCAATTTATTTTAAGAGAAGTAGGGCATAGTCGGAGTAATTCCACTCAAATTGGAGCTGCCCGACTGGGGAAGTGTCTCCGCCTTGCAGAAAATCGAAGTAAAATAACACTGCTTTGAGCTGTGTTGTGTTTCTTACGGTGAGCAAGGTTGCCAGTGCTCCACGAGGAAACGTTGTATTGGCAGTGGAGGGACTTTGACTCTTGTACTGCCAACCCAACTATTCCTGTTTAAGGCGCGGGTCGGCAACGCGCAAGTGATACTCCTGGTGTTACAAACGTATATAGGCTACGGTAACCGCTTATCATCAGGTGGGCCGTATGCTTGTTTGCCACCTTAGTAGGATAAAAAAAAATTCAAATGTAACAAAAGTATATATGTTACGGTAATAGTGAATAATTGAAGATTATTAATAATTATCTATTATTATTAATAATTACCGAAAGTCGAGGTTAAAGTGATAAATGTACATAAGTAACGCTCAAGGACCAAAAACAGCTCACAACGCGTTGTGGTCAATTATATTAGTTGAGCTCCAATATGCAAGGAATTATAAAAACTAAATAAAATTAAAAGTCGTACTTAGGCCAGGTTAGGTTGTTAGGTATTTTTTTAATATATTCAAAAACTAAAAGTAATAAATTTCGATCGTTTATTCACATTTACCAAAACATGTGGTTATTATTAATAATTTTGTAAAAATATTAATAATTTTCAATTAATCAGATTTACCGTAACATATACACTCAAGTGAATAAAATAATAATTCACGTAGAATATTAATATTAAAACGTCTCCTACATCTGCTAGCCTTGTAGGTCATATTCATTTGGAGCGCAAAGCATTTACTTAGTACATATTTGAAAATATACGAGAGAAAATTGTGCGCGGAAGCGAAGCGGTTGTTTGAACTTCATAAATGCTATGGAACGCAACACAGTGCATATTCGTTTGGCTATTAAATTTTTAAACTGCTTGGTCGAAATTCAAAATATTCTTTTTACATTTTAGAGCTGGCAGTTATTTGGGAACACGGAATTTAGAAATTTTCATTTCATACACAAGCAGTGATAGCCTAGTGGTATGACCATTGGACTGCCAAGTCGAAGGTCTCGAGTTCGAACCCAAGGCGCGCACCTCTGACTTTTCGAATTCATGTCCGTATTAATAATTAATTATCACTCGCTTAAACGGTGAAGGAAAACATCGTGAGGAAACCTGCATACCTTAGAGATTTTTCTCGACGGTTTGTGAAGTCTGCCAACCCGCACTAGGCCAGCGTGGTGGACTATAGCCTAATCCCTCTCGATATGAGAGGAGACCCGTGCCCAGCAGTGGGACAGTATATGGGTTGATGATGATGATGATGATGATTTCATACACCAAAAGCAGTGCAGCATAATGATAAGATCATTGGACTGCCAAGTCAAAGGTCTCGAGTTCGAATCCGCACCAGAGTACGCACCTCTGACTTTTCGAAATCATGTGCGTATTAATAATAATTATCACTCTAAAACGGTGAAAAAATGTCGTGAGAAAACCTGCATGCCTTAGAGATTTTAAGTCTACCAACCCGCCAGTGTGGTGGACTATAACCTAATTTCTCTCATTCTGAGAGGAAACTCGTGCCCAACAGTGGGACAGTATATGGGTTGATGATGATGATTTCATACACCACTCCATATTCAACAGTTAATTATGTACCAAATTAAATAAAAGCTTACTGGCAAAGTCGGCTACTGAAGGTACATTTCTGGGTTCGATTCACAGGTCGCAGAAAAAAGTGCTAATACTATTTAATTCTAAGAAGAAGCTCGAAGTTTAGATTTTTGGCCGGTTAATGACATTGGATGGGTCCCTACTAGATGACCATATACATGGTACCACCATGTATATGGTATAGCAGTATACCTCGGCGTATCCATTTGGGGAGTACAGGCGATATTAAAAAAATAACTTTAATTGACAATTTTGATGTGATAATGTAACTTAAATTCCAAGCCGATTAAAATAGATCTATGTTAATGTAACAGAAGAAGAAAACGACTCAATGAATGATATTAAGGGCCAAACTTTTGGGTCTAGAAACTTAAAATCTCAAAGATGTCCACTCATTACAAAATTAACTGAATCGTAAAACCTACAAACTTGAATGAGTTTGAAAACATTAATTTAATTTGGAAGGTAGATTTGTGAACATCTGCGAAGGAAAGATTTTCTGGATCAACTATTTAGGAAAAGAAATTTGATTTATAAATTTATCTTAAAAACCTATGATCAGACACCAAACAAATTTATCTGGGACATAGATTATGAATAGACATATAACTAGGATAGTAGATAGATTGTTGTCCATCCAGATACTCTTTTCTTGTGTCGCCTCGAACCAGATTCAACCCAACTATTCCTCTTTCGTTTTACAGGGTCGGCAAAGCGCAAGTGATACTCCTGGTGTGGCAAACGTCTATAGGCTACGGTAACCGCTTACCATGAGGTGGGCCGTATGCTTGTTTGCCACTTTAGTAGTACAAATAATAAAATGAAAATCTTTCCTCGATCGACTAAGATATCCCATATCATCATCATTATCAGCCTATATTCGTCCACTACTGGACGTAGGCTTCTCCTAATAAACGCTACAGAGCCTGATCTTTGGCTTTTCTCATCCAGTAATTGTCACCTTCTGCAAGTCTTTGAACCTCACTTTGCCGGCGGGTGTCCTACACTACGCTTGCTTGTAACATCAGTAGCTGAATATCAGTATTATACACGAACCGACTGCCATCCGACCTCAACGACCCAATTTCTGGGTAACACTATATCCTGAGAACTTTTTTTTATATACTACTAAGGTGGCAAACAAACATACGGCCCACCTGATGGTAAGTGGTTACCGTAGCCTATAGACGCTTGCAACACCAGGGGTATCATTTGCGCGTTGCCATCCTGTAAAACGAAAAAGGAATAGTTAGGTTGGCAGTATAAGGGTCAAAGTCACCTGCCAACACAACGTTTCCTCGTGGAGCACTGGCAACCTTGCTCACCGTAAGAAACCCAACACAGCTCAAAGTAGTGTTATTTCATTTCGATATTCTACAAGGCGGAGGTACTTCCCCAGTCGGGCAGCTCCAATTTGAGTGGAATTACTCCCACTATGCCCTACCTCCCTTAATTAAGGACAGACTGGTTGTCAATTTTGGGCTTCTGGCTACCACTAACGATTGTTATAAACGTTCGTATGACAGCCGGGACGGACGGCTTTACGTCCTCTCCGAGGTACGGAGTCTCGTTGTGTTAAGAAAGGGCACCCATTCGCAGACTGACCGCAGCTAGTGCAGCTTAACCTTGCAGATACGTTGATCAACGTAGTTATAACTTACCCAGGACCCCAACCGTATACACAACTGCATAAGGTTGCTTTTTTAAATAATACGACAGAAAAATCGCATTACAATTTACAATATACCCCACCGAAATTTCCGAACGCTAAAATTCCACGCGTTCATAAACCAAACACAGGCACGTATGTTTCCAATTTCACCAAGTCACTTGCATCCGCGATTGTCTTGGCGTTTTGAACTTACAAGATATATAGCTCTGTGCGACGTGCCTTACATAAATATGCAGTGCCGACATTGTAATGTATGGAGAGCTTGGCTGATCGTGTGACTTAGGGTTTACTGTTGAATGCCTGATTCTAGATCGTATTTGGGGGATTTAGCTGTGCATTTTGTACTCCACTATACTAGTATTATAGGGAATATTCTCAATATTCCGGGAGGGTCATCAATGGACGTCCGCAGTGGGATCACGGATCATGCGAGAGCGATTCCCGTGATACCACCACTATGCAGAAGGTGGTAGTGGTAGTGGGTTTAATCGGTATGCTGGCCACCTGGCCGGAGAGCCCGACATAACCGTCCCACATCCCCAAGTGGGGCGGCATACATGAGGAGCATTTCCTCACTCGAAAAAAAAGGTAAAGACCACGCAGATGAAGTCGCGAGCAGAAGCTAGTTATAACATACATTAAAAATTACAATAAAATTACTGTCTAAAATGTTCAACTCGAATTAAGATTGAGATTTGATGAATGATCAATACCCAAAGCTGTGTCCCATTCAAATATCGTGCCTGCAAACATTAGTAACAACATGTGACATTCAATTAAACTCGGATACTGCATGCAAACGGCTGCAAACAGTTGAGCTAGCATAAATAGAGCAGCATGGACAATTAAGCGATCTACATCGCAATTGTAATGCAGAGCACTGCGT
This sequence comes from Acronicta alni, assembly GCA_964056405.1. Taxonomy (NCBI): domain Eukaryota; kingdom Metazoa; phylum Arthropoda; class Insecta; order Lepidoptera; family Noctuidae; genus Acronicta; species Acronicta alni. Next base: position 3,616,647 of record OZ043939.1, read on the forward strand.
AGGAGTTGTGTTGTATTTTGCGTAGAATATTTACATTAATTGCTTGTACGGTCGACAAAAGAGTTAAGTATACAGGCAGCTAATTAAACATCGTGTTTTTTTAAAGATTGTGTAATTATGTATCACGCAATATGTGTCAAAACGCAGGTATTGTAAGCTGCCACACATTCAAACCCTTTGACGGGTAATTATTTCAATCACAATCTGTGTACAGATGCAGATTTCGTTCGCTACCTGTATACCAAACTCTTTTGTTGACGAGGAGTACATGAGGAGTACTGTACCATTGGGAACAAATTCCTTCTCATTCTCCGAGTCTTTTCCGAACTATTTTGGGATGTTCCAGTATAACCAGATGCAGCTGAATATTAGTATGTTACATGACCATTGTCCTGCCAAATCGAAGGTCTTGATTTCGAATCCAAGGCACGCTCCTCTGACACTTCGATATGATGTGCGTTTTAATAATGATCACTCGCTTAAACGCTGAAGGAAGACATCGTGAGGAAACCTGCATGCCTTAGAGATTTTTTCAACGGCGTGTGAATTGCCAACCCGCAAGGCCAGGTGGTGGATTACAGTCTAATCCCTCTCATTCTGTGAGAGGAGATCCGTCCCGCATATAGGTTGATGATGATGAATGATGCCCTACATTGTAAGACACATATTGTTACTATACATTGTCTGGACTTTAAAAGAGACTATGATTCTCTGAGTTTGTTTCGGCGTTTCTTCTCAGAGGTCGTCAGCTAGGAAATGCCGGAGCCATCTAGCTTAAAAAAATATGTAAAATATTGACTTGTAAAAGTGTCTTTAAAAGATCTATTTACAGAAATAAATGTCATTTAATCATTTAGATGTTACAGGAAGCGACTACCATCAGACATCTTCACAACCCAATATCTGAGCAATATCGATATACTGAGGATAGACTTGTTGCATAAGGTCGAAGTTATGTAATTTTGCGTAGAATGGTTACATTAATCGCGTGTACTAATGGGAACAAACTCCTTCTCATTTCCCGAGCCTTTTCAGAACTATATTGGGGTGTTCCAGTTTTACCAGATACGACTGAATATCAGTATTGTATACGAAGGGTCTGTCATCAGAACTTCGCAACCGAATAATTGGGCAATACCGATATATTACCTGATGATAGACTGGTTGTCAGGTATTTTGAGCTTCTTACTACCACTAACGATTGTTATAGGTGTTCGTATGACAATTAGAACCGATGGTTTTACGTACTCTTTAAGGTACGGAGCGGTCTCAACGTGTTGAGCATGTTTACCCATCCACAGACTGATTGCAGTTAGCGTAACTTTAACTTGCAGAGGAGACGTTGTGTTGACAGTGGGGGAGACTTTGACCCTTATACTGCCAACCGAACTACATATTCCTCTTTTGTTTTACAGGGACGGTCGTTTTACAGTCGGTACGCGCAATTGATACTCCTGGTGTTGCAAGCGTCTATAGGCTGTAACCGCTTACCATCAGGTGGACCGTAAGCTGGTTTGCCATTTTAGTGGTATGAAAAAAAACGCAGAGCTTGTACTATGAGTACCTACTAGACAATGGATACAATACGTATATACTTTTTATCGTAAATATTTGTGTCCTATGGGAATCATACCCACGACCTCAGCAAGCTAGCTAGCTAGCCCTAGCTTGATCATCATCGACCCATTTACAGTCCCACTGCTGTTCACGGGTCTCCTCTCATATTGAGAGGGATTAGGCTATAGTCCACAAACCGTTGACAAAAATCTCTACGGTATGCAGGTTTCCTCACGATGTTTTCCTTCACCGTTTAAGCAAATGATAATTAAATTATTAATACGTACATGAATTCGAAAAGTCAGAGGTGCGTGCCTTGGGTTCGAACTCGAGACCTTCGACTTGGCAGTCCAGTGGTCATACCACTAGGCTATCACTGCTTATCAGCTTGGTAATAACTAAGCCACAAGCCCCTTCAACTCCAAGGCCAAATAAAGAAAATCAATGAGTAATCAATTTCAATTCAACTTCAATTCCACTGCAAGCTGCTGCCAATAGTCTACTATAACAGATTTGAAGTTTTGAAGCGCTAGTTTAACTTTGGAACCCTAAAAGTAAACAACAACTCAACCGAGTGGAAATTCACAACAATAACAGTGATCTAACATTCTATGTTAAACATACTATGTGGACGCCACAAAGCTAGATGCACTAAATTTATGCTAACTTGCAAGTTTGGAGATGTGTGTAAATACAAGTTTGAACCATTTTGTGTTTTGCTGACCTTTGTTTAAAGTATAGTTTCTATTGATGTTCAGAGTTGGTATCGAATCTGAAGCTAAAGTTTTTGTTATGTTGCATAACCGCGAAGCCATTGATTATCATTATTGACTAAAGAATAGGGGCAGGCAAATGCGTGTTTTAATCGGTACGAGTCCAATACACCTACATGCCTTAGAGATTTTCTCAACAGCGCGTGAAGTCTGCCAACCCGCACTAGGCCAGCGTGGTGGACTATAGTCTAATCCCTCTCATTCTGTGAGGAGACCCGTGCCCCGCAGTGGGACAGTATATGGGTTGATGATGACAACAGAATATTAGAATAAGAAATGGTCCTGTGCCACTGTTATGCTAGAGGTTCTCCGTTCGATTCCCAGGTCCAACAAAAAGTTATTGATGTTATTCTAAGAAATTTTAGGTAGGAGTAGCAGCCCGGAGTTTGGATTTGTACCTGGTTAATGGATTAGGCTTGCCGGCTATTACATGGGATCTAAATATACAGGCGAATTGTAGGTGTGTGGGTACACTTCTGCCTAACCCTTCGATGAATACAGCCGTGATAGTTTTATTCATAAAACGAGCATTGAAATCGGGCCAATGTTTGTGACAATAATTGTTAAAAACTTAATAGCGAAATTGAACTTTATTTACGGGAAACAAAACTCATATTGTATCGATCATAATACTAACATATAAAACGTTAATAGTCCGCCATTTCCCGCTTGTTTTCCAAAAAGTCTAGGAGACAGTACAAGTCCCCCACTGCCAACACAACGTTTCCTCGCGGAGCACTGGCAACCTTGCTCACCGAAAACACAACACAGTGCAAAACAGTGTTATTTCACTTCAATTTTCAGCAAGGCGGAGGTACTTCCTCAGTCGGGCAGCTCCAATTTGAGTGGAATTACGTCCACTATGCCCTACCTCTCTTATACTGCTCAATTGCCCGACTGCTCGAAGTTTATGAAGAAGGCCGGTAATAATATAAATCGGTAATCCCCAAGGATTCTTATGTTAGGGTATTATCTCATAAGCCAAAACATTCGTTGCATGAAAATATGGGTAAAGTTAGGCTGTTTATATGAAAGAAAAACGTGTACACAAATATCTTCTTACGACAACTAGTGTTAATAGTGTACAATACTTCTTTATTTTACTTTACATAAAACGGCCACATGCCAATTACATTAATTAAAGACATTGCATTACTATACGGCTCTCGAAAAATAAATCCAACTAATATAACAAATGTGAAAGTTTGTGAGGATGGATGGATGTTTGTCACTCTTTGACGCTAAAACTAATGAACGGATTTTGATGAAACTTTAGAGTATACAGAGTGGAAGGAACATCGACGCGCAACGGCTTACCATGACTTCAGTACATGATTCTGGACCCCCCTGCGTTGGAATTTTTCATCGGCTTTTTCTTAAATTGTCTGTACATCTCTTCCTAACCCTTCAGGGAATAAGCGTGATGGCGTAATTATATTATGTTATTTTTAAATAGACAACTTCCCAGTCGGGTAAAGATGACGCATTTCCCCAAAGCACTGTCTCCTGAAGTATAATGTTATGTCATTCGCAGTACTACCCGACATTTGTATGTAAATGCTCGTCTATAGAAGATACCCTTGCGTAAACTTCACATAGTGATGTGACTTATAGCATATATCGATATGAAATTATTCAACTGAACCAATCGAACGGTGAAGGAAAACCTCGTGAGGGAACCTGCATGCCTTAGAGTATTTCTCGACGGCGTATGAAGTTTGTCAACCCGCACTAGGCTAGCGTGGTGAACTATAGCCTAATCCCCATCATTCTGTGAGAGGAGAACCGTGCCCAGCAGTGAGACAGTATTTGTGTTAATGATGAAACGGTTCGATATTTGTTTACGTAAAATAAATTTGCGTTAAAGAAAATATAGTATTTTTTTTATTATATTTTCTTTTCATTTTTAAAGAATATATAAAGGAGGGACGCGGGTTCAAACCCTCCAGAGATCGGAATTTTCTTTCTTTAAAATTTATACCTTTAAAAATATTATTAAAAAGGCATTGAACTAACTGTAAAGTAACACACAAGCTTCTCGGTAGCTTATTTAGCTATAGCGTCCGGTATACTTAAACGAAGGGACGCATGTTCAAACCCTAACTGAGATCAAATTTTTCTTTCTCTTAAATTTATATGTTAAGTAAATTATATTTTCGATCAATTTTAAAATAATTCAAAAGAATAAATCTTAACAATCTTATTCTGTAAATATTTTTCGATGTCATAAATAACAAGTAAATTATCTTGCTTTCAAAGTAAAATGAGTTTTATACAAAAGGCTATTAGTAAACATTTTCAGGCATTATATTCGAACAATTTTTCAGAAGTTATTACTACTCCATCAAAAGGTTTTCCATTGTGTATAATAATTATGATTACAATAGAAATAGAGGCTCTATAAAAAAAGTTCTTTATTGAATCTTGCACAGAGACCAGACAAGCTACCCCAATCCGTCTAATTTCTTTGATCGACTTTCAACTTTAATATAAAACAATAAGGTTCATAATTCAATTGGGAAAATTTGTCAGTTTTGTACAGCTTGACCTGCTAACGTCTGCTCATTGAATTTTGCACAAATTTGAGACAGCCCTGTTAATTTAACTTGTGTTAGGGTTGGCTCGCTTCTTCCCTCTAAATTGGCTAGTTGACTCACTATAAGTTATCGAAGTCTAGCTAGGTAGGTACCTTTTTCTATATAGTATGGAAAATTCTCATTGGGGTGACGGGATCTATCTGTGATTAATGAATCCTTACTTAGGTAATATTATAAATACGAAAGTAACTCTATCCATCTGGTACGCTTTCACGCCTAAACCGCTAAACCGATTTACATGAAATTTGGTACAGATATAGATTAGACTTTGGAGAAGGACAGAGGCTAACTTTTATCTCAAAAAACCAAAAGGGATACGGGTGAAACAGCGGGCAACCGGTAGTAAATGTAAATAAGCTTTCGAGCTTCAGTTATTTCTGATTCAATATTATTATTACTATATTATGAATTCTAACTGAACATACGATGAATCACAATGAGAGAGCTAATTGTGGTAATAATTTGAATTCAAAATAAACACTCATTCACATTCTAGAACGGAGTAAAATAATTTATTAAAAAATATTTTAAATATAGAGTTGAAACTGAGACCTGCAGAAAAATGGCAGAGAATTAATAAAATTATAGAAACTATTTTAAAGTTATTAAGCAAAGGAAAAATTCGACCGCGGTCAGGATTTTTCGGGTCGAATTTTTCCTTTGCTTAATAACTTTAAAATATTAGCATCGAAAATGCCACAAAAAATACAAAAAGATTATAGAAACTATTTTTTTTTTGCAATATTATAATAGCATACTGCGCTCCAAAACCCAGATCGCTGACATAGGCCAAAAAGCTGCTAGCTTGAAGTGGAACTGGGCTGGACATGTCTTTCGCATGTCAAATGAGCTGTGGGCTAAACGAAGTACCGAAGGGGTCCCACAAAACAGCAGAAGACACCGCGGCAAGTAAGTCTCGCGGCTCGT